>OY979450.1:15103662-15730614 GCA_963855545.1 Ethmia dodecea | reverse complement strand
GAGAACGTGGTTTGCACTGAGGGACAGGACAGAGCCCACTCGCCCCCGTCAAGACCTGCGGGTTTTTTTTTTTTTTTTTTTTTTTTTTTTTTTTTTTTTTTTTTTTTTGTTATTAATAGCCCACCTTGGACAATAGACTGACCCTACGTTATAGAGTCACTTATTCCGGATTTTATTTTTATTTGTAATTGTTGTTTTACTTTGGACCAACTGTCCTATCCATCTGTTTGGTTCTAAACGTGCATCGTTGGCACGTTGCTAGCGTGGGTCCGGCGATAGGGCAAGGCTCTACTTCAGTAGAGCCGTTCTCATACCGCCGGGCTACAAGTCGACACCTACTTGTACTACACAAGTAGGCCACACACGCACAAAATTATAAATAGGGATAAGGACTGTGATAATTTTTAGGCTAAGCCTTAGGTTTAAGTTTAGGTTTAGATTTTTTGACTTTATATTGACACATTTACATTTTATTTAAATTATTTTATTTTATTTACGTTTTACAGCTGACAACTGTTTTCCTCTGACGGGTCGGGCTCTTTACACCCGACCACACACCACCTCTGACCAAAATGGCCACGGTGCGCACCCCCGTACCGCCGTCTAGGAAGGCACCCACCGCATACACCGAAGTGACAGAGAGGGCTGGCCCCTCCGATCTGACAAACGTCAGAAAAAGTGTAGGCGAGTGGGAGAGCCAGGCGGCTGCGCCCTCCGCTAGTAGACCCACGAGGACCGTGAGTCCCGCAAAACTTACTACCCGACTACAGGAGGCGAAACGCTACCTGATGTCGGCGAAAAAGTATTTGGGGGACTCACGGAACCTCAAAACCGAGATTAAGGAGGGGGTTACAAAAGCCATCAACCAGCTCTACCAGCTGGTAAAAGAGTCAGAGGAGGAGAGAAAAGGAATAATGAAAGAAGGAGGAAAGAAAGAGGAGAATGAGAGTGAAGTATGTAAGTACAAGGATATGATTGAGGAACTTGAGAGAGAAATAAAGATATGTAAGGAAGAGACCGCATTATACAAGGGAAGTGTAAAAGAAATGGATGAGGATATGGAAATAATAAGAGTAAGGCATGAAAAAGAGAAGAAAAGCATGAAAGAGGAAATAGAGAAATTACTGGTTAAGAAGGTAAAGGAAGGAGAAAAGCCCGAGAGCTCGAACGAAGAAGTAGAGAGGATGAAAGGAAAAATCAAGGAACAGGAGAAGAATGAAAAGGTAAATTTGGAGAAGATAAGAGAGTTAGAAAAGACCATTGAAAGGATAAGGAGAGATGTCCTTAGAATGAAAGAGTTAGAAAAGGTGAATGAAAAGTTGAGGAAAGAAAATGAAGGAGTGAAAGGGACGTGTACAAGTTTGAATGAAAGGATTAAAACGATGAATGAGGAAATGGAGAAGATGAAAGAAGGAAGAATGGAAAAAGGGGATGACTGTGAGAAAAGGATAGAAAGGATAGAGAAAATGTTAAAGGAAAGCAAGGAGAAGACTGAAAGTTTGTGGAAGGAGAATAGTGAGAGGATGGAAGAATTAAAGAGTGCTGTCATGCAGAACCAGTGCAGCGAGCCCAAACACACCTACGCGGCTATTACAGCCAGCCGCCCGGAAGGGAGGAAGGTGGAAAGGGCCACGCTGCATTCGGTTGTGGTGACAGCCACGGATGAAAGTGAGACAGGAGAGCAAGTGCTTGAAAGGATCAGAAAGGTAGTGATGGCGAAGGATGGAGGCGTGGAGATTGACAGGGTGAGGAAAACCAAGGACCAGAAGGTTGTCCTTGGCTGTGGGAGTTTAGAGGCACGAAGAAGGGTCAAGGAGAGGCTGGAATCTGCGAAGGAGACCCTCCGAGTCGAGGACATGAAGAACAAAGACCCGCTGGTCATCTTGAAAGATGTTCTGGGATGCCATAGCGATGATGAGATAATCAGAGCTATCGGCAACCAGAACGGGGATGTTCTTCGTGGCCTCGACCTGGAGGACAACAATATGTCGGTAAAGTACCGCAGAAAAACTCGCAACCCCCACATGTCACATATTGTCCTGTCGGTCTCCCCCTCAGTATGGCAGAGAATGTTGGACGTAGGGAGGCTGAGAATCGACATACAGAGGGTGCGTGTCGAGGATCAGTCCCCCCTGGTACAGTGCTCGATGTGCTTGGGATATGGCCACGGCAGGAAATACTGCACCGAAAACACAGTGAAGTGTAGTCACTGCGGAGGGCCACACATGCGCGCTCAATGCGACGTAATGCAGGCCGGTAATCCGCCGACCTGCATAAACTGTCAAGCCGCAAAACACACGGAGACAGTACACAATGCGTTTAGTGCAGATTGTCCCATTCGTAAGAAATGGGACAATATAGCACGCGCACGCATTGCGTACTGTTGACGGCCTTCAAGTGGTCACGCGGATATACCACAGACAAACTGGCTGTTTTAATGTTTTAAAACATCACCACTTTGCAACTAATAAAAATAGGCTACAAATGTGTGGTATCCATATAAAATGTATGTTTATTTTTGCCGTGATCAGTCCTAAAGCTGGACAAATAGGAATACTATGTGTATGTGCATATCATAAAAATTAATAATATTGTATCGGGAGTATGAAATAATAATAATGTGATAAAGTATTGTAACATAAGTATATTGGAGAGTGTAACTTTATATAAGAATGTAAATAAAAAATTTTAATTAATGTAAAAATATTATAAGGTATAGAAATTGTAAATTTTTATATGTATAATAATCCATCGCAAATAAAGGTTAAGTAAGATAAGATACATAGAAAATAAACAAAATTGTAAATTGAATGTAGTAGAAATAGTAATAAAGGGAACAAATTAAATAAATATACCCCTACACCTCCCGTATATAATAATAAAGATAAAAAGGATATGGAATAAATAGAAAACGTGAAGGAAAACAAAGTAGGATAGAAACAATAGAAGCAGAGAGAAAGATAAGATGGATGCGAGAAAGAACTAGTATGTAGAATGGAAGTACGAGAGGAATAAATGCGAGAACTGGTATGCAAGTGAAAAATAGTATTACTAAGGTCTCTGAACTCTTTCAGAGGAAAACAGAATAAAAAAAAAAAAAAAAAAAAAAAAAACCTAACCTAACCTAACCTAACCTAACCTAACCTAACCTAACCTAACCTAACCTAACCTAACCTAACCTAACCTAACCTAACCTAACCTAACCTAACCTAACCTAACCTAACCTAACCTAACCTAACCTAACCTAACCTAACCTAACCTAACCTAACCTAACCTAACCTAACCTAACCTAACCTAACCTAACCTAACCTAACCTAACCTAACCTAACCTAACCTAACCTAACCTAACCTAACCTAACCTAACCTAACCTAACCTAACCTAACCTAACCTAACCTAACCTAACCTAACCTAACCTAACCTAACCTAACCTAACCTAACCTAACCTAACCTAACCTAACCTAACCTAACCTAACCTAACCTAACCTAACCTAACCTAACCTAACCTAACCTAACCTAACCTAACCTAACCTAACCTAACCTAACCTAACCTAACCTAACCTAACCTAACCTAACCTAACCTAACCTAACCTAACCTAACCTAACCTAACCTAACCTAACCTAACCTAACCTAACCTAACCTAACCTAACCTAACCTAACCTAACCTAACCTAACCTAACCTAACCTAACCTAACCTAACCTAACCTAACCTAACCTAACCTAACCTAACCTAACCTAACCTAACCTAACCTAACCTAACCTAACCTAACCTAACCTAACCTAACCTAACCTAACCTAACCTAACCTAACCTAACCTAACCTAACCTAACCTAACCTAACCTAACCTAACCTAACCTAACCTAACCTAACCTAACCTAACCTAACCTAACCTAACCTAACCTAACCTAACCTAACCTAACCTAACCTAACCTAACCTAACCTAACCTAACCTAACCTAACCTAACCTAACCTCACACGGAATCAATGCAGCGAGCCCAAGCCCACGTATGCGACCATAGCATCCGGTCGCCCAGTAGGAAGTAACTTAGGGAGGGCTACGCTGCATTCCGTGGTGGTGACATCCAAGGATGAAATGGACACTGGAGAGAAAGTTCTAGAAAAGGTAAGGAAAGCGGTCAAGGCAAAGGATGGAGGGGTGGAGATAGAGAGAGTAAGAAAAACGAAGGACCAAAAAGTGGTCCTTAGCTGTGGGAGCGTGGAGGCGAGGCGAAAGGTCAAAGAACGATTGGAGATGGCAAAGGATGTGCTCCATGTCGAGGACATGAAGAACAAGGACCCCCTTCTTCTCTTAAGAGACGTTCTGGCTTGCCACACCGATGACGAGATCATCGGAGCAATCATCAGCCAGAACGGGGACGTCCTTCGTGACCTCGACCTGGAGCAACGGAATGTTAGCGTGAAGTATAGGAGGCGCACACGCAACCCACACATGACCCACATAGTGCTCTCTGTCTCCCCCGAAATCTGGTCAAGGATGCTGCACAAGGGGAAAGTCCGGATCGACATACAAAACATCCGAGTCGAAGACCAGTCGCCCCTTGTGCAGTGCACGATGTGTCTAGGATATGGCCACGGAAAGAAGCACTGCACCGAGAAGACAGAGAAGTGTAGCCACTGTGGGGGACCACATATGCGCGCTCAGTGCGACGTGATGCAGGCCGGCTCTCCGCCGACGTGCATCAACTGTCAAGCCGCAAAACAAACTGAGACAGTACACAATGCGTTTAGTGCAGATTGTCCCATTCGTAAGAAATGGGACAATATAGCACGCGCGCGCATTGCGTACTGTTGATGGTCTCCAAGTGGCTACGCGGACACAAAACATGCATACAAACAAAACGGCTATGTTTTAATGATTAAAACAGCACCACTTTGCTAAATATGTATGTTACACACATATGAAATAAGTGCTTTTTCCGTGAGCTGTTTCGGAATTGGATAAGCAGAATTGTAAATGTACCGTTGAACAAATATATAGCCTATTGTAAATGTTAGTATTAAAATAATTTGTTGTGCAAGTACCTAGAAATAATGACGGTGTAATTGTAAAATATAAATATATATATAAGAATGTAAATAAATATTTTAAACGAGTTTTAATATTATGATGTATAAAAATTGGAAATTTTTATATGTATAATAATTCATGTAAATTTTATTTTAAGAAATATAGACATAATTGAAATTGTAATGAAAGACATTTAGAATGTAAAAGTATTAAAAATAAAGGAAACTAAAATAAAGGTACCCCTACTCCTCCCGCACAATAAATAAGATAAAAATATAGTTTAGGCAAAGATGGAGAAAAACGAGACAAGATTAATAGAAGTAGAGTAAAAGAAAAGATGGATGCAAGAAAGAAACAGTATGAAGAATGAAAGTATGAGGTATAAAAGCGAGCTGGTATGAAAGAAAAATAGTAAAAATAAGGACTCTGACCCTGTTAGAGGAAAACTGTATAAAAAAAAAAAAAAAAAAAAAAAAAAAAAAAAAAAAAACCTAACCTAACCTAACCTAACCTAACCTAACCTAACCTAACCTAACCTAACCTAACCTAACCTAACCTAACCTAACCTAACCTAACCTAACCTAACCTAACCTAACCTAACCTAACCTAACCTAACCTAACCTAACCTAACCTAACCTAACCTAACCTAACCTAACCTAACCTAACCTAACCTAACCTAACCTAACCTAACCTAACCTAACCTAACCTAACCTAACCTAACCTAACCTAACCTAACCTAACCTAACCTAACCTAACCTAACCTAACCTAACCTAACCTAACCTAACCTAACCTAACCTAACCTAACCTAACCTAACCTAACCTAACCTAACCTAACCTAACCTAACCTAACCTAACCTAACCTAACCTAACCTAACCTAACCTAACCTAACCTAACCTAACCTAACCTAACCTAACCTAACCTAACCTAACCTAACCTAACCTAACCTAACCTAACCTAACCTAACCTAACCTAACCTAACCTAACCTAACCTAACCTAACCTAACCTAACCTAACCTAACCTAACCTAACCTAACCTAACCTAACCTAACCTAACCTAACCTAACCTAACCTAACCTAACCTAACCTAACCTAACCTAACCTAACCTAACCTAACCTAACCTAACCTAACCTAACCTAACCTAACCTAACCTAACCTAACCTAACCTAACCTAACCTAACCTAACCTAACCTAACCTAACCTAACCTAACCTAACCTAACCTAACCTAACCTAACCTAACCTAACCTAACCTAACCTAACCTAACCTAACCTAACCTAACCTAACCTAACCTAACCTAACCTAACCTAACCTAACCTAACCTAACCTAACCTAACCTAACCTAACCTAACCTAACCTAACCTAACCTAACCTAACCTAACCTAACCTAACCTAACCTAACCTAACCTAACCTAACCTAACCTAACCTAACCTAACCTAACCTAACCTAACCTAACCTAACCTAACCTAACCTAACCTAACCTAACCTAACCTAACCTAACCTAACCTAACCTAACCTAACCTAACCTAACCTAACCTAACCTAACCTAACCTAACCTAACCTAACCTAACCTAACCTAACCTAACCTAACCTAACCTAACCTAACCTAACCTAACCTAACCTAACCTAACCTAACCTAACCTAACCTAACCTAACCTAACCTAACCTAACCTAACCTAACCTAACCTAACCTAACCTAACCTAACCTAACCTAACCTAACCTAACCTAACCTAACCTAACCTAACCTAACCTAACCTAACCTAACCTAACCTAACCTAACCTAACCTAACCTAACCTAACCTAACCTAACCTAACCTAACCTAACCTAACCTAACCTAACCTAACCTAACCTAACCTAACCTAACCTAACCTAACCTAACCTAACCTAACCCAGTAGCGCGCAGCCCCCCGCAGCGAACGCAGCAATTCTAAGTCGCTCCGCGCTCGAAAAATCTAAGTTGTGGGTCAAAGTGCTCCGATTTTCTTGGAAAAAGTTTTAAATTGTGCAGTTTAGTGCAACAGTGACGCGGGTGAAAAAATCCCCGAAATCGGTGAAAGTTTAGTTAGAAAAGTGTGGTGAAAACTGAGTTATAACCTCAACTTTAGTTAAAAGTGCGTGCGGCTCTCGCTGAGTCGCTTTGACCCCCCATTTTTTGGGTGTCCCTGGGTCCGCCTTGGTGGCCCCCACAAGCCGGTGAAGTCCCAGATTTTTCCGGTGGAAATCCGCCGGAAAATCAAGAAGAAACCGAAAACCACGTGGACACGAGGTCCAGGATCCAGCAGTTCCAGAACCTCGGAAAGGGCGCAGGGTGCTAGAGGGAGCCTGGAGAAGAAGTTTGACACCTCGCTCGTCGAAAACGCAGAGGTACGAGCCGAGATATTAAATTTTGAAAATCTTCAAAAATTTTAGTGACATTTTGGAAAAGTTTTTATTAATATTACAAATTTACTTCATAATTGTTTAGGATTAACTTAAGTCTACCTATGTACCAAATTTCAAGATTTTAGCTTTTACAGTTTTCGTTTAAATTCAATAACTCTGGACGGGGTGGGTCAAAATTAACGGGGTTTTTTCCAAAATTAATATTTTTTGAAGAGCTACAACTCTCCTTTAGAGTCCAAGACTCTATGTAGAGCAGGGGAAAAGTTGGTTTCAAAATTTTTAAATAAGCAACAACTTTCGAACAGGGGAATCAAAATTTTAGAGCATTGGGAATTGGCATCCAAATTGGGGACTATCTCTACATAGAGCAAAAAATCAAAAATTCAAGCTCTACTAGGTAGAGCTGAATACTGGACCTTGTAGCGCTCGACGGGGCGAGAAAAACGAGCCCTCGCGCGCCTCTCTACGACGTGTGGTTCACGAGTTATTGCAGTTCGAAGGTGGCCACGCCATCTTGGTCCGCCATTTTGTTTTTATTCGAACTCCAATAACTCCGCCCCAGACTGTCGTAGAGAGACGGGGTTTTCTTCGGGGACACAGGGCATCGCTTCTCCACCCTCTGAAAACAGAAAAACCGGGATCAGGAGACCGACTCTACAAGTAGAGTTATCAGCAAATTCTTGTAGTTTACGCCGGGGCAAGAACGGGGAGCTATCGCTCGGTCCTCTGAGTCAAGTGGTTGCGGAGATATACGTGCCTGAACATTCGGCCGCCATCTTGGTCCGCCATTTTGAATAGTTTCGTTTACGTATATCTCGGCTCCCAGAGCTCGTAGAGAGACGGGACTTTGACTGGGGAGTAGGGCAGGGCCCCCTCTACCCGGCTACAAAACCAGACTCTACATTTAGTGTAGGTAGAGACACAAAATTCAGTTTTTTATAAAATTTTAATTGTTTTATTTTTATGAACGTACGCCGGTCTACTTAAGGCCTAGCTGATATATTTACAAAGCTCTACATAGAGCTGAAAGTAGCTTTAAAATTATTTTTTGCCAAAATCGGCTAATCAGATTCCTTGCAAACTCATAGACATTATATACAAGTTATATACAATTGTTTTATAGTATAGATTTTATGACTCAGGGTTTTTTGACCCAGAACGTTGACTAGATTTAAGAGTTTGTACGCGACCAAAGAGAGAGAGGACGAACTAGTCCCAATTTCAATTATTATTAAGACTTTATACAATTTTATTAGATTATAAGACTATATACAACTTTTATTAGATTATAAGACTAGACATAATATATGTTGGATTGACGCAGAACCTCTATATAGAGGACCCTGCAAAATTTATTGAACATCAAACGGCCACTTTGGCCACTTGTGATTCTGAATAGGTAATTACTGATTGTTAAACTGCTACTCTACCCGTATCTCCCCCTTAGCGCAAACCATTAACTAAACCTAGAATTTATAAAATCAGCTATTATTGCAATTCAATTTTATTCAAATTTATTCAATTATTCAATTTTATTCAATTTTATTCAACTTTATTAAATTTTACTCAATTTTATTCAGTTTTATTCAATCTTATTTAATTTTATTCAATTTTATTCAATTTTATTCAATTTTATTCAATTTTATTCAATTTTATTCAGTTTTATTCAATTTTATACAAGCGTGTTTACAACTTATACAAACTTTACTTTACTCTAAAAACTCTGAATAACCTATAATACACAATGCTGAAAGCAGGCCCAATAAAAAAGAACCCACGTGTATCAATGAATATCCTACAGGAATCCATGATACACGAATCCCCATCAGCTTCTCAAAAAGCAAACAGCAAAAACAGTAAAGTAGAAGAGATGAACAAGCAACTGACGATGAATAACCTCATTCCGGGAATGGAAACAAAGGACCTAGAGGACAGAGCGAGGGAAGCAAATAAGAGAATACATACTGCAATGGAGCCCAAAGGTACATGCAGATCTGTAAGTAGGGATGACAAGGCCAGAATAGCGACAGAAGCTAACGAGATGTTAAACATAGTAGTGGAATTAGTGAAGAGAAGCAAGGAAGCAGAGGAGAAAAGGCCCAAGACTGTCATTACCGAGACAGTGGAAAAGGACAAGGAAGGACTGAAAGACTTCTTGGATAAAAGGTTAAAGGATATGGAGAGACAGGCTAAGGAACAGAACGTAGATGAAGGTCTGAAGGATTACCTGAACAAAAGGATGAAGGACCTAGAAAAACAGATCAAGGAAGGCAACGAGCTAATAAAGCAGTATGGAGAAATCCAAAAAGAGACTAGAACTGAGACGCTTAAGGAACATAGAGAGACGAAGATGGAATTAATGAAAGAACAACAAGAAGCAAGGATGGAGATCATAAAAGAGCAGAGAGAAACAAAAACAGAAATACTAAAGGAACAGAGAGAAATGAACAGGGAAGTTATAAAAGAACAGACAGAAACAAAGGAAGAGATAAAAGAGGTAACCAACGCGTTGCAAAAAACCTCCTACTCTGGCATATTAAAACAGCCACGACCACAGCCAACCCAAGCCTTGCATTCCCTGATCGTCACATCGACAGATACAACACATACGAGCGATCAGGTGATCGAAACGATGAAGAGATCGGTCGATGTGGCAGCGGAGGGAATTGAGGTACAAAGAATGAGGAAGGCAAGGAACCAAAAAGTGGTAATAGGATGTAAGAGCGTAAAGGAGATGGAAAGGTTAAGAGAGAAGCTAGAGGAAGGAGAAGGGTTGAAGGTGGAAAAGGCTAAGAACAAGAACCCTCTAGTGATAGTAAGGAATGTCAGAGGAGAGGAGAAAAAAGAGCAGGTATTAGAAGCGATAAGGAAGAAAGTCGGAAACCTGTTAGGAAAGGAAGAGAAGGAAAACAAGCTGGAAGTATTGTATCTAAAGAGGACAAGGAACCCTCATGTGTCACATGTGGTCGTAAAAGTGACCCCCCAGGTATGGCAGAAGCTGACAGAGTCGGGGACTGTTCAACTGCAATGGGGTGTATCCAGAGTGGAAGACCAGTCCCCGATTATCCAGTGCTCCCGCTGCTTGGGCTATGGCCATATCAAGCGGGTCTGTCAGGAGGAGCTGGACAGCTGTAGCCACTGCGGGGGAAACCACATGTACGCTGACTGCCCGAAAAAACAAGAAACCCCCCGATGCACCAACTGCGAGCGCGCTAAACTAGACTACACCGACCACAATACCTTCAATGGAGTATGCCCAATAAGGGCTAAGTGGGACAAGATAGCGCGTTCGAGAGTGGCGTATTGCTAAGGTGGTCACGGGCGACAATACAACAGTAAGGAGTAGTAATAGGGAACAAAAAGAGCACAAGATAATCCAGGCCAACCTTCAACGAAACAGGAACGCAACGAGCGAGCTAATAAGCGAAGCCGCTAAAAGGAAGGCCTGGCTTGCCTTAGTGCAAGAACCCTACGTGGGAGGGAAGGGAGTAATGGGAGAGCACGCCGGAACCAGAGTGGTTCAAGCCGCACACGAAGAGGGGAGGACAAATAAAGCAGCAATCATAGTGCTGGACGACAACATAAGGATGGAATACTACCCAAACCTCATAGACGGTAACATAGTGGCGGCCAAACTTAAAACCACAGAATGGGAGATGGGCGTGATCTCCTTTTACTTTGAACCGGATAAGGATATCGAACCCTACCTAGCAAGGGTGAAGAAAATTGTGGAAGAGATGGGAACGGAGAGAATACTGCTGGGAGGGGACGGGAATGCGTGGAGTGAATGGTGGGGAAGTGTAAGGGAGAACGAGAGAGGAGAGGCTATGCTGGGTATGATAGGAGAGATGGACCTGCAAATCCTAAACACTGGCGAAGAACCAACGTTTGATACCTGGAGAGGAGGAAAAAGATACAAGAGCCACGTTGACGTCACACTCTGCTCGGCTAACATGCTAGACGAGATACAAAATTGGAGGGTAGAAGCGGGACTAACCACCTCGGACCACAATGCGATCACCTATAGTTTAGTTTTAGAGAAATCAGACATGGTACAGAACAATAGAACAACTAGGAAATACAGCACAAAAAAAGCGAACTGGATTCTATTTCGTGAAGAAATGGCCCAGCTTTTTAAAGAACACAATTTAAATGAAGCAGAAATAGATAAAATAAATGATACACAAACTTTAGAGGAAACAATAGGGAAATATTTGGAAGCTATAACTCAAAATTGTAATAAAAATTTAACCAAAACTAAAAATGCAAGGAAAGTGAAACTGACATGGTGGACCGAGGAGTTAGAACAGCTGAAGAAAGAAAAGAATAAGAGGAAGGCAAGAATCGAATGGGCAGCGCCAAACCGTAAAGCATGGGTAGTCGAGCAGTACGTGGAGGCAAAGGCAAAGTATGAGGAGGAAATGGATAGAGCCAGGATAAAGAGTTGGAAGGAGTTTTGTGGAAAGCAGGATAGAGAAACAATGTGGGAGGGGATATACAGGGTGATAGGAAGAACTAAAGCAAGTTACGAGGACCTACCAATGACCAAGAATGGCAAGTCAATCAGCCCAAAAGAGTCGGTGCAGTTGTTGGCGGAGACCTTTTACCCAGAAGACACCTCTGAAGGGGAAAACGAAATACACCACGAAGCGAGACTCAAGGCGGCCAAAGCAAGCGAGGGTAACCAAAATGATATTTGGGATCCCCCATTTGTTGAAGCCGAATTGAGCCAGGCAGTGAACTCGTTTAACCCTAAAAAGGCACCGGGTCAGGACGGGCTAACGGCCGACATCTGCACAGCGGCGATACAAGCGGATGGAAAGGTTGCTCTAGCAATATACAACAAATGCCTCGAACTGTCACACTTCCCAACCCCGTGGAAAAATGCTACTATCATCCTGCTGAGGAAGCCGGGAAAATCGGACTACACCCAGCCGAAATCATACAGGCCAATAGGCCTCTTATCGGTGATGGGGAAGATATTAGAAAAAATGCTGGTTAGGCGTATAAAATGGCACGTCCTCCCAAAGCTAAACACAAGGCAGTATGGCTTCGTGCCACAGCGCAGCACCGAGGACTCCCTCTACGACATGAACCAGCAGATAAGACAGAACCTGCAGAGGAAAAAGGTAATGGCTCTGATCTCACTGGATATAGAGGGGGCCTTCGACAATGCATGGTGGCCCCAAATAAAGAACCAACTGCAGAAGATGGAGTGCCCGATCAATTTGAGAAGATTGGTGGACAGCTACCTCAAGGACAGAACCGTCACGGTCCGATACGCGGGAGAACACCATACGAAGGGAACCAACAAAGGTTGTGTTCAAGGATCTATTGGTGGTCCCCTGCTTTGGAACATACTTCTGGACCCCCTGCTCGAGGAGCTGTCCGCCAATGGCACGTACTGCCAGGCGTTTGCAGATGACATAATCCTCATCGTCGAGGGAGACCGGGGCTCAGAGGTGGAAGAGAAAGCCAATGCCGCACTCTCCCTTGTTCAGGCTTGGGGGAAGTCAAACAAATTAAACTTCGCGCCACATAAAACCAAGGCGATGGTAATTACCAAAAAATTGAAGTATGACACCCCAAGACTGAACATGGGAGGGACGGACATAGAAATCGTGAAGGAGGTTAAGATATTGGGCCTGCTTCTGGATGAAAAACTTACTTTTAACGGCCACGTAGCCTCCGTCTGCAAAAAAGCGATAAATATATATAAACAATTAACAAGGGCAGCAAAGCTAAGCTGGGGACTGCAGGCGGAGGTTATCAGAACCATTTATGTCGCGGTCATAGAGCCGATCATCATGTATGCAGCAAGTGTGTGGGCACCAGCGGCAAGGAAAATAAAAATAAAAAAGGTGCTGAACACAGTCCAGAGGGGATTTGCTCAGAAAATTGGCAAAACTTATAGGACAGTCTCGCTAAACGCTGCTCTAGTACTGGCTGGGTTGCTTCCATTGGACCTCAGGGTGCAAGAAGCAGCCCTCCTTTATGAAGCAAGGAGAGGCAAGCCCCAGGAAGTACTGGGAGACAGGAGAGTGGAAGGAAAAGTGAGCTTTATGAAAGCGAGCCATCCCGCTAATAACACCAAGTTGGAGTTTGGTTGCCTGGAAAACGGGGAAGAGGAAAAGAGCATAGAGGAAGGAGGAGTAAGAATCTATACAGACGGGAGTAAGCTGGAGGGGAAAGTCGGAGCAGCCCTGACCTGTTGGGAAGGACAGGAAGAAACGAGTACCCGGAAGTTTAAACTGGAACCGTTCTGTACAGTCTTCCAAGCCGAGTTATATGCCATCCTCCAGGCAACCGAGCTAATTTTGGGAGAAGGAAAAGAAAAAGCGGCAATCCTGAGCGACTCTAGATCTGCTCTACAGTCGATACAAGATCTCGACTCCTCGCACCCAATCACAAAGGCAATACAAGGAAACATGCAACAGCTAAGGGACAACAAGCAAGTCGTGTCCCTGTACTGGATAAGGGCCCACGTCGGAGTGATTGGGAACGAGAGAGCAGACCAATTGGCGAAGGAGGCCGCTCTCTCGCTTAAGGCAAAAGCTCACTATGGCCAGTGTCCTGTTTCATTCGTCAAGCGACACATACGTAAGCGTACGCTTGACGAATGGAATATCAGATACACCACCGAAACAACAGGAGCAGTCACTAAAATGTTTTTCCCCAATAGTACGGAGGCCTACAAAATAGTAAGGAAAATGGCCATAAACCCAATTACAGCGCAAGTCCTAACGGGGCATGGCGGGTTTTCAGAGTACTTACACAGATTTAAGTGCAAAGAAAACCCGTCATGCATCTGTGACTCTGCGATAGGTGAAAACATAGCACATATATTACTGGAATGTCCAGTTCACGCTGCTGAAAGACACGATATAACACAGCAAATAAACACGACACTACTAACAGAAAACCTACACAAAATAGTGGCAAGCAAAAATGAAAGAGGGCCGTTTATGAAGTATTGCGAAAATGTGGCAAAAAAAGTTATATGCAGGAATAAAACCTAGCAATAGAGGTTATAGTAAATGGAGCGCAAAAAGGGGAGATATCTTATGAGCAAACTTAATGTAAAATTATTATGATAAATTATATTGCGATATAATAGTGTATTTATAACTATAAATAGTATAAGAGAAGATAAATTGTAAATAGAATAAGAACTATCGAAAATTGTAAAATAAAGATTGAATTAGAAATAAAGTAACCCTAATCCTTCCTGTAATAATTAAGAAAAATAAAGACCAACTGAAACAAGAGAAAATAGATAGAATAGGAAAAGGGGGAAGGAAAACTTTAGGACAGGATAGCATTGAGACCCACAATGTAAGAGAGAAAGATGATGGATGTGAGAAAGAAATAGTATGTTGAATGAAAGTGCGAGAGGAATAAAAGAGAGAACTGGAATGGAAGAGTATATAGCAAAAACAAAGTCCTGCCAAAAAGCGGGGAGAGTAGTATTGTATAATATAAAAAAAAAAAAAAAAAAAAAAAAAAAAACCTAACCTAACCTAACCTAACCTAACCTAACCTAACCTAACCTAACCTAACCTAACCTAACCTTTTTTTTTTTTTTTTTTTTTTTTTTTTTTTTTTTTTAACCAGGGAAAATGCATTACTGCATACGCACCCGACCCGGGGGGGCCGGGGGTTATGTGGGGCTCTGCAGCCTAGTGCTGCCATACCCACTAAAAACCCTGGTGTGTTCCTCCTCGCCGCTTCGGACCCAGCCATGGCACCGCGGTTGTGCATCCGCAGCTGGGTCACGGCCGCCCGCAACACCTTGCGGGGCCTCCTCGAGGGGGGGTCGAGCGAACCCCCCCCTATCTCCGCTTAAGGCGCCCCGGAACACCAGGGGCGCCTTCCAGCACGGGACCTCTCTACGCGGGTGACGGATCCCCCGATCACGTCACCCACAGGTCCCCTCAGGGCGGTTGGTAGTAGGCGGCGTAGGCCCGCCTACCTCGCCCTTGTCGCCTGCGGCGGATAGGGAGCGCGTCGACATCGTCTTCCCGCTCCCGCTCCGCCGCCTCCTTCTGCGACATGACTTCGTCACAGAAGGAGGCGACCGCCTGCCAGGCCTGCTCACTGCCGATCATGGCGTTGACCATGTTCGGCAGTGTCAGAGCCTGCACGCCGATGGCCGCAGACAGGGCCGCGCGAGGGACCGCCCAAGCGGGGCACTCCTCGCGCGTGTGTCGTGCCGTGTCCTCGGCCATCCCACAATGGTGGCACGCCGTTGACGGCTCGCGGCCCACCACCTGGCACAGATACCTCCCGAAGCAACCATGCCCGGTCAGCATCTGCACCAAGCGGTAGGTCAGCGGGCCGTGCCTACGCCCCAGCCAGTCTTTGAGGACTGGCCGGACGGCGGCCACCAGATCCCCGGCTCCTCCGGGGACCTCCAACCGAGCCGTCCACTTCCGCAGGAGGACCTCCTCTCTCCAGCGAGCGACCTCCAGCGGATGGAGACGGCTCCCCTCTCGTGCTCGCCAATACACCGCCGCGAGTACCTCGGCCTCGAGGTCCCATGGCGGTGTTCCGGCGAGCACGCACGCGCCGTCGAAAGCGACGGTGCGGTACGCCCGAGCCACCCTCAACGCTATGACCCGCTGCGGACGTCGTAGCAGGGGTCTGATGCGAGCGTAGAGGGTGTCCGCCCATATTGGCGCCCCGTAGAGCGCCATGGAGCGTACCACGCCGGCGTACAGCCGACGGCAGCTCCCCCCTGGCCCCCCCAGATTGGGGAGGAGCCTCCCCAGCGCTCCGGCTGCGGCCACCAAACGTGGGGCCAAGCGCCGGAAGTGCTCCGCGAACCCCCATTTGCCATCGAGGACGAGTCCCAGGTACTTCATCGTCGACCCGATGGCAATAGGGGTTCCGCCCACCACAATCCTCGCCCCCGGAGGTGGTGCACGCCGGGGCCCATGAAAAAGCAGGGCCTCGGACTTACTCAGCGCCACCTCCAGACCCAGCGCCCGGATGCGGTGGACCACCTGGGCAACCGCTGCCGTCGCCAGCACGGTCGCCTCCCGGAGGGTGCTGCCTCGGGCCGCCACCAGGGTGTCGTCAGCGTAGCAAATCACGCTGACCCCCGGCAAATTGGCCCCTCGCAGCACCTTGTCGTAACCGATGTTCCACAGGAGCGGTCCAAGGACCGACCCCTGTGGAACACCGCACGACATTGCCCTCCTCTCCTGGCGGACTTCGGTCGGGTAAGCTACTGCTCGCCCGACAAAGTAGTCTGCCAGGACCCTCCTGAGGTACTGGGGTATATTGTGATACCCCAGCCCCTCCACCACGGCCTCCCAGGGCAGGGTGTTAAACGCGTTAGCGATATCTAACGATACCGCCAACAACACCCCGCCCTCCGAGACCGCCTCCTCGGCGAGGTCCCTTAACCGCGCGATTGCGTCCACGGTCGACCTCCCGCACCGGAAGCCGAACTGCGCGTCATGCAGATCTGGCCCCCCGTCCCTCAAACACTCGGCGATGCGAGCAGCGAGCACACGCTCGAAAAGCTTGCTCGCCTCGCCGAGTAGCACAATGGGACGGTAGGCCGACGGCAGTTCGGGGGGGCGCCCGTCCTTACGAAGAAGGACGAGCTTGCCCGTCTTCCACGTGTGGGGAAATCGACCCTGGACCAAACACGCGTCCATAAGGGACCTCACCCATCCACCCATTTCCACCGAGGCGTCAACCAGAACTCGCCCCGGTATCCCGTCCTGCCCGGGGGCGGTTTTCCTCGACCGGAGTCTCTGGATCGCCGCCCCGAACTCCTCCTCGGAAATGGGTGGAATCACCTCCGCCAATTGAGGCCCATTGGCGGCCACGGAGGGCGGTGACCAGGCGTTCCTCTGCGGGAACAGCGTGGTCACCACCCTGTCCAGGAGCTCAGGCTGGAGACTCTTGGTCAGAGGGGGTGCCCAAGGCCGTAGCTTTTTTCGCACGACCTTGTACGGCTTCCCCCACGGATCCCTATTGAGAGTCTCCAGCCACTCCTCCCACGCCGACTCCTTGGCTCTAGCAATGGCCACCCGCAGAGCCTTGCAGGCGGCACTGTAGGCCAAGTAGTCGGCGTCCTCCCTGTTTTGGTCTCGGACCCTCCTCCTCCTTCCATGGGTGTACTGGCGTCGCGCAACGACACACGCTCGACGCAAGTCGCGGAGCTCTGCGCGCCACCAATACACCCTTTGACGCGGAGGGAGCGGCTTCGCTCGGGGCATCGCTGCGTCACACACTCGTGTCAACGCAGCGCCCAGCCGCTCCGCCTCCGCGTCCACATCCGAGACCAAAACATCGCCCGCCACCCAGGCCTCCACAATGGAGGCCTCCTTGGCGACCTCCTCCCGGAGTCGCCCCAGCACCCAGCGACGATCCTCCTGAATAGGGGATCGGGGTTCCCTTCCTCGGGTGGTAATGGACGTGGAGATCTCATATCGGATATAACGGTGATCCGATAGAGTCTCCACGTCCACCTCCACCCTCCATCCCTGAACACGGCGGGCTAGGGCGGGGGCCGCTAACGCAAGGTCCACAATAGACCCGCCCTGTCGCCGCACGCACGTGTTCACCGATCCCCTATTCAGGATCTCCAACCCCATGGACGCTATCCATTCCTCAAGTACCTCGCCCCGCACATCCGTTGCTGGTGATCCCCACGCCATAGATTTGGCGTTGAAATCACCGGCAACTAGTACGGGGTTGGGGTGTACTTGCCGAATCAAAGTCCCGACCTCAAAAAGCCACTGCTCAAAGAGGGCGAGACTGCGATTCGGGGAAAAGTACACCCCAACGACAGCAACACCGCCCACAACCGCCAAAACGCATCCTCGACCCTTCGCTACCTTTTCGAAGGGCGAGGAGCCACGAGCCGCCGGGGCGATGATTGCCACCGAGTCCTCACGGTCCCCAACCCAGTCGGACTGGGGGGGGACAAAATAAGGCTCGGCGACCACTGCAACATCGATCAACCACTCTGCTATGCTCTGGACTAACGCGTCCTGAGCACCGCGAGAGTGGTTGATGTTTGCCTGCAGGTACCTGAGGATAGCCATTAATTGGAAGCGTCCATCATCTCCGCCACTGGGTGTTGGGGCAACTCAGTCGCCCTCTTCTTCCTCTTACGCCTTTTACGGGCCTTCCGACCCGTCTTGGTGGCCGCGTGGGAGCCGCAACCCTTTCCCAAACGGTGCGCCGCTGGCTTGTCAGCAGCGGCGCACAACGGGCAACGCGGCTCATCAGCCGTGCAAAACACTGCCGTGTGGCCGGGCTGACCGCAGCGGTAGCACAAATTGCTGCGGTCAACCCCGGTGCACTTGGAGCCGAAATGACCCAGCTCCAAGCACCGATAACACCGGAGTGGCTTGTGTTCCAGCAACGCAACGCGTGCTGAAACCCAGCCCACCCTGAGCCGGCCACTGTCGGTCACTTTTTTGGCCACCGCCACAGGGCAGCTTAGCCAGAGTGATCCAGTACCGGATGGGCCTCGTGTTACCCTTCCGGATCGGATCACCCCCACAGGGCAGCCGCTCTCCGTCGCGACCGCCGCCACCGCCTCTTCCACGGACACAGAGTCGTCCAAGCCGGTCAAGCGCAATTCTGCGCACTTGATCGGCCTGGCGACCCGCACCGTTTCGGGGTCCAGCACCTCCCGCAGCTTCTCTGCGAGAACGTCAGCCTTAGGACCGCACTCGGTGCCCAAAACTTCATACATTCGGGCACCGGTGCCCGCCACCTTGAACCGCATCTCGGTGATGCCAAGAGCCTTCACGTCTACTCGACGTTTGGCCTCCGTCATCACCGAGTCGTACGTCAAGCCCTTCGCCGCGGCTCCTGGCTGCAAAGTAATTGTAATTGCAGCCGAGCTGGGAGGGCGAAGTGTCGGCTTCTTCCTGGTGGGAGCTGACGTTCCAGCACCTCTTTCTGGCACCTTTGCACCCCGAGCGGCAACGGTGCTCCACGACACATTGAGCGACGGGGGTGCCGGGGGTAATGGCCGCGGCTGTCTAACCTGGGCCGCCTCTCTAGCAGCCATGGTTTTTCCTCCCCTACCCTTCCTTTTCCGCTGCGACGCAGTGGAAGTGCCTGCTGGAGTAGGCGTGGGCTGGGAAGCCACCATAGTTGGGACGTGCTGGGCCATGCCACCTGCAGGAGTGGTGGGCTGGGCCTTCTCCATGTCCTGGAGCGCCCGCAAAAGTGGGGAGTCCCCAACAGCCACCGTGCCCCGTCTTCGGTCGGCGGCCAATGGAGGCCGGACACGCGGCTCGGGCAGGAGACGATCCTTGAGTCCCTCAAACCGCGCACTCATCATGTCACCCACCTGACGCATGACTGAGCGCGTGAACTCCTGCGGATCGAACCCCTCCACTGGCGCTGCTGGTGCTGGCGTCGGCGCTTTGTTGGCGGGAGCCCTGGGCTCTACCGGCGCGCGCCTCATCTCCGCCCGCATCTGCTCCACCTCTTTTCGGAGCTCGGACAGCTCCGACTGCAGACGGCTGTTATCCGCCTGCAGCTTTGCTGTCTCCTCCGAGGTGGATCGCTTATGCAGCACCTCCACCGCCTCCTTGATGGCCGTTGCAGCCTTATTAAGGGCACTTTGGAAAGTGCCCTTAAGGTGACCAGACTTCTTGGAGACCTTATAGATGACCGCCACGCTATCGAGGACCTGCTGGTTTAGGTCAGCGGCCGACGGACCCTCCGCAAAACCCGTCTCGGCTGGACGGGTCACTCGCGTGTCGAGAGTGTTGCGGACCATCTCCGCGACCTCGTCCTCTGCCACCAGGTGTGATTCCTGCCGCCTCTCTGCGAGGAATTGAGCAGAGAAGCGGCCCCTTCCTCGACGTGCAGTAGGCACCTTAGAAGCCGGCTCCGGGTCACCGTCGGAAGCGGTCTCAGACCCGGACCGGCTCCTTTTTCTGCGGTCTTGCCAAAACCTCAATGTCAATGGCATGTCTATGTCGGGGAGGGACTCCATCGATCCCCGGGACGCCCGGTCGGAATCAGATCCCGACAAAGCGGTGCCTGTCCCGGTAGGGCTCCTCCTCAATCTTGCTCCGGTGTTCATGCAGTTGTCATTGGCTCGGACGCGCGCCATCAGGGCACGCGTCTTCGCCACCATTTCGTCAGATCCGTTCAGTTCGCAGTTTTCGTCGGTTATATCAATCGGGCCATAGTTGCCCCCCCCAGAGTACGGTGGGGCGGCCGGCGAGCTGCAACTGCTCAGGGAATCCTGAGAAGTTGCAGCAGGCCGAGAGGGATTCTCCGGCAAAGCCGGTACCCTCCTGGGGTAGTTACATTTGGACTGTGGCTCCATCTCCAAAACTTCACGGAATACACTCCCCACCGCCTTTTCAGGGAGGACGCACTTTTGGGAGGGGTATTTAGTGCCCCCCCAGGCTTGCACTAGCCCTTGATGTGGTTATACCGCCACGGTTCGGTGTGGGAGGATAAAGGCTGGGGCGTGAATGAGCGGAATACTCCACTCATTCCAGCCCAATCCCATATCCCCCCCTTGAGGTAGTCTCAGCCGTGACTGGAGAATGGACACAGAAAGTCTGCGTCCATTTGCCAGCCCCGTTGCCCAGGGTGCGCCACGAGGAGGCGACTACCAATGCACCCCAACCTAACCTAACCTAACCTAACCTAACCTAACCTAACCTAACCTAACCTAACCTAACCTAACCTAACCTAACCTAACCTAACCTAACCTAACCTAACCTAACCTAACCTAACCTAACCTAACCTAACCTAACCTAACCTAACCTAACCTAACCTAACCTAACCTTTTTTTTTTTTTTTTTTTTTTTTTTTTTTTTTTTTTAACCAGGGAAAATGCATTACTGCATACGCACCCGACCCGGGGGGGCCGGGGGTTATGTGGGGCTCTGCAGCCTAGTGCTGCCATACCCACTAAAAACCCTGGTGTGTTCCTCCTCGCCGCTTCGGACCCAGCCATGGCACCGCGGTTGTGCATCCGCAGCTGGGTCACGGCCGCCCGCAATACCTTGCGGGGCCTCCTCGAGGGGGGGTCGAGCGAACCCCCCCCTATCTCCGCTTAAGGCGCCCCGGAACACCAGGGGCGCCTTCCAGCACGGGACCTCTCTACGCGGGTGACGGATCCCCCGATCACGTCACCCACAGGTCCCCTCAGGGCGGTTGGTAGTAGGCGGCGTAGGCCCGCCTACCTCGCCCTTGTCGCCTGCGGCGGATAGGGAGCGCGTCGACATCGTCTTCCCGCTCCCGCTCCGCCGCCTCCTTCTGCGACATGACTTCGTCACAGAAGGAGACGACCGCCTGCCAGGCCTGCTCACTGCCGATCATGGCGTTGACCATGTTCGGCAGTGTCAGAACCTGCACGCCGATGGCCGCGGACAGGGCCGCGCGAGGGACCGCCCAAGCGGGGCACTCCTCGCGCGTGTGTCGTGCCGTGTCCTCGGCCATCCCACAATGGTGGCACGCCGTTGACGGCTCGCGGCCCACCACTCGGCACAGATACCTCCCGAAGCAACCATGCCCGGTCAGCATCTGCACCAAGCGGTAGGTCAGCGGGCCGTGCCTACGCCCCAGCCAGTCTTTGAGGACTGGCCGGACGGCGGCCACCAGATCCCCGGCTCCTCCGGGGACCTCCAACCGAGCCGTCCACTTCCGCAGGAGGACCTCCTCTCTCCAGCGAGCGACCTCCAGCGGATGGAGACGGCTCCCCTCTCGTGCTCGCCAATACACCGTCGCGAGTACCTCGGCCTCGAGGTCCCATGGCGGTGTTCCGGCGAGCACGCACGCGCCGTCGAAAGCGACGGTGCGGTACGCCCGAGCCACCCTCAACGCTATGACCCGCTGCGGACGTCGCAGCAGGGGTCTGATACGAGCGTAGAGGGTGTCCGCCCATATTGGCGCCCCGTAGAGCGCCATGGAGCGTACCACGCCGGCGTACAGCCGACGGCAGCTCCCCCCTGGCCCCCCCAGATTGGGGAGGAGCCTCCCCAGCGCTCCGGCTGCGGCCACCAAACGTGGGGCCAAGCGCCGGAAGTGCTCCGCGAACCCCCATTTGCCATCGAGGACGAGTCCCAGGTACTTCATCGTCGACCCGATGGCAATAGGGGTTCCGCCCACCACAATCCTCGCCCCCGGAGGTGGCGCACGCCGGGGCCCATGAAAAACCAGGGCCTCGGACTTACTCAGCGCCACCTCCAGACCCAGCGCCCGGATGCGGTGGACCACCTGGGCGACCGCTGCTGTCGCCAGTACGGTCGCCTCCCGGAGGGTGCTGCCTCGGGCCGCCACCAGGGTGTCGTCAGCGTAGCAAATTACGCTGATCCCCGGCAAATTGGCCCCTCGCAGCACCTTGTCGTAACCGATGTTCCACAGGAGCGGTCCAAGGACCGACCCCTGTGGAACACCGCACGACATTGCCCTCCTCTCCTGGCGGACTTCGGTCGGGTAAGCTACTGCTCGCCCGACAAAGTAGTCCGCCAGGACCCTCCTGAGGTACTGGGGTATATTGTGATACCCCAGCCCCTCCACCACGGCCTCCCAGGGCAGGGTGTTAAACGCGTTAGCGATATCTAACGATACCGCCAACAACACCCCGCCCTCCGAGACCGCCTCCTCGGCGAGGTCCCTTAACCGCGCGATTGCGTCCACGGTCGACCTCCCGCACCGGAAGCCGAACTGCGCGTCATGCAGATCTGGCCCCCCGTCCCTCAAACACTCGGCGATGCGAGCAGCGAGCACACGCTCGAAAAGCTTGCTCGCTTCGCCGAGTAGGACAATGGGACGGTAGGCCGACGGCAGTTCGGGGGGGCGCCCGTCCTTACGAAGAAGGACGAGTTTGCCCGTCTTCCACGTATGGGGAAATCGACCCTGGACCAAACACGCGTCCATAAGGGACCTCACCCATCCACCCATTTCCACCGAGGCGAGAACCAGAACTCGCCCCGGTATCCCGTCCTGCCCGGGGGCGGTTTTCTTCGACCGGAGTCTCTGGATCGCCGCCCCGAACTCCTCCTCCGAAATGGGTGGAATCACCTCCGCCAATTGAGGCCCATTGGCGGCCACGGAGGGCAGCGACCAGGCGTTCCTCTGCGGGAACAGCGTGGTCACCACTCTCTCCAGGAGCTCAGGCTGGAGACTCTTGGTCAGGGGGGGTGCCCAAGGCCGTAGCTTTTTTCGCACGACCTTGTACGGCTTCCCCCACGGATCCCTATTGAGAGTCTCCAGCCACTCCTCCCACGCCGACTCCTTGGCTCTAGCGATGGCCACCCGCAGAGCCTTGCAGGTGGCACTGTAGGCCAAGTAGTCGGCGTCCTCCCTGTTGTGGTCTCGGATCCTCCTCCTCCTTCCGTGGGTGTACTGGCGTCGCGCAACGACACACGCTCGACGCAAGTCGCGGAGCTCTGCGCGCCACCAATACACCCTTTGACGCGGAGGGAGCGGCTTCGCTCGGGGCATCGCTGCGTCGCACACTCGTGTCAACGCAGCGCCCAGCCGCTCCGCCTCCGCGTCCACATCCGAGACCACAACATCTCCTGCCAACCAGGCCTCCACAATGGAGGCCTCCTTGGCGACCTCCTCCCGGAGTCGCCCCAGCACCCAGCGACGATCCTCCTGAATAGGGGATCGGGGTTCCCTTCCTCGGGTGGTAGTGGACGTGGAGATCTCATATCGAATATAACGGTGATCCGATAGAGTCTCCACGTCCACCTCCACCCTCCATCCCTGAACACGGCGGGCTAGGGCGGGGGCCGCTAACGCAAGGTCCACAATAGACCCGCCCTGTCGCCGCACGCACGTGTTCACCGATCCCCTATTCAGGATCTCCAACCCCATGGACGCTATCCATTCCTCAAGTACCTCGCCCCGCACATCCGTTGCTGGCGATCCCCACGCCATGGATTTGGCGTTGAAATCACCGGCAACTAGTACGGGGTTGGGGTGTACTTGCCGAATCAGAGTCCCGACCTCAAAAAGCCACTGCTCAAAGAGGGCGAGACTGCGATTCGGGGAAAAGTACACCCCAACGACAGCAACACCGCCCACAACCGCCAAAACGCATCCTCGACCCTTCGCTACCTTTTCGAAGGGCGAGGAGCCACGAGCCGCCGGGGCGATGATAGCCACCGAGTCCTCACGGTCCCCAACCCAGTCGGACTGGGGGGGGACAAAATAAGGCTCGGCGACCACTGCAACATCGATCAACCACTCTGCTATGCTCTGGACTAACGCGTCCTGAGCACCGCGAGAGTGGTTGATGTTTGCCTGCAGGTACCTGAGGATAGCCATTAATTGGAAGCGTCCATCATATCCGCCGCTGGGTGCTGGGGCAACTCAGTCGCCCTCTTCTTCCTCTTACGCCTTTTGCGAGCCTTGCGACCCGTCTTGGTGGCCGCTTGGGAGCCGCAACCCGTTCCTAAACGGTGCGCTGCTGGCTTCTCAGCAGCGACGCACAACGGGCAACGCGGCTCATCAGCCGTGAAGAAGACTGCCGTGTGGCCAGGCTGACCGCAGCGGTAGCACAAATTGCTGCGGTCAACCCCTTTGCACTTGGAGCCGAAATGGCCCAGCTCCAAGCACCGGAAACATCGGAGTGGCTTGGGTTCCAGCAACGCAACGCGTGCTGAAACCCAGCCCACTTGGATCCGGCCACTGTCGGTCACCTTTTTGGCAACCGCCACAGGGCAGCTTAGCCAGAGTGATCCGGTACCGGATGGGCCTCGTGTGACCCTTCCGGATCGGATCACCCCAGCAGGGCAGCCGCTCTCCTTTGCGACCGCCGCCACCGCCTCTTCCACGGACACGGAGTCGTCCAAGCCGGTCAAGCGCACTTCTGCGCACTTGATCGGCCTGGCGACCCTCACCGTTTCGGGGTCCAGCACCTCCCGCAGCTTCTCTGCGAGAGCGTCAGCCCTCCTACCGCACTCGGTACCCAAAACTTCATACATTCGGGCACCGGTGCCCGCCACCTTGAATCGCATCTCGGTGATGCCAAGAGCCTTCACGTCTACTTGACGTTTGGCGTCCGTCATCACCGAGTCATACGATACGCCTTTCGCCTCGGCTCCTGGCAGCAAAGTTATTGTGATTGCTGCCGAGCTGGGAGGGCGAAGTGTCGGCTTCTTCCTGGCGGGGGGGGCTGACGTTCCAGCGCCTCGTCCTACGGGAACCTTATTTGCACCCCGAGCGGCAACGGTGCTCCACGCCACATTAAGTGACGGGGGTGCCGGGGGTAGTGGCCGTGGCTGTTGGACCTGGGCCGCCTCTCTGGCAGCCATGGTCTTCCCTCGCCTACCCCTCCTTTTCCGCTGGGATGCAGCGGAAGTGCCTGCTGGGGTAGGCGTTTTGGGCTGGGAAGCCGCCATAGCTGGAGCGTGCTGCGCCATGCTGCCTTTAGGAGTAGTGGGCTGGGCCTTCTGCCTCTCCCTCTCCTGGAGAGCCCGCAAAAGTGGGGAGTCCCCAACAGCCACCGTGCCCCGTCTTCGGTCGGCGGCCAATGGAGGCCGGACACGCGGCTCGGGCAGGAGACGATCCCTGAGTCCCTCAAACCGCGCGCTCATCATGTCGCCCACCTGACGCATGACTGAGCGCGTGAACTCCTGCGGATCGAACCCCTCCACTGGCGCTGCTGGTGCTGGCTGCGGCGCTTTGTTGGCGGGAGCCCTGGGCTCTACCGGCGCGCGCCTCATCTCCGCCCGCATCTGCTCCACCTCTTTTCGGAGCTCGGACAGCTCCGACTGCAGACGGTTGTTATCCGCCTGCAGCTTTGCTGTCTCCTCTGAGGTGGAACGCTTGTGCAGCACCTCCACCGCCTCCTTAATGGCATCTGCAGCCTTATTAAGGGCATTTTGGAAAGTGCCCTTAAGGTGGCCCGACTTTCTCGACACTTTGGAAATGACCGCCACGCAATCAAGGACCTGCTGGTTGAGGTCAGCGGCTGACAGACCCTCCGCAACACCCGCCTCAGCCGCACGGGTCACTCGCGTGTCGAGAGTGTTGCGGACCATCTCCGCAACCTCGTCCTCGGCCATCAGGCGTGATTCCTGCCGCCTCTCTGCTAGGAATTGGGCAGAAAAGCGGCCCCTTCCTCGTCGTGCAGTTGGCACCTTAGGAGCCGGCTCCGAGTCACCGTCGGAAGCGGTCTCAGACCCGGATCGGCTCCGTTTTCTGCGGTCTTGCCAGAACCTCATCGGCATGTCAATGTCGGGGAGGGACTCCATTGATCCCCGGGACGCCTGGTCGGAAACAGATCCCGACAAAGCGGCGCTTGTCCCGGGAGGGCTCCTCGTCAATCCTGTTCCGCTGTTCATGCCATTGTCATTGGCTCGGACGCGTGCCATCAGGGCACGCGTCTTCGCCACCATATTATCATCGGATCCATTATGCTTGCGAGTGTCGTCAGTTAAATCGATCTGGTCAAAGTTGCCCCCCCCAGAGTACGGTGGGGCAGCCGGCGCACCACAACTGCTCGGAACCCGAGCAGATGTAGCAGGCCGGGAGGGATTCTCCGGCAGGGCCGGTACCCTCCTGGGGTAATTACTTGTTTCCTTTGACTCCATCACCAAAACCACACGGAATACGCTCCCCACCGCCTTTTCAGGGAGGACGCACTTTTGGGAGGGGTATTTAGTGCCCCCCCAGGCTTGCACTAGCCCTTGATGTGGTTATACCGCCACGGTTCGGTGTGGAAGGATAAAGGCTGGGGCGTGAATGAGCGGAATACTCCGCTCATTCCAGCCCAATCCAATATCCTCCCCTCGAGGTAGTCTCAGCCGTGACTGGAGAATGGACACAGAAAGTCTGTGTCCATTTGCCAGCCCCGTTGCCCAGGGTGCGCCACGAGGAGGCGACTACCAATGCACCCCTAACCTAACCTAACCTAACCTAACCTAACCTAACCTAACCTAACCTAACCTAACCTAACCTAACCTAACCTAACCTAACCTAACCTAACCTAACCTAACCTAACCTAACCTAACCTAACCAGAGTAGCGCGCAGCCCCCCGCAGCGAACGCAGCAATTCTAACTCGCTCCGCGCTCAAAAAATCCAAGTTGTGGAAAAAAGTGCTCCGATTTTCCCGGGGAAAGTCTCAAATTGTGTAGTTCAGTGCACCCGTCACGCGTGAGAAATAAAATTTCAAAATCAGTGAAAGATTGGATAAAAAGTGAGGTGAAAAGTGATACATAACCTAAATTTTTGGTTATAAGTGCATGCGGCTCTCGCTGAGTCGCTTTGACCCCCCATTTTTTGGGTGGCGTTGGGTCCGCCCCGGGGACCAGCACAATCCACCAAAATTTTGGATTTTTCCGGTGAAAATTGACGTTAGTAAGGAACAATAACCGGAAAAACAGTGAGTTTGACCCAAATTTTGACTTAAAGTGCTCGCAAACCCCCCCCAGTCGCCTGACCCCCCACTTTTTGGTGGAAAAGCAGACCGCCCTCGTGGCCGCCACAATCCACCGAAATTCCAGACCTTCTCGGTGGAAATCCAGCCCAGGAAATTTGTAAAACTGGAAACCACGTGGCCACGAGGTCTTAGATCCAGCTGACCTGGAGCCTGGCTGAGGGTGCAGGGCGCTGGAGGGTGCCGGGGGAAGAAGTTCGACACCTCGTTTGCCAAAATCCGACAGGTACAAGCGGAGATACAGATTTTTGAAAATTTTTGGAAATTTTTTGGACTCTTAAAATAGGACTTTTTATTTGAACCACATCTCCCTTGTTTTTGTAGTTTTTAAAATTTTTATTTCTTTAATTTAAAATCTAGTCTTTTAACTTGCCAAGTGTCAAATTTCAGATTTTTAGTCGCTATACTGTGTTAGATATTAAGCTTTACATTTGTAAACAAACCACCCGATCGCGGAAATTTTAAAAAACTTTTGGGGGTTGTAGCTCAGGATTGGGGGGTCGGATTCTTAAAATTCGACCAGGGAACCTATTTTTTCAACAAGTTCTTCTTACGGTAATTTTTCCAAAATTTTAGATTCAAAATTCGGGGGGGTGATTTTTGGTTTGAAATTACGTCGCGGGAAAATTACAGTTTTCGTTTAAATTCAATAACTTTGGACGGGGTGGGCCAAATTTAACGGGGTTTTCTTCAAAATTTCTAATTTTCGAGGGGCTACAACTCTCCCATAGAGTCCCAGACTCTATGTAGAGCAAATAAAAAGTTGGCACAAAAATCTTTAATTAGGGAATAACTTTTGGACGGGGTGGGTTGAAATTATAGCGCACTGGTTTCGGCACCAAAATTGGGGACTTGCTCTACATAGAGAAAAATTTCTGGAATTCGGACTCTACCATATAGAGCCAACACCAGGAGCGGATAGCGCTCGGTGGGGGCAGTAAAACGAGCCTACGCACGGTCCTCTACGACCAGTGGTTGGGAAGTTATAGAGGTTTGAAGTTGGCGACGCCATTTTGGTCCGCCATTTTGGAAAACTTAAATAGAGTATAACTCCTGAACCACTGGGGCTAGAGCATTGGGACTTGCTCTGGACTTGTTCCCCTCCTCCCCCCTAACATCTGTGACAGGTACTGACTTTATATAGAGTCAGAAACTTTTACCCTTTTTTGACTGGGCGGGAGCAAGGACAGAAGAAAGCCACTAGTAGTGCCCAAAACCGCGTGGCTCTAGGCCGAATACTGACGGAGATACGAGCTTTTTAGACTCAGGCGGCCATATTGGACGCCATCTTGAAAATATTCAAACCGCGATATCTCCGGAAGTACCAGTCCGATCGGGACGCAAAAACTTTTAGCACGTAAGTTAGGTTAAGGACTATAGCTGAGCTATACTAACAGAGCTCTACATAGAGCAGAAAAGTTTTTTCGAAAAATTATTTTGATTTTTATGTTGTTTTCCGCTCCGTGGCTAATCTCTGCCACGTGTGCTTAAATAAGACCCCAACACTGAATAGACTGGCTCTATAATAGAGCTTATTGTAAATTCTTTATTTTTCTTTAAATTTATTTTAAACAATTTATATTTTATTTAATTTTGTCTCGTTTAGTGTGTCCTTATATATAAGTTAACACTAATATTTTAAGTTTATAGACCGGACCCCCCTTTTACAGGGATCCTGTAATTTTGTGCTTTTTAACGACCGTAACGTTGCCACTGCTAACGTGGGTTCGGCGATTGACAAAGACTCTACTTAGATAGAGCCACCTTATACCGTCGGACTAAAGAAGTCAACGCCTACTTGTATATGCAAGGAAGCTATACACACGTATAGTAATACAAACACCAACGTTACACTATCGCAACTGACTTGACACCTGCAAAATATTGACTGTGATAGTAATTTAGTAGTTTAATTTAATATTTCATTTTAATTATTATCTAAAATTAGGGCTCTCTACACCCACTTTACTATAATCAATCCACCGTTTTACCTCACAAATGGCTACCGTCCGCACTCCAGTGGTGCCATCAAAAAAGCTGGCAACACCAGAGCCAAAGTCGACAGAGAGGGACCGTCCCTCTACCCGCAATGACAAAGAGTCGGACGGCCAGGCGCAAGCTATTGCACCCTCCATACGGAGGCAGACCGCGAGCCCCCAACAGTCACGCCTGCAGAAGGCAAAAAACCTTCTAGCGTCAGCAAATCGCCACCTGGGGAACTCACGGAACCTTAAATCGGAAATTAAGGATAGTGTGCAAAATGCTATAACAAGCCTGTACAAACTTGTAAAGGAGGCCGAAGAGGACAAAAAACGAACGAGAAAGGAAGAAGGAATGGAAGGAGAGCATGAAGAGATGATGGATGAATCTGGGGAAAGACCGGAGCGTAAGGTAGAACGTCTCCAAAAAGAGCTGGAAACGATGAGGAGCGAAAGGGAAAAAGAAAAGAAGGATATGCAAGACAAAGTTAAAATGATGACGAGAGAAATCGAAAAGTTAAAGGAGAATGAAAAGGCACTTAGGGACGGAAACGAAAAGAAAAATAGTGAAGGAAAATGTGAGGATGGATGTAAGAAAGAAATAGAAAAGTTGAAGAAAGTATCAAGTGAAAAGGAAAGAATGAATGAAAAATTAAAGAAAGACATTGAAGGACTGAAAGAAAAATGCGAAATCCTGAACGAAAAGATCGAAGAGATGAAAAGGGAAATGGAAAAGAAGGAAGGAGAGATGAAGGGAGAGAAAGAAGGAAGAGAGAAAAATGATGAATGTATAGAAGGAATAAAAAGAATAGAAGAAATGGTGAAAGCCAACAAAGAAGAGACTGAAAGGCTGCGAAAGAATCAGGATGAAAGATATGAGGAACTGAAAGAGGCAATAACACGGGACCGGAGCAATGAGGCCACCCCCACATATGCGGTGATAACAGCAGGACGCACGTCTAAGGCGAAGGAAAGGGTCACATTGCATTCGGTCGTGGTGACAGCCAAGGATGAGACGGAAACGAGCGAACAGGTGTTAGAAAGGATACGGACAGCAGTAAAAGCAAAAGACGGAGGAGTCGAAATTGATAAGGTAAGGAAAACCAAAGACCAAAAAGTCGTACTCAGCTGTGGAAGTCTCGAGGCGAGGAAGCGAGTAAAGGAAAGACTGGAAGAGGCAAAGGACGTCCTCAACGTGGAGGACATGAAGAACAAGGACCCACTGCTGATTCTTAAAGATGTGCTGGCTTGCCACAGCAATGACGAAATTATCAAAGCTATAGGCAGTCAGAACAGCGATGTGCTTCATGGCCTCGACGATGAGGATAGACACATGGTCGTCAGATACAGGAAGCGCACGAGAAACCCACACATGGCACATATTGTGCTTTCAGTCACCCCCAAGATATGGAAGCGAATGCTGCACAAGGAGAAAGTAAGAATCGACATACAAAGGGTGCGAGTCGAAGACCAATCGCCACTTGTGCAGTGTTCGAAATGCCTAGGGTATGGCCATAGCAGAAGGTACTGTAAGGAGGAAAAGGAGGTATGCTGTCACTGCGGAGGACCGCATATCCGGGATAGGTGTGACGCAATGCAAGCAGGAAACCCTCCAAATTGCGTCAACTGCCGTGATGCGGAGCTGCCGGCAGAGCACAATGCGTTCAGCGCGGGTTGCCCCATCCGTCAGAAGTGGGACAGCATAGCGCGAGCCCGCGTTGCGTACTGCTGAGGGCACCCCGACAGAAAAGACGTATACCGTGCTGCAAGCCAACCTGCGCAGAAGCAAACTCGCCACCAATGAGATGATGATTGAAGCCACTGAAAGGAAAGCTGCCATAGCACTCCTACAGGAGCCTTACACTGGAATGGGGGGCAAAGTGAATGGACAGAGGGGGGCCAGAGTCTACCAATGTACTGGACAGGAAGAGGGAAAGGTCAAGGCAGCAATAATGGTATTTGACTCGGACCTTGACGTTGAGCAGTACCCGGACCTCACAACAAACAATATAGTGGTTGTGAGGATCCAAACCAGTGATTGGTGGATGATCGTCATGTCCATGTACTTCGAACCAAACTCCCCCATTGGGCCCCACATAGACCACCTACATAGAGTAACCAATGTACTGGGGACTAGTAACCTCATTGCCGGTGGAGATGTAAATGCCAAAAGTATTTGGTGGGGCAGTAGGCATACCGATGCAAGAGGCGAAGATCTGATAGGAGCTCTACACGAAAAAGGTTTACAGGTACTCAACACGGGAAATAGACCTACTTTCGAAGTAGTGAGAAATGGAACTGTGTGCACTAGCGTTGTTGATGTAACGGTTTGTTCGCAGGACATGTTAGACAGAGTAATAGACTGGAGAGTAGAGGATGGACTGTCAGCGTCGGACCACAACGCAATTATCTTCAAAATTAAAAACAAAAAGAGTAAAGGCAAAACAATTAATAGAACCACTAGAATATATAATACAAAAAAGGCAAACTGGGACCAGTTTAATGATAAAATGGCCCAGTTAACAATAGAAAATAATTTAAACACCAACGCAATAGAAAACATAGACAATACAATACTTTTAGATGAGACAATACAAACATATACAGAAATAATAAACAAAACGTGCGTAGAAACAATACCTAGGAAAAAAGAGAAACATACACTTACCATTCCGTGGTGGTCCGATGATCTGGCAGCCATGAAGAAGAACGTCACTACTTTGAAGAGAAGAATCCGATGCGCAGCGCAGACCCGTAGACCCGTAGTAATTGAAGAGTACCTGAAAGAAAAAGAGAAGTATGAAATCGCAGCTAGAGCAGCACAGACGGAAAGTTGGAAGAGCTTCTGCCAGAAGCAAGACAGGGAAACAGTATGGGAGGGTATATATCGAGTAATCAAACGCACTGAAAACCGGGCAGAAGATCTCCCACTCAGAAAGGACGGAGTAACTCTCTCCCGAGAAAACTCAGCCAAATGGCTAGCTGAGAGGTTTTACCCTAGGGACGCCGAGGAGCAGGACAATTCCCTACACCGACAAATTAGGGTGGAGGCAGACCGGGTGAACGGGCGGACTCATGACGAAGTCCACGACCCGCCGTTTACTGAAAGAGAGGTCCTAGTAGCAGCCCACAGCTTCAACCCTAAAAAGGCACCGGGTGGTGATGGACTGACGTCGGATATATGCTTGCGGGCCATAGAGAGCGACCCAAACAAGTACCTGGCGCTAGCGAATAAATGCCTACAGCTAGGACACTTCCCTTCTACCTGGAAGAAAGCCACGGTGGTCGTGCTCCGCAAGCCGTCACGCCAGGACTACACAGACCCAAAATCATACCGGCCAATCGGATTACTTCCCGTGCTGGGCAAGATCCTAGAAAAAATGCTGATTCAGCGGCTCAAGTTTTATATAGTTCCTAAAATCAGCAAGAAGCAATTTGGTTTCATGCCACAAAGGAGCACAGAGGACTCCCTCTATACCCTAATGAACCACATTCGAAGCCAGCTTTCACAACGCAGGATGGTTACGATTGTGTCATTGGATATAGAGGGAGCCTTTGACAGTGCCTGGTGGCCGATGATTAGGGTTAGACTGGCGGAAGCGGGATGCCCGGTGAATCTTAGAAGGCTAGTGGACAGCTACCTCAGCAATAGAAGCGTAGAGTTACGGTATGCTGGAGCAGAGGTGAACAGGACCACCGAGAAAGGCTGTATACAGGGGTCAATAGGGGGTCCCATCCTCTGGAACCTCCTACTGGACCCCTTGTTAAAAGAACTTGAAGCCAAACAACTCTTTTGCCAGGCATTTGCAGACGATGTGGTAATCGCGGTGGACGGAGACACGGGGCTGGAAATCTCAAGGAAGGCAAACGCTGCCCTTGAACATGTGTGGGAGTGGGGCGTCACAAATAAGCTAAGGTTTGCACCTAGCAAAACTGGTGCCATGACAATAACCCGCAAGCTGAAATATGACGCACCACTCTTGACCATGGGAGGGCAGCCAGTCGCCAACGTAAACGAGATGAAGATCCTGGGACTGACTATCGACCATAAATTGACATTTAATACCCATATCAACAGCGTCTGTCGTAAAGCCCTAGACATAGCAAAACAGCTGAACAGGGCAGCCAAAGTCAGCTGGGGTCTCCACCCCGAGATCGTTCGAGTTATATACTTAGCAGCGGTCGAACCCGTCATTACATATGCGGCGGCGGCGTGGTCACCAGCGGCAGGCAAATTGGGCGTGCGTAGGGAACTTGCTGCAGTCCAACGTGGGTTCGTCCAAAAGCTCTGCGGGGCGTATCGCACTGTCTCGCTGAACTCGGCCCTACTGCTCACTGGGATATTGCCTCTAGACCTCCGAATACATGAAGCAGCTGCCTTGTACAAGGCGAGGAGAGGTATATTTACCGTGTTGCCTGAGGACAGGGAGATGGACACAGCGGCGCGCTATGCTGAGACACCTCACCCCGCCCAGTGCGTGGAAATGAGATATACGGCTCTGTCAGACCAAGAAAGCGTCGATAGGCACAGTGTACAGGAAATACAAATATATACTGACGGAAGCAAGCTTGACGGTGGGGTTGGGGCCTCACTATCCATTCGGAAGAGTGGTGCCGAAATCGGGGTGGTCAAACTGGGCCTAGCTACCTACTGCACGGTCTACCAAGCCGAGCTCCTCGCCATACGCCGAGGTACCGATGTAATCCTAAAAAGGAATGAGAAGAGCTTCGGGGTTTACAGCGATTCCAGGTCCGCCCTGGATACCGTTGTGAACCACGGGTCTCTTCATCGTCTAGCGCTCGAGGCACGGGAGAACATTAGGCGGGCCTTGAACCAGAATAAAGTGATATCTTTGTTTTGGGTCAAAGCACACGCGGGACTCCCGGGCAACGAGCGCGCGGACGAGTTAGCAAAGGAGGCAGCCTCTTCGTCACGGAGGAAGGCAGATTACGACCAGTGTCCCGTCTCATTCGCCAAGAAAAGCATACGTGCTGAAACGCTTGGCGAATGGGCCGAGAGATATGAGTCGGGAACGACGGCCTCCGTGACGAAGATGTTCTTCCCAGAAGCTATAACAGCCTACAAGCTGGTCCGAAAAATAAAGGTGGCAGGACTACTCACGCAGGTGATGACGGGGCACGGTGGGTTCTCCGAATACCTGAACCGATTCAAGTGTAAGGAGAACCCATCGTGCATATGTGAGCCCGGCGTGGCTGAAACCGTGGCGCACCTCCTGATCGAGTGCCCCGCCAATAGCAAAGAAAGGTACGAGTTTGAACAAATGACGAATACTAAGCTGGAGGCTGAAAGCATAAGGGTCACCATAGCAAACAGTAAAATACGAGACACATTCCTTACATACTGCTTAAAAGTAGCCGCGAAAGCGATACAACGTAACAAAACGACATGACTGACGGACTGACTTTGTACAGAAAAACAGTATTGCACTTAAAATTCAAAAAGTACTAGAAAATCATTGTAGTTTAGTAAGAAACTGTAACATAAGCAATGAATAATGTATAAGTAATGTATAAGTAATGTAATGGAATAATAGAATAGAATTGTAGTATAATATATAAAAGTCAAAATTGTAAATTATTATAACAAGAATAAAATAATATTAAGAGTAAACTGTGATATAGATAATAGTCAAAATTGTAAACTACTATAATATAAAGAATATACTGTAATAGATATACTATGTAGATAATAAGCAAAATTGTATGTATATGGAAAGAAAATGAAATAAAGACATTTTTTAATAAAAAGTACCCCTAACCCTCCTGTGGAATAGTAAAGCGTAATACAATGGAAGTAGAAAATAAAGTGATAGGTAAAGATGAAGGAAAACCAAATAGATAGAAAGAGTAAATAGAAGCAGTAAGAAAGATAAGATGGATGTAAGAAAGAAATAGTATGTGGAATGAAAGTACGAGAGGCATAAAAGCGAGAACTGGTATGAAAGATAAAGTAGCAATAAAAAGGTCTCTGGCCCCGTCAGAGGAAAACGAGTATAATAAAAAAAAAAAAAAAAAAAAAAAAAAAAAAAAAAAAAAAAAAAAAAAAACCTAACCTAACCTAACCTAACCTAACCTAACCTAACCTAACCTAACCTAACCTAACCTAACCTAACCTAACCTAACCTAACCTAACCTAACCTAACCTAACCAACCAGCGCGCAGCCCCCCGCAGCGAACGCAGCACTTCTAAGTCGCTCCGCGCTCGAAAAATCTAAGTTGTTGGTCAAAGTGTTCCGATTTTCACGCGCAAAGTGTTTAATTGTGCAGTTCAGTGCCCCCGTCACGCGTGTGAAAAAAATTTTTGAAATCGGTGCAAGTTTGGGTTATATAGTGAGGTAGAAAGTGAACATAACCTCAACTTTTGGTTAAAAGTGCGTGCGGCTCTCGCTGAGTCGCTTTGACCCCCCATTTTTTGGGGGAAAAGTAAACCGCCTCGGTGGCCCCCACAATCCTGGAAAATTGCAGATTTTTCCGGTGAAAACTGACGCTAGTAAACTTCTATAACCGGGAAAACAGTGAGTTTAACCTAAAATTTGACTTAAAGTGCTCGCCAATCCCCCCCAGTCGCCTGACCCCCCACTTTTTGGTGGAAAAGCAGACCGCCCTCGTGGCCGCCACAATCCACCGAAATTTCAGACCTTTTCGGTGGAAATCCAGCCCAGGAAATTTGTATAACTGGAAACCACGTGGCCACGAGGTCTTGGATCCAGCTGACCTGGAGCCTGGCTGAGGGTGCAGGGCGCTGGACGGAGCCGGGGGAAGAAGATTGACACATCGATTGTCAAAATCGAATAACCAGGAGCTGAGTTATTGAATTTTAAACTTTTTTGGAAAATTTTTGGACCCTTAAATTATGCTTTTTAAATAGAACCATAACTTCGTTGTTTTTATAGTTTTTCAAAATTTTATTTCGGAAACTAAAAATTTATTTCTTTATCTGCTTAAGTGCCAATTTTCATATTTTTAGCCGCTATTTTGTGTTAGTTATTAAGATTTAGATAAGTAAGCAAACCGTCTCGATCTCGAGAAATTGAAAAACTTTGGGGGGTTGTAGCTCGGGACTGGGGGGTCGGATTTTAAAAATTCGACCAGTAAACATACTTTTTCGGCAAATTCCATTTACTGTAATTTTTCCAAAATTTTAGAATCAAAATTCGGGGGGGTCATTTTCGGTTTCAAATTACGTCGCGGGAAAATTACAGTTTTCGTTTTAATTCGATAACTTTGGACGGAGTGGGCCAAATTTAACGGGGTTTTCTTCAAAATTATTATTTTTCGAAGGGCTACAACTCTCCCATATAGCCCCAGACTCTATGTAAAGAATACAAAAAGTTGGCTTCAAAATTTTTAATTATTGAATATCTTTTGGACGGGGGGGATCAAAATTGTAGTGCATCGGATTCGGCATCGAAATTGGGGACCAACTCTACATAGAGTCAAATTTTTTTATTTCGGACTCTACATTATAGAGCCGACACCAGCAGCGGATAGCGCTCGGTGGGGGCAGAAGAACGAGCCCTCGCACGGTACCGTGCGACGAACGGTTAGGGAGTTACAGCGGTTTAAAGTTGGCGACGCCATTTTGGTCCGCCATCTTGTTTTGTTTAAAACCGCTGTAACTTCGTCCCGGATCGTCGTAGAGGGTCGGGACTTCTTTGGCTGAAAAAAAACCTAACCTAACCTAACCTAACCTAACCTAACCTAACCTAACCTAACCTAACCTAACCTAACCTAACCTAACCTAACCTAACCTAACCTAACCTAACCTAACCTAACCTTTTTTTTTTTTTTTTTTTTTTTTTTTTTTTTTAGGTGGGGAAATCCTCATTGGATACCCTTCGCTGGGGGGGCGAAGGGTTATGCCGGACTCTTACCGGCTAAAACCCCACCGTGTTTCCTCCTTCCGCGTTAGGACGAGCCACGGGATCGCTAGAGCTGCTTCCGCGACATCGTCCGCGGTTGTCCAAACTAGGACACCACCCCCTCACGCCCGGGAGAATTTCCTCCCGGGCATCTACTCCAGGGAAGACATGGGGAAACACGTCCATGCCATCCCTCCACCACGAGGACTTAAAGTCCAGGATTCGGGTTCCCCAACCCGGCACCCAGAAGTCCTATTTCGAAGCTTACCCCGGCTGGGATAGGCTTCGAAAATATCGCACCTATCTGTGCATGGAGTCAATGGAGCGCCCTCACTGGGGCACCTCCATCCTCTCTACCGCCTCTGCTCCCTGTGGTGGGACCACTTGCTTCCGAGCCTTGGTGGCTCCGGAAGCGTTGGGTCTTCTGGGGCTCTTACTCTTTTTCGGCGCACATGCGCTGCCTCCTCCCCTGTGCTCTGCAGGCTTGCCAGCCGCTGCACACACCGTGCAATGCGGCTTTGCAGAACACAGGGCTGCCTTGTGGCCGGGCTTACCGCAGCGATAGCATTCATCGCTGCGGTCGACCTCTGCGGTGCACAGTGCTCGGACATGACCCGTCTCGAGACATCTGTAGCACCGCAATGGCCTGGGCTGCAGCAGCTGCACTCGCGCCGCTACCCATCCGACCACCAGACGGCCATCCTTGGCAATCTTGTTTGCCGACTCCACCGGGCATCTCAGCCAGGCAGCTCCACCCCTCAGGCGTTCGCGGCGGATTTCGCCGCATTTGATGGCCGCTGCCGGACAACTTCCAGCCGCAGCCACAGCCTCCACCAAAACCTAACCTAACCTAACCTAACCTAACCTAACCTAACCTAACCTAACCTAACCTAACCTAACCTAACCTAACCTAACCTAACCTAACCTAACCTAACCTAACCTTTTTTTTTTTTTTTTTTTTTTTTTAACCAGGGAAAATGCATTACTGCATACGCACCCGACCCGGGGGGGCCGGGGGTTATGTGGGGCTCTGCAGCCTAGTGCTGCCATACCCACTAAAAACCCTGGTGTGTTCCTCCTCGCTTCGGACCCAGCCATGGCACCGCGGTTGTGCATCCGCAGCTGGGTCACGGCCGCCCGCAACACCTTGCGGGGCCTCCTCGAGGGGGGGTCGAGCGAACCCCCCCCTATCTCCGCTTAAGGCGCCCCGGAACACCAGGGGCGCCTTCCAGCACGGGACCTCTCTACGCGGGTGACGGATCCCCCGATCACGTCACCCACAGGTCCCCTCAGGGCGGTTGGTAGTAGGCGGCGTAGGCCCGCCTACCTCGCCCTTGTCGCCTGCGGCGGATAGGGAGCGCGTCGACATCGTCTTCCCGCTCCCGCTCCGCCGCCTCCTTCTGCGACATGACTTCGTCACAGAAGGAGGCGACCGCCTGCCAGGCCTGCTCACTGCCGATCATGGCGTTGACCATGTTCGGCAGTGTCAGAGCCTGCACGCCGATGGCCGCGGACAGGGCCGCGCGAGGGACCGCCCAAGCGGGGCACTCCTCGCGCGTGTGTCGTGCCGTGTCCTCGGCCATCCCACAATGGTGGCACGCCGTTGACGGCTCGCGGCCCACCACCTGGCACAGATACCTCCCGAAGCAACCATGCCCGGTCAGCATCTGCACCAAGCGGTAGGTCAGCGGGCCGTGCCTACGCCCCAGCCAGTCTTTGAGGACTGGCCGGACGGCGGCCACCAGATCCCCGGCTCCTCCGGGGACCTCCAACCGAGCCGTCCACTTCCGCAGGAGGACCTCCTCTCTCCAGCGAGCGACCTCCAGCGGATGGAGACGGCTCCCCTCTCGTGCTCGCCAATACACCGCCGCGAGTACCTCGGCCTCGAGGTCCCATGGCGGTGTTCCGGCGAGCACGCACGCGCCGTCGAAAGCGACGGTGCGGTACGCCCGAGCCACCCTCAACGCTATGACCCGCTGCGGACGTCGTAGCAGGGGTCTGATGCGAGCGTAGAGGGTGTCCGCCCATATTGGCGCCCCGTAGAGCGCCATGGAGCGTACCACGCCGGCGTACAGCCGACGGCAGCTCCCCCCTGGCCCCCCCAGATTGGGGAGGAGCCTCCCCAGCGCTCCGGCTGCGGCCACCAAACGTGGGGCCAAGCGCCGGAAGTGCTCCGCGAACCCCCATTTGCCATCGAGGACGAGTCCCAGGTACTTCATCGTCGACCCGATGGCAATAGGGGTTCCGCCCACCACAATCCTCGCCCCCGGAGGTGGTGCACGCCGGGGCCCATGAAAAAGCAGGGCCTCGGACTTACTCAGCGCCACCTCCAGACCCAGCGCCCGGATGCGGTGGACCACCTGGGCAACCGCTGCCGTCGCCAGCACGGTCGCCTCCCGGAGGGTGCTGCCTCGGGCCGCCACCAGGGTGTCGTCAGCGTAGCAAATCACGCTGACCCCCGGCAAATTGGCCCCTCGCAGCACCTTGTCGTAACCGATGTTCCACAGGAGCGGTCCAAGGACCGACCCCTGTGGAACACCGCACGACATTGCCCTCCTCTCCTGGCGGACTTCGGTCGGGTAAGCTACTGCTCGCCCGACAAAGTAGTCTGCCAGGACCCTCCTGAGGTACTGGGGTATATTGTGATACCCCAGCCCCTCCACCACGGCCTCCCAGGGCAGGGTGTTAAACGCGTTAGCGATATCTAACGATACCGCCAACAACACCCCGCCCTCCGAGACCGCCTCCTCGGCGAGGTCCCTTAACCGCGCGATTGCGTCCACGGTCGACCTCCCGCACCGGAAGCCGAACTGCGCGTCATGCAGATCTGGCCCCCCGTCCCTCAAACACTCGGCGATGCGAGCAGCGAGCACACGCTCGAAAAGCTTGCTCGCCTCGCCGAGTAGCACAATGGGACGGTAGGCCGACGGCAGTTCGGGGGGGCGCCCGTCCTTACGAAGAAGGACGAGCTTGCCCGTCTTCCACGTGTGGGGAAATCGACCCTGGACCAAACACGCGTCCATAAGGGACCTCACCCATCCACCCATTTCCACCGAGGCGAGAACCAGAACTCGCCCCGGTATCCCGTCCTGCCCGGGGGCGGTTTTCCTCGACCGGAGTCTCTGGATCGCCGCCCCGAACTCCTCCTCGGAAATGGGTGGAATCACCTCCGCCAATTGAGGCCCATTGGCGGCCACGGAGGGCGGTGACCAGGCGTTCCTCTGCGGGAACAGCGTGGTCACCACCCTGTCCAGGAGCTCAGGCTGGAGACTCTTGGTCAGAGGGGGTGCCCAAGGCCGTAGCTTTTTTCGCACGACCTTGTACGGCTTCCCCCACGGATCCCTATTGAGAGTCTCCAGCCACTCCTCCCACGCCGACTCCTTGGCTCTAGCAATGGCCACCCGCAGAGCCTTGCAGGCGGCACTGTAGGCCAAGTAGTCGGCGTCCTCCCTGTTTTGGTCTCGGACCCTCCTCCTCCTTCCATGGGTGTACTGGCGTCGCGCAACGACACACGCTCGACGCAAGTCGCGGAGCTCTGCGCGCCACCAATACACCCTTTGACGCGGAGGGAGCGGCTTCGCTCGGGGCATCGCTGCGTCACACACTCGTGTCAACGCAGCGCCCAGCCGCTCCGCCTCCGCGTCCACATCCGAGACCAAAACATCGCCCGCCACCCAGGCCTCCACAATGGAGGCCTCCTTGGCGACCTCCTCCCGGAGTCGCCCCAGCACCCAGCGACGATCCTCCTGAATAGGGGATCGGGGTTCCCTTCCTCGGGTGGTAATGGACGTGGAGATCTCATATCGGATATAACGGTGATCCGATAGAGTCTCCACGTCCACCTCCACCCTCCATCCCTGAACACGGCGGGCTAGGGCGGGGGCCGCTAACGCAAGGTCCACAATAGACCCGCCCTGTCGCCGCACGCACGTGTTCACCGATCCCCTATTCAGGATCTCCAACCCCATGGACGCTATCCATTCCTCAAGTACCTCGCCCCGCACATCCGTTGCTGGTGATCCCCACGCCATAGATTTGGCGTTGAAATCACCGGCAACTAGTACGGGGTTGGGGTGTACTTGCCGAATCAAAGTCCCGACCTCAAAAAGCCACTGCTCAAAGAGGGCGAGACTGCGATTCGGGGAAAAGTACACCCCAACGACAGCAACACCGCCCACAACCGCCAAAACGCATCCTCGACCCTTCGCTACCTTTTCGAAGGGCGAGGAGCCACGAGCCGCCGGGGCGATGATTGCCACCGAGTCCTCACGGTCCCCAACCCAGTCGGACTGGGGGGGGACAAAATAAGGCTCGGCGACCACTGCAACATCGATCAACCACTCTGCTATGCTCTGGACTAACGCGTCCTGAGCACCGCGAGAGTGGTTGATGTTTGCCTGCAGGTACCTGAGGATAGCCATTAATTGGAAGCGTCCATCATCTCCGCCACTGGGTGTTGGGGCAACTCAGTCGCCCTCTTCTTCCTCTTACGCCTTTTACGGGCCTTCCGACCCGTCTTGGTGGCCGCGTGGGAGCCGCAACCCTTTCCCAAACGGTGCGCCGCTGGCTTGTCAGCAGCGGCGCACAACGGGCAACGCGGCTCATCAGCCGTGCAAAACACTGCCGTGTGGCCGGGCTGACCGCAGCGGTAGCACAAATTGCTGCGGTCAACCCCGGTGCACTTGGAGCCGAAATGACCCAGCTCCAAGCACCGATAACACCGGAGTGGCTTGTGTTCCAGCAACGCAACGCGTGCTGAAACCCAGCCCACCCTGAGCCGGCCACTGTCGGTCACTTTTTTGGCCACCGCCACAGGGCAGCTTAGCCAGAGTGATCCAGTACCGGATGGGCCTCGTGTTACCCTTCCGGATCGGATCACCCCCACAGGGCAGCCGCTCTCCGTCGCGACCGCCGCCACCGCCTCTTCCACGGACACAGAGTCGTCCAAGCCGGTCAAGCGCAATTCTGCGCACTTGATCGGCCTGGCGACCCGCACCGTTTCGGGGTCCAGCACCTCCCGCAGCTTCTCTGCGAGAACGTCAGCCTTAGGACCGCACTCGGTGCCCAAAACTTCATACATTCGGGCACCGGTGCCCGCCACCTTGAACCGCATCTCGGTGATGCCAAGAGCCTTCACGTCTACTCGACGTTTGGCCTCCGTCATCACCGAGTCGTACGTCAAGCCCTTCGCCGCGGCTCCTGGCTGCAAAGTAATTGTAATTGCAGCCGAGCTGGGAGGGCGAAGTGTCGGCTTCTTCCTGGTGGGAGCTGACGTTCCAGCACCTCTTTCTGGCACCTTTGCACCCCGAGCGGCAACGGTGCTCCACGACACATTGAGCGACGGGGGTGCCGGGGGTAATGGCCGCGGCTGTCTAACCTGGGCCGCCTCTCTAGCAGCCATGGTTTTTCCTCCCCTACCCTTCCTTTTCCGCTGCGACGCAGTGGAAGTGCCTGCTGGAGTAGGCGTGGGCTGGGAAGCCACCATAGTTGGGACGTGCTGGGCCATGCCACCTGCAGGAGTGGTGGGCTGGGCCTTCTCCATGTCCTGGAGCGCCCGCAAAAGTGGGGAGTCCCCAACAGCCACCGTGCCCCGTCTTCGGTCGGCGGCCAATGGAGGCCGGACACGCGGCTCGGGCAGGAGACGATCCTTGAGTCCCTCAAACCGCGCACTCATCATGTCACCCACCTGACGCATGACTGAGCGCGTGAACTCCTGCGGATCGAACCCCTCCACTGGCGCTGCTGGTGCTGGCGTCGGCGCTTTGTTGGCGGGAGCCCTGGGCTCTACCGGCGCGCGCCTCATCTCCGCCCGCATCTGCTCCACCTCTTTTCGGAGCTCGGACAGCTCCGACTGCAGACGGCTGTTATCCGCCTGCAGCTTTGCTGTCTCCTCCGAGGTGGATCGCTTATGCAGCACCTCCACCGCCTCCTTGATGGCCGTTGCAGCCTTATTAAGGGCACTTTGGAAAGTGCCCTTAAGGTGACCAGACTTCTTGGAGACCTTATAGATGACCGCCACGCTATCGAGGACCTGCTGGTTTAGGTCAGCGGCCGACGGACCCTCCGCAAAACCCGTCTCGGCTGGACGGGTCACTCGCGTGTCGAGAGTGTTGCGGACCATCTCCGCGACCTCGTCCTCTGCCACCAGGTGTGATTCCTGCCGCCTCTCTGCGAGGAATTGAGCAGAGAAGCGGCCCCTTCCTCGACGTGCAGTAGGCACCTTAGAAGCCGGCTCCGGGTCACCGTCGGAAGCGGTCTCAGACCCGGACCGGCTCCTTTTTCTGCGGTCTTGCCAAAACCTCAATGTCAATGGCATGTCTATGTCGGGGAGGGACTCCATCGATCCCCGGGACGCCCGGTCGGAATCAGATCCCGACAAAGCGGTGCCTGTCCCGGTAGGGCTCCTCCTCAATCTTGCTCCGGTGTTCATGCAGTTGTCATTGGCTCGGACGCGCGCCATCAGGGCACGCGTCTTCGCCACCATTTCGTCAGATCCGTTCAGTTCGCAGTTTTCGTCGGTTATATCAATCGGGCCATAGTTGCCCCCCCCAGAGTACGGTGGGGCGGCCGGCGAGCTGCAACTGCTCAGGGAATCCTGAGAAGTTGCAGCAGGCCGAGAGGGATTCTCCGGCAAAGCCGGTACCCTCCTGGGGTAGTTACATTTGGACTGTGGCTCCATCTCCAAAACTTCACGGAATACACTCCCCACCGCCTTTTCAGGGAGGACGCACTTTTGGGAGGGGTATTTAGTGCCCCCCCAGGCTTGCACTAGCCCTTGATGTGGTTATACCGCCACGGTTCGGTGTGGGAGGATAAAGGCTGGGGCGTGAATGAGCGGAATACTCCACTCATTCCAGCCCAATCCCATATCCCCCCCTTGAGGTAGTCTCAGCCGTGACTGGAGAATGGACACAGAAAGTCTGCGTCCATTTGCCAGCCCCGTTGCCCAGGGTGCGCCACGAGGAGGCGACTACCAATGCACCCCAACCTAACCTAACCTAACCTAACCTAACCTTTTTTTTTTTTTTTTTTTTAACCAGGGAAAATGCATTACTGCATACGCACCCGACCCGGGGGGGCCGGGGGTTATGTGGGGCTCTGCAGCCTAGTGCTGCCATACCCACTAAAAACCCTGGTGTGTTCCTCCTCGCCGCTTCGGACCCAGCCATGGCACCGCGGTTGTGCATCCGCAGCTGGGTCACGGCCGCCCGCAACACCTTGCGGGGCCTCCTCGAGGGGGGGTCGAGCGAACCCCCCCCTATCTCCGCTTAAGGCGCCCCGGAACACCAGGGGCGCCTTCCAGCACGGGACCTCTCTACGCGGGTGACGGATCCCCCGATCACGTCACCCACAGGTCCCCTCAGGGCGGTTGGTAGTAGGCGGCGTAGGCCCGCCTACCTCGCCCTTGTCGCCTGCGGCGGATAGGGAGCGCGTCGACATCGTCTTCCCGCTCCCGCTCCGCCGCCTCCTTCTGCGACATGACTTCGTCACAGAAGGAGGCGACCGCCTGCCAGGCCTGCTCACTGCCGATCATGGCGTTGACCATGTTCGGCAGTGTCAGAGCCTGCACGCCGATGGCCGCGGACAGGGCCGCGCGAGGGACCGCCCAAGCGGGGCACTCCTCGCGCGTGTGTCGTGCCGTGTCCTCGGCCATCCCACAATGGTGGCACGCCGTTGACGGCTCGCGGCCCACCACCTGGCACAGATACCTCCCGAAGCAACCATGCCCGGTCAGCATCTGCACCAAGCGGTAGGTCAGCGGGCCGTGCCTACGCCCCAGCCAGTCTTTGAGGACTGGCCGGACGGCGGCCACCAGATCCCCGGCTCCTCCGGGGACCTCCAACCGAGCCGTCCACTTCCGCAGGAGGACCTCCTCTCTCCAGCGAGCGACCTCCAGCGGATGGAGACGGCTCCCCTCTCGTGCTCGCCAATACACCGCCGCGAGTACCTCGGCCTCGAGGTCCCATGGCGGTGTTCCGGCGAGCACGCACGCGCCGTCGAAAGCGACGGTGCGGTACGCCCGAGCCACCCTCAACGCTATGACCCGCTGCGGACGTCGTAGCAGGGGTCTGATGCGAGCGTAGAGGGTGTCCGCCCATATTGGCGCCCCGTAGAGCGCCATGGAGCGTACCACGCCGGCGTACAGCCGACGGCAGCTCCCCCCTGGCCCAACCTAACCTAACCTAACCTAACCTAACCTAACCTAACCTAACCTAACCTAACCTAACCTAACCTAACCTAACCTAACCTAACCTAACCTAACCTAACCTAACCTAACCTAACCTAACCTAACCTAACCTAACCTAACCTAACCTAACCTAACCTAACCTAACCTAACCTAACCTAACCTAACCTAACCTAACCTAACCTAACCTAACCTTTTTTTTTTTTTTTTTTTTTTAACCAGGGAAAATGCATTACTGCATACGCACCCGACCCGGGGGGGCCGGGGGTTATGTGGGGCTCTGCAGCCTAGTGCTGCCATACCCACTAAAAACCCTGGTGTGTTCCTCCTCGCCGCTTCGGACCCAGCCATGGCACCGCGGTTGTGCATCCGCAGCTGGGTCACGGCCGCCCGCAATACCTTGCGGGGCCTCCTCGAGGGGGGGTCGAGCGAACCCCCCCCTATCTCCGCTTAAGGCGCCCCGGAACACCAGGGGCGCCTTCCAGCACGGGACCTCTCTACGCGGGTGACGGATCCCCCGATCACGTCACCCACAGGTCCCCTCAGGGCGGTTGGTAGTAGGCGGCGTAGGCCCGCCTACCTCGCCCTTGTCGCCTGCGGCGGATAGGGAGCGCGTCGACATCGTCTTCCCGCTCCCGCTCCGCCGCCTCCTTCTGCGACATGACTTCGTCACAGAAGGAGACGACCGCCTGCCAGGCCTGCTCACTGCCGATCATGGCGTTGACCATGTTCGGCAGTGTCAGAACCTGCACGCCGATGGCCGCGGACAGGGCCGCGCGAGGGACCGCCCAAGCGGGGCACTCCTCGCGCGTGTGTCGTGCCGTGTCCTCGGCCATCCCACAATGGTGGCACGCCGTTGACGGCTCGCGGCCCACCACTCGGCACAGATACCTCCCGAAGCAACCATGCCCGGTCAGCATCTGCACCAAGCGGTAGGTCAGCGGGCCGTGCCTACGCCCCAGCCAGTCTTTGAGGACTGGCCGGACGGCGGCCACCAGATCCCCGGCTCCTCCGGGGACCTCCAACCGAGCCGTCCACTTCCGCAGGAGGACCTCCTCTCTCCAGCGAGCGACCTCCAGCGGATGGAGACGGCTCCCCTCTCGTGCTCGCCAATACACCGTCGCGAGTACCTCGGCCTCGAGGTCCCATGGCGGTGTTCCGGCGAGCACGCACGCGCCGTCGAAAGCGACGGTGCGGTACGCCCGAGCCACCCTCAACGCTATGACCCGCTGCGGACGTCGCAGCAGGGGTCTGATACGAGCGTAGAGGGTGTCCGCCCATATTGGCGCCCCGTAGAGCGCCATGGAGCGTACCACGCCGGCGTACAGCCGACGGCAGCTCCCCCCTGGCCCCCCCAGATTGGGGAGGAGCCTCCCCAGCGCTCCGGCTGCGGCCACCAAACGTGGGGCCAAGCGCCGGAAGTGCTCCGCGAACCCCCATTTGCCATCGAGGACGAGTCCCAGGTACTTCATCGTCGACCCGATGGCAATAGGGGTTCCGCCCACCACAATCCTCGCCCCCGGAGGTGGCGCACGCCGGGGCCCATGAAAAACCAGGGCCTCGGACTTACTCAGCGCCACCTCCAGACCCAGCGCCCGGATGCGGTGGACCACCTGGGCGACCGCTGCTGTCGCCAGTACGGTCGCCTCCCGGAGGGTGCTGCCTCGGGCCGCCACCAGGGTGTCGTCAGCGTAGCAAATTACGCTGACCCCCGGCAAATTGGCCCCTCGCAGCACCTTGTCGTAACCGATGTTCCACAGGAGCGGTCCAAGGACCGACCCCTGTGGAACACCGCACGACATTGCCCTCCTCTCCTGGCGGACTTCGGTCGGGTAAGCTACTGCTCGCCCGACAAAGTAGTCCGCCAGGACCCTCCTGAGGTACTGGGGTATATTGTGATACCCCAGCCCCTCCACCACGGCCTCCCAGGGCAGGGTGTTAAACGCGTTAGCGATATCTAACGATACCGCCAACAACACCCCGCCCTCCGAGACCGCCTCCTCGGCGAGGTCCCTTAACCGCGCGATTGCGTCCACGGTCGACCTCCCGCACCGGAAGCCGAACTGCGCGTCATGCAGATCTGGCCCCCCGTCCCTCAAACACTCGGCGATGCGAGCAGCGAGCACACGCTCGAAAAGCTTGCTCGCTTCGCCGAGTAGGACAATGGGACGGTAGGCCGACGGCAGTTCGGGGGGGCGCCCGTCCTTACGAAGAAGGACGAGTTTGCCCGTCTTCCACGTATGGGGAAATCGACCCTGGACCAAACACGCGTCCATAAGGGACCTCACCCATCCACCCATTTCCACCGAGGCGAGAACCAGAACTCGCCCCGGTATCCCGTCCTGCCCGGGGGCGGTTTTCTTCGACCGGAGTCTCTGGATCGCCGCCCCGAACTCCTCCTCCGAAATGGGTGGAATCACCTCCGCCAATTGAGGCCCATTGGCGGCCACGGAGGGCAGCGACCAGGCGTTCCTCTGCGGGAACAGCGTGGTCACCACTCTCTCCAGGAGCTCAGGCTGGAGACTCTTGGTCAGGGGGGGTGCCCAAGGCCGTAGCTTTTTTCGCACGACCTTGTACGGCTTCCCCCACGGATCCCTATTGAGAGTCTCCAGCCACTCCTCCCACGCCGACTCCTTGGCTCTAGCGATGGCCACCCGCAGAGCCTTGCAGGTGGCACTGTAGGCCAAGTAGTCGGCGTCCTCCCTGTTGTGGTCTCGGATCCTCCTCCTCCTTCCGTGGGTGTACTGGCGTCGCGCAACGACACACGCTCGACGCAAGTCGCGGAGCTCTGCGCGCCACCAATACACCCTTTGACGCGGAGGGAGCGGCTTCGCTCGGGGCATCGCTGCGTCGCACACTCGTGTCAACGCAGCGCCCAGCCGCTCCGCCTCCGCGTCCACATCCGAGACCACAACATCTCCTGCCAACCAGGCCTCCACAATGGAGGCCTCCTTGGCGACCTCCTCCCGGAGTCGCCCCAGCACCCAGCGACGATCCTCCTGAATAGGGGATCGGGGTTCCCTTCCTCGGGTGGTAGTGGACGTGGAGATCTCATATCGAATATAACGGTGATCCGATAGAGTCTCCACGTCCACCTCCACCCTCCATCCCTGAACACGGCGGGCTAGGGCGGGGGCCGCTAACGCAAGGTCCACAATAGACCCGCCCTGTCGCCGCACGCACGTGTTCACCGATCCCCTATTCAGGATCTCCAACCCCATGGACGCTATCCATTCCTCAAGTACCTCGCCCCGCACATCCGTTGCTGGCGATCCCCACGCCATGGATTTGGCGTTGAAATCACCGGCAACTAGTACGGGGTTGGGGTGTACTTGCCGAATCAGAGTCCCGACCTCAAAAAGCCACTGCTCAAAGAGGGCGAGACTGCGATTCGGGGAAAAGTACACCCCAACGACAGCAACACCGCCCACAACCGCCAAAACGCATCCTCGACCCTTCGCTACCTTTTCGAAGGGCGAGGAGCCACGAGCCGCCGGGGCGATGATAGCCACCGAGTCCTCACGGTCCCCAACCCAGTCGGACTGGGGGGGGACAAAATAAGGCTCGGCGACCACTGCAACATCGATCAACCACTCTGCTATGCTCTGGACTAACGCGTCCTGAGCACCGCGAGAGTGGTTGATGTTTGCCTGCAGGTACCTGAGGATAGCCATTAATTGGAAGCGTCCATCATATCCGCCGCTGGGTGCTGGGGCAACTCAGTCGCCCTCTTCTTCCTCTTACGCCTTTTGCGAGCCTTGCGACCCGTCTTGGTGGCCGCTTGGGAGCCGCAACCCGTTCCTAAACGGTGCGCTGCTGGCTTCTCAGCAGCGACGCACAACGGGCAACGCGGCTCATCAGCCGTGCAGAAGACTGCCGTGTGGCCAGGCTGACCGCAGCGGTAGCACAAATTGCTGCGGTCAACCCCTTTGCACTTGGAGCCGAAATGGCCCAGCTCCAAGCACCGGAAACATCGGAGTGGCTTGGGTTCCAGCAACGCAACGCGTGCTGAAACCCAGCCCACTTGGATCCGGCCACTGTCGGTCACCTTTTTGGCAACCGCCACAGGGCAGCTTAGCCAGAGTGATCCGGTACCGGATGGGCCTCGTGTGACCCTTCCGGATCGGATCACCCCAGCAGGGCAGCCGCTCTCCTTTGCGACCGCCGCCACCGCCTCTTCCACGGACACGGAGTCGTCCAAGCCGGTCAAGCGCACTTCTGCGCACTTGATCGGCCTGGCGACCCTCACCGTTTCGGGGTCCAGCACCTCCCGCAGCTTCTCTGCGAGAGCGTCAGCCCTCCTACCGCACTCGGTACCCAAAACTTCATACATTCGGGCACCGGTGCCCGCCACCTTGAATCGCATCTCGGTGATGCCAAGAGCCTTCACGTCTACTTGACGTTTGGCGTCCGTCATCACCGAGTCATACGATACGCCTTTCGCCTCGGCTCCTGGCAGCAAAGTTATTGTGATTGCTGCCGAGCTGGGAGGGCGAAGTGTCGGCTTCTTCCTGGCGGGGGGGGCTGACGTTCCAGCGCCTCGTCCTACGGGAACCTTATTTGCACCCCGAGCGGCAACGGTGCTCCACGCCACATTAAGTGACGGGGGTGCCGGGGGTAGTGGCCGTGGCTGTTGGACCTGGGCCGCCTCTCTGGCAGCCATGGTCTTCCCTCGCCTACCCCTCCTTTTCCGCTGGGATGCAGCGGAAGTGCCTGCTGGGGTAGGCGTTTTGGGCTGGGAAGCCGCCATAGCTGGAGCGTGCTGCGCCATGCTGCCTTTAGGAGTAGTGGGCTGGGCCTTCTGCCTCTCCCTCTCCTGGAGAGCCCGCAAAAGTGGGGAGTCCCCAACAGCCACCGTGCCCCGTCTTCGGTCGGCGGCCAATGGAGGCCGGACACGCGGCTCGGGCAGGAGACGATCCCTGAGTCCCTCAAACCGCGCGCTCATCATGTCGCCCACCTGACGCATGACTGAGCGCGTGAACTCCTGCGGATCGAACCCCTCCACTGGCGCTGCTGGTGCTGGCTGCGGCGCTTTGTTGGCGGGAGCCCTGGGCTCTACCGGCGCGCGCCTCATCTCCGCCCGCATCTGCTCCACCTCTTTTCGGAGCTCGGACAGCTCCGACTGCAGACGGTTGTTATCCGCCTGCAGCTTTGCTGTCTCCTCTGAGGTGGAACGCTTGTGCAGCACCTCCACCGCCTCCTTAATGGCATCTGCAGCCTTATTAAGGGCATTTTGGAAAGTGCCCTTAAGGTGGCCCGACTTTCTCGACACTTTGGAAATGACCGCCACGCAATCAAGGACCTGCTGGTTGAGGTCAGCGGCTGACAGACCCTCCGCAACACCCGCCTCAGCCGCACGGGTCACTCGCGTGTCGAGAGTGTTGCGGACCATCTCCGCAACCTCGTCCTCGGCCATCAGGCGTGATTCCTGCCGCCTCTCTGCTAGGAATTGGGCAGAAAAGCGGCCCCTTCCTCGTCGTGCAGTTGGCACCTTAGGAGCCGGCTCCGAGTCACCGTCGGAAGCGGTCTCAGACCCGGATCGGCTCCGTTTTCTGCGGTCTTGCCAGAACCTCATCGGCATGTCAATGTCGGGGAGGGACTCCATTGATCCCCGGGACGCCTGGTCGGAAACAGATCCCGACAAAGCGGCGCTTGTCCCGGGAGGGCTCCTCGTCAATCCTGTTCCGCTGTTCATGCCATTGTCATTGGCTCGGACGCGTGCCATCAGGGCACGCGTCTTCGCCACCATATTATCATCGGATCCATTATGCTTGCGAGTGTCGTCAGTTAAATCGATCTGGTCAAAGTTGCCCCCCCCAGAGTACGGTGGGGCAGCCGGCGCACCACAACTGCTCGGAACCCGAGCAGATGTAGCAGGCCGGGAGGGATTCTCCGGCAGGGCCGGTACCCTCCTGGGGTAATTACTTGTTTCCTTTGACTCCATCACCAAAACCACACGGAATACGCTCCCCACCGCCTTTTCAGGGAGGACGCACTTTTGGGAGGGGTATTTAGTGCCCCCCCAGGCTTGCACTAGCCCTTGATGTGGTTATACCGCCACGGTTCGGTGTGGAAGGATAAAGGCTGGGGCGTGAATGAGCGGAATACTCCGCTCATTCCAGCCCAATCCAATATCCTCCCCTCGAGGTAGTCTCAGCCGTGACTGGAGAATGGACACAGAAAGTCTGTGTCCATTTGCCAGCCCCGTTGCCCAGGGTGCGCCACGAGGAGGCGACTACCAATGCACCCCAACCTAACCTAACCTAACCTAACCTAACCTAACCTAACCTAACCTAACCTAACCTAACCTAACCTAACCTAACCTAACCTAACCTAACCTAACCTAACCCATCAGAGAAGCAGCCGAACAGATGAATGAGGGCCATGATGATCAACATGATCCCCCATTCACTCTGCAGGAGCTTAAAGCGTCTGTGGAAAGCTTTAATCCAAAAAAGGCCCCTGGTGCAGACGGCCTAACGGCAGATATCTGCAAGCGGGCAATCTCGAGGGATCCGGAGACTTTCCTGTCCCTATTAAACAAATGTCTCGAATTAGGGCACTTCCCGAACATCTGGAAGGAAGCCACCGTAATCGTACTCAGGAAGCCCGGAAAGACCGATTACTCAAACCCCAAATCCTATAGGCCAATCGGCCTGCTGTCTGTATTGGGAAAGGTACTGGAAAAGATGGTAGTGGGGCGTCTGAAATGGAATCTTTTGCCAAAAATGAGTGAACGCCAATACGGCTTCATGCCGCAAAGAAGTACCGAGGACTCCCTCTATGTACTAATGAAACACATACGTCACCAACTCGACCGGAAAAAACTTATTACCTTGGTATCATTGGACATAGAGGGAGCTTTCGACAGCGCATGGTGGCCCGCCATTAAAGTCAGACTGGCAGAAGAGAAATGTCCGGTAAACATCAGACGCATCATCAACAGCTACCTACAAAACAGAAAAGTACATGTCCGGTATAGCGGAGAAGAATACCAGAGGAAAACCCACAAGGGCTGCGTCCAAGGCTCAATAGGTGGCCCAATATTATGGAACCTCCTGTTGGACCCACTGTTAAAAGGACTAGAGCAAAGAGGAGAATACTGCCAGGCGTTTGCTGACGATGTCATGTTAGTCTTCCATGGAGACACCGCGCTCGACGTCCAACGGCAGGCCAATGGCGCCCTCGCCTATGTTCGGGAGTGGGGTGTCCGCAATAAACTCAACTTCGCACCACAAAAGACCACCGCGATGGTGATCACAAGAAAGTTGAAGTATGACACACCGCTCCTAAACATGGGGGGCGTCGACATTGAGATGTCAAAAGAAATTAAGACCTTAGGCCTCACCATCGACAGCGGCCTAACATTCAACAAACACATAATGAATGTATGCGAAAAAGTGGTGAATTTATACGGGCAGCTGTCGAGAGCAGCAAGAGCGAGCTGGGGTCTTCATCCGGAGGTGGTGAGGATGATTTATACGGCAGTCGTTGAGCCGGTGATCCTATACGCGGCGAGCGCCTGGGCACCGGCCAGTAAAAAGCTTGGGGTTGCAAAGCAGCTGAACACAATACAGAGGAGCTTTGCCCAAAAAATATGTAAAGCCTACAGAACGGTGTCCCTGAACGCAGCGTTGCTGCTGGCTGGGATACTGCCACTGGACATCCGCATAAGAGAAGCAGCCGCCCTCTATGAAGCGAAAATTGGAGTACCTCGGCCAGAAATGGCGGACAGAGACGTTGAGGACAGGACACCGTTCTCTAAAACGGGACACCCGGCCGGGCATATGAGCCTGACGTTCGTAAACCTGATAGACCAAGACGCAGTGAGCGAACACAACACGCAGGAAATGCGAATATTCACAGATGGCAGTAAGATCGAAGACAAGGTTGGTGCCGCATTGTCCTTTTGGGAGGAAAGCACCGAAACTAAGTCTACAAGACTTAAGCTGCCATCTTACGCTACGGTCTATCAGGCTGAGCTTCTGGCCATATGCCAGGCTACAAGGGATATCGTGAAAGGCTCAAAACGAACATATGGGATCTATAGCGACTCCAGAGCAGCATTGGAGACGGTGACAAATAACCACTCGAGACACCCTCTAGCGGCGGAAGCTAGGGAAAACCTAAAAGTGGCCCTGACTCAGGGCAAAGATGTGTCCTTGTTCTGGGTCAAGGCTCACATAGGGCTAGTACCAAATGAACGCGCCGACGAACTCGCTAAAAGTGCAGCCCTCAAGCTTAAAAAGAAACCGGATTATGAAAAATGCCCGGTCTCATTCGTCAAGAGACAAATCCGCAAGGAATCCCTTGACGAATGGAACCGAAGATATACATCAGGAGTTACTGCCGGCATAACAAAAATGTTCTTCCCTGACGCAACCAGCGCATACAAGATTATTAAGAAAACTGGGATAAATAACGTGAAAACCCAAATGCTGACGGGGCACGGTGGGTTCTCAGAATACTTGCACAGGTTTAAGTGCAAGGAGAGCCCATCGTGCTCCTGTGAGCCAGGAAAAGAAGAGACTGTTCCCCATATACTTTTTGAATGCCCAATCCACGGTCTGGAAAGATACAACTTGCTGCAAGAAATAGGCGAACCGGTAAACGAAACGTCAATACACCAGATAATGCAGTGCAAACATAAGAGGGAGATATTTATAGAATATGGGATTAAAGTTGTAGAAAAAGTAATAAAAAGAAACAAAACTTAGTCTAAGAATGAAAAATTGATAATAATAATATTGAATCTACTTTATTTATAAATTTTACAATTTGAAATACAATTTTAATTACACAAAGCAATTATTATTATTCAGTAATCACAATTTTATACAAATTCTACACATTATTATACACTACATTTTTTACAATTCTTTTTACATTTTACATTTTAACAACCTATACTATATACAATACTAAATTAAAACAGGAAGCATTGACACGTTTAAGAAAGAGAAGGCTGCAAAATTATATATTATAATAATATGTATAATTGCAGACGGAATGTATTAAAAAGAAGGATAATAGGAAAGTATATAGTATAACATCAATAGGTGAATAATTAAAATATCGAATCAAATCGAAAATAGCACGACAAGGTTTCTGACAAAGTCAGAAGATAATCCGATTAATTATATTATTAAAAAAAAAAAAAAAAAACCTAACCTAACCTAACCTAACCTAACCTAACCTAACCTAACCTAACCTAACCTAACCTAACCTTTTTTTTTTTTTTTTTTAAGTGTGGAAATCCTTCATCGGATACACACACCACCCCGGGGGGAGTGGTGTGGTTATGCCGGACTCCTACCGGCTAAAACCCCACTGTGTTCCTCCGCTCCGCCACGTGACGTGACCACGGGGAGGCCGAAGCATTACGTCCGCAGCCACGTCGGCGGGCCGCCTACCGCAGGAACTGCGCGGTAGGCCCTCCTCTGCGGGACAGGGGGGAGTGATCCCTGTCCCGGACGCTCCGAAGGCGCGTGGGAACACCACGCGCGCCTTCGCGACGAGGCCTAACCAGTGGACGGTGATGCCCCCGCATCACCGCCCGGGCCTCGTTAGGTGGGGAGGAGGAGAGAGGCATATGCTCTCCTCCTGCGGCCTGTGCGTCTGCGGCGGATCGGGAGAGAAGAGGGATCCTCCTCCCTGTCCCTCTCCACCGCCTCCTTCTGCGACATGACTGTCTCGCAGAAGGAGAGGACCGCTTTCCACGACCTCTTGTCGCCGACCATAGAACGCACTACGGCCGGTAAGGAGAGGTCGTTCCCCACCGCTGCGACGAGGTCACAGCGCGGCTCCGCCCATGCCGGGCACTCCCCCAGTGTATGCTGCGCTGTGTCCTCGTGGCAGCCACAGTGGTGGCACTCAGCGGTCGCCTCCCTCCCGGCTATGCGGTGCAGATACTTCCCGAAACAACCGTGTCCCGAGAGTACCTGCACCAGTCGGAAGGTCAGCGACCCCCACTCTCTCTCCGTCCACTCCCGCAGGACTGGACGGACCGCCTCGACAGTCCAACGGCCGGCCGACGGTTCGGCCAGCCTCTGTTCCCACTTGTCGAACAGGGACTGTCGAGCCAGGAGTTTCCGCACTTCCATCTCCCTGGGAGCAAGGCGACTGCCGCGGAGTTGGAGGTCCTTGCGCCACTGATACGTGGACGCTTGGGCCTCCGCCTCCAAGTCCCAGGGAGGGGATCCCGCCAGTACGCACGCCGCCTCAAAGGAGGTGGTGCGGTACCCGCGTATGACGCTGACGGCCATCACCCTCTGAGGTCTCCTCAGGAGGGTGATATTATGGGCCGTCAGGGTCTCCGCCCAGACCGGGGCCCCGTAAAGGGCCATCGATCGCACCACCCCCATGTACAGGCGGCGGCTTGCCGACTCGGGCCCCCCGATATTAGGCATCAACCGCTTCAACGCGGCGGCCGATGCCATCAAACGGGGAGCCAGGCGGGCGAAGTGATCCCGGAAACTCCAGCGGGGATCGAGGACGAGTCCAAGATATTTCATCGTGGACTTGACCTCGATCCGAGTGCCACTCACTGTGATGTGGGACCCGACCGGTGGCGCCTTCCGAGGGCCGTGGAAACACAGCGCCTCGGATTTGGGCAACGCCACCTCGAGTCCCAACGACCGGATCCGCCTCACCACCTGTGCTACTGTCACAGTGGCGAGGCGGGCTGCTTCCCGGTACGAGGTCCCCCGGGACGTGACCAGCGTGTCGTCCGCATAACAGGTCACGTTTGATCCCGGGAGGAGCTCCCCCCGCAGCACCCAGTCGTACCCGATGTTCCACAGGAGCGGCCCGAGGACCGAGCCCTGTGGAACACCGCACGTCGTCTCCCACCTTACTTGCCTACCGTCCCGAACCGGATACTCGACGTATCGCTCCGAGAGGTAGGCCCCGACTATTCGGCGTAGATAGGGAGGCACGTCATGGAACTTCAGTGCCTCCCTGATGCAGGCCCAGGGAAGGGTATTGAACGCGTTGGCGATGTCGAGAGACACCGCCAACAGCACCCCACCCCGGGCGACCGCCTCATCCGAGAGGGCCTTGACGCGGAGGACCGCGTCAACGGTCGACCTGCCCCCTCGGAATCCGAACTGATGTTCGGACAAGTCGGGACCTACCTCTCGGAGGTGCACGATAAGCCGTCCGGCGATGACCCGCTCGAACAACTTATCGGCCTCGTCGAGTAACACGATCGGACGGTAGGCTGAGGGAGATTCCGCGGGACGCCCGTCCTTCCGCAGAAGAACGAGCCGACCGGTCTTCCAAACGGAAGGGAACCGGCCGGACTGAAGACAGGCGTCCAGTAGTCCGCGGAATCTCTCCCCCAGGGCCTTGAGTGCCAGAGCCAGGACGCGTCCCGGGATCCTGTCTGGTCCCGGAGCTGTGTTTTTGGCTTTCAGCCTCAACACAGCCGCGTCTAGCTCTGCCTCCGTCACCGGAGGCACCTCGAACTCCGCGCTCGCATCCACGACAGGGTGTCGTGGGGGCGCCATCGCTGGGGGCTGTTGTTCCGCCCTGTGTGGAAACAGGGTCGAAACAACATTCCCCAGCAGTCGAGGCTCGAGACTCTCCGTGAGTGGGGGGGCCCAGGGGCGAAGTTTGCCCCTGACCGCACGGTACGGCCTTCCCCACGGATCACGGGTCAGAGTCTCGAGGAGCTCCGCTCTGGCACTAGCCTTCGCGATGCAGATGGACAGCTGTAGGGCCTTGGTAGCCTCTCGATAGGCCCCAAGCAGCTGTGCTTCCACGTCGGCGTCACGTACTCGCCTACGGCGGTAGTGGGTGTACTGGCGTCTCAACTCCACGCAGAGGGACCGCTGATCAGCGATCCCCTGAGACCACCAGTACACCTGACGCCTAGGAGGTCGAGGCTTGGCCCGAGACATGCCCGCGTCGCAGATTTGCGACACGGCGCCCCGGAACCAAGTTACCTCCTCCTCAACCTCCACAGGCCTGGAAGGGGTGTTACTCCAGGCCTGGACTATGGAAGCCAATTCCACTGCATCGCGATCTAGGCTTTTCAAGGCCCATCTGGGGGAAGCCGAAGCGTGGCCGCTGGGACGACGATGCGTGTCCGGGGCTTGGGATGCGGAGACAATGTCGAACCGTATATACAAATGGTCCGACATTGTCTCCACATCCTCCATAACCCTCCAGTCCCGGACACGGCGTGCTAAGGCAGGGGTTGTGAACGAAACGTCCACAATGGACCCCCCCTGCCAGCGCACGCACGTGTTGACCGACCCCCGGTTCAGAACCGTGAGGCCGGTCATCGTCGCCCACTCCGCAAGAGTCTCGCCGCGTGCATCCGTCGCGGGACAAGCCCAAGCCGTGCTCTTGGCATTGAGGTCGCCCACGAGGAGCGCCGGACAGGGTAGAGTCTGCCCAATGAGGGCCCCTACCCGGTCCAGGAACGCTTCGAACTCGGCGAGACTTCTGTTGGGAGAGAAATATGCCCCGATTAGGACAATTTCTCTCCAGCGGATCGCCACGTACCCTCGGCCCCTCGCTAAGGTGGGAGGGGGCAGTATGCCTTCTGCCCCTGACGCTGTTATGATGGCCACCGAGCCGTCTTGGTCCTCTACCCAGTTATCCCTGGGAGGGACGAAGTACGGCTCAGCGACCACCGCGACGTCTATCAACCACTGCGTAATGGATTGCAGGAGGAGATCCTGCGCACCGGCGCAGTGGTTGATGTTCGCCTGGAGGATCCGATGGTTCGTCTTGATCATGACGTAACCATCGGATCCCCCCTCGGTGCGGCCAGAGCCGCAGGAGCATTGGCGGCCGGGGTCCTAGCGGTCGCCTTCCTGGGCGCACGTTTCGGGGCTTTAGCCCCCGTGCACCCCTTGCTCCCTGCGCTGTGCCCGGCAGGCTTGCCCACTGCCGCGCAGAGTGCGCAGTGGGGAGCGGCCGAGCACTCTCTGGCCTTGTGGCCGGATTGACCGCAGCGATAACAGTCCTCGCTGCGGTCAATCTCTGAGGTGCATTGCTGCCTGACGTGCCCAGCCGCCAGGCAGCGATAGCACCTCATGGGTCGGCTCTCCAGGCGTTTCACCTGGGCGGACGTCCAGCCCACCAGGAGCCGACCCTCAGCCACTTTTTGGGCCGCTGCCACCGGGCAGCGGACCCAAACGGACCACTGCGCGTGGGGTGTGTAGTAGAGTTGGCCAACTTTGACCTCGTCTACCGCACACCCCCCGCGCTTCGCCACTGCAGCGGCGACCTCTTCCGCTGAGGCCGAGTCATCCAGACCGGAAATGCGCAGTTCTGCGCATTTCACCGGTCTGGTCACGCGGACGTCGGCCTCGCTTAGCACCTCCCTCAGCTTTGCAGCGAGGGAGTTTGCTTTTTCGCCGCTCGTGGCCCCGGGAACCTCCAAGACAGCCCCCCCTGTGACGGCCTTCCTGAACCTCACCCCGGGTATGCCAAGTCCTTCGAGGCTAATCTTGGACTTGGCATCCTCGATTACCGACCGGTAGGTGAGGCCCCTGTCCTCCGCTCCAGGCTGGAGCGTGAGGACGACGGCCGTCGAGCGAAGGGGACGCTTCTTCCTCTTTTTCTTCTTTTTTGCCCCCTCCCCTTGGCCAGATGTTTTAGCCTGAGGGGGGGGCTTTGCAGCTGCTGGGGTGGCTTTAGCGGCAGAGCCACCCTTCTTTTTGCCCTTCTTAACCACTGTCGACCAGCCCTCGTCCACAGACGGAGGGACTGGTGGCAGTGGCCGGGGCACTTGCGGTACCGTTTTGGTGGTGGCGGCGTGGGCAGTCGCGGCCCCGTTTTTCGTCTTCTTCCCTTTCTTGGCCCCCTTCCCGACAGTAGTAGGGTCTGGGATTTGAGCCGGGACGTCTGGGACAGGAATTGCCGCTGGTATGACAGCAGGTTTCCCCGCGGCCGCCTTTGTGACCCTGTCAGCGGCTAGCGGTGGCCGCACCCTCTTGGCGGGAAGAAGCCTCTCCTCTAGGGACTCCAGGCGAGCACTCAACATGGCCCCGCATTTTGCCATGATTGAGCACTCCAGCTCTGCGGGCTGGAGTCCCTGTGAAGCCGGAGGAGGGGAAGGGAGAGAAGGTGGTAGTTCTCTCCCCTGTCCCATGGCCGCTTTCCCCTGCTGCACGACTTGCTCCAGGCTAACCCTCAGCTCGCCTATTTCTTTACGGAGGTCCGCCACCTCCGCTTTTAGGCGAGCATTGTCAGCCTGGAGCCTGGTCGTTTCATCTGAGACCGATCGGGTACGCAGCTCCGCCACGGCCTCCCGGATTGAGGTCGCCGCGACTTTCAGGGCCTTGGTAAATGTGCCCTTTAAATTCTTTGATTTAGTGGCAACGTTGAGTATGACATCCACACTATCTAGGACCTGCTGGTTTAGCGCTGTAGCAGTGTGAATTTCCTCAGCGTCGCCACTTGTCGATACCTGCGCCAGACGAGCCGCCCTTCTTTGGCTCGCCTGCCTCGCCAAACCGGCGACCTCCTCCTCCGCCTCGAGCTGGAGCTCCTCGCGCCTTAGCGCCATGAGCTCCGCCTTCGCTTGGGCCAGCCCCACGTACTTCGCCGTGGTCGGCGGCCGGCCTCTTCCTCTTTTGGAGGGCCCGGATGTTTTGGGCCTCATCTGTGTATCGGAGCCGGAGTCACTACTTGTGAGGTCCGGCTCACTTCCATCATTTCGCTGTCGCTTTCGGCACTCGGAAACAGTTCCGGGTGCCGGATGCGACAGCGGTGCATCAGACGAAGCGTCGTCTGTCGATGCTTGGTACTCATCCGGGTTGGTCCGGGCGAGTAGCACGCGCGCCACCGGTAAGCCCAGTGGCAGTGCTCTCCTCGAGTCCCCATCTTTTACACAAGGAGAAGATGGGGCTGAGTCCCCGGATCTCTCTGTCTGGGAAGGAGAGAAGAATTCTTCCCTGCCCGACATGCCAAGGTCAAAAGTCTTGGAAGGGGAGAAGAATTCCTCTCTCCCTCCCGACTGGTCCAGTCCACGATTACTCATGAACAGCCGTTCCCGGCTCCTGGTAAACATACCAGGGACCGGAGACGACTGTCCCGACTCCTCTGTCCTCGCGTCCTCTATCGTGTCACCGGAATCCGATGACACGCTAAGGACCGATCGTCCTCTTCGAAGTGTCCAGTGGGTTGGACGAGGAAGGATCGTTAATTTCCCTCCCACCTGCCTCGAAGCCTTCCCCTCCAACCCCTTTTTTGAGCAAGCTGTTCTTAATTACCAAGCTTTTACTTGGTGTCGCTCTGGCGGTGTTCTTATAAACTAAATTTGTTTTTTTTATTTCCTCCATTTTTATTCCCACGAGTATGGGGGAAAGGAATGTCCATCCGGGCAGTGCCCCCTGTACCCGGATAACCCTAACAAACCGAAGGAGGGCGGGAAACCTCCCCGTTTTGGCCGCTTGGTGGTGGAATAAACTCTCCACCATCCCTCGGAGATGATGACACCGCCGAGGGCATTCGACGCCACGATGCCCCAACGCCGAAACTTGAGTGGTTTTTTATAGAGGTGTCCTTCCTCGCGGTCCGGGCGGTTAAGCCAAGACCCCCGATCCCAACCGAAGCCGCGAGACGTGACCACGACACTCCGGAAGTGGGATTGCGGTATACCGACGGTGGCCGGGAGAAGAACTCCCCCTGGCCTGCTCGGAGGCAGTGTAAGTGCACACCGAGCCCGCCCCTGCCTCTCCACTGTGCCCTCTGCTAATCAGAGGGACACGCGGAGAGACGCCTGTGGTAGTCTTAGCCGCGACTGGCGAATGGACACAGAAACCCTGTGTCGATTCGCCAGTCCCGTTGCCCAGGGTGCGCCACGAGGAGGCGACTACCAATGCACCCCAACCTAACCTAACCTAACCTAACCTAACCTAACCTAACCTAACCTAACCTAACCTAACCTAACCTAACCTAACCTAACCTAACCTAACCTAACCTAACCTAACCTTTTTTTTTTTTTTTTTTTTTGGCATGCGGGGAAATGCCTAACGCATACTAAGCGGTTGCGGGGACAACTGCGAAGTTATGTCAGAGTCGCACTGACTAAAACCCCCCATGCTGTTCCACCCCTTGCCCTAGGCCAAGCCACAGGCACAAGATATTCATCTGCAACCTGGCCGGCGTGAACCCTCCCCAACCGGTCGACGAGCGCGAGTGACCCCCGCCGCACTCGACGACCTAACCTACACACACACAGGCAGCATCACCTGCCGAACCTGACGGTGCCAGTCGTCAGACTTGGCAGCTGATGCGCTGACCCTCCCCCCCATCGGCTAGACCTATCGCTGGGAACTGAACGCTCCCGCGACCGGCCGCCAACCCACCCTTCAGCGTGATGGGTCCCCCGCCCCGACGGCCGCAGTTACAACACTGCCGTCGGGCCGAGGCGCCCATCAGCTACGAAACCCGAAACTGCGCCGTGCCGGAACAGCAGGCATTGCGCTTCCCCCCGTTGGGCGCCGGACGTTCCCCGCGTCCGACGCCACAATAAACTCACCTGGGTCTCGCACGACGCCGTCGCACACGACGCAGAGGGTGCGCCTCCGGGTCGCGCTCGCGTGCTCGCTCCGCCTCCTCCTTCTGCAGGAGCACTCCTTCTGCGAAGTCTGCAACAGCCTCCCAGGCCCTCTCGCTTCCGACCATGGCTCTAACCACGGCCGGCAGCGAGAGATCCCCGCCCACCACCGCGACCAAAGCCGCGCGCTCGGCCGCCCACGCCGGGCATGCCTCCAGCGTGTGACTGGCAGAGTCAACTGCGCAGTCACAGTGGTGGCATTCCGGCGTAGGCTCCCGCCTTGCCATCTCACACAGAAACCACCCGAAGCAGCCGTGCCCCGAGAGCAACTGTGTGAGATGGAAAGTCATCTCGCCCCACTTCCTATTCAGCCAACGCTTCAACACCGGCCGCACGGCTTCGACGATGGCGCGGCCAGCGCTAGGTGCCTCCAATCGCTCCCTCCACTGCCGGAGGGCGGTTCTGTGAGCGCGTTGGCGCCACTGCAGAACCCCCTCCCTTGGGTGCAGCGCCCGCCCACTGCCGCGATGATCGACGACGCGGCGGTATACTTCGGCGAGCACCCGCGCGTCCAGGTCCCAAGGCAGGCTGCCGGCCAACACACACGCCGCCTCATAGGAGACGGTGCGGTAGCCGTGCACCACCCTGGACGCCATGACGCGCTGCGACCGCCGGAGAAGGGCCCGGTTGCGGGAGCAGAGGGCTTCCACCCACACGGGAGCCCCATAGAGGGCCATGGAGCGGAGGACCAGCGCGTACAGCCTCCTGCACGCTCCACTCGGCCCCCGGATGTTGGGCAGGAGGCGGCTGAGTGCACCGCTGGCTGCCATCAATCGCGGCACCAGCCGCTCGAAGTGCCCACAAAATGATAGGAGGGGATCGAGGACGACGCCCAGGTAGTGAAGCGCTACCCCGACGCCTATCCTCACCCCTCCCACCACGATGTGAGCATCGGCGGGCGGCCTCCTCCTGGGGCCGTGAAAGCAAATGGCCTCCGTCTTCGATAAGGCCACCTCTAGGCCAAGCTGCTGGATCCGCCGGATGACATTGCCCACACCCGCAGTGGCACGCATTGCTGCCTCCCTGAAATCGCGGCCCCGCGCAGTGATTAACGTGTCGTCCGCGTAGCATGTCAAGTTGACGCCGCTGAGCATCACCCCTCGGAGGACCCAGTCGTAGCCGATGTTCCACAGGAGCGGTCCTAGGACCGACCCCTGAGGGACACCGCACGACATGGGCTTTGATACCCAGGCATCCCGACCTGGGTATCTCACCTCCCTCTCCGAGAGGTAATCCTCAACGGCGAGGCGCAAATATCGCGGGAACCGGTGGAACCGTAGGGCGGCCCTAATGCACGCCCAGGGTATAGAATTGAAGGCGTTGGCAATGTCAAGGGACACTGCCAACAACACCTCATTCCGCCCGATCGCCTCTTCCGCCAGCCCCTTTACCCGCAGGATGGCGTCCACCGTAGACCGGGCGTGGCGGAACCCGTACTGGACGTCGGCCAAATCGGGACCCACCTCCTTCATGTGTCGGACGAGTCGGGAAGCTATGACACGCTCGAAGAGCTTGCCCGACTCATCCAACAGCACGATCGGGCGGTAGCCCGAAGGCGAGTCCGCGGGCCGACCGTCCTTCCTCAACAGGACCAGTTTCCCCGACTTCCAGCGGCGGGGAAACCGGCCCTGCTCCAGGCAAGCGGTGAATAGCTCCCGGACCCTATCCGCTAAGGGGCCGAGAGCCATCGCCAGCACCTTGCCCGGCACGCCATCCGGCCCTGGGGCTTTCTTCCCGCCCCGGATTCGGGCTACGGGAAGCTCGAGCTCCTCCGCGGACACCGCCGGGACTTCCTCTACGTCGCCGCCACCCGCCACGTCAGCGATCCGCCACCCACCGGAGGTGCGCGGATCTCCTGCGAGCGGGGGAACCTCGGCGGCGACCGGCAGATCATGACGCCCGACGGTTGGAGGGGTCCCCGCCGCACGTCCCGTTCCGGAGACCGACCCTCCCGCGGCGGGAGGTGGTAGATCTCCGGACGGGAAAAGGGCGGCGACAACCCGCTCCACCAAGGGCGGATCGAGGGTCCGCGTGAGCGGCGGTGCCCACGGTCGGAGCTTGCCCCTCACCATTTTGTACGGCCGCCCCCACGGATCGCCATCCAGGGACTCAATCAGCTCCTGATGGGCGGCCTCCTTCGCGTCTGCGATCGCGGTGGCAAGGGCGTCTACCTTACCCCTGTAGGCGGCATACAGGCGGTCCTCCAGCTCCCTATCTCGGTGTAGCCGCCTCCCGCGACAGCGCGTATACCGCCGCCTAGCCGCCACGCACTCGGTGCGCAGCTCCGCGATCGCCGACGACCACCAGTACACACTGCGCCACGGAGCCTGCGATCTCTGGCGAGGCATCGCTGCCCCGCAGATGCGACGCAACGCCCCGGCGAACCAGTCAGCCCCGCGGTCCGCGTCCAATGCGCCCGCGGGCCTCGGGAGCCACGCCTCCACCAAGGCGGCCTCCTCCAGACGGTCGCGGTCCATTCGCCTCAGCGCCCACCTGGGAGGATCAAAAGGGAGGGGACGCCACGGGTCTGTGCGAGCAGGGGAGAGGGCAGAGACGTCAAACCTTATATACCGGTGGTCGGACATCGTCTCCACCGTCTCCTCCACCCGCCAATTAGCGACGCGGCGCGCGAGGTCGGCGGTTGCGAACGTCACGTCCACGACCGAGCCGCCCTCGCGCCTCACGCATGTGAGAACGCCCCCGGAATTGAAGGCGGACAACCCCAAGGACGTGGCCCAGTCCAAAAGCTCATCGCCACGCGCGTCCGTCACCGGGGAGCCCCACGCCGACGACTTGGCGTTAAAGTCCCCGGCGACTAGCACGTGGCGGGGGCGCCTCGGGGCCATCTCCGCCTCCAACTCCCGGAGGTAGACCTCGAAGTCGGCGAGCGGCCGATTCGGTGAAAAATACCCGCCGACCACGAGGACGTCCCCGACTTCCCCCGCGACCCACCCGTGGCCCCTCGCAACTCTGCCGAGGGGCGGGGCACCAGCGGCCTCTCTCGTGATGATGGCCACCAGGCCGTCCGCGTCACCCACCCAATCACTGCCGGGTGGGACGCGGTACGGCTCGGAGACCACCGCCACGTGTATCCCCCACTGCGCCATGCTCTGGACAAACAGGTCCTGAGCACCGGCGCAGTGGTTGACATTACCCTGTAGGAACCTGGTTGTCGACCTTATTGTTGATCGACAACCATGCGACTACCCTCGGCCGACGTACTCCCGGCCAATGCGGTGGGGGGCGACGTCGGGCCGGACGGCTGCGAGACGGCCACGTGGGCGTCGCGAGTCGGCACTCTCCCCTTCCGCCGAGCGGCGGTACAAACTACGTCCCCGCAGCGGTGCTCCGCCGGCTTGCCGGCAGTGGCGCACACGGGGCAGCGCGGCGCGGCCCGGCAGTCCCCGGCCAGGTGCCCGGCGACTCCGCAGCGGTAGCACAGGTCGCTGCGGTCGACCTCGGACGGGCACAGCGACTGCGCATGCCCGGGCTCGAGGCAGCGGAAGCACCGGTACTGGCGCGCCTCCAGCAGCTCGACGCGCGCCATCGACCAGCCGACCTTGAGGCGGCCGCCCCCGATGCAAATCTTGCGCGCCGCCGCCACCGGGCAGCGCACCCACGCCGCGCCGAGGCTCGATGCGCCCAACCGGACTCCGCTGCAGGAGACCGCTGCCGCCTCGCACCCGCCGGCCTTCGCCACAGCCGCGACGACCTCCCCTGTGGAAGTAGAATCATCGAGGCCCGAAAGCCTCAACTCGGCCGACATGGAGGGCCGGGCGATTGCGACGACGTCTTCCCCGAGCGCTTTTGTAAGTTGCCGGGCGAGAACGTCGGCCTTCGGTCCGCTCGTCGATGCCGCGCCCGGCACCTTCACCACCCTAGCGCCGGTGGCCGCGTCACGTATGCGGAGCCTAGGGATCTCCAGGGCCTCCAGGTCGATAGCACCTTTGGCCCTGGTGATAACCTCAGCATACGTGACACCCCTCGCGATAGCCGCAGGCTGCAACGTCAGCACAATCGCTGAGGAGCGCGGCGGGTGCAGCTTGCGGGCGGCCAACTGAGTGGGCGTGGGCGGGGGGAGCGCCGGTCTGCGCGGGCCTACCAGGGTCCAGCCCCCACCTCCGGGGGCGCTGCACCGACTCCTCATCGGGCACGCGCCGCGCGGCCATACTTTTCCTCCCGCCTCGGCGCCGCTTGCGGCCAGCCGGGGCAGCGCTCGGCGCGACGACAGGGGGGGCGGGGAGGGGCCGAGAGGGCACCTCGACCTCTACCTCCATGGCGGCCACACGCCCGGGCGGGGCGGCGGAGCGCCTCGGCCCCATCACGGCCATGTGCGCGAACGAAGGCGCGGCGGCGCCTCGGGGCGCGGCGGGGCGGGGCGGGGCGGCGGGGGCGCGGGCAGGGCTCGCCTCGCGCTCGGGGACGGCCGCCCGCTCCCGCCCGCGACCGCGCGGAGGCTCCACGGCGGGGAGACCGGCGGCAGCGCGGGCCGCGCTCGCAGCCGCGAACCTGTCCGCAGCGAGCGGCGGCCGCACGCGCGGCTCGGGAAGTAGCCGCGACTCCAACCCTTCCAGCCGGGCGTTAAGCATGGTCCCCATCTGGACCATGATCGCCCGGCTGAACTCCTCCAACATCGCTGCCACATCCGCCGAAGGGGCCGCACCAGGGGTGACCGCGGGGGCCGGGGCAGCACCGGGGGCCGCGCGCGACCTCTCCAACTCTTCCCTGAGGAGAAGAATATCGCGGCGCACTTCCCCAAGCTCGGCCCGCAGCCGAGCGTTATCCGCCTGGAGGCGGCGCGTCTCCTCCGACGCTGTACGCGCCCCGAGGTCGGTTACAGCGTCCGAGAGGACGGCCGAAGCCCTATTGAGGGTGCCGCGGAGATCCCCTTTAATATTTTTTGATTTCCGACCGACCTCCTCAATCATTTGGACGGCGGACCTGGCGCGGCTCACGATGGCCTCGGCGCTGTTCTCCGAGTCGGCGCGGGTGACAACCGACTCGGTCTTGCGGCGGTACTGGGCCGCCACAGCTCCCACCTCTAGCGAGGCGGCCTCCCGCGAGGCCTCGCGCCTCGCCTCGGCCAGCTCCCGCTGCGCCTTGGCGAGCCCCACGTACTCGCCGGTCGTCGGCGGCCTGCCCCTGCCCCGCTTGGGCACCGCCCCGCCGGCGCTCACGGCTACGGCCTCCTCCACCTCGCCGTCCGAGGACGACTCAGAGAAGGTGCACCGCCGCTTAAAAGCAAGCGGTGACCTGAACAACCCCGTCTCCGTTTCCTTCACCGAAGCCCCACCTCTCACAGTGCGGACGGAACCCTGGCTTGAGTCCGAAGACTCAGCCTCCATCCCCTGCATAATAGTATGCAGCGGAATAACAAAGACAAGAAAACACAAGAAAATACAACAAATCGCTCACCACTGGAAAAATATATGTGAGTTTGAGGCAAGGCCCCAAACCCACAGGAAGGTTGGTTTTCACCACCAGAACAACCGTAGCCCTGAAAAGGGCTGTTTCAGACGGTTAGACCACCAAAAATTCGCAAAATAATAATTAAATAATTTTAATTTATTTTGACAATTCAAACACGTCCGTCACCCGTCAGCGCGCGAGGAGGTCGCACGGTCTGTTTTGAGCTCCCGTATTTATTATTGATTTATTTGGAAATCTTTCGAAAAATAAAAAAGTGAAGTGTGAAAAGTGTGTGGAGAAGTGTCCTCTAAGTGCTCAGTGAAGTGGAAACACAATTGGATTGCAGTGCCGTGAAGCAGGACCCAAAACCTCTGATAAGAGGTTAGAACCTCCGCCTTCATAGGCGTGAGCTGCAACCGACCACCAGCGAACATCCAATTTTTGGTGTCCCTGGAAGCGCCCAGCCATTGTCAACGTCCCGGTAAAATCTCGGCCCCGCCGGGCTCAAACTCAAAGAGTTATAGCCGAAAAACCTTGGCCCACGTGCACACGTGGTCCAGGTTGCAGCGGTCAGAGACCACATCGGAGGGTGCCGGGCGCTAGAGGGAGCCAGGGGAAGACAGTGGACACCTCAAACGTTAAAATCAGTTAAGTGGTTTGGGAGATATAGGACTCCATAGCATTTTACTTTCTTTAATTTCTCCAACGCGGGACGATTTTCCCCAACCCATTTTTTATTTTTTTTCTGATAGTTTACATTTATTTCTTCCAAATTAAATTTTTTAACCCCAGGAAATATTTTTCGTTTCGTAGATATACATTTTTCAAAATTTTGGGCCCCACCTGGGGGGCGCCCCAGTAGTCCTATAACCCTCAAACTAACTTTAGTAATAAGCCCTAGATCTAGTTTATCATTTGTAGTAGTTTAGATTTTTAAAACATTTTTCCTGTGCCTAGTATGTAATAAGTTATTATTTTGACTATTTATTTATTTACAACTTCGATTATTTATATTTCCAAAAAATTTTTGTGCTTAGTAGGCTTAGTAGACCGCCCCGCGGGTGTGTAAATTTTTTCGTAATTTATATCAGTTATCAGTCGCTCGTTAAAACCTTTTAAAAAAGGTAAACAAACCGTGCAAGCCCAAAAGTTTGGGGGGTCGTAGCTCCGGACCGGGGGGTCGGATTTTGAAAATTCGACCGGTCAAATCATTTTTTCGGACAGTTTAATCTACTGTATTTTTCCCAAAATTTTAGGATCAAAATTCGGGGGGGTCATTTTCGGTTTAAAATTACGTAACGGGAAAAATACAAATTTCGTTTTAATTCTATAACTTTGGATTGGGTGGGCCAAATTTAACGGGGTTTTCTCTAAACTTAATATTTTTGTAAGGGCTACGACTCTCTCTTAGAGTCCCAGACTCTATGTAGAGCAGGAAAAAATTTGGCATTAAAATTCGAATAACTTTTGGACGAGGGGGATCAAAATTACAGCGCACTATTTTTGGCATCTAAATTGGGGACTGACTCTACATAGAGTCAAAAATTGAAAATTCGAGCTCTACGAGGTAGAGCCGAATAGTGGACAGGGTAGCGCTTGACGAGACGAGAAAAACGAGCCCTCGCACGTTCTCCTACGACGAGCGGCTCATAAGATATAGCGGTTCAAAGTTAGCGCCGCCATCTTTTTCCGCCATCTTGTTTGTTTGAACGGCTATAACTTCACTTCAGATCGTCGTAGAGGAGTGGGGTTTTCTTTAAGGACCTAGGGCAAGGGTCTTCTACCCGCCCTATACGACAGAAAACGGTTGTAGAGTTTGACTCTACAAGGTAGAGCTGAGGGTGGGATCAGCTCGGGTACGTCGGGGCGATAACGGGGAGCCCTCTCACTGGCTTCTATGATCATTGGTTGGGGAGATATACGGGTTTGAACTTTTGGCCGCCATCTTGGCCGCCATCTTGAAAAGTTTCAAGCGCGTATATCTCGGCTCCCAGAGGTCGTAGGAGAACGTGGTTTTTACTGAGGGACAGGGCAGAGCCCACTCTCCCCCGCCAAGACCTGCCTGAGTCTTTCCAATTTTTTTTTTTTTTTTTTTTTTTTTTTCCGGAGTTCCTTACGTGTGCCCACCTTAATGGACTGGACTGGCTCTACATATATAGAGTTTTATTTTTATAAAAATTGGAAATTTTTATTCTTTTATTTTTGTGTTACCTTAAGGCAATAGACTGACTCTATGTCATAGAGTCTAAGTACTTTTATTATTAATTCGTATTTTATTTTATTTTCTTTTATTGTTGTTTTGTCTTCGTGACACTGCACTACCTAAGGCTAGTCAGTACAATAGACCTACAGTTTCTTACAGAAACTGTCCTATTCAATTGTTTGTTTTCTGTGAAACGTGCATCGTTGGCACGTTGCTAGCGTGGGTCCGGCGATAGAGCAAGGCTCTACATCGGTAGAGTCGTTCTCACACCGCCGGGCTACAAGTTGATACCTACTTGTTCTGCACAAGTCGGTCACGCACGTTCAGGCACCTTCATACGCCGACGTCACAACACAGACACTAAAGCTTAATTAGGACTCCTTGACGTGATAATTTTAGTATAGGCCTTAGGTTTAGATTTATATTTACATTTTAACTTATTAATTTACTTCTTATAATTGACATATTTTGTTTCCTCTGACAAGTCGGGCTCTATACACCCGACCATCCCCCCCCCCCCCCTCAGATCAAAATGGCCACGGTGCGCACCCCCGTACCGCCAACTAAGAAAATACCCACCACAGGCGCAGAATTGACAGAGAGGGCTGGCCCTTCCAATCTGACGAACGTCAGGAAAAGTGTAGGCGAGTGGGAGAGCCAGGCGGCTGCGCCCCCCGCTAGTGGACCCACGAGGACCGTGAGTCCCGCAAAACTTACTTCCCGACTGCAGGAGGCGAAACGGTACCTGATGTCGGCGAAAAAGTATTTGGGGGACTCACGGAACCTCAAAACGGAGATTAAGGAGGGAGTTACGAAGGCCATAAACCAGCTGTACCAGCTGGTCAAAGAGTCAGAGGAGGAGAGAAAGGGAATAATAAAAGAAGGAGGAATGAAGGAAGGGAATGAGAGGGATGTATGCAAGTACAAGGAAGAGATAGAGAAACTGGAGAAGGACATAAGGAGAAGCAAGGAAGAGACTCTAATGTACAAGGAGAGTGTAAGAGACATGGATGACGACATGGAAGGAATAAGAGTGAATCACGAAAAGGAGAAAAGAAGCATGAAAGAGGAAATAGAAAGACTAATGAAGAAGATAAGAGAGCAAGAGGAGAAAGTAAAACAGGAGATGAATGGAGGTAAGAACAAGTGTGACGATGAATGCAAGAAAGAGATTGAAAGGTTGAAGAAAGCAAGGGAGGAAAGTGAGGACAGGGCTAATATTTTTCAGTTAGCCTTGAGTAAGACTGACGAGGATATGAGGAAGAATGAGAAGATGAATGTTGAGAAGATAAGAGAATTAGAGAAGACGCTTGAAAGGATAAGGAGAGAGGTCCTTCGTATGAAAGAACTGGAAAAGATGAATGAAAAGCTGAGGAAAGAAAATGAGGGAGTGAAAGGGACATGTGCAAGCCTGAACGAAAGGATTAGAGTCATGACAGAAGAAATGGAAAAGATGAAGGAAGGAAGAGAGGAAAAAGGGGATGACTGCGAGAAAAGGATAGAGAGGATAGAGGAAATGCTAAGGGACAGCAAGGAGAAGACTGAAAGGTTGTGGAAGGAAAATAGTGAAAGGATGGAGGAATTAAAGAGTGCTGTCATGCAGAACCAGTGCAGCGAGCCCAAAGACACCTACGCGGCTATAGCAGCCGGTCGCCCGGAAGGGAGGAAGGTGGAAAGGGCCACGCTGCACTCGGTTGTGGTGACAGCCACGAATGAAAGTGAGACCGGAGAGCAAGTGCTTGAAAGGATCAGAAAAGTAGTGATGGCGAAGGATGGAGGCGTGGAGATTGACAGGGTGAGAAAAACCAAGGACCAGAAGGTTGTCCTTGGATGTGGGAGTCTAGAGGCAAGGAGAAGGGTCAAGGAGAGGCTGGAATCGGCGAAGGAGACCCTCCCAGTCGAGGACATGAAGAATAAAGACCCGCTGGTCATCTTGAAAGATGTTCTGGCATGCCATAGTAATGATGATATAATCAGAGCTATCGGCAACCAGAACGGGGAAGTTCTTCGTGGCCTCGACCTGGAGGAAAACAATATGTCGGTAAAGTATCGCAGAAGGACTCGCAACCCCCACATGTCACATATTGTCCTGTCAGTCTCCCCCTCAGTATGGCAGAGAATGTTGGACGTTGGGAGGCTGAGAATCGACATACAGAGGGTGCGTGTCGAGGATCAGTCTCCCCTGGTACAGTGCTCGATGTGCTTGGGATATGGCCACGGCAGGAAATACTGCACCGAAAACACAGTGAAGTGCAGTCACTGCGGAGGGCCACACATGCGCGCTCAATGCGACGTAATGCAGGCCGGTAATCTGCCGACCTGCATAAACTGTCAAGCCGCAAAACACACGGAGACAGTACACAATGCGTTTAGTGCAGATTGTCCCATTCGTAAGAAATGGGACAATATAGCACGCGCACGCATTGCGTACTGTTGACGAAATCCAAGTGGTCACGCAGGAACACCACGGAACATACACATTAAAAAACTGGTTATGTTTTAATGACTAAAACAACACCAATTTGCTTTTTTACAATTAATACTATAGAAGTGTATGTGTTACGCAAACCAAATGTATGATTTCCCGTGAGCAGTCCTAAGCTTGATAAGCAGGAACGTCATTGAAATAATAAATAGTGTCATATTGTATCCGAAAATTAATAATATTAATAATGTATAAAATAATGTAACAAATATTGTAATATAGAAATAATTGATGTGATGTATAGGGTAAAGTTAAATAAGAATGTATATAATAATTTAAATGATGTAATAATATTATAATGTATGAAAATTGTAAATCTTCATATGTCTGATATATAAATGCAAATAATAATGTAAAATAAGATCTGTAAAATACATTTTAAAAATTGAAATTCAACGAGCACTAATAAAGTCTAGAGTAAATTAAATGTACCCCTACCCCTCTCGAATATTAGTAATTAAAATGGAAATATGGACTAGATTAGGAACGATGAAGGAAAACTAGATAGTATAAAATTGTTAGAAGCAGAGAAAAAGACAAGATGGACGCAAGAAAGAACTAGTATGTGGAATGGAAGTACGAGAGGAATAAATGCGAGAACTGGTATGCAAGAGTAAAGTAGAAATAATAAGATCTCTGAACCTTTTCAGAGGAAAACAGAATTAAATAAAAAAAAAAAAAAAAAAAAAAAAAAACCTAACCTAACCTAACCTAACCTAACCTAACCTAACCTAACCTAACCTAACCTAACCTAACCTAACCTAACCTAACCTAACCTAACCAAACTTTCACATCACGCAATTTCTAACTGGTCATGGCTTCCACAAAGAATACTTGCTTCGTTTCGGTCTGACCGATAATGATAAATGCCCGTGCGATGGCACCCAGGTCCAAACGTTCGACCACCTTCTGCAGACATGTTCCTATTTCGAGGGATATAGAAGTAAGCACGAATATTCAACCCTTGTTCATGGTGTTAACCCTTATAGCCTGCTGGATGTTATCACCAGAGAGTCCACAATGGAGAGCTTTGAGTTGTTTATCAAAAATATAGTTCTCAATCTCAAGGAAATTAACAATGCTAACCAAACTTAGTTACTTCTACAATAATATAAAAACTATATATCTGACAAGTAAAAAATAAAAATTTATATCTAAATATATGTTTTTATATATAAATAAATAAATATATATATCAATAAATATATATAAATAAAAACATGAAAATAATATAAGTATGAAAAAAGAAATGCATAGTGTGATAAACAGTACAATGCTCGAATAAAGCCAACAATAAAAAACATAAAAAAAAAAAAAAAAAAAAAAAAAGGGAAAAAAAAAAAAAAAAAAAAAAAAAAAAAAAAAAAAAAAAAAAAAAAAAACTAGATTTAAGTAAAATAACATAAGTAAAACAAAAAAGCAAATTGCATAATAACAAATAAAAAAAAAATGCTTGAGTAAAGCCAACTGGGAGAAGGAGATAGTAAACCGATAGCAATCTCCTCCTTCTATCAACTTAACTAAAAAAAAAAAAAACCTAACCTAACCTAACCTAACCTAACCTAACCTAACCTAACCTAACCTAACCTAACCTAACCTAACCTAACCTAACCTAACCTAACCTAACCTAACCTAACCTAACCTTCGTAAGAAATGGGACAATATAGCACGCGCGCGCATTGCGTACTGTTGATGGTCTCCAAGTGGCTACGCGGACACAAAACATGCATACAAACAAAACGGCTATGTTTTAATGATTAAAACAGCACCACTTTGCTAAATATGTATGTTACACACATATGAAATAAGTGCTTTTTCCGTGAGCTGTTTCGGAATTGGATAAGCAGAATTGTAAATGTACCGTTGAACAAATATATAGCCTATTGTAAATGTTAGTATTAAAATAATTTGTTGTGCAAGTACCTAGAAATAATGACGGTGTAATTGTAAAATATAAATATATATATAAGAATGTAAATAAATATTTTAAACGAGTTTTAATATTATGATGTATAAAAATTGGAAATTTTTATATGTATAATAATTCATGTAAATTTTATTTTAAGAAATATAGACATAATTGAAATTGTAATGAAAGACATTTAGAATGTAAAAGTATTAAAAATAAAGGAAACTAAAATAAAGGTACCCCTACTCCTCCCGCACAATAAATAAGATAAAAATATAGTTTAGGCAAAGATGGAGAAAAACGAGACAAGATTAATAGAAGTAGAGTAAAAGAAAAGATGGATGCAAGAAAGAAACAGTATGAAGAATGAAAGTATGAGGTATAAAAGCGAGCTGGTATGAAAGAAAAATAGTAAAAATAAGGACTCTGACCCTGTTAGAGGAAAACTGTATTAAAAAAAAAAAAAAAAAAAAAAAAAAAAACCTAACCTAACCGCCCGCCTAAGTCGCCCCTTGTGCAGTGCACGATGTGTTTAGGATATGGCCACGGAAAGAAGCATTGCACCGAGAAGACAGAGAGGTGTAGCCATTGTGGAGGACCACATATGCGCGCTCAGTGCGACGTGATGCAAGCCGGCTCTCCGCCGACGTGCATCAACTGTCAAGCCGCAAAACAAAACGAGGCAGTACACAATGCGTTCAGTGCAGATTGTCCCATTCGTAAAAAATGGGACAATATAGCACGAGCACGCATTGCGTACTGTTGACGGTCTCCCAGTGGTCACGCGAACACAGAACATACACGCTACAAACTGGAGGTGTTTTAATGATTAAAACAGCACCACTTTGCATAGAAATGTATGTTACAAACACACATGAAATGTATGTTTTTTGCCGTGAGCTGTTTCAAAGCTTTAGAAGCAGGAAGGTAATGTGTATGTACCATTGAACAAACAAATAGTCTAATGTTGTATCAGGAGTAATAGTATAAAATAATTATAAAATAAAAAGGTTGAAAATTCTAAAATAAGTTGTAAAGTACTGTAAAATAGAAATAGTGATAATGTAATTGTAAAGTAGAAATATTGTAATACAAAAGAATGTAACTAAAAATTTTTAAATGAATTTAATAATATTATTATGTATGAAAATTGTAAACTGTTTTTTGTAATTTATTCAAAATTTTTATACCTGGCTGGGTCCATTTTTCTTCATAATCACCTCCCTTTCGACGAGACCTTTCCAACGAGCCCTCGCGCTCCCGCCTGGGACGTCTGGAACTCAAAAAATTGCGGATTTTTAGGACAAACCGAGGTTTCTTGGTAAGTAACAAAATTTCAATAAACATTCAAAAATTCAAAATTCAAAAATCGTTTATTTTCTATTGGTATTAAAATATACACTTAGAAACGTCAATATTTTATAATAACAAGGCACTCTAAACTCGTCCATGAAGATTGGCTAAATGCAAACAGCAGCCCATCTCCACCGACGAGCTGCTGGTTCCGAATGCAGTACCCCGAGAAGAGCCAGCAAGAAACTCAAGGGCAGCTCTTTTTAATCTCATGTCTTACTAATAAATATCGTTTACAATAATAATTATAATTAATAGCCTTACATAGCGTCGAGTCGGTTAATCCCATGCATGTTGGTCTACTAAGTAGTCTGTAATTTTATAGTAGCCTTTTTTACGTAATTTTTGCTTAACTATTATTTTAAATTTGTCAAGAGGCAAATTTTGTAATTCAATGGGAATCTTATTGTAAAAGCGTATACATTGACCCTTATATGATTTGGTAACTTTAGATAATCGACTAACACAAGCAGCCAGTTCATTCTTATTTCTAGTGTTTATACAATGTCTGTCACAATTTTTTTTGTAAAGTGATATATTCTTTTTAACATACAATACGTTTTCGTAAATATACTGTGACGCCAGTGTCAGTATATTAATTTCCTTGAATTTTTCCTTTAGAGACATCCTAGACCCCATTTTATAAATTGCACGAATGGCTCGTTTCTGCAAAATAAATATTCTCTGGACATCAGCAGCATTCCCCCACAGTAGAATGCCATATGACATTAAGCTGTGGAAGTAGCTGAAATAGACAAGTCTAGCTGTTTCTACGCTTGACATATTACGTATTTTTTTTACGGCATATGCAGCAGAACTGAGCCTTTTCGCCAACGTATCAATGTGCGGTCCCCACTGTAACTTAGAGTCTAGAGTTATTCCTAAAAATACTGTAGTGTTTACACATTCTAATTTTTCGTTTTTAACTGTAACTGAGTTTAAAGTTCGTTTAACATTTGATAAAGAAAAATGTACACATTTAGTTTTTTTCTCATTGAGAAGTAGATTATTAACGTTAAACCAACTGACAACATCATTAATTGCACTGTTCACTTCGTCATAAGACTTAATAGGTCGTTTAATTTTAAAAAGTAGAGATGTATCATCTGCGAACAGTACAATATCATGTTGCACTCGGTTGGGTAGGTCATTTATATAGACCCGAAATAGAAAGGGGCCTAAAATGGAGCCCTGCGGTACACCAATACAAACCGCCGATCCAGACGATCTTGAACCGTTTACATCAACACACTGTATCCGGCTTTTCAAGTAGGACTTTATTAAATCAAGAGCGCGGCCTTGTACTCCGTAATGACGTAGTTTTCTGATGAGAATTTCATGATGGACACAATCGAATGCCTTAGATAAATCACAGAAAACCCCAACAGCATCCTGCGACTCCTCCCAGGCATCAAACACATGATTTACTAGCTCAACACCGGCATCGGTTGTCGAGCGACCCCTAGTAAATCCAAATTGCTTTACAGACATTATACTGTTGATAGAAAAATGTGCACTCAACTGATATAGAATAATTTTCTCAAAAATTTTACTAAGAGTCGGTAGAATTGATATTGGTCTGAAGTTAGAAGGGTCTAATCTACTACCGGCTTTGAATAATGGAATAATTTTACTATGTTTCATCAGATCAGGAAACACGCCATCATCAACGCATTTATTATATAAACAAGCTAGAGGTGAGGCAATTAAGTCTATTATGGATGATATGATTTTTACAGATAAGCCGTCGAGATCGGCAGTATTTTTCATTTGTATTGATTTGAATGCTTTTAGGATGTCCCAAGGATTTACATGATCGAATACGAAGTTGCGTGTATTACATGCAGCGGTATGTTCTTGTAGTAGCGATTCAGCGAGTGCGGGTGACGAGTTTAGTGACTTGGTCGCCGAGACTGGAATATCAGAGAAAAAATTTACAAACACTTCAGATATATCTTTATCATTTCTTAAAATTCTATTGTTAACTTTCAACTGAAAGTCAAAATGTTGAGATTTAAATTTTCCAGTCTCGCTATTTATAATTTTCCATGTAGTTTTTACAATGTCTGTGCTGTTTTTGATTTTATTACTTACATGGTTAGCTTTAGCCGCGGTACAAATACGTTTAAAGACTTTTGAATATTGACGAACATAATTGCAAAAGGTATCACTAGTGTTATACGTCCTTTCCTCTTCTTTTCCATTGCATACTGAAGCCAAATATTGTCCGATCTCTGAAATTTTTTCGCTTAATCCTATTATTTTTTGGTCCTACATATAACCCATAGTGAATTTTGGAAAAACCACCCCTCAAAAAACTACCCCCCATACAAAATTTTCAAAGTTTAACACTTTTTAATTTTTATAAATTTTTCGGCAACAATATCGAACAAATTTTCTTCAGTAGGCAGTGAGACTCCATTGCCCGCGCCTTTTGACATATTTTTTCCCACGGAATTCCCACGGGAAACTTTGATATTAATTTTATTCGAAATTTTTGTTTGCAAAAAACTGTTTTTTGTAATTTATTCAAAATTTTTATACCTGGCTGGGTCCATTTTTCTTCATAATCACCTCCCTTTCGACGAGACCTTTCCAACGAGCCCTCGCGCTCCCGCCTGGGACGTCTGGAACTCAAAAAATTGCGGATTTTTAGGACAAACCGAGGTTTCTTGGTAAGTAACAAAATTTCAATAAACATTGCATACTGAAGCCAAATATTGTCCGATCTCTGAAATTTTTTCGCTTAATCCTATTATTTTTTGGTCCTACATATAACCCATAGTGAATTTTGGAAAAACCACCCCTCAAAAAACTACCCCCCATACAAAATTTTCAAAGTTTAACACTTTTTAATTTTTATAAATTTTTCGGCAACAATATCGAACAAATTTTCTTCAGTAGGCAGTGAGACTCCATTGCCCGCGCCTTTTGACATATTTTTTCCCACGGAATTCCCACGGGAAACTTTGATATTAATTTTATTCGAAATTTTTGTTTGCAAAAAACCTTTTTTTTGTAATTTATTCAAAATTTTTATACCTGGCTGGGTCCATTTTTCTTCATAATCACCTCCCTTTCGACGAGACCTTTCCAACGAGCCCTCGCGCTCCCGCCTGGGACGTCTGGAACTCAAAAAATTGCGGATTTTTAGGACAAACCGAGGTTTCTTGGTAAGTAACAAAATTTCAATAAACATTGCATACTGAAGCCAAATATTGTCCGATCTCTGAAATTTTTTCGCTTAATCCTATTATTTTTTGGTCCTACATATAACCCATAGTGAATTTTGGAAAAACCACCCCTCAAAAAACTACCCCCCATACAAAATTTTCAAAGTTTAACACTTTTTAATTTTTATAAATTTTTCGGCAACAATATCGAACAAATTTTCTTCAGTAGGCAGTGAGACTCCATTGCCCGCGCCTTTTGACATATTTTTTCCCACGGAATTCCCACGGGAAACTTTGATATTAATTTTATTCGAAATTTTTGTTTGCAAAAAACCTTTTTTTTGTAATTTATTCAAAATTTTTATACCTGGCTGGGTCCATTTTTCTTCATAATCACCTCCCTTTCGACGAGACCTTTCCAACGAGCCCTCGCGCTCCCGCCTGGGACGTCTGGAACTCAAAAAATTGCGGATTTTTAGGACAAACCGAGGTTTCTTGGTAAGTAACAAAATTTCAATAAACATTGCATACTGAAGCCAAATATTGTCCGATCTCTGAAATTTTTTCGCTTAATCCTATTATTTTTTGGTCCTACATATAACCCATAGTGAATTTTGGAAAAACCACCCCTCAAAAAACTACCCCCCATACAAAATTTTCAAAGTTTAACACTTTTTAATTTTTATAAATTTTTCGGCAACAATATCGAACAAATTTTCTTCAGTAGGCAGTGAGACTCCATTGCCCGCGCCTTTTGACATATTTTTTCCCACGGAATTCCCACGGGAAACTTTGATATTAATTTTATTCGAAATTTTTGTTTGCAAAAAACCTTTTTTTTGTAATTTATTCAAAATTTTTATACCTGGCTGGGTCCATTTTTCTTCATAATCACCTCCCTTTCGACGAGACCTTTCCAACGAGCCCTCGCGCTCCCGCCTGGGACGTCTGGAACTCAAAAAATTGCGGATTTTTAGGACAAACCGAGGTTTCTTGGTAAGTAACAAAATTTCAATAAACATTGCATACTGAAGCCAAATATTGTCCGATCTCTGAAATTTTTTCGCTTAATCCTATTATTTTTTGGTCCTACATATAACCCATAGTGAATTTTGGAAAAACCACCCCTCAAAAAACTACCCCCCATACAAAATTTTCAAAGTTTAACACTTTTTAATTTTTATAAATTTTTCGGCAACAATATCGAACAAATTTTCTTCAGTAGGCAGTGAGACTCCATTGCCCGCGCCTTTTGACATATTTTTTCCCACGGAATTCCCACGGGAAACTTTGATATTAATTTTATTCGAAATTTTTGTTTGCAAAAAACTGTTTTTTGTAATTTATTCAAAATTTTTATACCTGGCTGGGTCCATTTTTCTTCATAATCACCTCCCTTTCGACGAGACCTTTCCAACGAGCCCTCGCGCTCCCGCCTGGGACGTCTGGAACTCAAAAAATTGCGGATTTTTAGGACAAACCGAGGTTTCTTGGTAAGTAACAAAATTTCAATAAACATTGCATACTGAAGCCAAATATTGTCCGATCTCTGAAATTTTTTCGCTTAATCCTATTATTTTTTGGTCCTACATATAACCCATAGTGAATTTTGGAAAAACCACCCCTCAAAAAACTACCCCCCATACAAAATTTTCAAAGTTTAACACTTTTTAATTTTTATAAATTTTTCGGCAACAATATCGAACAAATTTTCTTCAGTAGGCAGTGAGACTCCATTGCCCGCGCCTTTTGACATATTTTTTCCCACGGAATTCCCACGGGAAACTTTGATATTAATTTTATTCGAAATTTTTGTTTGCAAAAAACCTTTTTTTTGTAATTTATTCAAAATTTTTATACCTGGCTGGGTCCATTTTTCTTCATAATCACCTCCCTTTCGACGAGACCTTTCCAACGAGCCCTCGCGCTCCCGCCTGGGACGTCTGGAACTCAAAAAATTGCGGATTTTTAGGACAAACCGAGGTTTCTTGGTAAGTAACAAAATTTCAATAAACATTGCATACTGAAGCCAAATATTGTCCGATCTCTGAAATTTTTTCGCTTAATCCTATTATTTTTTGGTCCTACATATAACCCATAGTGAATTTTGGAAAAACCACCCCTCAAAAAACTACCCCCCATACAAAATTTTCAAAGTTTAACACTTTTTAATTTTTATAAATTTTTCGGCAACAATATCGAACAAATTTTCTTCAGTAGGCAGTGAGACTCCATTGCCCGCGCCTTTTGACATATTTTTTCCCACGGAATTCCCACGGGAAACTTTGATATTAATTTTATTCGAAATTTTTGTTTGCAAAAAACTGTTTTTTGTAATTTATTCAAAATTTTTATACCTGGCTGGGTCCATTTTTCTTCATAATCACCTCCCTTTCGACGAGACCTTTCCAACGAGCCCTCGCGCTCCCGCCTGGGACGTCTGGAACTCAAAAAATTGCGGATTTTTAGGACAAACCGAGGTTTCTTGGTAAGTAACAAAATTTCAATAAACATTGCATACTGAAGCCAAATATTGTCCGATCTCTGAAATTTTTTCGCTTAATCCTATTATTTTTTGGTCCTACATATAACCCATAGTGAATTTTGGAAAAACCACCCCTCAAAAAACTACCCCCCATACAAAATTTTCAAAGTTTAACACTTTTTAATTTTTATAAATTTTTCGGCAACAATATCGAACAAATTTTCTTCAGTAGGCAGTGAGACTCCATTGCCCGCGCCTTTTGACATATTTTTTCCCACGGAATTCCCACGGGAAACTTTGATATTAATTTTATTCGAAATTTTTGTTTGCAAAAAACCTTTTTTTTGTAATTTATTCAAAATTTTTATACCTGGCTGGGTCCATTTTTCTTCATAATCACCTCCCTTTCGACGAGACCTTTCCAACGAGCCCTCGCGCTCCCGCCTGGGACGTCTGGAACTCAAAAAATTGCGGATTTTTAGGACAAACCGAGGTTTCTTGGTAAGTAACAAAATTTCAATAAACATTGCATACTGAAGCCAAATATTGTCCGATCTCTGAAATTTTTTCGCTTAATCCTATTATTTTTTGGTCCTACATATAACCCATAGTGAATTTTGGAAAAACCACCCCTCAAAAAACTACCCCCCATACAAAATTTTCAAAGTTTAACACTTTTTAATTTTTATAAATTTTTCGGCAACAATATCGAACAAATTTTCTTCAGTAGGCAGTGAGACTCCATTGCCCGCGCCTTTTGACATATTTTTTCCCACGGAATTCCCACGGGAAACTTTGATATTAATTTTATTCGAAATTTTTGTTTGCAAAAAACCTTTTTTTTGTAATTTATTCAAAATTTTTATACCTGGCTGGGTCCATTTTTCTTCATAATCACCTCCCTTTCGACGAGACCTTTCCAACGAGCCCTCGCGCTCCCGCCTGGGACGTCTGGAACTCAAAAAATTGCGGATTTTTAGGACAAACCGAGGTTTCTTGGTAAGTAACAAAATTTCAATAAACATTGCATACTGAAGCCAAATATTGTCCGATCTCTGAAATTTTTTCGCTTAATCCTATTATTTTTTGGTCCTACATATAACCCATAGTGAATTTTGGAAAAACCACCCCTCAAAAAACTACCCCCCATACAAAATTTTCAAAGTTTAACACTTTTTAATTTTTATAAATTTTTCGGCAACAATATCGAACAAATTTTCTTCAGTAGGCAGTGAGACTCCATTGCCCGCGCCTTTTGACATATTTTTTCCCACGGAATTCCCACGGGAAACTTTGATATTAATTTTATTCGAAATTTTTGTTTGCAAAAAACCTTTTTTTTGTAATTTATTCAAAATTTTTATACCTGGCTGGGTCCATTTTTCTTCATAATCACCTCCCTTTCGACGAGACCTTTCCAACGAGCCCTCGCGCTCCCGCCTGGGACGTCTGGAACTCAAAAAATTGCGGATTTTTAGGACAAACCGAGGTTTCTTGGTAAGTAACAAAATTTCAATAAACATTGCATACTGAAGCCAAATATTGTCCGATCTCTGAAATTTTTTCGCTTAATCCTATTATTTTTTGGTCCTACATATAACCCATAGTGAATTTTGGAAAAACCACCCCTCAAAAAACTACCCCCCATACAAAATTTTCAAAGTTTAACACTTTTTAATTTTTATAAATTTTTCGGCAACAATATCGAACAAATTTTCTTCAGTAGGCAGTGAGACTCCATTGCCCGCGCCTTTTGACATATTTTTTCCCACGGAATTCCCACGGGAAACTTTGATATTAATTTTATTCGAAATTTTTGTTTGCAAAAAACTGTTTTTTGTAATTTATTCAAAATTTTTATACCTGGCTGGGTCCATTTTTCTTCATAATCACCTCCCTTTCGACGAGACCTTTCCAACGAGCCCTCGCGCTCCCGCCTGGGACGTCTGGAACTCAAAAAATTGCGGATTTTTAGGACAAACCGAGGTTTCTTGGTAAGTAACAAAATTTCAATAAACATTGCATACTGAAGCCAAATATTGTCCGATCTCTGAAATTTTTTCGCTTAATCCTATTATTTTTTGGTCCTACATATAACCCATAGTGAATTTTGGAAAAACCACCCCTCAAAAAACTACCCCCCATACAAAATTTTCAAAGTTTAACACTTTTTAATTTTTATAAATTTTTCGGCAACAATATCGAACAAATTTTCTTCAGTAGGCAGTGAGACTCCATTGCCCGCGCCTTTTGACATATTTTTTCCCACGGAATTCCCACGGGAAACTTTGATATTAATTTTATTCGAAATTTTTGTTTGCAAAAAACCTTTTTTTTGTAATTTATTCAAAATTTTTATACCTGGCTGGGTCCATTTTTCTTCATAATCACCTCCCTTTCGACGAGACCTTTCCAACGAGCCCTCGCGCTCCCGCCTGGGACGTCTGGAACTCAAAAAATTGCGGATTTTTAGGACAAACCGAGGTTTCTTGGTAAGTAACAAAATTTCAATAAACATTGCATACTGAAGCCAAATATTGTCCGATCTCTGAAATTTTTTCGCTTAATCCTATTATTTTTTGGTCCTACATATAACCCATAGTGAATTTTGGAAAAACCACCCCTCAAAAAACTACCCCCCATACAAAATTTTCAAAGTTTAACACTTTTTAATTTTTATAAATTTTTCGGCAACAATATCGAACAAATTTTCTTCAGTAGGCAGTGAGACTCCATTGCCCGCGCCTTTTGACATATTTTTTCCCACGGAATTCCCACGGGAAACTTTGATATTAATTTTATTCGAAATTTTTGTTTGCAAAAAACCTTTTTTTTGTAATTTATTCAAAATTTTTATACCTGGCTGGGTCCATTTTTCTTCATAATCACCTCCCTTTCGACGAGACCTTTCCAACGAGCCCTCGCGCTCCCGCCTGGGACGTCTGGAACTCAAAAAATTGCGGATTTTTAGGACAAACCGAGGTTTCTTGGTAAGTAACAAAATTTCAATAAACATTGCATACTGAAGCCAAATATTGTCCGATCTCTGAAATTTTTTCGCTTAATCCTATTATTTTTTGGTCCTACATATAACCCATAGTGAATTTTGGAAAAACCACCCCTCAAAAAACTACCCCCCATACAAAATTTTCAAAGTTTAACACTTTTTAATTTTTATAAATTTTTCGGCAACAATATCGAACAAATTTTCTTCAGTAGGCAGTGAGACTCCATTGCCCGCGCCTTTTGACATATTTTTTCCCACGGAATTCCCACGGGAAACTTTGATATTAATTTTATTCGAAATTTTTGTTTGCAAAAAACCTTTTTTTTGTAATTTATTCAAAATTTTTATACCTGGCTGGGTCCATTTTTCTTCATAATCACCTCCCTTTCGACGAGACCTTTCCAACGAGCCCTCGCGCTCCCGCCTGGGACGTCTGGAACTCAAAAAATTGCGGATTTTTAGGACAAACCGAGGTTTCTTGGTAAGTAACAAAATTTCAATAAACATTGCATACTGAAGCCAAATATTGTCCGATCTCTGAAATTTTTTCGCTTAATCCTATTATTTTTTGGTCCTACATATAACCCATAGTGAATTTTGGAAAAACCACCCCTCAAAAAACTACCCCCCATACAAAATTTTCAAAGTTTAACACTTTTTAATTTTTATAAATTTTTCGGCAACAATATCGAACAAATTTTCTTCAGTAGGCAGTGAGACTCCATTGCCCGCGCCTTTTGACATATTTTTTCCCACGGAATTCCCACGGGAAACTTTGATATTAATTTTATTCGAAATTTTTGTTTGCAAAAAACCTTTTTTTTGTAATTTATTCAAAATTTTTATACCTGGCTGGGTCCATTTTTCTTCATAATCACCTCCCTTTCGACGAGACCTTTCCAACGAGCCCTCGCGCTCCCGCCTGGGACGTCTGGAACTCAAAAAATTGCGGATTTTTAGGACAAACCGAGGTTTCTTGGTAAGTAACAAAATTTCAATAAACATTGCATACTGAAGCCAAATATTGTCCGATCTCTGAAATTTTTTCGCTTAATCCTATTATTTTTTGGTCCTACATATAACCCATAGTGAATTTTGGAAAAACCACCCCTCAAAAAACTACCCCCCATACAAAATTTTCAAAGTTTAACACTTTTTAATTTTTATAAATTTTTCGGCAACAATATCGAACAAATTTTCTTCAGTAGGCAGTGAGACTCCATTGCCCGCGCCTTTTGACATATTTTTTCCCACGGAATTCCCACGGGAAACTTTGATATTAATTTTATTCGAAATTTTTGTTTGCAAAAAACCTTTTTTTTGTAATTTATTCAAAATTTTTATACCTGGCTGGGTCCATTTTTCTTCATAATCACCTCCCTTTCGACGAGACCTTTCCAACGAGCCCTCGCGCTCCCGCCTGGGACGTCTGGAACTCAAAAAATTGCGGATTTTTAGGACAAACCGAGGTTTCTTGGTAAGTAACAAAATTTCAATAAACATTGCATACTGAAGCCAAATATTGTCCGATCTCTGAAATTTTTTCGCTTAATCCTATTATTTTTTGGTCCTACATATAACCCATAGTGAATTTTGGAAAAACCACCCCTCAAAAAACTACCCCCCATACAAAATTTTCAAAGTTTAACACTTTTTAATTTTTATAAATTTTTCGGCAACAATATCGAACAAATTTTCTTCAGTAGGCAGTGAGACTCCATTGCCCGCGCCTTTTGACATATTTTTTCCCACGGAATTCCCACGGGAAACTTTGATATTAATTTTATTCGAAATTTTTGTTTGCAAAAAACCTTTTTTTTGTAATTTATTCAAAATTTTTATACCTGGCTGGGTCCATTTTTCTTCATAATCACCTCCCTTTCGACGAGACCTTTCCAACGAGCCCTCGCGCTCCCGCCTGGGACGTCTGGAACTCAAAAAATTGCGGATTTTTAGGACAAACCGAGGTTTCTTGGTAAGTAACAAAATTTCAATAAACATTGCATACTGAAGCCAAATATTGTCCGATCTCTGAAATTTTTTCGCTTAATCCTATTATTTTTTGGTCCTACATATAACCCATAGTGAATTTTGGAAAAACCACCCCTCAAAAAACTACCCCCCATACAAAATTTTCAAAGTTTAACACTTTTTAATTTTTATAAATTTTTCGGCAACAATATCGAACAAATTTTCTTCAGTAGGCAGTGAGACTCCATTGCCCGCGCCTTTTGACATATTTTTTCCCACGGAATTCCCACGGGAAACTTTGATATTAATTTTATTCGAAATTTTTGTTTGCAAAAAACCTTTTTTTTGTAATTTATTCAAAATTTTTATACCTGGCTGGGTCCATTTTTCTTCATAATCACCTCCCTTTCGACGAGACCTTTCCAACGAGCCCTCGCGCTCCCGCCTGGGACGTCTGGAACTCAAAAAATTGCGGATTTTTAGGACAAACCGAGGTTTCTTGGTAAGTAACAAAATTTCAATAAACATTGCATACTGAAGCCAAATATTGTCCGATCTCTGAAATTTTTTCGCTTAATCCTATTATTTTTTGGTCCTACATATAACCCATAGTGAATTTTGGAAAAACCACCCCTCAAAAAACTACCCCCCATACAAAATTTTCAAAGTTTAACACTTTTTAATTTTTATAAATTTTTCGGCAACAATATCGAACAAATTTTCTTCAGTAGGCAGTGAGACTCCATTGCCCGCGCCTTTTGACATATTTTTTCCCACGGAATTCCCACGGGAAACTTTGATATTAATTTTATTCGAAATTTTTGTTTGCAAAAAACCTTTTTTTTGTAATTTATTCAAAATTTTTATACCTGGCTGGGTCCATTTTTCTTCATAATCACCTCCCTTTCGACGAGACCTTTCCAACGAGCCCTCGCGCTCCCGCCTGGGACGTCTGGAACTCAAAAAATTGCGGATTTTTAGGACAAACCGAGGTTTCTTGGTAAGTAACAAAATTTCAATAAACATTGCATACTGAAGCCAAATATTGTCCGATCTCTGAAATTTTTTCGCTTAATCCTATTATTTTTTGGTCCTACATATAACCCATAGTGAATTTTGGAAAAACCACCCCTCAAAAAACTACCCCCCATACAAAATTTTCAAAGTTTAACACTTTTTAATTTTTATAAATTTTTCGGCAACAATATCGAACAAATTTTCTTCAGTAGGCAGTGAGACTCCATTGCCCGCGCCTTTTGACATATTTTTTCCCACGGAATTCCCACGGGAAACTTTGATATTAATTTTATTCGAAATTTTTGTTTGCAAAAAACCTTTTTTTTGTAATTTATTCAAAATTTTTATACCTGGCTGGGTCCATTTTTCTTCATAATCACCTCCCTTTCGACGAGACCTTTCCAACGAGCCCTCGCGCTCCCGCCTGGGACGTCTGGAACTCAAAAAATTGCGGATTTTTAGGACAAACCGAGGTTTCTTGGTAAGTAACAAAATTTCAATAAACATTGCATACTGAAGCCAAATATTGTCCGATCTCTGAAATTTTTTCGCTTAATCCTATTATTTTTTGGTCCTACATATAACCCATAGTGAATTTTGGAAAAACCACCCCTCAAAAAACTACCCCCCATACAAAATTTTCAAAGTTTAACACTTTTTAATTTTTATAAATTTTTCGGCAACAATATCGAACAAATTTTCTTCAGTAGGCAGTGAGACTCCATTGCCCGCGCCTTTTGACATATTTTTTCCCACGGAATTCCCACGGGAAACTTTGATATTAATTTTATTCGAAATTTTTGTTTGCAAAAAACCTTTTTTTTGTAATTTATTCAAAATTTTTATACCTGGCTGGGTCCATTTTTCTTCATAATCACCTCCCTTTCGACGAGACCTTTCCAACGAGCCCTCGCGCTCCCGCCTGGGACGTCTGGAACTCAAAAAATTGCGGATTTTTAGGACAAACCGAGGTTTCTTGGTAAGTAACAAAATTTCAATAAACATTGCATACTGAAGCCAAATATTGTCCGATCTCTGAAATTTTTTCGCTTAATCCTATTATTTTTTGGTCCTACATATAACCCATAGTGAATTTTGGAAAAACCACCCCTCAAAAAACTACCCCCCATACAAAATTTTCAAAGTTTAACACTTTTTAATTTTTATAAATTTTTCGGCAACAATATCGAACAAATTTTCTTCAGTAGGCAGTGAGACTCCATTGCCCGCGCCTTTTGACATATTTTTTCCCACGGAATTCCCACGGGAAACTTTGATATTAATTTTATTCGAAATTTTTGTTTGCAAAAAACCTTTTTTTTGTAATTTATTCAAAATTTTTATACCTGGCTGGGTCCATTTTTCTTCATAATCACCTCCCTTTCGACGAGACCTTTCCAACGAGCCCTCGCGCTCCCGCCTGGGACGTCTGGAACTCAAAAAATTGCGGATTTTTAGGACAAACCGAGGTTTCTTGGTAAGTAACAAAATTTCAATAAACATTGCATACTGAAGCCAAATATTGTCCGATCTCTGAAATTTTTTCGCTTAATCCTATTATTTTTTGGTCCTACATATAACCCATAGTGAATTTTGGAAAAACCACCCCTCAAAAAACTACCCCCCATACAAAATTTTCAAAGTTTAACACTTTTTAATTTTTATAAATTTTTCGGCAACAATATCGAACAAATTTTCTTCAGTAGGCAGTGAGACTCCATTGCCCGCGCCTTTTGACATATTTTTTCCCACGGAATTCCCACGGGAAACTTTGATATTAATTTTATTCGAAATTTTTGTTTGCAAAAAACCTTTTTTTTGTAATTTATTCAAAATTTTTATACCTGGCTGGGTCCATTTTTCTTCATAATCACCTCCCTTTCGACGAGACCTTTCCAACGAGCCCTCGCGCTCCCGCCTGGGACGTCTGGAACTCAAAAAATTGCGGATTTTTAGGACAAACCGAGGTTTCTTGGTAAGTAACAAAATTTCAATAAACATTGCATACTGAAGCCAAATATTGTCCGATCTCTGAAATTTTTTCGCTTAATCCTATTATTTTTTGGTCCTACATATAACCCATAGTGAATTTTGGAAAAACCACCCCTCAAAAAACTACCCCCCATACAAAATTTTCAAAGTTTAACACTTTTTAATTTTTATAAATTTTTCGGCAACAATATCGAACAAATTTTCTTCAGTAGGCAGTGAGACTCCATTGCCCGCGCCTTTTGACATATTTTTTCCCACGGAATTCCCACGGGAAACTTTGATATTAATTTTATTCGAAATTTTTGTTTGCAAAAAACTGTTTTTTGTAATTTATTCAAAATTTTTATACCTGGCTGGGTCCATTTTTCTTCATAATCACCTCCCTTTCGACGAGACCTTTCCAACGAGCCCTCGCGCTCCCGCCTGGGACGTCTGGAACTCAAAAAATTGCGGATTTTTAGGACAAACCGAGGTTTCTTGGTAAGTAACAAAATTTCAATAAACATTGCATACTGAAGCCAAATATTGTCCGATCTCTGAAATTTTTTCGCTTAATCCTATTATTTTTTGGTCCTACATATAACCCATAGTGAATTTTGGAAAAACCACCCCTCAAAAAACTACCCCCCATACAAAATTTTCAAAGTTTAACACTTTTTAATTTTTATAAATTTTTCGGCAACAATATCGAACAAATTTTCTTCAGTAGGCAGTGAGACTCCATTGCCCGCGCCTTTTGACATATTTTTTCCCACGGAATTCCCACGGGAAACTTTGATATTAATTTTATTCGAAATTTTTGTTTGCAAAAAACTGTTTTTTGTAATTTATTCAAAATTTTTATACCTGGCTGGGTCCATTTTTCTTCATAATCACCTCCCTTTCGACGAGACCTTTCCAACGAGCCCTCGCGCTCCCGCCTGGGACGTCTGGAACTCAAAAAATTGCGGATTTTTAGGACAAACCGAGGTTTCTTGGTAAGTAACAAAATTTCAATAAACATTGCATACTGAAGCCAAATATTGTCCGATCTCTGAAATTTTTTCGCTTAATCCTATTATTTTTTGGTCCTACATATAACCCATAGTGAATTTTGGAAAAACCACCCCTCAAAAAACTACCCCCCATACAAAATTTTCAAAGTTTAACACTTTTTAATTTTTATAAATTTTTCGGCAACAATATCGAACAAATTTTCTTCAGTAGGCAGTGAGACTCCATTGCCCGCGCCTTTTGACATATTTTTTCCCACGGAATTCCCACGGGAAACTTTGATATTAATTTTATTCGAAATTTTTGTTTGCAAAAAACTGTTTTTTGTAATTTATTCAAAATTTTTATACCTGGCTGGGTCCATTTTTCTTCATAATCACCTCCCTTTCGACGAGACCTTTCCAACGAGCCCTCGCGCTCCCGCCTGGGACGTCTGGAACTCAAAAAATTGCGGATTTTTAGGACAAACCGAGGTTTCTTGGTAAGTAACAAAATTTCAATAAACATTGCATACTGAAGCCAAATATTGTCCGATCTCTGAAATTTTTTCGCTTAATCCTATTATTTTTTGGTCCTACATATAACCCATAGTGAATTTTGGAAAAACCACCCCTCAAAAAACTACCCCCCATACAAAATTTTCAAAGTTTAACACTTTTTAATTTTTATAAATTTTTCGGCAACAATATCGAACAAATTTTCTTCAGTAGGCAGTGAGACTCCATTGCCCGCGCCTTTTGACATATTTTTTCCCACGGAATTCCCACGGGAAACTTTGATATTAATTTTATTCGAAATTTTTGTTTGCAAAAAACTGTTTTTTGTAATTTATTCAAAATTTTTATACCTGGCTGGGTCCATTTTTCTTCATAATCACCTCCCTTTCGACGAGACCTTTCCAACGAGCCCTCGCGCTCCCGCCTGGGACGTCTGGAACTCAAAAAATTGCGGATTTTTAGGACAAACCGAGGTTTCTTGGTAAGTAACAAAATTTCAATAAACATTGCATACTGAAGCCAAATATTGTCCGATCTCTGAAATTTTTTCGCTTAATCCTATTATTTTTTGGTCCTACATATAACCCATAGTGAATTTTGGAAAAACCACCCCTCAAAAAACTACCCCCCATACAAAATTTTCAAAGTTTAACACTTTTTAATTTTTATAAATTTTTCGGCAACAATATCGAACAAATTTTCTTCAGTAGGCAGTGAGACTCCATTGCCCGCGCCTTTTGACATATTTTTTCCCACGGAATTCCCACGGGAAACTTTGATATTAATTTTATTCGAAATTTTTGTTTGCAAAAAACTGTTTTTTGTAATTTATTCAAAATTTTTATACCTGGCTGGGTCCATTCCCTTTCGACGAGACCTTTCCAACGAGCCCTCGCGCTCCCGCCTGGGACGTCTGGAACTCAAAAAATTGCGGATTTTTAGGACAAACCGAGGTTTCTTGGTAAGTAACAAAATTTCAATAAACATTGCATACTGAAGCCAAATATTGTCCGATCTCTGAAATTTTTTCGCTTAATCCTATTATTTTTTGGTCCTACATATAACCCATAGTGAATTTTGGAAAAACCACCCCTCAAAAAACTAACCCCCATACAAAATTTTCAAAGTTTAACACTTTTTAATTTTTATAAATTTTTCGGCAACAATATCGAACAAATTTTCTTCAGTAGGCAGTGAGACTCCATTGCCCGCGCCTTTTGACATATTTTTTCCCACGGAATTCCCACGGGAAACTTTGATATTAATTTTATTCGAAATTTTTGTTTGCAAAAAACTGTTTTTTGTAATTTATTCAAAATTTTTATACCTGGCTGGGTCCATTTTTCTTCATAATCACCTCCCTTTCGACGAGACCTTTCCAACGAGCCCTCGCGCTCCCGCCTGGGACGTCTGGAACTCAAAAAATTGCGGATTTTTAGGACAAACCGAGGTTTCTTGGTAAGTAACAAAATTTCAATAAACATTGCATACTGAAGCCAAATATTGTCCGATCTCTGAAATTTTTTCGCTTAATCCTATTATTTTTTGGTCCTACATATAACCCATAGTGAATTTTGGAAAAACCACCCCTCAAAAAACTACCCCCCATACAAAATTTTCAAAGTTTAACACTTTTTAATTTTTATAAATTTTTCGGCAACAATATCGAACAAATTTTCTTCAGTAGGCAGTGAGACTCCATTGCCCGCGCCTTTTGACATATTTTTTTCCCACGGAATTCCCACGGGAAACTTTGATATTAATTTTATTCGAAATTTTTGTTTGCAAAAAACTGTTTTTTGTAATTTATTCAAAATTTTTATACCTGGCTGGGTCCATTTTTCTTCATAATCACCTCCCTTTCGACGAGACCTTTCCAACGAGCCCTCGCGCTCCCGCCTGGGACGTCTGGAACTCAAAAAATTGCGGATTTTTAGGACAAACCGAGGTTTCTTGGTAAGTAACAAAATTTCAATAAACATTGCATACTGAAGCCAAATATTGTCCGATCTCTGAAATTTTTTCGCTTAATCCTATTATTTTTTGGTCCTACATATAACCCATAGTGAATTTTGGAAAAACCACCCCTCAAAAAACTAACCCCCATACAAAATTTTCAAAGTTTAACACTTTTTAATTTTTATAAATTTTTCGGCAACAATATCGAACAAATTTTCTTCAGTAGGCAGTGAGACTCCATTGCCCGCGCCTTTTGACATATTTTTTCCCACGGAATTCCCACGGGAAACTTTGATATTAATTTTATTCGAAATTTTTGTTTGCAAAAAACTGTTTTTTGTAATTTATTCAAAATTTTTATACCTGGCTGGGTCCATTTTTCTTCATAATCACCTCCCTTTCGACGAGACCTTTCCAACGAGCCCTCGCGCTCCCGCCTGGGACGTCTGGAACTCAAAAAATTGCGGATTTTTAGGACAAACCGAGGTTTCTTGGTAAGTAACAAAATTTCAATAAACATTGCATACTGAAGCCAAATATTGTCCGATCTCTGAAATTTTTTCGCTTAATCCTATTATTTTTTGGTCCTACATATAACCCATAGTGAATTTTGGAAAAACCACCCCTCAAAAAACTACCCCCCATACAAAATTTTCAAAGTTTAACACTTTTTAATTTTTATAAATTTTTCGGCAACAATATCGAACAAATTTTCTTCAGTAGGCAGTGAGACTCCATTGCCCGCGCCTTTTGACATATTTTTTTCCCACGGAATTCCCACGGGAAACTTTGATATTAATTTTATTCGAAATTTTTGTTTGCAAAAAACTGTTTTTTGTAATTTATTCAAAATTTTTATACCTGGCTGGGTCCATTTTTCTTCATAATCACCTCCCTTTCGACGAGACCTTTCCAACGAGCCCTCGCGCTCCCGCCTGGGACGTCTGGAACTCAAAAAATTGCGGATTTTTAGGACAAACCGAGGTTTCTTGGTAAGTAACAAAATTTCAATAAACATTGCATACTGAAGCCAAATATTGTCCGATCTCTGAAATTTTTTCGCTTAATCCTATTATTTTTTGGTCCTACATATAACCCATAGTGAATTTTGGAAAAACCACCCCTCAAAAAACTACCCCCCATACAAAATTTTCAAAGTTTAACACTTTTTAATTTTTATAAATTTTTCGGCAACAATATCGAACAAATTTTCTTCAGTAGGCAGTGAGACTCCATTGCCCGCGCCTTTTGACATATTTTTTCCCACGGAATTCCCACGGGAAACTTTGATATTAATTTTATTCGAAATTTTTGTTTGCAAAAAACTGTTTTTTGTAATTTATTCAAAATTTTTATACCTGGCTGGGTCCATTCCCTTTCGACGAGACCTTTCCAACGAGCCCTCGCGCTCCCGCCTGGGACGTCTGGAACTCAAAAAATTGCGGATTTTTAGGACAAACCGAGGTTTCTTGGTAAGTAACAAAATTTCAATAAACATTGCATACTGAAGCCAAATATTGTCCGATCTCTGAAATTTTTTCGCTTAATCCTATTATTTTTTGGTCCTACATATAACCCATAGTGAATTTTGGAAAAACCACCCCTCAAAAAACTAACCCCCATACAAAATTTTCAAAGTTTAACACTTTTTAATTTTTATAAATTTTTCGGCAACAATATCGAACAAATTTTCTTCAGTAGGCAGTGAGACTCCATTGCCCGCGCCTTTTGACATATTTTTTCCCACGGAATTCCCACGGGAAACTTTGATATTAATTTTATTCGAAATTTTTGTTTGCAAAAAACTGTTTTTTGTAATTTATTCAAAATTTTTATACCTGGCTGGGTCCATTTTTCTTCATAATCACCTCCCTTTCGACGAGACCTTTCCAACGAGCCCTCGCGCTCCCGCCTGGGACGTCTGGAACTCAAAAAATTGCGGATTTTTAGGACAAACCGAGGTTTCTTGGTAAGTAACAAAATTTCAATAAACATTGCATACTGAAGCCAAATATTGTCCGATCTCTGAAATTTTTTCGCTTAATCCTATTATTTTTTGGTCCTACATATAACCCATAGTGAATTTTGGAAAAACCACCCCTCAAAAAACTACCCCCCATACAAAATTTTCAAAGTTTAACACTTTTTAATTTTTATAAATTTTTCGGCAACAATATCGAACAAATTTTCTTCAGTAGGCAGTGAGACTCCATTGCCCGCGCCTTTTGACATATTTTTTCCCACGGAATTCCCACGGGAAACTTTGATATTAATTTTATTCGAAATTTTTGTTTGCAAAAAACTGTTTTTTGTAATTTATTCAAAATTTTTATACCTGGCTGGGTCCATTTTTCTTCATAATCACCTCCCTTTCGACGAGACCTTTCCAACGAGCCCTCGCGCTCCCGCCTGGGACGTCTGGAACTCAAAAAATTGCGGATTTTTAGGACAAACCGAGGTTTCTTGGTAAGTAACAAAATTTCAATAAACATTGCATACTGAAGCCAAATATTGTCCGATCTCTGAAATTTTTTCGCTTAATCCTATTATTTTTTGGTCCTACATATAACCCATAGTGAATTTTGGAAAAACCACCCCTCAAAAAACTACCCCCCATACAAAATTTTCAAAGTTTAACACTTTTTAATTTTTATAAATTTTTCGGCAACAATATCGAACAAATTTTCTTCAGTAGGCAGTGAGACTCCATTGCCCGCGCCTTTTGACATATTTTTTCCCACGGAATTCCCACGGGAAACTTTGATATTAATTTTATTCGAAATTTTTGTTTGCAAAAAACTGTTTTTTGTAATTTATTCAAAATTTTTATACCTGGCTGGGTCCATTTTTCTTCATAATCACCTCCCTTTCGACGAGACCTTTCCAACGAGCCCTCGCGCTCCCGCCTGGGACGTCTGGAACTCAAAAAATTGCGGATTTTTAGGACAAACCGAGGTTTCTTGGTAAGTAACAAAATTTCAATAAACATTGCATACTGAAGCCAAATATTGTCCGATCTCTGAAATTTTTTCGCTTAATCCTATTATTTTTTGGTCCTACATATAACCCATAGTGAATTTTGGAAAAACCACCCCTCAAAAAACTACCCCCCATACAAAATTTTCAAAGTTTAACACTTTTTAATTTTTATAAATTTTTCGGCAACAATATCGAACAAATTTTCTTCAGTAGGCAGTGAGACTCCATTGCCCGCGCCTTTTGACATATTTTTTCCCACGGAATTCCCACGGGAAACTTTGATATTAATTTTATTCGAAATTTTTGTTTGCAAAAAACTGTTTTTTGTAATTTATTCAAAATTTTTATACCTGGCTGGGTCCATTTTTCTTCATAATCACCTCCCTTTCGACGAGACCTTTCCAACGAGCCCTCGCGCTCCCGCCTGGGACGTCTGGAACTCAAAAAATTGCGGATTTTTAGGACAAACCGAGGTTTCTTGGTAAGTAACAAAATTTCAATAAACATTGCATACTGAAGCCAAATATTGTCCGATCTCTGAAATTTTTTCGCTTAATCCTATTATTTTTTGGTCCTACATATAACCCATAGTGAATTTTGGAAAAACCACCCCTCAAAAAACTACCCCCCATACAAAATTTTCAAAGTTTAACACTTTTTAATTTTTATAAATTTTTCGGCAACAATATCGAACAAATTTTCTTCAGTAGGCAGTGAGACTCCATTGCCCGCGCCTTTTGACATATTTTTTCCCACGGAATTCCCACGGGAAACTTTGATATTAATTTTATTCGAAATTTTTGTTTGCAAAAAACTGTTTTTTGTAATTTATTCAAAATTTTTATACCTGGCTGGGTCCATTTTTCTTCATAATCACCTCCCTTTCGACGAGACCTTTCCAACGAGCCCTCGCGCTCCCGCCTGGGACGTCTGGAACTCAAAAAATTGCGGATTTTTAGGACAAACCGAGGTTTCTTGGTAAGTAACAAAATTTCAATAAACATTGCATACTGAAGCCAAATATTGTCCGATCTCTGAAATTTTTTCGCTTAATCCTATTATTTTTTGGTCCTACATATAACCCATAGTGAATTTTGGAAAAACCACCCCTCAAAAAACTACCCCCCATACAAAATTTTCAAAGTTTAACACTTTTTAATTTTTATAAATTTTTCGGCAACAATATCGAACAAATTTTCTTCAGTAGGCAGTGAGACTCCATTGCCCGCGCCTTTTGACATATTTTTTCCCACGGAATTCCCACGGGAAACTTTGATATTAATTTTATTCGAAATTTTTGTTTGCAAAAAACTGTTTTTTGTAATTTATTCAAAATTTTTATACCTGGCTGGGTCCATTTTTCTTCATAATCACCTCCCTTTCGACGAGACCTTTCCAACGAGCCCTCGCGCTCCCGCCTGGGACGTCTGGAACTCAAAAAATTGCGGATTTTTAGGACAAACCGAGGTTTCTTGGTAAGTAACAAAATTTCAATAAACATTGCATACTGAAGCCAAATATTGTCCGATCTCTGAAATTTTTTCGCTTAATCCTATTATTTTTTGGTCCTACATATAACCCATAGTGAATTTTGGAAAAACCACCCCTCAAAAAACTACCCCCCATACAAAATTTTCAAAGTTTAACACTTTTTAATTTTTATAAATTTTTCGGCAACAATATCGAACAAATTTTCTTCAGTAGGCAGTGAGACTCCATTGCCCGCGCCTTTTGACATATTTTTTTCCCACGGAATTCCCACGGGAAACTTTGATATTAATTTTATTCGAAATTTTTGTTTGCAAAAAACTGTTTTTTGTAATTTATTCAAAATTTTTATACCTGGCTGGGTCCATTTTTCTTCATAATCACCTCCCTTTCGACGAGACCTTTCCAACGAGCCCTCGCGCTCCCGCCTGGGACGTCTGGAACTCAAAAAATTGCGGATTTTTAGGACAAACCGAGGTTTCTTGGTAAGTAACAAAATTTCAATAAACATTGCATACTGAAGCCAAATATTGTCCGATCTCTGAAATTTTTTCGCTTAATCCTATTATTTTTTGGTCCTACATATAACCCATAGTGAATTTTGGAAAAACCACCCCTCAAAAAACTACCCCCCATACAAAATTTTCAAAGTTTAACACTTTTTAATTTTTATAAATTTTTCGGCAACAATATCGAACAAATTTTCTTCAGTAGGCAGTGAGACTCCATTGCCCGCGCCTTTTGACATATTTTTTCCCACGGAATTCCCACGGGAAACTTTGATATTAATTTTATTCGAAATTTTTGTTTGCAAAAAACTGTTTTTTGTAATTTATTCAAAATTTTTATACCTGGCTGGGTCCATTTTTCTTCATAATCACCTCCCTTTCGACGAGACCTTTCCAACGAGCCCTCGCGCTCCCGCCTGGGACGTCTGGAACTCAAAAAATTGCGGATTTTTAGGACAAACCGAGGTTTCTTGGTAAGTAACAAAATTTCAATAAACATTGCATACTGAAGCCAAATATTGTCCGATCTCTGAAATTTTTTCGCTTAATCCTATTATTTTTTGGTCCTACATATAACCCATAGTGAATTTTGGAAAAACCACCCCTCAAAAAACTACCCCCCATACAAAATTTTCAAAGTTTAACACTTTTTAATTTTTATAAATTTTTCGGCAACAATATCGAACAAATTTTCTTCAGTAGGCAGTGAGACTCCATTGCCCGCGCCTTTTGACATATTTTTTCCCACGGAATTCCCACGGGAAACTTTGATATTAATTTTATTCGAAATTTTTGTTTGCAAAAAACTGTTTTTTGTAATTTATTCAAAATTTTTATACCTGGCTGGGTCCATTCCCTTTCGACGAGACCTTTCCAACGAGCCCTCGCGCTCCCGCCTGGGACGTCTGGAACTCAAAAAATTGCGGATTTTTAGGACAAACCGAGGTTTCTTGGTAAGTAACAAAATTTCAATAAACATTGCATACTGAAGCCAAATATTGTCCGATCTCTGAAATTTTTTCGCTTAATCCTATTATTTTTTGGTCCTACATATAACCCATAGTGAATTTTGGAAAAACCACCCCTCAAAAAACTAACCCCCATACAAAATTTTCAAAGTTTAACACTTTTTAATTTTTATAAATTTTTCGGCAACAATATCGAACAAATTTTCTTCAGTAGGCAGTGAGACTCCATTGCCCGCGCCTTTTGACATATTTTTTCCCACGGAATTCCCACGGGAAACTTTGATATTAATTTTATTCGAAATTTTTGTTTGCAAAAAACTGTTTTTTGTAATTTATTCAAAATTTTTATACCTGGCTGGGTCCATTTTTCTTCATAATCACCTCCCTTTCGACGAGACCTTTCCAACGAGCCCTCGCGCTCCCGCCTGGGACGTCTGGAACTCAAAAAATTGCGGATTTTTAGGACAAACCGAGGTTTCTTGGTAAGTAACAAAATTTCAATAAACATTGCATACTGAAGCCAAATATTGTCCGATCTCTGAAATTTTTTCGCTTAATCCTATTATTTTTTGGTCCTACATATAACCCATAGTGAATTTTGGAAAAACCACCCCTCAAAAAACTACCCCCCATACAAAATTTTCAAAGTTTAACACTTTTTAATTTTTATAAATTTTTCGGCAACAATATCGAACAAATTTTCTTCAGTAGGCAGTGAGACTCCATTGCCCGCGCCTTTTGACATATTTTTTCCCACGGAATTCCCACGGGAAACTTTGATATTAATTTTATTCGAAATTTTTGTTTGCAAAAAACTGTTTTTTGTAATTTATTCAAAATTTTTATACCTGGCTGGGTCCATTTTTCTTCATAATCACCTCCCTTTCGACGAGACCTTTCCAACGAGCCCTCGCGCTCCCGCCTGGGACGTCTGGAACTCAAAAAATTGCGGATTTTTAGGACAAACCGAGGTTTCTTGGTAAGTAACAAAATTTCAATAAACATTGCATACTGAAGCCAAATATTGTCCGATCTCTGAAATTTTTTCGCTTAATCCTATTATTTTTTGGTCCTACATATAACCCATAGTGAATTTTGGAAAAACCACCCCTCAAAAAACTACCCCCCATACAAAATTTTCAAAGTTTAACACTTTTTAATTTTTATAAATTTTTCGGCAACAATATCGAACAAATTTTCTTCAGTAGGCAGTGAGACTCCATTGCCCGCGCCTTTTGACATATTTTTTCCCACGGAATTCCCACGGGAAACTTTGATATTAATTTTATTCGAAATTTTTGTTTGCAAAAAACTGTTTTTTGTAATTTATTCAAAATTTTTATACCTGGCTGGGTCCATTCCCTTTCGACGAGACCTTTCCAACGAGCCCTCGCGCTCCCGCCTGGGACGTCTGGAACTCAAAAAATTGCGGATTTTTAGGACAAACCGAGGTTTCTTGGTAAGTAACAAAATTTCAATAAACATTGCATACTGAAGCCAAATATTGTCCGATCTCTGAAATTTTTTCGCTTAATCCTATTATTTTTTGGTCCTACATATAACCCATAGTGAATTTTGGAAAAACCACCCCTCAAAAAACTAACCCCCATACAAAATTTTCAAAGTTTAACACTTTTTAATTTTTATAAATTTTTCGGCAACAATATCGAACAAATTTTCTTCAGTAGGCAGTGAGACTCCATTGCCCGCGCCTTTTGACATATTTTTTCCCACGGAATTCCCACGGGAAACTTTGATATTAATTTTATTCGAAATTTTTGTTTGCAAAAAACTGTTTTTTGTAATTTATTCAAAATTTTTATACCTGGCTGGGTCCATTTTTCTTCATAATCACCTCCCTTTCGACGAGACCTTTCCAACGAGCCCTCGCGCTCCCGCCTGGGACGTCTGGAACTCAAAAAATTGCGGATTTTTAGGACAAACCGAGGTTTCTTGGTAAGTAACAAAATTTCAATAAACATTGCATACTGAAGCCAAATATTGTCCGATCTCTGAAATTTTTTCGCTTAATCCTATTATTTTTTGGTCCTACATATAACCCATAGTGAATTTTGGAAAAACCACCCCTCAAAAAACTACCCCCCATACAAAATTTTCAAAGTTTAACACTTTTTAATTTTTATAAATTTTTCGGCAACAATATCGAACAAATTTTCTTCAGTAGGCAGTGAGACTCCATTGCCCGCGCCTTTTGACATATTTTTTTCCCACGGAATTCCCACGGGAAACTTTGATATTAATTTTATTCGAAATTTTTGTTTGCAAAAAACTGTTTTTTGTAATTTATTCAAAATTTTTATACCTGGCTGGGTCCATTTTTCTTCATAATCACCTCCCTTTCGACGAGACCTTTCCAACGAGCCCTCGCGCTCCCGCCTGGGACGTCTGGAACTCAAAAAATTGCGGATTTTTAGGACAAACCGAGGTTTCTTGGTAAGTAACAAAATTTCAATAAACATTGCATACTGAAGCCAAATATTGTCCGATCTCTGAAATTTTTTCGCTTAATCCTATTATTTTTTGGTCCTACATATAACCCATAGTGAATTTTGGAAAAACCACCCCTCAAAAAACTACCCCCCATACAAAATTTTCAAAGTTTAACACTTTTTAATTTTTATAAATTTTTCGGCAACAATATCGAACAAATTTTCTTCAGTAGGCAGTGAGACTCCATTGCCCGCGCCTTTTGACATATTTTTTCCCACGGAATTCCCACGGGAAACTTTGATATTAATTTTATTCGAAATTTTTGTTTGCAAAAAACTGTTTTTTGTAATTTATTCAAAATTTTTATACCTGGCTGGGTCCATTCCCTTTCGACGAGACCTTTCCAACGAGCCCTCGCGCTCCCGCCTGGGACGTCTGGAACTCAAAAAATTGCGGATTTTTAGGACAAACCGAGGTTTCTTGGTAAGTAACAAAATTTCAATAAACATTGCATACTGAAGCCAAATATTGTCCGATCTCTGAAATTTTTTCGCTTAATCCTATTATTTTTTGGTCCTACATATAACCCATAGTGAATTTTGGAAAAACCACCCCTCAAAAAACTAACCCCCATACAAAATTTTCAAAGTTTAACACTTTTTAATTTTTATAAATTTTTCGGCAACAATATCGAACAAATTTTCTTCAGTAGGCAGTGAGACTCCATTGCCCGCGCCTTTTGACATATTTTTTCCCACGGAATTCCCACGGGAAACTTTGATATTAATTTTATTCGAAATTTTTGTTTGCAAAAAACTGTTTTTTGTAATTTATTCAAAATTTTTATACCTGGCTGGGTCCATTTTTCTTCATAATCACCTCCCTTTCGACGAGACCTTTCCAACGAGCCCTCGCGCTCCCGCCTGGGACGTCTGGAACTCAAAAAATTGCGGATTTTTAGGACAAACCGAGGTTTCTTGGTAAGTAACAAAATTTCAATAAACATTGCATACTGAAGCCAAATATTGTCCGATCTCTGAAATTTTTTCGCTTAATCCTATTATTTTTTGGTCCTACATATAACCCATAGTGAATTTTGGAAAAACCACCCCTCAAAAAACTACCCCCCATACAAAATTTTCAAAGTTTAACACTTTTTAATTTTTATAAATTTTTCGGCAACAATATCGAACAAATTTTCTTCAGTAGGCAGTGAGACTCCATTGCCCGCGCCTTTTGACATATTTTTTCCCACGGAATTCCCACGGGAAACTTTGATATTAATTTTATTCGAAATTTTTGTTTGCAAAAAACTGTTTTTTGTAATTTATTCAAAATTTTTATACCTGGCTGGGTCCATTTTTCTTCATAATCACCTCCCTTTCGACGAGACCTTTCCAACGAGCCCTCGCGCTCCCGCCTGGGACGTCTGGAACTCAAAAAATTGCGGATTTTTAGGACAAACCGAGGTTTCTTGGTAAGTAACAAAATTTCAATAAACATTGCATACTGAAGCCAAATATTGTCCGATCTCTGAAATTTTTTCGCTTAATCCTATTATTTTTTGGTCCTACATATAACCCATAGTGAATTTTGGAAAAACCACCCCTCAAAAAACTACCCCCCATACAAAATTTTCAAAGTTTAACACTTTTTAATTTTTATAAATTTTTCGGCAACAATATCGAACAAATTTTCTTCAGTAGGCAGTGAGACTCCATTGCCCGCGCCTTTTGACATATTTTTTCCCACGGAATTCCCACGGGAAACTTTGATATTAATTTTATTCGAAATTTTTGTTTGCAAAAAACTGTTTTTTGTAATTTATTCAAAATTTTTATACCTGGCTGGGTCCATTTTTCTTCATAATCACCTCCCTTTCGACGAGACCTTTCCAACGAGCCCTCGCGCTCCCGCCTGGGACGTCTGGAACTCAAAAAATTGCGGATTTTTAGGACAAACCGAGGTTTCTTGGTAAGTAACAAAATTTCAATAAACATTGCATACTGAAGCCAAATATTGTCCGATCTCTGAAATTTTTTCGCTTAATCCTATTATTTTTTGGTCCTACATATAACCCATAGTGAATTTTGGAAAAACCACCCCTCAAAAAACTACCCCCCATACAAAATTTTCAAAGTTTAACACTTTTTAATTTTTATAAATTTTTCGGCAACAATATCGAACAAATTTTCTTCAGTAGGCAGTGAGACTCCATTGCCCGCGCCTTTTGACATATTTTTTCCCACGGAATTCCCACGGGAAACTTTGATATTAATTTTATTCGAAATTTTTGTTTGCAAAAAACTGTTTTTTGTAATTTATTCAAAATTTTTATACCTGGCTGGGTCCATTTTTCTTCATAATCACCTCCCTTTCGACGAGACCTTTCCAACGAGCCCTCGCGCTCCCGCCTGGGACGTCTGGAACTCAAAAAATTGCGGATTTTTAGGACAAACCGAGGTTTCTTGGTAAGTAACAAAATTTCAATAAACATTGCATACTGAAGCCAAATATTGTCCGATCTCTGAAATTTTTTCGCTTAATCCTATTATTTTTTGGTCCTACATATAACCCATAGTGAATTTTGGAAAAACCACCCCTCAAAAAACTACCCCCCATACAAAATTTTCAAAGTTTAACACTTTTTAATTTTTATAAATTTTTCGGCAACAATATCGAACAAATTTTCTTCAGTAGGCAGTGAGACTCCATTGCCCGCGCCTTTTGACATATTTTTTCCCACGGAATTCCCACGGGAAACTTTGATATTAATTTTATTCGAAATTTTTGTTTGCAAAAAACTGTTTTTTGTAATTTATTCAAAATTTTTATACCTGGCTGGGTCCATTTTTCTTCATAATCACCTCCCTTTCGACGAGACCTTTCCAACGAGCCCTCGCGCTCCCGCCTGGGACGTCTGGAACTCAAAAAATTGCGGATTTTTAGGACAAACCGAGGTTTCTTGGTAAGTAACAAAATTTCAATAAACATTGCATACTGAAGCCAAATATTGTCCGATCTCTGAAATTTTTTCGCTTAATCCTATTATTTTTTGGTCCTACATATAACCCATAGTGAATTTTGGAAAAACCACCCCTCAAAAAACTACCCCCCATACAAAATTTTCAAAGTTTAACACTTTTTAATTTTTATAAATTTTTCGGCAACAATATCGAACAAATTTTCTTCAGTAGGCAGTGAGACTCCATTGCCCGCGCCTTTTGACATATTTTTTCCCACGGAATTCCCACGGGAAACTTTGATATTAATTTTATTCGAAATTTTTGTTTGCAAAAAACTGTTTTTTGTAATTTATTCAAAATTTTTATACCTGGCTGGGTCCATTTTTCTTCATAATCACCTCCCTTTCGACGAGACCTTTCCAACGAGCCCTCGCGCTCCCGCCTGGGACGTCTGGAACTCAAAAAATTGCGGATTTTTAGGACAAACCGAGGTTTCTTGGTAAGTAACAAAATTTCAATAAACATTGCATACTGAAGCCAAATATTGTCCGATCTCTGAAATTTTTTCGCTTAATCCTATTATTTTTTGGTCCTACATATAACCCATAGTGAATTTTGGAAAAACCACCCCTCAAAAAACTACCCCCCATACAAAATTTTCAAAGTTTAACACTTTTTAATTTTTATAAATTTTTCGGCAACAATATCGAACAAATTTTCTTCAGTAGGCAGTGAGACTCCATTGCCCGCGCCTTTTGACATATTTTTTTCCCACGGAATTCCCACGGGAAACTTTGATATTAATTTTATTCGAAATTTTTGTTTGCAAAAAACTGTTTTTTGTAATTTATTCAAAATTTTTATACCTGGCTGGGTCCATTTTTCTTCATAATCACCTCCCTTTCGACGAGACCTTTCCAACGAGCCCTCGCGCTCCCGCCTGGGACGTCTGGAACTCAAAAAATTGCGGATTTTTAGGACAAACCGAGGTTTCTTGGTAAGTAACAAAATTTCAATAAACATTGCATACTGAAGCCAAATATTGTCCGATCTCTGAAATTTTTTCGCTTAATCCTATTATTTTTTGGTCCTACATATAACCCATAGTGAATTTTGGAAAAACCACCCCTCAAAAAACTAACCCCCATACAAAATTTTCAAAGTTTAACACTTTTTAATTTTTATAAATTTTTCGGCAACAATATCGAACAAATTTTCTTCAGTAGGCAGTGAGACTCCATTGCCCGCGCCTTTTGACATATTTTTTCCCACGGAATTCCCACGGGAAACTTTGATATTAATTTTATTCGAAATTTTTGTTTGCAAAAAACTGTTTTTTGTAATTTATTCAAAATTTTTATACCTGGCTGGGTCCATTTTTCTTCATAATCACCTCCCTTTCGACGAGACCTTTCCAACGAGCCCTCGCGCTCCCGCCTGGGACGTCTGGAACTCAAAAAATTGCGGATTTTTAGGACAAACCGAGGTTTCTTGGTAAGTAACAAAATTTCAATAAACATTGCATACTGAAGCCAAATATTGTCCGATCTCTGAAATTTTTTCGCTTAATCCTATTATTTTTTGGTCCTACATATAACCCATAGTGAATTTTGGAAAAACCACCCCTCAAAAAACTACCCCCCATACAAAATTTTCAAAGTTTAACACTTTTTAATTTTTATAAATTTTTCGGCAACAATATCGAACAAATTTTCTTCAGTAGGCAGTGAGACTCCATTGCCCGCGCCTTTTGACATATTTTTTCCCACGGAATTCCCACGGGAAACTTTGATATTAATTTTATTCGAAATTTTTGTTTGCAAAAAACTGTTTTTTGTAATTTATTCAAAATTTTTATACCTGGCTGGGTCCATTTTTCTTCATAATCACCTCCCTTTCGACGAGACCTTTCCAACGAGCCCTCGCGCTCCCGCCTGGGACGTCTGGAACTCAAAAAATTGCGGATTTTTAGGACAAACCGAGGTTTCTTGGTAAGTAACAAAATTTCAATAAACATTGCATACTGAAGCCAAATATTGTCCGATCTCTGAAATTTTTTCGCTTAATCCTATTATTTTTTGGTCCTACATATAACCCATAGTGAATTTTGGAAAAACCACCCCTCAAAAAACTACCCCCCATACAAAATTTTCAAAGTTTAACACTTTTTAATTTTTATAAATTTTTCGGCAACAATATCGAACAAATTTTCTTCAGTAGGCAGTGAGACTCCATTGCCCGCGCCTTTTGACATATTTTTTCCCACGGAATTCCCACGGGAAACTTTGATATTAATTTTATTCGAAATTTTTGTTTGCAAAAAACTGTTTTTTGTAATTTATTCAAAATTTTTATACCTGGCTGGGTCCATTTTTCTTCATAATCACCTCCCTTTCGACGAGACCTTTCCAACGAGCCCTCGCGCTCCCGCCTGGGACGTCTGGAACTCAAAAAATTGCGGATTTTTAGGACAAACCGAGGTTTCTTGGTAAGTAACAAAATTTCAATAAACATTGCATACTGAAGCCAAATATTGTCCGATCTCTGAAATTTTTTCGCTTAATCCTATTATTTTTTGGTCCTACATATAACCCATAGTGAATTTTGGAAAAACCACCCCTCAAAAAACTACCCCCCATACAAAATTTTCAAAGTTTAACACTTTTTAATTTTTATAAATTTTTCGGCAACAATATCGAACAAATTTTCTTCAGTAGGCAGTGAGACTCCATTGCCCGCGCCTTTTGACATATTTTTTCCCACGGAATTCCCACGGGAAACTTTGATATTAATTTTATTCGAAATTTTTGTTTGCAAAAAACTGTTTTTTGTAATTTATTCAAAATTTTTATACCTGGCTGGGTCCATTTTTCTTCATAATCACCTCCCTTTCGACGAGACCTTTCCAACGAGCCCTCGCGCTCCCGCCTGGGACGTCTGGAACTCAAAAAATTGCGGATTTTTAGGACAAACCGAGGTTTCTTGGTAAGTAACAAAATTTCAATAAACATTGCATACTGAAGCCAAATATTGTCCGATCTCTGAAATTTTTTCGCTTAATCCTATTATTTTTTGGTCCTACATATAACCCATAGTGAATTTTGGAAAAACCACCCCTCAAAAAACTACCCCCCATACAAAATTTTCAAAGTTTAACACTTTTTAATTTTTATAAATTTTTCGGCAACAATATCGAACAAATTTTCTTCAGTAGGCAGTGAGACTCCATTGCCCGCGCCTTTTGACATATTTTTTCCCACGGAATTCCCACGGGAAACTTTGATATTAATTTTATTCGAAATTTTTGTTTGCAAAAAACTGTTTTTTGTAATTTATTCAAAATTTTTATACCTGGCTGGGTCCATTTTTCTTCATAATCACCTCCCTTTCGACGAGACCTTTCCAACGAGCCCTCGCGCTCCCGCCTGGGACGTCTGGAACTCAAAAAATTGCGGATTTTTAGGACAAACCGAGGTTTCTTGGTAAGTAACAAAATTTCAATAAACATTGCATACTGAAGCCAAATATTGTCCGATCTCTGAAATTTTTTCGCTTAATCCTATTATTTTTTGGTCCTACATATAACCCATAGTGAATTTTGGAAAAACCACCCCTCAAAAAACTACCCCCCATACAAAATTTTCAAAGTTTAACACTTTTTAATTTTTATAAATTTTTCGGCAACAATATCGAACAAATTTTCTTCAGTAGGCAGTGAGACTCCATTGCCCGCGCCTTTTGACATATTTTTTCCCACGGAATTCCCACGGGAAACTTTGATATTAATTTTATTCGAAATTTTTGTTTGCAAAAAACTGTTTTTTGTAATTTATTCAAAATTTTTATACCTGGCTGGGTCCATTTTTCTTCATAATCACCTCCCTTTCGACGAGACCTTTCCAACGAGCCCTCGCGCTCCCGCCTGGGACGTCTGGAACTCAAAAAATTGCGGATTTTTAGGACAAACCGAGGTTTCTTGGTAAGTAACAAAATTTCAATAAACATTGCATACTGAAGCCAAATATTGTCCGATCTCTGAAATTTTTTCGCTTAATCCTATTATTTTTTGGTCCTACATATAACCCATAGTGAATTTTGGAAAAACCACCCCTCAAAAAACTACCCCCCATACAAAATTTTCAAAGTTTAACACTTTTTAATTTTTATAAATTTTTCGGCAACAATATCGAACAAATTTTCTTCAGTAGGCAGTGAGACTCCATTGCCCGCGCCTTTTGACATATTTTTTTCCCACGGAATTCCCACGGGAAACTTTGATATTAATTTTATTCGAAATTTTTGTTTGCAAAAAACTGTTTTTTGTAATTTATTCAAAATTTTTATACCTGGCTGGGTCCATTTTTCTTCATAATCACCTCCCTTTCGACGAGACCTTTCCAACGAGCCCTCGCGCTCCCGCCTGGGACGTCTGGAACTCAAAAAATTGCGGATTTTTAGGACAAACCGAGGTTTCTTGGTAAGTAACAAAATTTCAATAAACATTGCATACTGAAGCCAAATATTGTCCGATCTCTGAAATTTTTTCGCTTAATCCTATTATTTTTTGGTCCTACATATAACCCATAGTGAATTTTGGAAAAACCACCCCTCAAAAAACTACCCCCCATACAAAATTTTCAAAGTTTAACACTTTTTAATTTTTATAAATTTTTCGGCAACAATATCGAACAAATTTTCTTCAGTAGGCAGTGAGACTCCATTGCCCGCGCCTTTTGACATATTTTTTCCCACGGAATTCCCACGGGAAACTTTGATATTAATTTTATTCGAAATTTTTGTTTGCAAAAAACTGTTTTTTGTAATTTATTCAAAATTTTTATACCTGGCTGGGTCCATTTTTCTTCATAATCACCTCCCTTTCGACGAGACCTTTCCAACGAGCCCTCGCGCTCCCGCCTGGGACGTCTGGAAAGCAAAAAATCGCCCCCCCGCCCACCCATTGTTGATTAGGCAGCTGGGCTGAGTCCCTATATCGAAAATATTTTATTGAAAATTTTTATCTTTTGACTTTTTAAACAATTTGAAACTGACCTCTAGGAAGTCTTGACACGTGGTTTCTTCTTTCTTCCACATCCCTAGAGAATACGACGCCACCTGAAAAGGAAATAAATTATTAATAATACATAAAAGAAAATTATTATTTTATTGATTTTAATATAGTGTTAGTTAATAAGCTACTTTTATATATATTCTTCAACTGGATTCCCCCTCTACAGGGATACAGTATTATACCTGACCTCAGACCTAATAATTCTAAATTTATTTTTTATTTTATTTTTATTATTTAATTTGCTTAAAATTATTAATTTATTTTTAAATCTTGTTTAATTGTGTTCAACAGACTGTGTGACGTTGGCACGCTGCTGACGTGGGTCCGGCGATAGAGCAAGACTCTATAAAAGTAGAGTCGTCCTCATACCGCCGGGCTACAAATTGACACCGGCTTGTTTACACAAGCAGGTCACGCACGTCAGGCACCTTCACACCGACGTCATAACACAAACGTATAATTAGGTTGACATTTCTGATATAGATAATTGACAGTTTTAATATAGGCCTTAGGTAAAATTTTACAATTTTGACAATTTTAAATTTATTTTCATTTTGCATTTTAATTATTGTATTTTTACTTTTAATTTGACAAATTTTTCCTCTAACGTGTCGGGCCCTTTACACCCGACCACACACATCAGACACCTCAGACCCAAATGGCTACCGTACGCACCCCCTTGCCGTCCACTAGAAAAGCGCCACCAACTGACACAGACTTAAAAGAGAGCGCTGGCCCCTCTAGCCAAACAAGTAACGTCAGGAAGTCTGTAGGGGAGTGGGAAAATCAACAACAGGCGGCTGCACCCCCCCCTCGCAGACTTACGAGGACCGTGAGCCCCTCGAAACCGACCGTCCGACTACAGGAGGCCAAGCGCTACCTTATGTCGGCAAAAAAGTATTTGGGGGACTCGCGGAACTTAAAAACAGAAATTAAGGAGGGGGTCACGAAAGCCATTAACCAGCTTTACCAGCTGGTTAAGGAGTCTGAGGAGGAGAATAAAGGAAGTATGAAAGAGGGAGGAAAGAAAGAGGATAATGAGAGGGAAGTTAGGAAGTACAAGGAAGAGATAGAGAAACTGGAGAAGGACACAAGGAGAAGCAAGGAAGAGACTCTAATGTACAAGGAGAGTATAAGAGACATGGATGAGGATATGGAAGGAATACGAGTGAATCACGAAAAGGAGAAAAGAAGCATGAAAGAGGAAATAGAAAGACTAATGAAGAAGATAAGAGAGCAAGAGGAGAAAGGAAAACAGGAGATGAATGGAGGAAAGAACAAGTGTGACGATGAATGTAAGAAAGAGATCGAAAGGTTGAAGAAAGCAAGAGAGGAAAGTGAGGACAAGGCTAATATTTTACAATTAGCCTTGAGCAAGACTGACGAGGATATGAGGAAGAATGAGAAGATGAATGTGGAGAAGATAAGAGAATTAGAGAAGACGCTTGAAAGGATAAGGAGAGAGGTCCTTCGTATGAAAGAATTGGAAAAGATGAATGAAAAGTTGAGGAAAGAAAATGAAGGAGCGAAAGGGATGTGTGCGAGTTTGAATGAAAGGATTAAAACGATGAATGAGGAGATGGAAAAGATGAAAGAAGGAAGAATGGAAAAAGGGGATGACTGTGAGAAAAGAATAGAAAGAATAGAGGAAATGTTAAGGGAAAGTAAGGAGAAGACTGAAAGGCTGTGGAAGGAGAATAGTGAAAGGATGGAAGAATTGAAGAGTGCTGTCATTCAAAACCGATGCAGCGAGCCCGTAAACACATACGCGGCTATTACAGCCGGCCGCCCAGAAGGGAGGAAAGGGGAAAGAGGTACGCTGCACTCGGTTGTGGTGACAGCCACGAATGAATGCGAGACTGGAGAGCAAGTGCTCGAAAGGGTCAGAAAGGCAGTGATGGCGAAGGATGGAGGCGTGGAGATCGACATGGTGAGGAAAACCAAGGACCAAAAGGTTGTCCTTGGCTGTGGGAGTTTGGAGTCCAGAAGGAAGCTGAAGGAGAAGCTTGAATCGGCTAAGGAGACCCTCCGCGTCGAGGACATGAAGAATAAAGATCCGCTGGTGATCTTGAAAGACGTTCTGGCATGCCATAGTGATGATGATATAATCAGAGCTATCGGCAACCAGAACGGGGATATTCTTCGTGGCCTCGACCTGGAGGAAAACAACATCTCAGTAAAGTACCGCAGAAGGACTCGCAACCCCCACATGTCACATATTGTCCTGTCGGTCTCCCCCTCAGTATGGCAGAGAATGTTGGATGTTGGGAGGCTGAGAATCGACATACAGAGGGTCCGTGTCGAGGATCAGTCTCCCTTGGTACAGTGCTCGATGTGCCTGGGATATGGCCACGGCAGGAAATACTGTACCGAAAATACAGTGAAGTGTAGCCACTGCGGAGGGCCGCACATGCGCGCTAAATGCGACGTAATGCAGGCCGGCGATCCGCCGACCTGCATAAACTGTCAAGCCGCAAAACACACGGAGACAGTACACAATGCGTTCAGTGCAGATTGTCCCATTCGTAAGAAATGGGACAATATAGCACGCGCACGCATTGCGTACTGTTGACGGCCTCCAAGTGGTTACGCGGATATAACACACAGAACACACGGTACAAAATGGCTGTTTTAATGATTAAAACGATACCACTTTGCGCTTAGCAATGTGTTCCAAATGTGTGGGAGGCACAAAAAAGTTTATGGTTCTTGCCGTGATCGGTCCTGAAGCTGGACATATTATGTGTATGTACATATTATAAAAATGATCAATATTGTATAGGGAGATAGATAGAGACAGATAAATAAAAATAATGTATTAAATTGTAAAATAAGAATAATATAGATGGTAACTTATAGTGAATTGTAATATAAGATTGTAAATAAAATATTGAAATAAATGTTGAAATATTATAATGTATAAAAAATTGTAAATTTTTATATGTATTATAATACAATGCAAATAAATGTTAAGCAAAAATAAGTTAAATAGGAAATAAACAAAATTGTAATGTAATTTGAATGTATTAGAAGTATTAGAAGTATAATAAATAAATAAATGTACCCCTACACCTCCCGTATAATAATTGAGATAAGAAATATGTAGGAAATAGATAGGAAACGTGAAGAAAAACAAAGTAGGATAGAAACAATAGAAGCAGAGAGAAAGAAAAGATGGATGAAAGAAAGAAACAGTATGAAGAATGGAAGAGGTATAAAAGCGAGAACTGGCATAAAAGAAAAATTGTAATAATAAGGACTCTGACCCTGTTAGAGGAAAACGGCATTAAAAAAAAAAAAAAAAAAAAAAAAAAAACCTAACCTAACCTAACCTAACCTAACCTAACCTAACCTAACCTTTTTTTTTTTTTTTTTTTTTTTTTTTTTTTTTTTTTTTAACCAGGGAAAATGCATTACTGCATACGCACCCGACCCGGGGGGGCCGGGGGTTATGTGGGGCTCTGCAGCCTAGTGCTGCCATACCCACTAAAAACCCTGGTGTGTTCCTCCTCGCCGCTTCGGACCCAGCCATGGCACCGCGGTTGTGCATCCGCAGCTGGGTCACGGCCGCCCGCAACACCTTGCGGGGCCTCCTCGAGGGGGGGTCGAGCGAACCCCCCCCTATCTCCGCTTAAGGCGCCCCGGAACACCAGGGGCGCCTTCCAGCACGGGACCTCTCTACGCGGGTGACGGATCCCCCGATCACGTCACCCACAGGTCCCCTCAGGGCGGTTGGTAGTAGGCGGCGTAGGCCCGCCTACCTCGCCCTTGTCGCCTGCGGCGGATAGGGAGCGCGTCGACATCGTCTTCCCGCTCCCGCTCCGCCGCCTCCTTCTGCGACATGACTTCGTCACAGAAGGAGGCGACCGCCTGCCAGGCCTGCTCACTGCCGATCATGGCGTTGACCATGCTCGGCAGTGTCAGATCCTGCACGCCGATGGCCGCGGACAGGGCCGCGCGAGGGACCGCCCAAGCGGGGCACTCCTCGCGCGTGTGTCGTGCCGTGTCCTCGGCCATCCCACAATGGTGGCACGCCGTTGACGGCTCGCGGCCCACCACTTGGCACAGATACCTCCCGAAGCAACCATGCCCGGTCAGCATCTGCACCAAGCGGTAGGTCAGCGGGCCGTGCCTACGCCCCAGCCAGTCTTTGAGGACTGGCCGGACGGCGGCCACCAGATCCCTGGCTCCTCCGGGGACCTCCAACCGAGCCGTCCACTTCCGCAGGAGGACCTCCTCTCTCCAGCGAGCGACCTCCAGCGGATGGAGACGGCTCCCCTCTCGTGCTCGCCAATACACCGTCGCGAGTACCTCGGCCTCGAGGTCCCATGGCGGTGTTCCCGCGAGCACGCACGCGCCGTCGAATGCGATGGTGCGGTACGCCCGAGCCACCCTCAACGCTATGACCCGCTGCGGACGTCGCAGCAGGGGTCTGATGCGAGCGTAGAGGGTGTCCGCCCATATTGGCGCCCCGTAGAGCGCCATGGAGCGTACCACGCCGGCGTACAGCCGACGGCAGCTCCCCCCTGGCCCCCCCAGATTGGGGAGGAGCCTCCCCAGCGCTCCGGCTGCGGCCACCAAACGTGGGGCCAAGCGCCGGAAACCTAACCTAACCTAACCTAACCTAACCTAACCTAACCTAACCTAACCTTTTTTTTTTTTTTTTTTTTTTTTTTATTGTCCCGCGTCGCCTTTAGTGGTGGGGGTCTGGGAAACTGGCAGAGCCTTCACTTCCAGTCCCCCACCGGCGATTGCCCACCTTCACGGTGGGCCCTTCACACCCCTCCCAAGTGTGGGAGGGGCCCGAGGACGACTGATAAGCCAGTCATCCTCGTACTGCTGGGTGACGAGCAGTGCAATGCGGGCGAGGGCGCTCGCGCCCGTCGCCCGCTGCTCATCACCGAGGGGAGGGAAGGCGGTTGTGCATCCGCCTTCTCCTACCCCTCCTCCGCCGGCGAAGCAGCGGCGCGAGAGGATCGTCCTCCCGCGCGCGCTCCGCCACCTCCTTCTGTGACATTACATCTTCACAGAAGGAGGCGACTGCCGCCCACGCCTCCTCGCTCCCCAACATGGCGCTTACCACGTTGGGAAGCGAGAGGTCCGGCCCGACCACCGCGACAAGACTGCGGCGCCCTTCGGACCACGACGGGCACACCTCGAGGGTGTGCTGCGCCGTGTCCTCTGCTGCGCCGCAGTCGTGGCACGCCGGGCTCTCCTCTCTCCCAATCCGGTGCAGGTACGATCCGAAGCATCCATGCCCGGACAGCACCTGCACCAGTCGGAAAGAGAGGAATCCGTGCTGCCGCTGGAGCCAGTCTTTCAGGACCGGCCCCAGCGCGTCCAAGGTCCGCCGGCCGAAGGTTGCGGTGGCGAGGTCCACCGTCCAGTGATGGACGATGGCATCCCTCGCCTCCTGCCGGACGGTCTCCCGCTCCTCGGGGGCTGGGCGCTGTCCGAGCGCCCTTCGTCCCGCCGTCCAGTCGTGAACTCTGGCGAGAACCCACGCCTCGAGCTCCCAAGGCGGGGTGCCCGCCAGAGTGCACGCTGCCGCGAAGCTCACCGACCGGTAGCTTCGCGACACCCGCTGTGCGATGGCCCTTTGAGGCGCCCGGATGGCTGTGGCATTCTCCCTCCTATGGAGGGAGTCTTCCCAGATGGGCGCCCCGTACAGGGCCATACTCTTTAAGATGCCGGCGTACAGCCGCCGGCACCGCCCTCTTGGCCCTCCCAGATTTGGCATTAGCCACGAGAGGGCCCTCTCCGCCTTCAGCAGGCGCGACGACAGACCGCTGAAATGCGGACTGAAGCGCCACCTGCTGTCGAGCGTCAGGCCCAGATATTTCATCTGGGCCTTCACGTCGATCCTGACGCCCTCCACAAAAATGTGGGCGTCAGAGGGGGGACGCTGCCGAGGGCCGTAGAAGAACACGGCCTCGGTCTTGTGCAGCGCCACCCTCAGCCCTAGGCGGTGGATCCTCCCTGCGACTAAGGATCCGCCCGCCGAGGCCAGATTGGCCGCCTCCCTGAAGTTTCCTCCCCGGGCAGCAAGGAGGGTGTCATCTGCATAGCAGATAACACTCGTGCCCCGGAGGAGGGTTCCTCTCAACAGCCAGTCGAACCCAATGTTCCACAGAAGAGGTCCTAAGACCGAACCCTGTGGAACACCGGATTCGACGCTGTATCGCCGGAGCTGGCCAATCTTGTCCACGAGGAGGACCGTTCGGTCCTCCAGGTAGCTGGCCAGGAGGCCCTGCAGGTACCGAGGCACTCCGTGGAACCGAAGCGCCTCGAGGATTGTTGAGTGGGGAACGGAGTTGAAAGCGTTCGCTATGTCAAATGACACAGCCAACACTCCGTCCCCAGCATCAACGGCCTCCTTCACCTGACTCTTTAATAGGGCCAGGGCGTCCACCGTCGAACGCCCAGTCCGGAAACCGAACTGAGCGTCGGACAGGTCCGGCCCGACCACCCGCAGGTGGTTGTTCAGGCGGGCGGCTATGATCCCCTCGAACATCTTACCGACCTCATCGAGCAGAACGATGGGTCGGTATGCAGAGGGAGAGTCTGCCGGGCGCCCATCCTTTCGGAGGAGGCAAAGCCGCCCCTCTTTCCACGGTTTCGGGAACCTCCTCGACGCGAAACACGCGTCGAAGAGATCCTGAAACTTTTCAGTCATTTGGGTGGCGGCGATTGCCACCACCCTTGCGGGAACGCCATCCGGTCCCGGGGCCGTCTTCTTGGCGCGGAGACGAAGCGCTGCCGCGTTGAATTCAGTCTCTGTGAGGGAAGGGACCTCCTCGTCCTCCTCCTCCTGAGCCAACCTCCGTGGGGGGTCCATCGCCGGTGGGGCAAACCTAACCTAACCTAACCTAACCTAACCTAACCTAACCTTTTTTTTTTTTTTTTCCCTGTCCCGGACGCTCCGAAGGCGCGTTGGAACACCACGCGCGCCTTCGCGACGAGGCCTAACCAGTGGACGGTGATGCCCCCGCATCACCGCCCGGGCCTCGTTAGGTGGGGAGGAGAGAGGCATATACTCTCCTCCTGCGGCCTGTGCGTCTGCGGCGGATCGGGAGAGAAGAGGGGTCCTCCTCCCTGTCCCTCTCCGCCGCCTCCTTCTGCGACATGACTGTCTCACAGAAGGAGAGGACCGCTTTCCACGACCTCTTGTCACCGACCATAGAACGCACTACGGCCGGTAAGGAGAGGTCGTTCCCCACCGCTGCGACGAGGTCACAGCGCGGCTCCGCCCATGCTGGGCACTCCCCCAGTGTATGCTGCGCTGTGTCCTCGTGGCAGCCACAGTGGTGGCACTCAGCGGTCGCCTCCCTCCCGGCTATGCGGTGCAGATACTTCCCGAAACAACCGTGTCCCGAGAGTACCTGCACCAGTCGGAAGGTCAGCGACCCCCACTCTCTCTCCGTCCACTCCCGCAGGACTGGACGGACCGCCTCGACAGTCCAACGGCCGGCCGACGGTTCGGCCAGCCTCTATTCCCACTTGTCGAACAGGGACTGTCGAACCAGGAGTTTCCGCACTTCCATCTCCCTGGGAGCAAGGCGACTGCCGCGGAGTTGGAGGTCCTTGCGCCACTGATACGTGGACGCTTGGGCCTCCGCCTCCAAGTCCCAGGGAGGGGATCCCGCCAGTACGCACGCCGCCTCAAAGGAGGTGGTGCGGTACCCGCGTATGACGCTGACGGCCATCACCCTCTGAGGTCTCCTCAGGAGGGTGATATTATGGGCCGTCAGGGTCTCCGCCCAGACCGGGGCCCCGTAAAGGGCCATCGATCGCACCACCCTCATGTACAGGCGGCGGCTTGCCGACTCGGGCCCCCCGATGTTAGGCATCAACCGCTTCAACGCGGCGGCCGATGCCATCAACCGGGGGGCCAGGCGGGCGAAGTGATCCCGGAAACTCCAGCGGGGATCGAGGACGAGTCCAAGATATTTCATCGTGGACTTGACCTCGATCCGAGTGCCACTCACTGTGATGTGGGACCCGACCGGTGGCCCCTTCCGAGGGCCGTGGAAACACAGCGCCTCGGATTTGGGCAACGCCACCTCGAGTCCCAACGACCGGATCCGCCTCACCACTTGTGCTACTGTCACAGTGGCGAGGCGGGCTGCTTCCCGGTACGAGGTCCCCCGGGACGTGACCAGCGTGTCGTCCGCATAACAGGTCACGTTTGATCCCGGGAGGAGCTCCCCCCGCAGCACCCAGTCGTACCCGATGTTCCACAGGAGCGGCCCGAGGACCGAGCCCTGTGGAACGCCGCACGTCGTCTCCCACCTTATTTGCCTACCGTCCCGAACCGGATACTCGACGTATCGCTCCGAGAGGTAGGCCCCGACTATTCGGCGTAGATAGGGAGGCACATCATGGTACTTCAGTGCCTCCCTGATGCAGGCCCAGGGAAGGGTATTGAACGCGTTGGCGATGTCGAGAGACACCGCCAACAGCACCCCACCCCGGGCGACCGCCTCATCCGAGAGGGCCTTGACGCGGAGGACCGCGTCAACGGTCGACCTGCCCCCTCGGAATCCGAACTGATGTTCGGACAAGTCGGGACCTACCTCTCGGAGGTGCACGATAAGCCGTCCGGCGATGACCCGCTCGAACAACTTATCGGCCTCGTCGAGTAACACGATCGGACGGTAGGCCGAGGGAGATTCCGCGGGACGCCCGTCCTTCCGCAGAAGAACGAGCCGACCGGTCTTCCAAACGGAAGGGAACCGGCCGGACTGAAGACAGGCGTCCAGTAGTCCGCGGAATCTCTCCCCCAGGGCCTTGAGTGCCAGAGCCAGGACGCGTCCCGGGATCCCGTCTGGTCCCGGAGCTGTGTTTTTGGCTTTCAGCCTCAACACAGCCGCGTCTAGCTCTGCCTCCGTCACCGGAGGCACCTCAACTTCTGCGCTCGCATCCACGACAGGGTGTCGTGGGGGCGCCATCGCTGGGGGTTGTTGTTCCGCCCTGTGTGGAAACAGGGTCGAAACAACATCCCCCAGCAGTCGAGGCTCGAGACTCTCCGTGAGTGGGGGGGCCCAGGGGCGAAGTTGGCCCCTGACCGCACGGTACGGCCTTCCCCACGGATCACGGGTCAGAGTCTCGAGGAGCTCCGCTCTGGCACTAGCCTTCGCGATGCAGATGGACAGCTGTAGGGCCTTGGTAGCCTCTCGATAGGCCCCAAGCAGCTGTGCTTCCACGTCGGCGTCACGTACTCGCCTACGGCGGTAGTGGGTGTACTGGCGTCTCAACTCCACGCAGAGGGACCGCTGATCAGCGATCCCCTGAGACCACCAGTACACCTGACGCCTAGGAGGTCGAGGCTTGGCCCGAGACATGCCCGCGTCGCAGATTTGCGAAACGGCGCCCCGGAACCAAGATACCTCCTCCTCGACCTCCACAGGCCTGGAAGGGGTGTTACTCCAGGCCTGGACTATGGAAGCCAATTCCACCGCATCACGATCTAGGCTTTTCAAGGCCCATCTAGGGGAAGCCGAAGCGTGGCCGCTGGGACGACGATGCGTGTCCGGGGCTCGGGATGCGGAGACAATGTCGAACCGTATATACAAATGGTCCGACATTGTCTCCACATCCTCCATAACCCTCCAGTCCCGGACACGGCGTGCTAAGGCAGGGGTTGTGAAAGAAACGTCCACAATGGACCCCCCCTGCCAGCGCACGCACGTGTTGACCGACCCCCGGTTGAGAACCGTGAGGCCGGTCATCGTCGCCCACTCCGCTAACGTCTCGCCGCGTGCATCCGTCGCGGGACAACCCCAAGCCGTGCTCTTGGCATTGAGGTCGCCCACGAGGAGCGCCGGACAGGGTAGAGTCTGCCCAATGAGGGCCCCTACCCGGTCCAGGAACGCTTCAAACTCGGCGAGACTTCTGTTGGGAGAGAAATATGCCCCGACTAGGACAATTTCTCTCCAGCGGATCGCCACGTACCCTCGGCCCCTCGCTAAGGTGGGAGGGGGCAGTATGCCTTCTGCCCCTGACGCTGTTATGATGGCCACCAAGCCGTCTTGGTCCTCTACCCAGTTATCCCTGGGAGGGACGAAGTACGGCTCAGCGACCACCGCGACGTCTATCAACCACTGCGCCATGGATTGCAGGAGGAGATCCTGCGCACCGGCGCAGTGGTTGATATTCGCCTGGAGGATCCGATGGTTCGTCTTGATCATGACGTAACCATCGGATCCCCGCTCGGTGCGGCCAGAGCCGCAGGAGCATTGGCGACCGGGGTCCTTGCGGCCGCCTTCCTGGGCGCACCTTTTGGGGCCTTAGCCCAGGCGCACCCCTTGCTCCCTGCGCTGTGCCCGGCTGGCTTGCCCAGGGAGCGGCCGAACACTCTCTGGCCTTGTGGCCGGATTGACCGCAGCGATAACAGTCCTCGCTGCGGTCAATCTCTGAGGTGCATTGCTGCCTGACATGCCCAACCGTCAGGCAGCGATAGCACCTCATGGGTCGACTCTCCAGGCGTTTCACCTGGGCGGACGTCCAGCCCACCAGGAGCCGACCCTCAGCCACCTTCTGGGCCGCTGCCACAGGGCAGCGAACCCAAACGGACCACTGCGCGTGGGGTGTGTAGTAGAGTTGGCCAACTTTGACCTCGTCTACCGCACACCCACCGCGCTTCGCCACCGCAGCGGCGACCTCTTCCGCCGAGGCTGAGTCGTCCAGACCGGAAATGCGCAATTCTGCGCACTTTACCGGTCTGGATATCCGGACGTCAGCCTCGTTTAAGACCTCCCTCAGCTTTGCAGCGAGGGAGTTTGCCTTATCGCCGCTGGTGGCCCCGGGGACTTCCAGCACTGTCCCCCCCGTTACCGCCATCCTATACCTCACGCCAGTGATGCCGAGTTGTTCCAAGCTAATCTTGGATTTGGCCTCGGTCATCACTGACTTGTAGGTCACGCCCCTCTCCTCCGCTCCGGGCTGGAGCGTGAGGACGACGGCAGTCGCTCGGAGGGGACGCTTCCTCCGGGCCCTTTTCTTTTTCTTTTTGTCCCCCTCCCCTTTGGCAGGTGTTTTGGCCTGAGGGGGGGGCTTGGCAACTGCTGCGGTGGCCTTTGCTGTAGGGCCACCCTTCTTTTTGCCCTTTTTGACCACTGTCGACCAGCCCTCTTCCATAGAAGGAGGGACTGGTGGCAGTGGCCGGGGCTCACGTGGAGCCTGTTTTGGGGCAGTGGCTGAAGGGGGATTTCCTGCTTTTACCCCTTTTTTCTTCTTAGCCCCTTTTCCTGTAGCAGCTCCTACCTGGACTGGGGCTGGGGGAACTGCAGGAGTCACCGCTTTTGGCACTTTCCCCGAATTAGGCTCGGCTGCCCTTTCGCCCTTATCTCCAGCCAGTGGCGGGCGAACCCGCTTTGCTGGGAGAAGACGCTCCTCGAGGGACTCCAGCCTCGCGCTCATCATGGTCCCACATTGAACCAAGATTGAGCGCGTTAGATCTTCGGGCTGGAATCCCTGCATCACTGGAGGTTGCGAGGGTACCCCCTCCACCGCCGCTGCCCCTCGCTGCAGGGCCTGCTCCAGGCTGACCCTCAGCTCGCCCATCTCCTTGCGGAGCTCTGCCATCTCGGCTTTTAGACGAGCGTTGTCGGCCTGGAGCCTTGCCGTCTCATCAGAGACAGAGCGAGTACGCAGCTCCTCCACTGCCTCCCGGATTGAGGCCGCCGCTTTCTTGAGGGCACCTTGGAATGTGCCCTTCAAGTTTTTTGATTTGGCGGCGACGTTGATAATAATGCCCACACTGTCGAGCACCTGTTGATTCAGGGCCTCGGCAGTGCAGGCGTCCCCGGCGTTACTTAGCGAGGCCTTCGAGAGGCGAACCAATCTCCTTTGATCCGCCTGCTTTGCCATTCGAGCGACCTCCTCCTCGGCTTGTAGGTGGAGCTCCTCTCGCCTTAGTGCCAATAGTTCCGCCTTCGGCTGGGCCAGCCCCACGTACTTAGCCGTGGTCAGTGGCCGGCCCCTACCCCTTTTGGCGGACCCAGATGTTGTGGGCCTCGCACGTGTCTCTGAGCCGGAGTCGCTACTCGAGCGATCCGACTCGTTCTCATTGCTTCGCTGTCGCTTTCGGCCCTCGGACCCCGTTCTGAGGGTCGACTGCGACAGCGGTGCGTCCGATGGGACCTCGTCCGTCGACATCCCGGACTCTGCTTCCGCGTCAAACCGCCTGAGCAGAACCCGGGCCACCGGTAACGCCTGCTTCAAACCGCCATCTTCTACACAAGGAGAAGACGGGGCTGAGTCTCCGGAGCCCTCATCGGTTTGGGCAGGAGAGAAAAACTCACTCCTCCCAGTCACATCCGAGTCACTTACCCTGGAGAGAGAGAAGAACTCCTCTCTTCCTCCAGGCTGTATTATGCCGCGATTTTTAAGCCACAGTCGTTCCCGGCTTCTGGTTGAGATACCAAGAACCGGAGACGACTGTGCCAGCTCCCCTGACCTCGCGGTCTCCAGCGTGTCGCCGGAATCCGACGACACGCCGAGAGTCACAGGTTCAGTCACCTTTCCAGGTACGTCCTGAGGGTTGGGCGGGGAAGAAGCATTAATATTTTCCTTCCGACCAGCCGCGCTGTCTTCCTCTCCAATCCCTCTTTTGAGCAAACTGTTCTTTACAACCAGGGTCTTCCCTGGTGTCGCTCTGGTGTTCCTAAAAGATTTTGAATTTTTTTCCTCCATTTTTGTTCCCACGAGTATGGGGGAAATAATGGTCCATCCGGGCAGTGCCCCCTGTACCCGGATAACCCTAACACACCGAAGGAGGGCGGGAATCCTCCCCGTGTTGGCCGCTTGGTGGTGGAATAAACTCTCCACCATCCCTCGGAGATGATGACACCGCCGAGGGCATTCGGCGCCACGATGCCCCAACGCCGAAACTTGAGTGGTTTTTTATAGAGGTGTCCTTCCTCGCGGTCCGGGCGGTTAAGCCAAGACCCCCGATCCCAACCGAAGCCGCGAGACGTGACCACGACACTCCGGAAGCGGGATTGCGGTATACCGACGGTGGCCGGGAGCGAACTCCCCCTGGCCTGCTCGGAGGCAGTGTAAGTGCACACCGAGCCCGCCCCTGCCTCTCCACTGTGCCCTCTGCTAATCAGAGGGACACGCGGAGAGACGCCTGTGGTAGTCTTAGCCGCGACTGGGGAATGGACACAGAAACCCTGTGTCGATTCACCAGTCCCGTTGCCCAGGGTGCGCCACGAGGAGGCGACTACCAATGCACCCCAACCTAACCTTTTTTTTTTTTTTTTTTTTTTTTTTTTCCCTTGTCCCACGTCGCCTTTAGTGGTGGGGGTCTGGGAAACTGGCAGAGCCTTCACTTCCAGTCCTCCACCGGCGATTGCCCACCTCCACGGTGGGCCCTTCACGCCCCTCCCAAGAATGGGAGGGGCCCGAGGACGACTGATAAGCCAGTCATCCTCGTACTGCTGGGTGACGAGCAGTGCAATGCGGGCGAGGGCGCTCGCGCCCGTCGCCCGCTGCTCATCACCGAGGGGAGGGAAGGCGGTTGTGCATCCGCCTTCTCCTGCCCCTCCTCCGCCGGCGAAGCAGTGGCGCGAGAGGATCATCCTCCCGCGCGCGCTCCGCCACCTCCTTCTGTGACATTACGTCTTCACAGAAGGAGGTGACTGCCGCCCACGCCTCCTCGCTCCCCAACATGGCGCTCACCACGTTGGGAAGCGAGAGGTCCGGCCCGACCACCGCGACAAGACTGCGGCGCCCTTCGGACCACGACGGGCACACCTCGAGGGTGTGCTGCGCCGTGTCCTCTGCTGCGCCGCAGTCGTGGCACGCCGGGCTCTCCTCTCTCCCAATCCGGTGCAGGTACGATCCGAAGCATCCATGCCCGGACAGCACCTGCACCAGTCGGAAAGAGAGGAATCCATGCTGTCGCTGGAGCCAGTCTTTCAGGACCGGCCCCAGCGCGCCCAAGGTCCGCCGGCCGAAGGTTGCGGTGGCGAGGTCCACCGTCCAGTGATGGACGATGGCATCCCTCGCCTCCTGCCGGACGGTCTCCCGCTCCTCGGGGGCTGGGCGCTGCCCGAGCGCCCTTCGTCCCGCCGTCCATTCGTGAACTCTGGCGAGAACCCACGCCTCGAGCTCCCAAGGTGGGGTTCCCGCCAGAGTGCACGCTGCCGCGAAGCTCACCGACCGGTAGCTTCGCGACACCCGCTGTGCGATGGCCCTTTGAGGCGCCCGGATGGCTGTGGCATTCTCCCTCCTATGGAGGGAGTCTTCCCAGATCGGCGCCCCGTACAGGGCCATACTCTTTAAGATGCCGGCGTACAGTCGCCGGCACCTCCCTCTTGGCCCTCCCAGATTTGGCATTAGCCACGAGAGGGCCCTCTCCGCCTTCAGCAGGCGCGACGACAGACCGCTGAAATGCGGACTGAAGCGCCACCTGCTGTCAAGCGTCAGGCCCAGATATTTCATCTGGGCCTTCACGTCGATCCTGACGCCTTCCACAAAAATGTGGGCGTCAGAGGGGGGACGCTGCCGAGGGCCGTGGAAGAACACGGCCTCGGTCTTGTGCAGCGCCACCCTCAGCCCTAGACGGTGGATCCTCCCTGCGACTAAGGATCCGCCCGCCGAGGCCAGATTGGCCGCCTCCCTGAAGTTTCCTCCCCGGGCAGTAAGGAGAGTGTCATCTGCATAGCAGATAACACTCGTGCCGCGGAGGAGGGTTCCTCTCAGCAGCCAGTCGAACCCAATGTTCCACAGAAGAGGTCCTAAGACCGAGCCCTGTGGAACACCGGATTCGACGCTGTATCGCCGGAGCTGGCCAATCTTGTCCACGAGGAGGACCGTTCGGTCCTCCAGGTAGCTGGCCAGGAGGCTCTGCAGGTACCGAGGCACTCCGTGGAACCGAAGCGCCTCGAGGATTGTTGAGTGGGGAACGGAGTTGAAAGCGTTGGCTATGTCAAACGACACAGCCAACACGCCGTCCCCAGCATCAACGGCCTCCTTCACCTGACCCTTTAATAGGGCCAGGGCGTCCACCGTCGAACGCCCAGTCCGGAAACCGAACTGAGCGTCGGACAAGTCCGGCCCGACCATCCGCAGGTGGTTGTTCAGACGGGCGGCTATGATCCCCTCGAACATCTTACCGACCTCATCGAGCAGAACGATGGGTCGGTATGCCGAGGGGGAGTCTGCCGGACGCCCTTCCTTTCGGAGGAGGCAAAGCCGCCCCTCTTTCCACGGTTTCGGGAACCTCCCCGACGCGAAACACGCGTCGAAGAGATCCTGAAACTTTTGCGGGGACGCCATCTGGTCCCGGGGCCGTATTCTTGGCACGAAGGCGAAGTGCCGCCGCGCTAAATTCGGCCTCTGTGAGGGGAAGGACCTCCTCGTCATCCTCCTCTTCCTCCTGAGCCAACCCCCGCGGGGGGTCCATTGCCGGCGGGGCGAAATTGGTCCTGCTGGGAAACAGGGACCGGACCACCTCGTCCAGCAAATCCGGCTCGAGGGTCTCTGACACCGGGGGGGCAAAGGGACGCAGTTTATTCCGCGCCGCTTTATATGGCCTCCCGAAAGGGTCATTGTCAAGACCCTCCAGCAATTCGGCTCGCGCAGAGTCCTGTGCGACGAACATCGCGGACCTGAGGGCCTGCTTTGCCTCTACGTACAGATCGTAGAGGCGGTCCTCATTCGCCTGGTCGCGTGTTCGCCGCCGCCGGCTCCTGGTGTACTCCCGCCGGGCCACCACACAAGCAGCCCGAAGCCCCGCCAACTCCTCTGACCACCAATGGACGGCACGTCGGGGAGGCCGACGACGAGACCGAGGCATGCTTGAATTGCATACCTCGGTCAGTGACCCTCTTAGCTGGGCCGCAGCGGCGTCCACGTCCAGGACATTTACAGCAGGTGAAAGCCAGTCCTGGACGAAAGCCGCCTCCATGGCTGACTCCCTATCCAGGTGGACGAGAGCCCACCGGGGGAACGGGGATTGGCCCGGAGGGGCCACTCCTTGGGGGGTTTGAGTGGAGATCTCGAACCTCACGTAGCGGTGGTCCGAAAAAGTCTCCACCATGTCCACCCGCCAGTTCTCCACACGTACGGCTAGTGCGGGAGAGGCAAAAGTGAGGTCCACAATTGACCCACCCTGCCGTCGCACGCACGTGTGAACTCTCCCTCTGTTCAAAAGGGAGAGACCGGAAGAGGCCGCCCACAATTCGACAGCTCGCCCGCGCGCGTCGGTGGCTGGGTTTCCCCAAACCACCGATTTCGCGTTTAGGTCTCCCAAGACGGAGACCTGACGCGGTGCCACTCTGCCGACCACTGCAGCGAGGACTTCGAGAAAATCCTCAAAGTCCGACAGTGAGCGGTTTGGGGAGAAATAGACCCCTACGAGGGCTATGTCACCCCACGCGGCGGCCACGTATCCCGGTCCCCTCTCTAAGAGCGAGAGGGGAGGAGAGTCCGTGGAAGACCGCGCCACGAGCGCCACAAAGCCGTCCCTATCTCCTAGCCAGTGGCTAGGGATCGAATACGGCTCCGCGACAACCGCCACATCCACCAACCACTCGGCCATGCCCTGCACTAGCAGATCCTGAGCCACTCTGCAGTGGTTGGTGTTCGCCTGTAAAATGCGATGGACGACTCCCATTATAAATCCATCGCATTTCCTTCGTCGGCCGGCCGTGAGCCTTCGACGGCTTCAGCGGCGGCGGCAGCAGCAGACCGGGTTGGCACCTGCGCTTGACCCTTCTTTGGGGGAGGATTGCAGTTCCTCCCCGCCATCACGTGACCGGCTGGGAGGCCACTGGCGGTACACACAGCACAACGCGGCGATGCAACCTTGCAAGCCTCAGCTCTGTGCCCCGCTTCCCCGCAGCGGTAGCAGAGCTCCGACCTGTCTACTCGCGACGGGCACAGAGCTCTGGTGTGCCCAAGTCCGAAGCACTTGAAGCAGCGGAAAGACCGGTCTTCAAGCGCCCGGACCACAGCCACGCCAAACCCAATTGGGAGCCGCCCCTTGGCCAGAACGGCCTTTGCCGCGGCGACCGGACACTCCAGGCGAATAGCACCCAGACCACCACGGCCAGACCTAATGTCCCTGCCCTTTACCGCTGCCGCATTACAGCCTCCCGCAGCTGCGACCGCTGCCACCACTTCCTCTTTGGTGACCGAATCGTCGAGGTCGGTCACCTCCAAGGTCGCGGACTTCATTGGTCTGGCCACCGTAGCCACGTCCGCTATGACCTCTCGCAGCTTATCTGCGAAAAGGTCCGCGACCCCAACCTAACCTAACCTAACCTAACCTAACCTAACCTTTTTTTTTTTTTTTTTTTTTTTGGTTACCCAGGGGAAATGCATTGCTGCATACCGCACGGCCCGGGGGGGCCGAGGGTTATGTGGGGCTCGGCAGCCTAGCGCTTCCATACCCACTAAAACCCCTGGGATATTCCTCCTCGCCGCTTCGGACCTGACCGCGGCACAGCGGGTGCGCGTATCCGCAGCCAGGTCACGGCCGCCCGCAACACCAATTGCGGGGCCTCCTCGGGGAGGGGTCAAGCGGACCCCCCCCTATCTCCGCTTAAGGCGCCCGGAATATGAGGGCGCCTTCCAGCACGGGACCTCTTACCGCGGGTGACGGACCCCCTCCAGCCGGCAGCCTCCAGTTTAACAAAGCAAGTTCGCATGCCAGGGTCGTCGTTATTTCCGTTTGAAGAGCACAAGTTGCCCCCCCCAGAATACGGTGGGGCAGCCGGAAAGACCTGATCACTCGTCAGAGCAACCAAATCAGACCGGGAGGGATTCTCCGGCAAAGCCGGTACCCTCCTGGGGTAGTCTTTATTTTCTTGGGCTTCCATCTCGATCGTCCACACGGATTACACATCCCTCCGCCTTTTCAGGATGGACGCACTTTTGCGAGGGGTATTTAGCGCCCCCCCAGGCTCACGCTAGCCCTTGTAAGCGGATATACCGCCACGGTTCGGTGTAAAGAGATAAAGTCTGGAGCGCGAATGAGCGGAAAAACTCCGCTCATTCCTGCCCAATCCAATATCCCTCCTTGCATGTGTGGTAGTCTCGGCCGTGACTGGAGAATGCGCACAGAGACTCTGTGTCCATTTGCCAGCCCCGTTGCCCAGGGTGCGCCGCGAGGAGACGACTACCCTGCACCCCAACCTAACCTAACCTAACCTAACCTAACCTAACCTAACCTAACCTAACCTAACCGCCTGGAAGCGCCCAGTCGACCCCAACCTACCACCAAAATCTCGGCCCCGCCGGACTCCAATTCGGCGAGTTATAGCCCAAAAACCTGGGACCGCGTGCACACGAGGTCCAGGTTCCAGCAGCTGGAGATCAGATTGGAGGGTGTCGGGCGCTAGAGGGAGCCAGGGGAAGACAGTGGACACCTCAAACGTCAAAATCAGTTAAGTGGTTTGGGAGATATAGGACGCCATAGCATTTTACTTTCTCTAATTTCTCCAGCTCGGGACGATTTTCCCCAATCTAGTTTTTATTTTTTATAGTATACTACACATTGAGTTCTTCCAAATTAAATTTTTTAACCCCAGGAAACATTTTTAGTTCCTTAGATATAAATTTTTCAAAATTTCGGGCCCCACCTGGGGGGCGCCCCAGTAGTCCTATAACCCTCAAACCAACTTTAGTAGTAAGCCCTAGGTCTAGTTTAATATATGTAGTACTTTAGATTTTAAAAACATTTTTCTGTGCCTAGTAGGTAATAATCTATAATTTTGACTTTTTATTTATTTCCAACTTGGAATTTTTACATTTTTAAAAAACTGTTGTGCTTAGCAGGCTGACTAGACCACCATACGGGTGCCTAAATTTTTTTGGAAATTGTAGCCGTTACCAGTCGCTCGCTATAACCTTTCAAAAAAGGTAAATAAACCGCTCAAGCCCAAAACTTTGGGGGGTCGTAGCTCCGGACCGGGGGGTCGGATTTTGAAAATTCGACCGGTCAAATTATTTTTTCGGCATTACACAAGCAGGTCGCGCACGCTAAGGCACGCTCTCACAAACCGACGCCACAGCACCCACTCACATATTTACCTGATTTATTGACTGTGATCTTTAGCATAGACCTTAGGTTAAAAAATTATTTTTTGGCATTTTTCAATTTACGTTTTAGTTTTAATTATTTTATTATTTTATTATTGACTACTTGCTCTCTATTTAATTACTGACGTGTCGGGCCCTTTACACCCGACCACACACCACCCCCTCAGACTAAAATGGCCACGGTACGCACCCCCGTACCACCGACTAGGAAGGAGCCCACAGAAGAGACAGAGAGGGCTGGCCCCTCCAACGTGAGTCCCGCCAAGCCGACTCGATTGCAGGAGGCAAAGCGCTCCTTGATGTCGGCGAAAAAATACCTGGGGGACTCACGAAATCTCAAAACCGAGATAAAGGAGGGAGTGACCAAGGCCATTAACCAGCTGTACCAGCTGGTCAGAGAGTCTGAGGAAGCAAGCAAAGGAATAATGAAAGAAGGAGGAAAGAAAGAAGGGAATGAGAGGGATGTATGCAAGTACAAGAAAGAGATAGAGAGACTGGAGAAGGAACTATTTGAAATGAAGGAAGACTACGAAGCGTACAAGGACAGTGTAAAAGATAACGAATCAGAAATCGTAACAACGGAATTGAGGAATGACCTGGGAATGTTTATTGAGCAAAATACAAGAAAGGATGAAGAAATAGATGAGCTATACAAGAAGATAGAGGAATATAGAATACAAGAAAAGGCATTATTTGATGAATTAGGGAGCATGGAAGTGAAAATCAAGCAACAGGAGAAGAACGAGAAAATGAATGTGGAGAAGATTGGAGAGCTAGAGAAGATGATTGAAAGGTTGAATGAAGAAATGGAAAAGATGAAGGAAGGAAGAGAGGAAAAAGGGGATGACTGCGAGAAAAGGATAGAGAGGATAGAGGAAATGTTAAGGGAAAGCAAGGAGAAGACTGAGAGGCTGTGGAAGGAGAATAGTGAAAGAATGGAAGAACTAAAGAGTGCTGTCATGCAGAACCAGTGCGGCGAGCCCAAAACCACCTACGCGGCTATAGCAGCTGGTCGCCCGGAAGGGAGGAAGGTGGAAAGGGCCACGCTGCACTCGGTTGTGGTGACAGCCACGGATGAAAGTGAGACTGCAGAGCAAGTCATTGATAGGATTAGGAAGGTAGTCAGGGCAAAGGATGGAGGAGTGGAAATTGACAGGGTAAGGAAGACCAAGGACCAGAAGGTTGTCCTTGGATGTGGGAGTTTGGAGTCCAGGCGGAAGCTGAAGGAGAAACTTGAATCGGCTAGGGACACCCTCCATGTCGAGGACATGAAGAATAAAGATCCGTTGGTGATTCTAAGGGATGTTCTGGCGTGCCATAGCGACGAGGAGATAATCGGAGCTATTGGCAGCCAGAACGGGGATGTTCTTCATGGCCTCGAACTGGAGGAAAACACCATTACCATTAAATACCGCAGAAGGACTCGAAACCCCCACACGTCACATATCGTCCTGTCAGTCTCCCCCTCAATTTGGCAGAGAATGCTGCACAAGGGGAGACTGAGAATCGACATACAGATGGTGCGTGTCGAGGATCAGTCTCCTCTTGTACAGTGCACCATGTGCCTGAAGTACGGCCACGGGAAAAAGCACTGTAAGGAAGAAGTGGAAAAGTGTAGCCACTGCGGGGGACAGCACTTGCGCGCTGACTGTGGCGGGATGCGGGCTGGAACCCCACCAGCTTGTGTAAACTGCAAAGACGCAGAACTACCGAACGCAGTACACAACGCGTTTAGTGAATGTTGTCCCATTCGTAAAAAATGGGACAACATAGCACGTGCGCGTGTTGCGTATTGCTAAAGGCTCCATAGGTTGCGTGGCACATAACATTATCAACAAGTATACACAATATATATAGTGAATATATACAGAACTGTATATAATAAAAATCTAAATACAAAATAATACACAGAACGCATACACGCAATATAAAATTTACACTTGTTAGCCAATGTTAGTTGCCGTGGAGTACCAAGGATGAGAAATTGTTAAAATGTTTACCATTGTACAAAATTACCTAAATTTTAACAATAACGAATTTAATATTAAGAAATGTTGATAAAAATTAGAATAAAAAATTTTTAGATGTACATAAACATACTGTGTAAGAAAAATATTTTTAATATATAAAAATTGTTATTTTATTATATTAAGAATAAGAATAAAACACGAAATGTACATATATATATATATAGAATTCAAAATTGTAAATTATTTATATTATTATGATAAATTAGAATAAAATTATTTAAGAATATACTGTAACATTGTTAATAGTCAATATTGTAACTTATATGTGATGAAAAGAAATAAAGCAAAATTAAATAAAATGTAACCCAACCCCTCCTGTAAAATGATAAAGATTGAAACATTGGAAAAGATAGAAAAGATAGTGATAGGCAAAGATGAAGGAAAACGGAGTAGATAGCAAAGTAAATAGAAACAGAAAGAAAGATAAGATGGATGCAAGAAAGAACAAGTATGTAGAATGAAAGTACGAGAGGCATATAAGCGAGAACTAGTATGAAAGGATTAAGTCATAACAAAGTCTCTGATTACGTCAGAGGAGAGAGCAGGAATTTATAAAAAAAAAAAAAAAAAAACCTAACCTAACCTAACCTAACCTAACCTAACTGATCCAAATCTTACTTATCCAAACCTAACTTATCGAAACCTTAACAATTAGTATGGTTTTGGATAAGTTAGGTTTGTAATAGATTAAGTTTTGGATTGGTTGGGTTTTGAATAAGCAAACCTAACTTATCGACACATAAACAATTAGTATGGTTTAGGTTTCGATAAGTTAGGTTTAGAATTGATAAAACCTAACATAAAAAAAAATATCCAAATATTATAACATATAAAAAAATTTCCAAACCTAACCAATCCAAAACTTAATCTATCACAAACCTAACTAAACCAAACCTACCTTATTCAAACCTAACTGATCCAAACTTAACTGATCCAAACCTAACTGATCCAAACCTAACTGATCCAAACCTAACTGATCGAAACCTAACTTGTCGAAACCTAAACAATAAGTATGGTTTAGGTTTGGGATAGGTTAGTTTTTTAGGTTTGGATAAGTTAGCTTTTGGATAATTTAGGTTTGCAAAAGATTAAGTTTTGGATTGGTTAGGTTCAGAATATGTTAGGTTTTGGATAGGTTAGGTTTAGGAAAGGTTAGGTTTAGGATAGGTTTGTTTTGGGATAGGTTTTTTACTTACTGAATTATTAAATGTTTATTTTCCTATTATTTGTTATTGCTTCTGCATAATAATATGAGGCCGAGTAAATTGTTACAGGAATTTTTCTGAAAATTACCACCACAACTTTTTTTTTTCCATTTACAATGATTTTTTTTATTATTTTGGCTAACATATCTTAAGGGTTTTACTTTTGACATCCTTTTATTTTGGGAATTATCATACAATTTTAATTTTTTTAAAAAATTATGGGTATTAATACCTAAACAATGGTTTTTCATATTTTTTTCAAAATTTTTAGTCACGGCTTGTCCCTTTTTTACCATAGACTACTTCCATTTGACGAGACCTTTCCAAAGAGGTTTCACGCTTTCGCCTGGGATGTCTGAAACGCAAAAAATCGAATTTTTTGGTTTTTTAGCTGGGATGAGTTCGTATAGTGAAAATTATACAACAGTTTTTACTTCCTAAAACTATTAATCTGACCACCAGGAATTCTGGACAAGTGGTTGTTTCTTATTCCATACCTTTTCAGACAGCAAAAAAGTAAAGATAAACGTTAAATTTATATAAAAAAAAACTTAATAACATTCTTTACTTACCTTAAAACTAACTCCATTGACATTTTGTGTGATTTTATGTATTTATAATTAAGATTTGTGAAAGAATTTTTAAAATCGGTCTAGTGGTTTTTGAGTTAATTCGTAACCAAAGAGATTAAAATATAATAGGGCGGAGAGGGGACAAAGCGAGGAAAATTTGAAGCCAAAAGTTATTCCAAGTGGGATAAGTCTAGTTCATACTAACTGACATGACGCTTGAGCTTCAAACATGCTTCAAAGTTTTGTATGAAAATATTCCCAATGCCCCCTATATGTCCTATTATATTTTAATCTCTTTGTTCGTAACAAACATACTTTAGTGGCAGCGATAGTGACTGCCACTAGGCGAGGTCGTGGGCGATGAGGGTGGCAGAAATGAAAGATATTGCTCGAGTCGAGATCGAGTGTGATGGCTACCTCTATTTATACTAGTTGAGTACATAACTAAAGAGGGTAGATACAAGCGGTGATATTATTTTATAAGTTTTACTTACGTACTTAGAATTTTACTGGTCTATGTATGTAAAAATGGATCCCTATTTTCCTTGCTCACGGCATCACGCGTGAACGGCTGAACCAATTTCGCTAATTCTTTTTTTTTTAAAGATTTCATTAAACTTGCAATAGTATAGTAATAGTATTAGTATAGTATGTAACAACGTATGATCGGCTGAAATAACTAGAATAACAAAAAAGTAAAAAATAAATGAAGGGTCAAAATCATTTTTAAAACAAGCCTTTAATTTAGTGCGCTAAAAAGAATAAAATAAACTTTTCCTTCAAAACTTTTACTATATTTAAACTTCATTATACAGTTTATTATGTAATAAAAGCTTGTCGCGATAGTTAAGTAGGTCTGTACTCATAATTTTTAGAATTTTCAGACTTAGTAAATATGAGTATGTACTTAAATCTCGCGACAAGCTTTTATAATAATAATAAATAGTCAATAACTAAATTCTGTAAAGACGTTTTAAGATAGTAAAAGTTTCATAGGAAAAGTTTATTTCATTATTTTTAGCTCATTAAAATAAAAGCTTGTTTAAAAAATAATTTTTGCGATGGTTCCCTTAATTTAGTTTTATTTATTTTGTAAAATTTAAGAAAACATAACGATCATTTAACTCTTCTACGAGTAATGTAATCTTATGGCGTTTGACATAACTGACAGTTGTACGACAACGTCTGTCGGGTCAAATAGTAGTATTAAAATTGCATCATCTACATTTTTGGGCACATTCAGTGAAATTGTGGATCAAAGATATTTGTAAGTTTTACTTATTCATAAGTAAATTTGAAAAATAAAAGGAATTTGGTGGTCTGAAAAGTCGGTTTACCGACAATATAATTTTACGTGATAACGTCATAAGAAAACATGCGATCCAAGTCAATCATGCCTCTCTGTCGCTTGTTCCGCGGTCTCGCTTGCACGCTCGGCTCAAGTGGAATGTGACAATGAGTGAATGACAAAGATATTTTAAAAAAAGAGATTTAAAAAATACAATAGGGCATAGAGGGGACAAAGCGAGGAAAATTTGAAGTCAAAAGTTATTCCAAGTGGAATAAGTCTAGTACAATTTCAACCGAATGACAGCTCGCGTTCATACTAACTGACATGACAAGAAGGACATGACGTAGGCTTCAAAGTTTTGTATGAAAATATTCCGAATGCCCTCTCTATGCCCTATAATATTTAAATCTCTTTGGTGAATGACTTTTTCGTGCGTGCAGCCGGCGTTCAACGATTTAAAAGAAGTTATCACGTCAAAAAATGCATGTGGGTCTGGTAAGTTTACCAATAATCTTTTTGAGCTATAAATAAATATTGTTTCTTTCGGGTAGGTTAAAAAACAACCAAAAAAAAAAACGGTATCAGGTACACCCTTTTTTTTTGCTGATCTCGTTCGTTTTTCAAATTAATTTGTTTTCACAATGGGAATTAGAAAAAAAATACTAAATGAATGTCCTGCTACATTATCTCCGAGAGGTTCGGCTGGGGCAATCCTAGAGAGTCCACTTTACACCTGGATATTTTTTTGGACTCCAAACGTGCGAGCCCGTCGCAGAAAAATAAAGAAAGAAAACTCGGGAAATTACATAAATCACATTTAATTTGAAGGTCCAAAACTTAACGGTAGTATCACAAATCACTGGGAGGAGCGCTCGATTTATAAAACCGAACTATCGGAAACGTTCGACATCACCGACGAAAGCGGCGAGCGGGCACGTTACACGAGCACGGGCCGCCGCCGCAGAGGCGCTTCCCCGGCCCGCTATAAGGGGCCGAAGGCGGGGCCCGAGACGGGGCCCAAGGCGGGGCCGAAGGCGGGCAGCCCGAAGGCCTCGGCTCGCAGCGCGCCCGCGTCCAGCTGCGCCGGCGGGGGGCCCAGCGCGGGCTCCGTCTGCACCTGCCGGTCCACCGTCGCGCGATCTGCGGGAGGCGGGCGTCAGCGGCGTCCCGGGGCGGGCTCGAGCTCCGAGCGAGGGGCTCACCCGTGTCGGGCAGCGTGGAGCGGTCGGTGGAGGGCGTGGGGTCCGGAGGGGCGCGCAGCGGAGCGGCCGCCCCCGAGCCCACCAGCGCCGCGCACACGGCGCCGCCGCCGGCCCCGCGCCACCGCGCCGGCATCAGGCTCGCGCGCACGTTGCGCTCCGGCCGCACCACGATTATGTACAGCTGCGGGGGAGGGGCGATCAGGGGGGGCGCCGAGGCGGGAACCGGCCTCGGACGCGGGCTCACCTTCGGCGAGAACAGGCAGACGAGCGTGACGCTCGCGCTGAGCGAGATGGTGACCGCCATGCTGGTGACCCGCAGCGGCACGTGCGCCGCGGTGCCGAAGTACAGCGGCACGAACGCCAGCCAGATGACGCACGTCGTGTACATCGCGAACCCTGCGGAGGCTCGTCGTCAGGCGACCCGCCGCGCCGCCGCACGGGGCGGGGCGAGGGCGGGCCCACCTATGTGCTTGCTCTCGTTGAACGCCTCGGGGATCTTGCGCGTGAGCACGGCGTACACGGTGCACACGACGATGAGCACCACCGGGTAGAAGAACGCGATGGTGATGGACGCGTCCACGTACGAGTCGCACACGAGCAGGCGCTCCTCGCGCGACGGGTAGTGGTGCACGGCGCGCGCCGGGGCCACCGCCTGCCACACGCCCACCACCACCACCTGCGCACGAGTGTCTATCGTCGGGAACAGCGACGCCTCAAAGTACATTTAGATAAATAGAGTGGGTTATTGCGAACTCGTCGCATAGTAAATTAATTAACATTAATCTCAATCGCTTCGAAGAACGACCTCACCTGAATGGAGACTAGAATGGTGCAGATGACGAGCTGCGACTTCGGCGAGATGAGCGAGGGCCGCCGCGCCGACCTCTCGCTCGCGGCGAAGATGCGCGCGATGCGGTTGGTCTTGGTGAGCAGCGCCGCGTACACGACCGTGAAGCAGAACCCGGGGCCGAACCTGCGAAGGGGCGGGTGAGCGGGCGAGGGGGGGCGCCAAGAGCGAGTGGGGGAGACGTGGCGGCACTGACCGCTGCAACGCGCACACGGCGTCGGTGGGGCGCAGCACGAGCGCGAAGGTGACGAGGTAGCACAGCAGGATGCCGGCCAGCAGCACGAAGGACAGCTCGCGGCCGCTGGCGCGCACCACGGGCGTCGTGCTGCGCGCCGCCCACACGCCCGCCACGGCCAGCGTGAGCGCGGCGCCCAGCGCGGAGAGCGCGCAGGCGGCCGCGGCGGGCGCGTCGGCGGCGCGCACGTGCCTCACGGGCAGAGGCGCGCATCGCGTGCGTCGCGCGTCCGGCAGAGTGCCCCGCGGGCACGCCGCGCACGCCGTCTCCACCAGCGGCGAGCGGATCTCGTAGCGCGTGCAGTTGAAGCAGTGCCAGCAGCAGCTCTCGCCCTCGACGTACTGCTTCGCCTGCCCGAGCTCGCAGTCGGCGCTGCACACCGACTCCGGCGGCTCGGGCGTCTCCCACTTGAACCGGACGCGGTCCATGTCGAGGTGCAGCTCGCCGTCGAGGTAGCGGCCGACGGGCACCCAGCGGAACTCGCCGGGCGAGACTCGCTTGAAGTGCAGGATGTCGTAGCGCGCGGGCCCGTCGCCGTTGCCGTCGAAGTGGAACTCGTCGCCGCTGAGCCCTGGAACGAGAGTCGGCTGGAGCGACGGTCGGCGGCGCTCGGGAGAGACGGGGCCGAGGACGGACCTGTGAAGTGCACGCGGCGCAGGTGCCGCAGCAGCGCGGGCCCTCCGGCGCGGCGCATGGCGGGGCACAGCCCGGAGGCGCCGCCGCACAGCGCCCGATGCATGTCGCTGCGGACGTTTGTAACATACAAGCTGAGATCGTCGGGACAGGTGGCGTAGGGAGTATTTAAGATCGCTCACCGAATGGCATACGCGAACGCGAGCACGGCGTCGGTGACGAACTGCAGCTGCGCCTCGAACTGGATGTCCCGCTCGCGAAGTCGCTCGCGACCGGAGCACGCTCGGGTGTAGTTCGAGTTGTACGGCGTGCGCGGTGCACCCGGGTAGCGGCAGCGGAACTGGTCCTCCCAGAATTCTGTCGCAAGCGTTTTCCGTCGTCAGATCTTGCGGCTAGCGATAGAAGCGAGGGGAGCTCGTGCCCTGCGCGAACAATTACCGACAAACCAGGGGTTCCGGCGGTTGGTCTCGACGGTGAGGTTGAGGAAGTACTGCTCGAAGCCCCTCACTGGGTTGGCCTGCGGCTGCACGCTGATGGTTCCTTCGACGGCACGCTCGCGGCCCTCGGAGACCGTTGCCCTCGCGCTCCAGCCGTCCGAGCCCACCCAGCCGAAGGCGTCCGTCGCGTTGAGCCGCATCACCGCCGCCATCACGCCCGCCACCTCCTGATCCGACCCGAACACGATCACCCCTGTGACAACACACATAGTTGTGGAGTGAGCGTTTTCGGTCGGTTTGGCGAGGCGGGAGTGTGGCGAGTACGAACCGCGAGCTCGAGGCCGCGACAGCAGGCGCTCGACGAGAGCCTCGTAGGCGCCGGCGTCCGCCTCGCCCGAGTCCTTCACGAGCCGCTCCTTCACCGCGATGCAGATGCCGCTCCGCGCGAGCAACGTCTCCAACTCCTCGAAAGCCTGTAAAAAGCGAGAAAAGAGGGAACAGTACAGTAACTTTGTCCACGCTATCAAAGAAGTCGAGCAGCGACGACGACGGCAAACCTTTATGCCGTAGTTGGATTCCTCGTAGATAATGGAGACGTAGCGCCACCCCAGCTTCTTCACGATCTCGACCATAGCGCGCACCTGGTGCAAGTCCGAGGGTATAGTGCGCGTGAAGTACTCGAAGCGCGCCTTGTTCGACAGCTCCGGCGATGTCGAGAAGTAGGACACCTGCCGACGAACGGTCACCGTCACCTCTCGCCAGCCGAGGGATCCCTCCGCCCCGATAGATACCTGCGGGATCTTGAAGAGCCGCAGCAGGTTGGCCACCTGCACGGACGTGACGGAGGAGGCGGCGCCGACCACGCCCGAGATGACCTTCCGCACGGCGGTGGCGTTGCAGGCGTAGTCCGCGTCCTCGATGTTGCTGATGGACCCTGCGGGAGCATAGGGCAGTGATCGAGCGCGTCGTCCAATCGCCAGTGGGGCAGGCGGCTCACCCTTGATGAAGTCGAGCGCCATCTCGAGGCCGTAGGTGTCGCTGCCGCAGTCGTCCAGCACGAGCGCGCCGAGCCTCAACCCGGGCATCAGCCGTTGGGCCTGGTCCAGCGCGAACAGCATCGCCTCCAGCGCCTGCACGCCGCTAGCAGCCATCAAAGGCCCGCACGGCGCGCCCTCAGACCGCCCGTGCACCTGCGACCACATACACTGCTGCAGAAGTTCATGCGAGAAGTTCATCTATCGATTTCCTTACACAAACTGGCACTGGCAGTGATATCCTTACAGTTGAGGAGTCCGCTTCTCATGATCATAATCAGTGACCTAGTGAGGCTTGGGTTCGAACCCTGGAATGTACCTGGGTGATTATTTGAAAACGAGTGGTTTTGACTAATTCATATGGCTCATTTTTTTTTTCGGTTATATGTTGGATTGCTTAAATTATTTATTGCTAGAAACTCACTAATATGTATATATCACGAAGGCTACGTTTGGCTTTCAGCAGAACAAGAGTTATATTGTACTGATAAATTAGTGAACCAGGTGAATTTGAAACCAACCAGACAAATGATATTTTCTTACCATACAAATGAGGGTCTACCAGTTAAATGATAAACCCATTCAGATTTACATAAAATTTAATACTTTTTAATCAGTGTCGTATCCAAATACTCATTCTCTTAACCATTAATAATTAAATACACCTTTTAGATATATTTATCCAAAAGAAACGGCCAAGTGCGAGTTCTATACCATTATCTATAAAACCGTAAAAAACCACGTTTGTTGTATGGGAGCCCCCTTAAATATTTATTTTATATTGTGTTTTAGTATCTGTTGTTATAGCGCTAACGGAAATACATCATCTGCAAAAATTTCAACTGTCTAACTATGACGGTTCATGAGATAAATCCTGCAAACAGACGGACAGTCTTAGTAATCGGGTCGCGTTTTACCCTTTGGGTACGGAATTCTAAAAATACTTGTAATAAATGCTTAGTTTTTTATACATGTTTTTACAAAGCTTACCAGAAATTTATAGACAGCAAGAAAGTTTTTGATTATATAAATAACCAAGAAATTTGTACTAGATCGCAAATAATCATAAAAACACTTAAACTACGAGAAAGAACAAGTTTAATGAAAAAAGTAGTATGAAACGCTTTATTGTTTACTTTTAATATTATTGAATTAAGCAAATAATAGTTATCCTTTTAATCAGTCTTATTTCCACAATCTAGAAAATTTCAATAAACCAATATTAAAAAAAATACTTGAGTCTTTGTCATCATCGTCGATTACATACGGATCTATATTTTCTAAATTAATATTGAAGCCTTGATTGCCATCTTAAGAAAAAGTCAAATATTCTAGAATCTAGATCACGTGGTTTTATCTTCTGCACCTGTTCTTTTTTTATATTCGTTATTTAATTATTTTTTTCCTTTCTGTAATTTCGATTATAATGATTCTTTTTGTGTTTTAGTTTATTTGTTGAATTCTTCTTGGGAACATCAGTAGAACCTACATATCCCGCTCCAGTATTACTTTGATTATTATGTTCCCATGAATTTTGGTCTTCGTTCTTTTGTTTATTGATTTGTCTTTTTTATGTGCTGTAGCTTGCTCTGTGCGTTTTTTTTATAAGTCTTGTTTGTTTCCTTCGTTTCTTACGGGTTTTATTTTATGTATTGTAGTTTCCTATGTATATTATTTATAGGGTTTTAATGTAGTTATTATATTAGTGATACTCTGTGCAGCTAAGCTTTCGAATAGCAATCATATTATATTCCACGTTCCATATTACTTGATGCAATTCCCAAGCCAGCGAAACTTTTTACAATTTGCGGAAAAAGAAAATCATTTTCAGAAACGTCATATTTAGAGACTGTTCTTATAATTATAATTATCAAATTACAGTTGATGAGCTCTGAGAACTCGTCAACATCTTTAATTATCTTGTCCTTTAAGTATGTAAAATTTGAACAAAGACTTGATCTTGAGGGGTCTTGTAGGGATCTACAAGATCCAGCGCAAAGACAGATAGTTTTGTTTATTCTTCTCTTGTATTTCTCTCTAAAATTATTTGTAATTTTTTATACGCTCATATTTTCTTTTCTCAACAAGTCGTTTTTTCTTAGCCTTTCTTCTCTCAAATCAAAAATAATCTGCAAAAAGACATTCAATTTATTGTTTTTAATTAATCTATTTTATATCTCTAATAATATTATACATGCAAACGTTATGGAATTACTCAGTCTCAGGTCCCAGCTAAACGCCTGATCATATTTTATCAAAATTGGGTACAGTAGATTAGGTCCTGGAACGATAATTAATGGTAATATATAATTAATTATACCCTTGTTCTATTTGCTTTAATATTTTCATAATTTATCTGGCCTATACTAATTCATCTGCCTAGATCAGCCAGACAAAAACAGATTAATGAGTGCCAGACTTATGAGACTTTTAATGAAAATAAATTCTAATATTAAATTGAAAATAAGAAGAACCCTTTTAATTCAAATTCTAAAAAGCTAAACCCTGGAGAAATATTATAAAAAATCACCAACTCTAACGGTTTTAGATTATTAAATAAAATAAAGACTTATTAATTAGGATACTTACCTTACAAAAGCCAGATCACGAGATATTATCGAAATTATCTCGCCCAAATTAGCTGCAATCGGACGGCCTCCCACTTTGACATCTAGCGGATCGTTGGCGCAAGCGGCTGCGCATCGGTCTATTTGATTATGATATTCTATAGGCACAGTACACACAGCGACGTACTAGCCCAGACAAATGATGATTTCGGTCGCGGACATTTTTAAAATTACCGTAGCTTCCAAAACCAAGTCTTTGGTAGGCAATTATACATAGAAATCGTAAAAGCAATTTCTGAAATATCGATATAGCTCAATATCTCGTCTGTAAGGCAGTTTATAGCTTCACAAAATATATAATAATCAGGAAAAAAGGGGGTTGGGACATACCAGATTAATGAGATTTTGGGGTTGTCTGACGACTAAAATCATACAGTTATCTATTGAGAGTAATCTTACCAGAAGGCCTCGATAGTCAGAGTTACGTTACATACAACATGCAAATAATTATAGTCAAAATATGAAAACAATTTGATACGTTCTTTGATAAAAAACACCTATACCAATGAGTTTTTCAAAAACTTACGTGCATACGAGTATTTACCACTAGCTCCACGGTGAAGGAAAACATCATGAGGAAACCCGCAGGTCTCAAAATTAACTCTGAGGCATGTGTAACAGATTCGGTCCGACGATGGGCTCACCACCTATTACGTTTAGGGGTTGAATATATTCGTGAAAAGTGGGTATTTCCAGTAATGGAATACCGAATGAAAAGCCTAACTTTTTTAACTACATTGGCACTGTATAACATGTAGGTAAGTATCACTTATGAGGCTTCATGTTTTTTGTAAAAATAATATTTTGATGTAGATATAAATTTTGGCGGTTTGGCTAAATAAGTTTTTATTTAAAATTTAAAAAAATAAGTAATTTAATGTGTCAATTATATATAACTGATTTCCGTGAACGTACTCGTATGCATGCATGAATGGGAAATTTATCGAATTCGATAAAATATTATGTGCGATCGCATTTTAATTTTGAAGCTCTGTAATATTTATTAGAAGTGTGCACTATCGCCTTACTATTAAAGGATGATTCACATTCAGTCAAACATCTATAGTATACTTTTTGCATGAAGGGATTCATGCTTGACCGTGGCCCGGCCGAGCAAGGCGTTGTTTCCCGTCTCTTCGCAATAGCTGCCAATTGAAGTTGTGAAAATTGCAAATTTACTCATGCGTCACGTCTATCGACTGATGAAATCACTAGTTGACTCAAAACACCTATCACAGACACGGCCGTGCAAAGAATACACGGAAACAGCCCGGAGTAGCATCTATGAGTAGCATGAATGACTGATGTATTCCCGTTGTCCCCATTGGCCGAATCCCCATGATGGGGACAAAGGGAAGTCAATAAAATTTCTTTCCTTGTCCCCACTATAGGGATACGGCAGTGGGGACTACGGGAATACCTACATACTGGCTCGGCCGCGGCACGGTGTACCGTGAATCAGTAATTAGTAAAATATGAAAATAGTGTTGTAGACAGTACATTTTTGTCAATCAATGTTGTTTGAAAATCCATATCTGTCGTGTTTTAGCGGCCAAACAAATTACATAAAATAAATAAATAAATAATCTCACGCCTTTTATCCCCGAGGGGTTAGGCAGAATTATTTCATTTCTGGATATTATCCCCTTTTTCACGAGATATTTTTTCGACACCTGAACGTGATAGGTGGTGAGCCCATCGCCGGACTGGGTCTTTTACACATGTCTTAGAATCAATTCTGGGACCTTGCGGGTTTTCCCGCGATGTTTTCTTTCACCGTCGAGCGAGTGATGAATATATTATTCGTAAGTTTTTACCCTGAAACATGGCAACCACGGAGATAACGTTCGTTATTCGTCATAGATTTTGAAAAGTATTTGAGAAAAGTAATATTGGCCACAACTAGGCATTGATGGAAGTTTTATTTTTTTATTTTATTTACGTTCGCTCATCAATGCCTCTTTTGCTGACTGCTGCAGTAATGTAATATAACTGAAGCTGAGGTAAAAAAAGAGAGATTAAAGAGTTTATGTACTTTCCTACATGTTTTACATTAATCATTTGGATTTGTTCTGTTCTAAACCCGGGGAAATAATGCAAGTATTTAGCAATAATTTTTTTGAACATACTTTGGCGCGCAACATCACTCAATAAAATACTTAACTCATATTGTTGAGCGCAATAAATAGTGCTATAGTTTGTTTTTCTGGCTTGACAGTCTACATTTAGATTTCTACTTATTTGCGAACACCTAAACTTGACTTCGTTGATTTATTTTTGTGTAAGTTACTTATTTGTAATGTAGGTGTAGGTATTCCGAATAAAATAAAATAAAAAGGCTTACAGTGTGAAACCTGTTGTAAAACTTAATAAATAAATAAATTACCTAAGTTTTTGAGTCTTATAAGGGTCCCCAGAATTCCTACTCGAGTCTCAGATATGAGAGGCGGGCTCTACCGACGTGGATGTCACTATTGTCATCGACCACGAAAGACTTAGGAAGGGAGTCGGCCGAGCCTCGCTCACCATAATGAGTCCGCCGAGCAGCACGTCGCCCTCCACCACGGCGGCGTGCTTCACGGGCCACCCCACGGCCTCGTCGCGGCGGCGCAGGGGGGGCCCCGGGGCACCCGCAGAGGCCGAGGCCGGGACCCCGAGGGCCCTCAGCGGAGCCGCGCTCGGCGGGGAGGCCCTAGGCGCCGGGGCCCCCGGCCGCCGCGCGAACAGCTTCGATATGTCGAACGTGCCGATGAGCGAGTGAGCCGCGCGGCGCGATCGTCCCAACGAAGGCTCCGCGAAGCAAACCGGCGGCGAGGGCTCCCGCAGCACGATGGCCCACGCGGGAGCCAGCATTAGCAGCAGCCAGGCTCCCAGCGGCGGCGGCATGGCGGGTTAGTCTCTCCCCCTGCCCCGCAGTGTAGTCCCCCGCATGCCGAGATTGTGGTCGCGAACTAAGTTGTCGCGAGGCGGCGAGGCGCGCGGCCGTCACGCGGCGCGGAGGCAAACTGCCGCGAGGCGCAGACGAGCCGAGGCAGAGCGCCGCGCGGCGTAAGCTCGGCTCGCCTCGGCTCGGAAGCGAAACTTTTCAAGCGACAGGTGTGAACACAGGGTGTGAACTTCACGAATTAATTAGTTGAATAAAAAACAGGTATTCGGACACCATATATTTTTTTATTAATTCTTCAGGAAGCATATAATCCAATAAAAGACTAATAAACAAACCGAATAGTTACAAAAACGAACAACAGTCACAACAAGTCAGTAGGTAGCAACAAAAATATTTCCCAGTCTTTCTCAAATATACCAACCTCAATATACCTAATTTCACAAACGCATTTCAAAATATATATATATATATATATATATATTGTTTTATTCAGGAAACATTTAATCATACGCAACAAATAAACTTAAATACTACAACTAATAGACCTAAAAGTTCTATAAACTAAACACTAATATAAAAATATTTTGAGATAAAGCTAAGGACAATTACACATACAAAAAAAAATGTATAGCAATGTAGTCAGTGGCAGGCTAACAAATGCCTACCTACTCCCAGAGTCTATATCAAATATAATTTAATTTCTCCCACCCTTTTCCTATATGAGGCTAAAAATAAATAGAAGATATCCACATTGAATAAATAACTGTTATATAATATTTACAGGCTCTCCTAATATACCTAAGTATTTCCAGCGTAATTTGTACAATATGATGGAAAAAAGTACTTTTACTAAACTCATTGTGGCGCTATGGAAGATTCAGCGCTGTCAGTCTTCTGCTGCAACACATGCTGAGTAGGGATACTTTACTTTTTGGTAGCTTAATAAATTATTTTGTATTTTAGATTTTATAATAATATCTCAGTAAGTTTACCAAAATAAATAATTTTCTTTCTTCTTTTTTTCTTCTTTGTTTCTTCTAAATATTATTTTAAGCCTAATACTTGTAAAAAAAGTGAAGGAATTTTTCGTTTAAATAATATAATAGGTGAGTCTTTTTCTAAGGAGTGTATTTTGAGTTTTTTATATGCAGACTAGCGGGTGCCCAGCAGCGTTGCCCGCGCTGATCCCGTTTATTCCCGTTCCCGACACGGCCCCGTTAGAGTTTTATTATATGTATAGATATTATGAAATCGATAAATAAATTACCAGTTCGATAATCCAAAAACTTTAGACAAATATATTGAAAAATGCGAACTTTGTGCAGGCAAAATGCTATCTCTAAAATTCCATGCAGAAAAAAAAGTTGACTTTTATAATTTTTACGATAATCAGTCCGGGAATTCAAAAACCATAGTGATTACCGAAAATCCCGGTTCTCTCGATTATATCTTAGAACCGGTATCAGTACAATAGGTAGGTACTGAATCTCTAGTCCTGTCTTCGGCTCTCGTCGGCAAATGCTTCAGATGACATCTCTTGACCTTAATAATTATAATAATTAGCAAGCTAATTGTTACTATAGCAATTTATTGTAAAAATGTCGCGCAGGCAGTTTTAAGTAATTTCTAATTAAAATTCTTTCACCCAAAACAAACGGCGAAAGCGAAATAGAAAGAAACAATTGAAGTTGTAAGTAATTAGCAGTCCCCCCGAACTCCCCTTCTGGGGGAGAGCCATTCCTGGGGGAAAGCGGCTCTTATTTACGTTAAGAAGCCGCGGAGCCGCGTGCATTAGCCTGGAATCAATCCGATTTAAAAATATTTGGTGAAACGTGGGTTAACAGTGGCGGAGTAAGCCTGTCGGAGGCCCGGGGCGGAAAAACCGAATGAGCCCGGTCTTAGAACTTTTGGATTTGGAGGAAGGGCGGGCCTCTGGTCCTGAAGAGCCTCCGAATTTAGAGTAGCTTTAACTATATTTGTATCTATGATGCCTCCAACCAACACCCAATTGTCTCTTATCCTTGTTTAGGATTTGATTAAGAGAACAAAAAATATAATAAAAAATATAATCTCACGCCTTTTTTATCCCCGAGGGAGTAGGCAGAGGTATTCCATTACTGGATATACCCACATTTCAAGAGATATATTGGACCCCTAAACGTGATAGGTGGTGAGCCCATCGCCGGACCGGGTCTGTTTACACATGTTTCAGAATTAATTCTGAGAGCTGCGGGTTTCCTCACGATGTTTTCCTTCACCGTCGAGCTAGTGATAAATATGTACGTAAGTTTTTGAAAAACTCATTGGTACATGCCAGGATTCGAACCCGAGCCTCACTGATTTTCGGCCGGCTCTTTAACCGTCCGGGCTATCACTGCTCTTTAAGAGAACAATTCCCTAAATTTGGAGTAAGTGTTCCTCATAAAACTATAAAAAAGTTTATAAATATAGAAAACTTAATAATGGTTCTAGGGACTTCCACAAGTTTATACTGTTGCGTATCTGTGAAAAATAATATGAGGGAATAGGGAAATGGAATTAAAAAAAAAAGAAATTAAAGTTTTGTGTGGCCATAGCTGAGTAGCTGGGTTAGATATTGATTTAAGGTCCTTTTTGTTATTGCTTAGGTAGTTTACTTGTATTTTACATCTTCCTATTTATTATTTAGAATTCGCTGCATTCTATCGCGAACTCCTTTTAAAAGATATTCATACTCCTTCAAATCATTGAAAATGTGTCACCGTGACAGTGTGCCGTCATCAGACGTAACCAGCGCGTAAGTCAAGGCCCCCGAGTCTGCAAACAACATCTCGACATAATCAATATTATTATCTCGCATTACGATAGAAGTGCGAGTGGGCGGGCTTTTTGTAGTATTCACATCGCGATTCGTAGGAGAAGAGATGACGGAGGGCCTGCCGCTGATTCCGGCCAGAGGGTGAGTCGAGAGCCGACCCGCGAGCCGACTCCGCCCACTGCCTGCATGGCTCCTCAGCTCGCGCCTTCCCGCAGCGGCGCGTGCGGCGACGTGCGGTCGGTGCTGCGCTGCGTGTTCCGCGCCGGCGGCGCTCTTCCGCCGTCGGGGCCATCGGCCGCGGGGCGCCTGCTGGACGACTGCGAGCGGCGGCTGCGGCGCGAGCACGCGGGGCGCGTGGCGCGCGACGAGCCGAGCAACAAGTACCGCCGGCGCGCCGCCCCGGCCGCCCCCGCCGCCGGGGACGCGCTCGGCGCCTGCGCCGCCCTGCGCCGCGGGGACCTGGCACCCGCCGTCGAGCAGAACGCCTCCCGTACGTGAGCCGCCCCCACGGCGCCCCCGGCGGCGGTCTGCGGCGATGGCTGACGGGGACGCGCGGCCCGCAGGGAACGCGGCCATGTGGCTCGAGAACGTGCTCGCCGCGAGCTCCGGCGCCAGCGAAGTGGAAGTGCGTGGCGAGCGGGTGCCGCTGCCGCCGCCCTCTCCGCCCCCGCCGCGCGCCTCCTGCCCCTCGTCGCGCACGCTGAGCCTCGGCGAGCACGAGCCGCGCGGCCGACCGCCGCCCGCCCCGCTGCCCGTGCCACCGCCGCCGCCCGAGTACGTGGTGTGCGTGCCGCCGGCGCTCGAGTTCGTCGACTTCGTGCTGCACCGCGAGCACACGGTGCGCCGCCGGGTCCGGCGCCTCGCTAGCCGCCCGCCCCGCGCCTTCGCCGCTGATAGTGATAGTGCGGGGCGGCCGGCAGAGGACGCTGCGGCTGGTGAACGTGTCGGCGGTGGAGGTGCGCCTGGCGGTGCTGCCCCCGGCGCGGCGCGAGCTGGACGTGGAGCTCTGCGGAAGGCTCACCGTCACGTCGGGCGCCGCCACGGAGCTGCGCGTGCGGTTCCTGCCAGGGGACGTGCGCGTGCTTCGCGATCGCCTGGTGGTGCGCGTGTCGCTCGGCCGCCACATTGAGGTGCCCATCGCGTGCTACATGCGGCCGCCGCTGCTCGACGGTGAGATCTCGCCCGCGGCTTCTCGCCGAGTAGCTAGTATAACGGATTCCGCATGACGTACGACGCATGTTGGGCGCAGTGCTGGTGCCCTCGGCGAGCGAGCAGGTGGCTGAGGCGGCCCGTCCCGGCGACCAGCTGGACCTGGGCGCGAGGCTGCTCGGCGACGTGCACTGGGCGCGCGTAGTGCTGCGCTGCGCCGCCTCACACGCCGCCTTCTTCCTTCTCCCCGAGGAGGCCTGGCTCTCCGGCGCGCTCACCGTGAGTGAGGCCACAATATAATGCTAGGCGATCACTCGCTAGCTACCGGAGGAGAGCTATTTTTAAATATTGTTGACGACGATTTGAAAAATAATAAATTAAAAAAAAAAATAACTAAATTTAGCATCGCGTCCAGGAGATGTCAACCGAGGGCGTGGTCCGCTCGGGCGCGTTCAGCGTGTGGCCGGCGGCGTGGCGCGGCGGCGGCGAGGCGGTCGGCTGGGCGCGCTGCCGGCCCAGGGCGCCTGGCCTGCACGCGGCCGCTTTGCGCCTGCTCGCCTCCACGGCCGTGGCGCGCCCTCTCACGCTGCTGGCCGACGCGCTGCTGCACCGCGCCGACCACGTGACGCTGCAGGCGCACGACAGGGACTACGACGCGGCCAGCCCCGACGACCCCGCCTGCGACCACTACGTGCACCTGGGCACGGCGCACCCGCACCGCGAGGTCGCCGCCGTCGTGCACGTCGTGAACCGCAGGTGCGCCGAGTCCACGCCTCGCACCTCGTGCTTCGCGACCGCCTCGGGGATTATCCGGCGCTCCTCTGTCGCAGCGCGGTCGCGTACTCGTTCTACTGGATCACGCGGCCGTGGGGCGTCTGCGCGTGCGATCGCATGCCGGAGGGGGCCGGGGAGCTCGGCGCCGAGGACGACGGCGAGCACTCGTGCCCGGGCCGGAGGCGGGCCGCGCCTTTACTCCACGACGCCGCGACGAGCGCCGTCAGCGTGCAGCCGGCCGACGGTAGCGTGGCGCCGCGCTCCTCGTGCGCGGTGCGCGTGAGCGTGGCGGACGTCGGGAGCACGCTCGGCACGCAGCGCACCGTGCTCATGTACGTGTCACCGCCCCTGGGCTCCGGACCCGCGCTTCCGGCGACGCATAACGCCCCCCCGTTTCGCAGGCTCGTGCTGAGGGACGTCCCGCGCGAGAGCTTCCCGCCGGGCTTCGAGCCGGATGTCGTTCGCACGGTCACCACGCGAGTCGACCCCGTCCCCGGCGAGGAGGTCCGCCTGCGGCGAGGCGAGCTTCCCTCCCGATCCGACCCACCCCCTAGAGCCACCGCTCGCCGCAGGCGGAGGAGCGCGAGGCGTGCGACGTGGGGGCCGCGCAGCTGGAGGTGTGGTGGGAGGTGGCCCCGCTGCGCTTCGTGCTCGACCCGCCGGCGCTGCTGCTGCGGCACTCGCGCCGCGTGCCCGCGCTGCGGCTGAACGTGCGCGCCACGCAGCTGTTCGGCGGCGAGGGGGCGCAGGCCGCGTGGCGCGTCACGGCCGCGACGCCGGAGGGCCCGCGCGAGCTGCCCGCGCCGAAGCCGCCTCACCTGTCCGCCGCGCGCTCGGCCGCAGCTACGTTGCTGCTGCCGCTGGCGGCGCCCCCCGACGAGCGCCCGCTCACCGACGTGATCACGTGAGCTGCTGAAGCGATCCCCGGCCCTCATTTTCTGCTTGACCGCTGTGACCTAAGTAAGGGACGGCAGGCTGACGGCGGCCGACGCGGAGTGGACGGCGCGGTGCTCGGTGCGGCGCGTGTGCCCGCGGCGCCACCCCGGCGTGTCTCCGCCGCGCAGCTGGCTGGGTGTGGCGCCGCCGGGGGCGAATGTGCGCACCGAGTTGAGGGTGCGCAACGACACGCATCAGCCCGCGTGGTGGGCGGCGGCGGCGTGGCGCTGGTGGGGCGAGCGGCCTCCGAGCGGCGCGTGCATCGGGGCGCTTCGGCCCTGCCCCGAGTGCCGCGAACGCACGTGCTCGTGCGGCCTATTGCACCCGCTGCGCGCCGAATTGCCACCCGGCCGGGACCACGCCATCCAGTACGAGGTCAACGCGCCAGAGGTACCGTACGTTACAAAAAAAAGAGGACTTCCATATTTGACCCCTACTTACTTTTATTTTGTAAAAAAAAAACCGCTTCCGAGTACCTCATTTGCGTGCCCGACCTTCACTCTTCCGCAGCGCGACGGGTGCGTGGCAACGCTGGTGCGGGTGCGTCGCGCCGAGGCGGACTGCGCTGCCGAGGCGGCCTGCGGGGGCGGTGCCGCGGTGGAGGCGCGCGCCTCGCTGGTGGCCTACCGCGTGCTGGCTCCGCGGCTCGTGCTACGCGTGCTGCCCTGCGCAGGCGCGGGACTGGCCCGGCCCGAGTGCGCCTGCCCGGGCCCCCGGGCCGCCGATGCGGGCCATACCGACGAGGGGCAGCCGGGGGCCACGGGGGGCGAAGCGGCGTTGCTGCGGCCCCTGCGCGCGCTGGTGCTGGGCACGCGCTCGTGCTGGCGGCTGCGCGTGCGCAACCTCACGCCGCTGCCAACCACGGTGCGCTGGCAGCCGCCGCCGGGTCAGTGGTCATATTTCACGTCCAGACACGGTCTCGTGAAAGATCTGTTATTTATTAATTTAATGTATAACTAAAAAAAATATGGAAAACCATGTACCTACCTATCCGTATCAAATAAATTTTAACACGCCTCTGCGCACAGACGGGGAGGACGTGCTCAAGGTGACCTTCATACCGAACGATTTCGACGTCGGGAGCTACGCGGAGATGGAGATCCAGGTGACGGGTCTGGAACGGGGGAGGTCGGGGGCATCGAGCACCTGCTGAGCTTGCCTCTGCCGCAGGTGGTGGTGCAGGGCGCGGCGGTGAGTCCTCGGCGCGCGTTCGTCCGCCGCGCGCAAGTGGCCCGCGCTCGGCGCCCGCTGCACCTGCTGCTCGACGTGGCCGTCGCGGTGCGAACTCGCCATGATATTAATCAAATAATAATATAAATAATCTTACATCTACTTCCAATTAGGGTCCAATGATAGATGCATTCGGAAAATATTGCGTCTTTATTGGTATGAAATTGGTTAATTAAAATAATATACGCACCTGCAACTAGCTGTATGTACTTTTAAAATAGAAATTTTACAGGGTCTGGAAGTGGAGTTCCAGCTGCCGATCGGCGGCGCCGAGCACACCGACGCCTTCGTGCTGGTACGCCGCTCACAGGTGGGTAGCGATGGGCGCGGCTGAGAGGGGGGGGGGGGGGGAAGTGACGAGACTTTATTGCAGCGACCAGCCGGCGCGGGGAACGGCGCATGCGGCGCGGAGGCTAGCGCAGAGGAGGCGTTTGCGGTCGAAGATATGAAACGGGCCGTGCGCGCTGGTGAGCTATACATTTCGGCTCCATAAATAAATCTGACATCGAGAAGCGGGCCGGTGATCAGTGACTCCTACATCACCGCAGAGAACCGCTGCCGCTGTCGAAGCACGCTGCAGTACATCCCGCCGCCGCCCCGACGCCCGCAGCCGCCGGCCGACCCGGCCTCCTTCCCGCCCGTCGAGATCGGTGAGCCACTCGCCGCCCCCCCTCGGGAGATCGGGCTCCGCTGATGCTCGCCCTTTGCAGTGTGGTCTCCGCCTCCGCTGACGCGCGTGTGCCGCTGCTGGCGGACGTCGGCGCCGCAGCTGCCGGCCGAGGCCGAGCGCTGCTGCCTGCAGTTCTGGCGCCTGCCTCTGCGCACGGGTGAGGCCGCGCCTTTACGTGCCCGTCGAGCGCGTGCGGCGGTTGACCGACTTCGACCGTATTTGTGTGCGCAGTGCGGTCGCGCGTGGTGGTGGTGCGCAACGTGTCCCCACTGACGGCGCGCTGGAGCGCGTGTGTGCGGCGCTTTCCGCTGCAGCGTGTGCGCACTCTCGTCCGCGGTGAGATCTTCCTCCTGCTCCTCTGCTCTTGACCCTCTCATTGTAAAATTACCTATTCGTCGTGTGCAGACGCGTGGTCGGCGGGCGTGGGCCCGTCAGGCCTGGCGCTGTCCCCTCGGCCGGCGAGCGGCGTGCTGGCGGCTGGCGGTGTGGCACAGCTGGAGCTTCGCGCCTACGCCGACAGCTGGGGCGTGTTCCATGACCAGCTGCTAGTGCAGGTGGGTGCCAAGTGCCGCTAAAGGGTTGCCGAGTCACGGGATTTCCACTGATGTGGTGGTTTCTGGGTGCGCAGATCTCGCAGCTGGAGCCGCTGGTGGTGGACGTGTGGGTGGAGGCGGTGGGCGCCCCTCTGGAGTTCGCGCTACGCCCCTCTGCCCCCTCTGCCCCCCCAGGCCCCTCTCCGGCGCTGCATGCGGCTTGCGCAGCAGCAGCGGATACGCCCGTCCTGTGGTGCGTATAGTGCAATCACTGCTCTGTCCGTCTGTAGATTATATTGATGCGATGGCACATAAAGCTCAATGTTTCCACTTCACCTGAATAAAGTAAAGTAGCATTATCGGACTTTTTATTATTTGACCAAACACATAATTGGTCCACTGCGGAGCGAACCCTTTTTAGTATTCTGTAATGTAATCTTCATCCTCATGGTGGCTGAAGTAGGAATCTCTTGGCAGGGTGTCGCCGGGCGAGGCTTGTCGCTCTCTGCGGGCGAAGAATACGGCGCGAGGCGCGCTCCTGGTGCAGGCGTTCGCGCTGAGGGGGCACGGTGCGGCTGTTACTGCGCCATCCGCTAGCTAGAGCTTTTTATATCAGAACCTCCACCTCCGAATTCCTGGACTATGATCCCGTTTAATTCCCCCCTAAACTACTATCAGGCAAAGCTCATTCACCGCCTGGAGTTTCTTTTTTCAGCTACGAATAATGCGAGTTCTAACAACGCAACGTGTCCAGGTCACGCGGCGGATACGCTGCCGCTGCGGCTCTACGTGCGGCTGTTCGACGTGCCCGCGCGCACCTGCCCCTGCCTCACCGCCTTCGTCTGTGCGTATTGGTCCGTTTTCCTTCGGGAAGCTTTCGGGCCTCCGAAGTCACCCCGATTCTCCCGCAGCCGACAGTGCGCTCTACGGCAGTTCCTCGAGCTCGGCCGGCGATCTGCCAGAGGAGATGGACGTCGGCGTGGAGCTGTTCCTGGGCCCCGACTACGGCACGCAGGAGGGCGCGCTGCTGACGGTACGTAGGAAAGACGAGGAGGGGGGGGAGTGGGAGGTGACGGGGAGTTGTGGGCGCAGGTGGAGCCGGCGCTGCAGTCGCTGGCCCCAGGAGCGGCGGGCGAGTGGCGCGTGGCGCTGCCGGACGGCGAGGAGGGGGGCCCGGCGTCACCGCATTCGGTGCTGCTACGGGCGCTGCCCGAGGAGCCCGCTGGGTGAGATTCATTTCGATATGATTGATGACGAGGGCGATGTTTCGTAATTTTTAGGTACTGGATTTTCTCTAGATCGTGTTAATTTTGGAAAAAGTCTTGCTAATTTGCTTGGACTCGTCGATCGGCCTCCGGTCCACCGACGAGTCGATGTCCGTGCGCAGGTCGGAGTGGGCGCGGCCGGAGCCGCCGCCGCAGGTGGTGCTGGTGCAGCCGGCGCCACGGGAGGCGCGTCTGCTGGTGCCGCGAAGGGAGCTGCTCGTCGAGCTGTGCGCGCTGCACCTGCCCGCGGATGACGTGCTGAGGTTGGCTCCCCCCGCGGAGTCTCAGTCGGTCAGAGTGGGAGACGGTCCCATTTTGACCGACTCGCGTCTCGCGCAGGGTGCGTAAGAGGTTCCGCGTCCAGAACGTGGGCGACGGGCACCTGCACGCGACCGTGACCGCGGGCGAGCCGTGGAGCGTGGTGCGCGGCGAGAGCGGTCCCGCGTGCGGCGCCGGGTGCATGCGGCTTCAACGCGGCCGGCGAGTGCGCACCGCGCCGCTCTGCCTTCCGCCGCGCAGCGCCGCCGAGGTGGCCGTCGAGATCGCCGTCCGAGCGGCCGACGTCTGGCCCGCGCCCGTCGCGAAGCTCGATCCGGAGGCACTCGAGTCGCCGGCCGATGCGTCGCGCCCGGCCGCCGGCGCCGGCGACCCGCCGGCCTACCCGGAGCGGCGCGAGCTCGTCGACGCGCTCACCTTCGCCGACGCCGTTACGGTGCTCCAGGTGAGGGCCGCGGGGCGCGCCGACCCCCTCGCCGGGTCGACCGCTGCGACGATTCCTTCGCGCAGACGGTGCGACTGGTGCTGCGGCTGGAGCTGCCGCGGCTGATGGTGGAGCCGCCGCTGCTGAACCTCGGCTTCGTGACCGACGGCGACTGCCGCAAGGACTTCATCACCGTGTGGCACACGAGCCGTGAGTGCGCTAGGTCGGCGCGGCTGGGTCTGGCGCCGGCGGGGCTGAACTTGGCGTCTCGGCAGGTGCGGTGACGCTGCGGCTGGCGGCGCGCTGGGTGGGCGCGGCGGGCGTGCGTCTTCGGCCGCTCGTGCTGGCCGTGCCTCCGGGGGCCCGCGCGCGCCTGTACGTGCTGAGCCGCGCCGGCGCAGAGGCGAGGCCCCTCCTTGGGCACGTGGAGGTGCGCGCGGCTGGGGCGGCGGGCGCGTGGTGTCGCGCCAGAATCCCGCTGCGCCTGGAGTCGTCGCGCGACGCCCGCTGGCACGCCTCTCCGCACGATTACACCGACGAGCCGCGCCTATTGCCGTCAGACCTGCTGCTCTAAGCGCGCCAATCCTGCCTGCCCTCGTTCCAATTTTGAATGTCAAGTACCTACCTACTCGCCGATAGTTAGCGTCCGTCCCCGTCGCAGTCTTCGAGGGCGCTCAACCCAGCTTTTGTCTCTCCCTGCTCGACCCCGCGCTACTTAACGATCCCACAATTATGTGGAGTCCCTCCGCTAATCCCTCAGCGACACAATGGCGCTCGTTACATCTCGCGGGATTACACACGACTCTCGCTTTCTCGAGCGATGCAGCGCGGTATGACAAAAATTTTTGTGAAAACAATCTTTTCGCACGGTCATCTTTTATGTAATTCTTAATGTTCAGAAGATTTAAGTTATTCGCGTTTCGTTTTACCTATTTACTTAGTTATCTACACTATTAATGTGTCTCACTAACTTAAAAGCAAACAATTACTTAATAGCCATGGAATGTATACCTACACTCAGCATTATAAAAGTGTGCTGTGTGAGTTAACCAAGCAGCGCCAAAAAGTTTTAAGGAATAACGGTATACTTAAATAGTGTCACAGTATAATAAATAGTAATAGGTAGTGTTGTTGTAAATTTTTGTGCGCGTTATTTAGAATAGGTTTAGTGTTGACCTTCAATAAATTATTTGATAAACATTTCTAAAATTTTGAAAAAAAAATGAAGTATTTAAAATACCAAACAACACTAATAAAATCTATCAAAATACAAAACAACATAATCTATGAAAATACGGCCATGTGGGACTGTAAAGTCATGAACGTAATATTATACTAGAGAATATTTTTATAGTATGAGTAGATAATCAAGGTGTTAATACACAATATACAATGTTTGAAAAATGTTGTTTTTTTTTTCTTAAATACCTCTCACCCCTTAAGATCACATTGGGTTCGATTCTGCATTACAGCGCCTAAACTTATTTTAGTTTAGTCCTGTCATTTTCTTTCTCATAGAGAAGAAAAGAGACGAGTGATATTTAGTCCTGTTAAATTAAAATTAGTCTGTCAACTAAGGCATTTCATAAGGTATATATAATATGGGCCTCTGTTTACGTTATTTAAGATCTATTAATGTAAATATTGCCTGAAATAAAGATTTATTATTATTATTATTATTATTATTATTATTATTATTATTATAACGTGTTTAGTGCATAAGTAAATAAGTCACGACTAAAATACAGCCTCTTGCAGGACTAAATTCGGTAGGTTATCTTCTATCCCTTTTCTTTTTTTGAGGTAAAATAAAGACAGGAATAAACTAAAATAAGTTTAGTCGCTGTAATGCAGAATCGAACCTATTGATGTCATTAGGCGAGCGGCAGTCATGCGCGATATGGCGGAGTCACGCTCTGTCTACCTCACGATGATGAATGAGTCCAAGAACTTATTTCGTCGGAACAAGTATCTCCGGGAGTTTCTCTTGAAGTGGTTCATTCTCAATGTGTCAATTCATGGTGCTTTCAATCTTAGCGGTTGCGGGGACAACTGCCAAGTTACGTCAGACTTGCACAGACTAAGCCATACATATGTGCCTAGCCTTGCCGTAAGCCGTGCCACAGGTCTTTATGCCCTCCGTATAAATCTATATAGGGATATCAATATTATAAAGTGTTTTTTTTTTGTATTTTTGTGTGTTTGTATGTTTGTGTTTTTGTTACGAATAAACCCAAAAACTACTGGACCAATTTTAAAAATTCTTTCACCAATTTAAATCTAGAATATCCCTTAGTAACATAGGCGGTATTTTATTCCCGTATTCCCACGGGAACGGGAACAACGTGGGTGAAACCACGCAGAACCGCTAGTATGTGATATGTAATAATGTCATAATATTATGATTTCAAAATGAATTCTAAATAAGTGCACGGATGCTTTATCATAAATGACCGTTTTAAAAAAGTGATCTCAATGCTTGTTTCGAATACGTACGCTTTGAAATAGCTCAGCGGATTTCAACGAAAATTTTAGGAACGAAAACAGAAATTGGAACTAAAATTTCCCGGAAAGTTGGTCCTGCAAACATTTGAATAAGCCGACGCACCGCATCGTGCATTATGCAGATTGCGGTTAGACGTTGCAAGGCTCTGCTTGAAACAGGATATACAGGCTAAACAGCCCAGCCGCTGCGATGTATATATTTCTAGTTTATTCCTAACAATAATCAGTCTCTCTCTTCAGAATTGCCATCTGTCTTCGAAGTAAGTAAACACATAGCTAACCCAGGTCTCAGTCAGTTTGGGCCATTATTATTTCCACCACTATAATTAAACAAGTGCTGAGTGAATCTCTTAGCTGTGTTTGTAAATATAAACAAAATATAAAAACATAATTTTAAAGTTTATAGAAACATTCTATTTATTACTATGTACCGACAGGTTTGAAATTTTTATCTTCAACGTAGGCGAACCAACACAAACGTCATCCGCTCACTGGATAAAACGGATGGCACTTTGCCCATTATGGAGTAGAATAAAATTATATCTTTATGTTACTTCGAGGTACCTAGGTCTTTCCCTTATCACGACACCACAGTAGAGAAAATTATTAAAAATAAAATAAGTTTTCCAGTATTACTATTTATTTAAAATTATGAAATGAAATCGAGGTTTTGCAAGCATTACTATTTATTTTATCGAGCTACACGTATCAACATTTCCAAGTAATCAATATTCCACCGCTATTTACCTCTAACATTGTCATACTCGTATACGTTACCCAACCAAGTGCTAAACGCAGCTTGTTGCTCCTCCTTTGATAGTTCAGTTTCTGACAGGCGTTCGTAGTTTGCGTAAGTTTCCCCGGTAAGTCCTACTGATGGGTTTGTTATTATGTTATAATACTTGCTCGAATATACTAACAGTATAATAGTAAATGTTTGCTTTTGTTTAAAATTTTTAATGCTTGTAATAACAGCGCAGTTGCCTTGGGCACCCACTGTGGCGCTACCGAAGATCAGCGCTGTCGGTCTCCTGCTGCAGTCTTTGAGTATTAAACCAACAGAAGACGTCACGCGCACTAGTTTCTTTGCAAAAAAGTCTGCCAATTTCTACGAGGAAACGCACACAAATAATGTTAACGCAAACGCATTTTTTGACAAAACAATTAAACACTAGCTTGAACTAGATGCACACAAATACATTCACCAATCCGAGCACTCCGTGAACTCTAAAAAACTACTTGTATATAACATGTATGATCGTTGACCGACACTATTTTTTGGCAGAGGGGAACGCCTGTCAGTGGACTCTCCGGTTGGTTTAATACTCAAAGGCTGCAGTACATGCTGAGTACTGACCCTTTATGGTAACTTAATTAATTATTTTGCATCTTAGATTTTATAGTAATATCTTAGTTTACGTAGGTACTTGTTATTGTCTTATTACACTCAATTTATAATTATACAGTAACTTCTAGTAACGATGGACGCGTTGTCACCTAAACTCGATATGTCGAGCGTGCTCGTACTTGTAGGTATATATATATATATATATATATATATATATATATATAATCTCACGCCTTTTATCCCCGAGGGGGTAGGCAGAGGTATTCCATTACTGGATATACCCACATTTCACGAGATACATTGGACCCCTAAGCGTGATAGGTGGTGAGCCCATCACCGGACCGGGTCTGTTTACACATGTCTCAGAATTAATTTTGAGACCTGCGGGTTTCCTTACGATGTTTTCCTTCACCGTCGAGCTAGTGATAAATATGTACGTAAGTTTTTGAAAAACTCATTGGTACATGCCAGGATTCGAACCCGAGCCTCACTGATTTTCGGCCGGCGTTTTAACCGTCCGGGCTATCACTGCTATTACTTGTAGGTACCTACCTAAATAAATAATTTTCTTTCTTTCTTTCTAACACCCCAAATAGCTAGAAGTCAATATCACCGACTAGCGTACCGCGCTGCCGGGCTAATGCTCGCGGCCATTATATCGCCCCGATAAGGGCGAAAATGGCGAATGCGCGAATGATCGCCATTTGGGCCAGATCGTCGTCCCAATAAGCCATCACCACGTAATGTGCTTCTTACACACTTAAACCGACAAAGTGAAAAAGTCAAAAATCATTTATTTTGTTTAAGCACAAAAAGTACACTTAGAAAAGTCAGTAGTTTAGTAACAAAGCACTCTAAGCTCGTCCATGAAGGTTGGCTAAATGTAAACAGCAGCCCATCTCCACCGACGAGTTGCTGGCTCCAAATGCAGTGCCGACTTATGCAGACGCAGTTTTTATCGATGCAGTACGTACATGAAACACTCTTGACGTTTCCTAAGCTGTCTCCGAGTGTGCTGAGGAAATGAGAAAGACGATTGCGTTACTCAATCCTTGTTATTTTGTTGTAGAAGTCGACAGACAAAATAAAGAGTCTCAATTCATTGCTACGGGAACCATGAAACACAAAGTTTAATGCTTGAACACGCCGTTGCGTCGTCGAGGAGTGAGCAGTTCTCGCGCACTGTGCTTGTGCATACATTCTGCTTTTTAACCGACTTCAAAAACAGGAGGAGGTTCTGAATTCGTAGCGTATGTTTTTTTTTGTGTTTGTTACCTCAGAATTTTTGACTCGACTCGGGGAATCGATTTTGATGATTCTTTTTTTATTTAAAAGCTGGTGCTTCCCTCTTGGTCCCATTTTAATTTCTTCCAGTACTGACAATGGCATCCATGAGAAAACCATAGTCTTAAATTTGCATTTGCATTATGTGCGCGAAAAATGGACGAATAACTCAATATCACGCCAGCCGATTTCGATGATTCTCTTTTAACCGACTTCAAAAAAGGAAGAGGTTCTCAACTCGACTGTATTTTTTAGTCGGTTTACTCTTTACAGTTGTATGTTATTAAATGGCGTATCTAGTGCATTCAGAAATTCCCTCCGTTACCAATTTTTTTTTAAATTTTCTCTTATTATACGATTGCTCTCTCTTACGATTGATGTGGTATCTGAACGCTGAATAACACATAAGTGTGGGTAGATCAACCGCAGAACAGATAATACAGCTCGTGGCGCCATGTTTGTTAGTACTAATAATTAGCGAATCCATCGAAGTCGTAAAGTGACCTTATGCATAATACATAAGCCTGTGACAGCACTCTACCCGCAACCTCGACCTACTAGATAGTTATTCAAATTCGGAATAATTAATCAACATCTGCAGTTATTGGACGCGGTTATTATCAGTCTACTAGCTGTATCTATAGCGGTGCGTTGGAACCGTGATGCCGCGGTGGACCAGAGACTTCGCTCTGCGTAAACACATTAGTGACCGACGGGTGCGGGTTATTGCACGCGAGGGGGCGGGTTGCGAGCACGATGTATATTCCTAATGTGCGTGGGCGTCTAGTGTAAAACCAGCGCATCACTCATCGGCCGCTCTAATCCCGAGGCTATAGGGCGAGAGTGGATTAGTTCGGCGAGGGCAGGGCTCATGCGAGAGCCGCGTGCCTTGCATGTACAACGAGATGTGTAAAATAATTTTGAAAGTTCTTTCAATTTCCCTGAGGTGGCATGATGAGCGCCCGGCCGCCTTGCGTTGTTTTTTTTTTTTTTTAATAAGAAAAAGGGGGCAAACGAGCAGACGGGTCACCTGATGGTAAGTGACTACCGTCGCTCATGGACACCTGCAACTCAAGAGTCATAAATGCGTTGCCGGGCTTAGGAGGTGGGAATAGTGGGGGGGATTGATAGTGGCATTTCAACGACCTCTGCGGTGATAATTTAAGTAGGAAGACGCGACGGCGTGTGGATTAAAAGCCAAGTTACGACTCCCAGCCGACGCTTAACTGACGTATCGCTCGGTTATATTATAGATACCCCCTGTCTAACGTTAACTGCTCAACAGATTAACATAGAACTGACAAGAGTAAAAAACCGACTTCAATGATTTATAAAAATACAGCAGTCGAATTGAGAATGTTTACATTTTTTTAAAGTCCGTTAAAAAAGAATCATCGAAATCGGTTGGCGTGATATTGAGTTATTCGTCAATTTGTCGCGCACATACTTAATGCAAATAATAATAATAATTTATTCTTGACTCAATTTAAGACTTACTTACATGGTTTTCTCATAGATGACGTTGTTAGAACTGCGGGCGTATTCACGGAGATTCGATACTCGATATCGGAAAATCTGTCGAATCCTTATGTCAAATTTGACATCCGTGTATAGCCCATCTCGAAACCTTTCGACAGATTTTACGATTCCGAGTCGAATATCGAGTATCGAATCTCCGTGAATACACCCCCTGGACCGAATTAAAATGGGACCACACGGAAGCACTAGCTTTCAAATAAAAAAAAAAACATCAAAATCGGTTGACCCAGTCGAAAGTTCTGAGATAACAAAAATAAAAAAACATATCTACAGTCGAATTGATTGTCGAGTCGGTTGAAAAAGACGCACAGAGTTTTAGTCGAATCGCAGTCTCCTTTTTCACTCGTTGAATTCTTCGAGGCGTGGGATCAAAACATGTGTTTCTAATAACGGCACGGAGCATTCTTACCTCGTCGGACGACCTGTGCTTATCCGCTGTCGCCGATAAGTCCGCAAACATTGTTCGCCGACTCGAGCGAGCTTCCATTAGCTGTCTAGAGGTTATAACAACACGGGGAGGTTGTTATTGCGTTCGGTGCCTCTCACAGCCGGGAGTGGCGCGCTTTGTGTGTTCTCTTATACAGCATGATTCGTGACCTGAATCATCTGAATGCAGTACCAACCTACTGAGCACTTTTGATTTTCGTGGTGCGGTAATGCTGTGCCGCGGAATGCGAACGCGGGCGGCCGTGCGCTGAGCACGTTACCCGAGGGCGTAGGCAGAAGTATTCCATTTCTGGAAAACCCACGTTTTGCTATATAGGTGGTGAGCCTATCACCTGACTGGGTCTTGTTAAACATGCCTTAAAATTAATTTTGGGACGTGCGAGTTTTATCACGATATTTTCAAGCTCCGTCAACCTACTGATAAGTAAGTTTCTAAAAAAACTCATGGGTACATGCCAGGATTCGAACCCGAGCCTTACGAAGCTGCAGGGCTATCACTGCTCCACAATTAATTAGGCTAAACCAATTAAGGCAAAGAGCTGAGGCACCTCGTCTTCGTTACGATTATTAGGTTAACCCCCGTTTTATTAAAACCTTTTAAGATACAGAATTAACTCAAAAGTTAAGTAGATTTAGGCATTAACGTTCCTTGCCTAAAAGGTACGTAAGACGAATTCCAATGCGTTTCTCTTTCTGGTTTTTCGACCTTAAGTACTTGTAATAATGCTCAATGCAAATTTATTAATTCTACAGCGCCTAGTGATGGATAAACATCCATTATTTTTCAAGTATCAAGAAAATGTTTTACCGAACCGATGGAGTCACACACACCGGAGAAGAAAAAGGAAAGCACAGACAGAACAGTCACTTTATGTATATGTACTTACCTACTTTAAAAATTGTGGAGAACTAAATCGGAATCATACTACAAGTTACTTATAGACATTGCCGTTCAATTGTTTGCTACACTACGGTGAGATCATGGAAACTGCCTGTTGGCTCAGTTGGTAGTGACCCTGCCTCCTGAGTCGGAGGTCGCTGGTTCGATCCCAGCTCGGGGTCAAAATTTGTGTGCCTGAACATGTCTGTTGGCTCTGTGGCTGGGTGTTTTATTTTATTTCAAATAATATAATAATAATATAATCTCACGCCTTTCTTATCCCCGAGGGGGTAGGCAGAAGTACTCCATAACTGGATATACCCACATTTCGCGAGAAATATTGGACCCCTACACGTGATAGGTGGTGAGCCCATCGCCGGACCGGGTCTGTTTACACATGTCTCAGAATTAATTCATTTCATTCATTCATTTTATTTATGTACGTTTATCAGTTGCTTAGTACCCATAGTACAAGCTCTGCCTAGTTTGGGACTAAATAAATATGTGAATTGCCACACTAAAAAAAAAACTACAAAATCAGATATCAGTCACTTGAGTTAAGTTTAATTACTTGGCAACATTCACGCCCAGCTGTCCAGCAAGCTGCCCTGAGCGCCAGTACAGCATCGCGGCGGAAACAGCGATTTATTTCTAGAAACTTGTAATTGCTTCGCGGGCTTTTACCAATAAAATAGTTTTCTTTGTGCGCCGTTGCCGACCGTACTCCGTTCTCGGAACAAACTGTTGTGATTCTGTTATAGCTTACAATAACAGCGGAAACTTTAGGGGACAGTCATCAAAATAGAATACACTTTTATATCACAAATGTATAGGTTGAAAACTGGCGAAATATTTTATGTTTTCTTGTCGGTTATCCAATTGGGTTATCCAATTTCCTCGAACTTAGCTTTTCACGACAGGAAAACTGATTGGTTATTCAAACCACAAGGTTGTATTTTTTTAAAAGCTACTTTTATATAGTTTTTATAACACATTTGCTCGTAAAAGGTGTCTTATTTCACCAATTTCAATATCGTATTGTATCTCATTACGCCCAAGTGCGGTAAGTGTAATGTAAAACGCACGGTTTATCAAGATGCTCCGTCTTAAAAGGAACAGTACGGTACTTTTTAAAATCTCAGCAAAGAGTTTTTATGTCAAAAAAGTTGTCAACATTTTATAATTAAAATTAACTTTGGGAGATAAAATATAATAAAGAAATATTTATGTACATAATTATTTAATTTAATTAATTTTGACAGAAAATTACAACCAATTACATATATTACAGATAACAAAAACACAAAAATATTAATTTACTTAATTAGTAATACTGGCTGTTTTTTGTGCCTTTGTCTAAAAAAAATGCTGGTGGGCGCCGCGCGCTTTTTCTTAACGCTGCATATTTTTTTATTTATTTACCATAGTCGGAGTTTTATTTTATTTTCTTGCAAATGTGTTATAAAACGTCGTATGACATACGTGCGCTTTGATAATTACAGCCTCTCCTTACTTGTAGCAATATCGCCTCGGCTTTAATTTTCAACCTACCGCACTTATATCATAATGTACTATTACCAAACTTACTCATCTAGACATTTTTTTTTAATCCAAACACATTAATTGATAGTTGTGTTTATTTGTACTCAACCCATTCAATAATTATACTTCAGTAAATAAGTAAATACATTACCCTACTTGCTTGGTGCTATTTGGCTTGTATACAAGCACTAATGTGAACCAGAGCCATGTACCTGACTGATTTGCAGATAGTTAAGTTGAAGTTAAGTTATGACGTAGTTATTGGTGAGAAAAACTAGTTGTAGTTCAGTTGGTTGAGTGCGGGCGGATAGATCACAAACACACATGATTTATAAAGTTTATAAGTGAAAAGTTAATGTTACACAGTTAAGGTTATGATATTTCTTTCTCTCAAGCGTTCGTGAACTCCGATATTTAAGTTAGTCAGTGCACATATTCGTATAGGTGGATTCCGGATGCTATGAGAGGCCCTCACATAGCGACGAGCGTGGAGCTACGCACGCTCGACCGGTCGAACCGCGTTTCGTTCGATCAAATGCGCGGTAATCGCAATTAGGGATGGGTCATTACATGAGTAGCATGTATGGAGGAGCGGAGGTGGAATGCTCCTCCATAGTGGAAAGGGAAGATCTTCCTTCAGGCGAGGTGATCGTGCTTGAGGACCGCGGTCCGACGGTTGATGATACACAGTTGTATTTATACAAACTCATTACAAAACTGCGAGCGCGGCTTAGAACTCTGCCGTTGGCGCGTTCTATGTAGTGTCGCTACATGTAAGAATATACGCTACGAATAAGGAATCCTTATTCGTAGAGTATACGTCACACTTACCCCCCTTCACCTAGCTGCTACATATGAAATCGCAAATCATAAGAATTTAATTTCCATTTCATATTGAAAAATCACCCTCGGTAAAGTGAAATCATGTGAAATATTCAACTGTAGCAATCAACCCATCCCCAAATAGGCGACGCGGTGTCTCTGGCGCAGGCAGTGTTTGTCGAAGCCCGGTTGCGAGGTGTGCATCTGGATTGAGGGCCCACTTTTTAAATTATTGCGAAACGAAATGATACTTACAGGGCATTTACTTAAAATTTTGTAAAACCTAAAGCAAAGATTCTTAAATTTCTTAAACGTGAATCAAAAGAGTTATGGTCAAATAGCTTGGGCCCTCAATCCTGACGCCTGCATAAAACGGCATAGTCGAATCTCAGAAAGTACTATCCCTGGGATAATAATTATTATTCGAGTATTTAGTTAGGAATTTCTTAAATAGATTAAGAAATTGTCAAGTCTTAAGAATGCGACAATACAGATTTATGGCGGTTTAGCTTGGGCCCTCAATTTAGCAATTTTGATATTGTAGAATCAGCAAAAAATATGAGTTTTTCTAAGGAAAGATATTAATACGACTATAATATATTTGAGTTCCATATCTCGGAAAATTTGTTAAAAAGAAATAACGACACAAAAGTTAATTGTTAAAAAGTTATTGAAATTCGTATTTTTTCAAAACGTCTGAACTGAGGGCCCAAGGTTTTTGTCAGTATTGACTAGGCTAAGCCTTCTACACTACCGCACTTTAGGCTAAGTATTTTAACAAATTTTTAACTAAAAGGCTATAAAGCGTCCATTCTTCTAAATGCCGTACTTTAGGAGAAAATTGATTTTCGATGTTTTATATGAGAAAATTCAGTAGGGTGTATATGATTTTGTTACTTTTTTGAGACAAATAAGCATGTATCCTCATATAAGATATTTCATAAGCGAATAGTTGGTGTCGGAAGCGATTACGTTTTGTGTGATCCAATAATTATTATAGGGTGTTATTTAAATGGTTATCATAGTATTCGTATTTTTGACGCCTGACGTACGCGCGTTCCTGTCATGTTTTTTGTTTAATTTTCATTTTGCTGTGTATTTCGGGTTTTGACTCATATTAGTGATAGTATAATATAATTATATACATACAATTTCATATGTTTTGGCAGATTATAATGTAAAATAATAAAGATTTTGGCAGGGTTTCAAATTATTTTTATTTTCTTGTTAAAAACAAATTAAGGTGAGTACCCTTATTTGTAAGCTAAATATGTAAAAATGTTATCTGTACATAAAACAAAACTCTAACGGGGCCGTGGCTGTATATGAAATGTTTTTGAAAATTTTAACGAGTCTATTTTATCTAGTCTATATAATTATCGATATAGATACCAAAACAACATCTTTTTAAATTTGTGTCTGTCTATATCTGTCTGTCTGTCTGGTTGTGCAAGCATCACGCAAAAACTACTAGACGGATTTTGATGAAATTTGGTATGGATATAACTGAGTACCCGTGTCAACATCTAGGGTACTCTTTATTCTAGAAAAATATCTCATTCCCACGGGAAAATATAAAAACAGGTGAAAAAAGAAATCGACAACACCTAGAAACTTGAAATATAGGTGTCTTGTATATCTTAGCCAACCGTTATGAAGAGATTTTTGGAAATTTCCACGGGAACGGGAATAAACCGGATCCGCGCAGGAAACGCCGATGGGCACCCGCAATTTCTAATATGTTATGTAGGCGTCTTATATGTCGTAGGCAACCGCTATGAAGGGATTTTTTGATATTCCCACGGGAACTGGAATATATTGGATTGAGGAATTTTTTGTATTGAAAAGGCTCCAATACTACCGGTTTTACCGATTTAAAAAAAATGTTTTGCCAGTGGAAAGCGTACTTTTCTGGGAGTAACATGTGCTATAATTTTCCCACGGGAACAGGCCTAAACCACGTTACCGATTTAAAAAGTTCTTTTACCAATGGAAAGATACATTACCAGGGAGTAACAAAGGCTATATTTTATTCCCGTATTTTCACGGGAACGGGAACTACGCGGATGAAACCGCAAGGCACTGCTAGTTGTTAATATACAGGGTTATAATTTTAATACGTCCAATACATAATTTCATTGATTATTGGCACTTTCTTATTTTATTTTTCCACGCATACGTAGGTGAGGGCACAGCACAGCTAGGCGTATATAATTATATCGAGCTTTATATATTATATACAATATGTAACAGAATAAGCGCAATTCCTGAAATTAGTTTGTTCAGTATCGACTACTTATTCGATTTCATCTATTTTTAATGTGTTAAATTTTTCCGAAAAATGAATTAGCATAGCTGAATTTAGTGCTATCTATGGAAATCGTGCTATTATTGATCGATATTTAAGAAAATTGGTTAGACACAACTAAAGTTCGATTGCATCTTTTTTTTAGTATATTAATTTACTAACCGGGGTGTATGAGGAATTGCGCTTTTTCTGTTACGCGTTGTATAATTATATATATTGTATCTGCGCTTTACAAAATACTACTTACATGATCACGACGAATACTTGTTTATACTTACGATAAACATTATGGTCACCCTACTGAATTTTCTCATATAAAACATCGAAAATCAATTTTCTCCTAAAGTACGGCATTTAGAAGAATGGACGCTTTGTAGCCTTTTAGTTAAAAATTTGTTAAAATACTTAGCCTAAAGTGCGGTAGTGTAGAAGGCTTAGCCTAGTCAATACTGACAAAAACCTTGGGCCCTCAGTTCAGACGTTTTGAAAAAAATACGAATTTCAATAACTTTTTAACAATTAACTTTTGTGTCGTTATTTCTTTTTAACAAATTTTCCGAGATATGGAACTCAAATATATTATAGTCGTATTAATATCTTTCCTTAGAAAAACTCATATTTTTTGCTGATTCTACAATATCAAAATTGCTGAATTGAGGGCCCAAGCTAAACCGCCATAAATCTGTATTGTCGCATTCTTAAGACTTGACAATTTCTTAATGTATTTAAGAAATTCCTAACTAAATACTCGAATAATAATTATTATCCCAGGGATAGTACTTTCTGAGATTCGACTATGCCGTTTTATGCAGGCGTCAGGATTGAGGGCCCAAGCTATTTGACCATAACTCTTTTGATTCACGTTTAAGAAATTTAAGAATCTTTGCTTTAGGTTTTACAAAATTTTAAGTAAATGCCCTGTAAGTATCATTTCGTTTTGCAATAATTTAAAAAGTGGGCTCTCAATCCAGATGCACACGGTTGCGAGTCAACAACGCGTGCTCACTTTCGAGCTCCGAAACAATGACAATATCAATTGGAAACCATTGTTATCATGAAATCCTTATAAAGGTTTTTACAAATTTATTTAGGTTTGCAAACTTTTAGATGTTAGAATAGACATTTCATCATCTATAGAAATGTAAACCTAATAATATAGCACAGCATGCGCTAAATAATTGTTCACATTAATCGGTCTTCAGTTTTCTAAGTTTATATAGAGACAACAGACCGCCACATTGTACGATTCTGACCCACTTCATCTACATCCATTCATTCATACATACTCGTCGGTTTCAGCCAACTCTTTATCTACTTCTTCTTCAATACGTCGCCGATCTGATTGATGAAAGTAAGCCTAGGTCGCCCTCTGCCGACTCGGCCACTAATGAAGCTAGACAAGGATATATTGAAAATATCTAAATTGGTAGATTAAAACAAGTGTCTCAGATTGGTTCTAGAGCAGAATTAAAATACGGTGTGTCACGACTCACGGCTCGCGGTATCAAAAGTTAAGGTGGAACGATGACCCTACAAAAAGCTCAAGTCACGTCAGATGGCGCTAGTTCTGAAAACCATGGTTTTTATTTTTTTACGAAATGAGCTTTCCGAATTTATAGGTCTAAAAATGGTTCGCGTGTTCTTTAAATAAATATTGAATTGTCAAAATTTTCCGTTGACGATTTATTGAGTTGTAGTATTGAAATCATCCGATAATTTGTCCCTTCACGTTGTTTCTAAATACGCACGCACACATGCACAACAGAATTTCAAACTCAAACTGATACATAATTTCGACACGCAACTTGTGTGAGACGCTGGCGTTGTTATGCAAGGGCCTGACTTTTATGCCGGAATTACCGGGTTCAAATCATGGTTATTGTTTTAGTTTATTTTTTTGTTTTCTTTGTTATTTAGATGTTCTAGTTAGGATCTTATAATAACTTGTCACTACACAAAATCTTACTATAACATTTTTGAGCTTCATTATTTTATTATGATAATATAGCTACAAAAATGTAAAAATATCGTGAAAAACTATCCTGAGTAAATCCTGGCCATATTGGTGTGTCTGTTTACCAAAGTAGATTACAATTGGTTCAATAGTGTTTGTGTGGTTGACTAACAAAAACATTCATAGTAATATATTTATTTTATAACAATAGCAGGGTCAGTGGGATAGGAAGTAGGATTAGGTAATAGAAATCATATGTACTCATTAATAAAAATAATAAAAATTTCTAAGGTACTGATGTACAAAGGGCAAACCGAAATGTTCGGGAATAAAAAAACTATTTACAAGTTAAACCTAAGTTATGTTTTATTGTTTTTCGAAGTATTCTCCGTTGCAATTAATGCACTTTTGCATTTTTTCGATCCAGTCATTGAAGCAGTAATTCCAGTCTGAACCAGATGTTGCCAATATGGCCGATTTGTAAGTTTCCACGGCCACGGCTGCTTCTGGGTCCAAAACCACTGACCAAGCATTAAATTTTTAATTCTAGACATGATGGGTCATCAACTCAACGTTTTTCTGGTTCAAAAATCTTTTGTCTTTCAGGCAGTGTGGGAGCTTGCATTGTCATGATGTAAGATTCTTTGTATAAAATTCTTCAGTTCTTGGTATGTGACATCTTGACGAACATTCTTTTTATAATTTTCAATAAAGTATGTTGTCGCTACAGATTTTATTTTCCTGTCCATAACGCATGTCTTTCGTCAGAACATTACTTTTGCAGAGTATTTGTTTCAAGTGATTGTATGAAGGAATACTGTTTTGCATATCTGCAATATAAAATGACAAACATGTTATGTATTTATAAAAAATCCCATCACACCAAAATGTCGGAGCATACGTAATAAAAAGGAGTAGAATAGATTTGTTTTTTACGACATATTTCTTCACAACTGAAAGAATAAATTAGAAAATTACGTGGAACTCGTGGAAGGTATATCTGGATGGAACCTTCGAACCTAGCCCCGGTAGCTTATGAAGATGAAGGTAGGTACTTATAGGTATCCAATGCCAAAGTTAGAAAACTGATACCTAACCTCAAATTACTCAGTAAATTAGGTAGTCTAAAACTAAATTACATCAAATTAGATAGGTACTCACGATACATCTTGTATTATCATCTTTTTTAGATGAGCTCAAACTCTTTCGAGATTTCGATGGGCCGGAATATATTGATGTTTTTTATAAAGTTTATAAACCAGCAACTTCTATGTTGCTGGTTCCATGATTAATTTATTATAGATAACAAAACACTGTTGTTTCACAACGATAGTGAATAAGTATAATCAGTACGTTTAGTAAAACAAAACATTGTCACCGTTTCACGAGGAAAGATACACTTTTTGTTGACGTATCTTGATTTTTTTTAAATTGTTTAATGGCCTTTGGATTCTAGTCCTTGCGCGTAAGGGTTACCAACTCTTCAAATAAAATACCTCTACAAACCCATACATCACAAATTGAAAATCTCTCTTGCATTTTATTTCTCCAAGGGTATTATTATTTAAATGAATTTCCCTTTAAAAAAAATAGTGTCTTGCATGAGAGAAAGTCGAAGGTGATGATATTTCAAGACTTGACGATGATTTGACTTTTTTTTTACTCTTTAACCAGTCAGATTTTAAAAGGGGCATAAATGCATTACTAGATGCATTTATGCCCCTAAAAATACCTAAAATTGATTAAGCCCTACAAATGCCCAACACTCATATTTTTAACCTAAATTTAGGGCTAAAATCCCTATGTTGGTAACTCTGCGACTTTGCCAGTGCATGGGTTTTATTATGTAGTGACATTGGGAAATCGCAAGAACGGCAACAGCTCCGTAGTCGGGGCGCGGGCGGTAGCACGGAGCGGCAACGTTGCGCAACTTGTGTACGTACACGACAGATTCTTACACACACATTTGTAAATTTCATGAAAATTTACGTAGATTTATTCCTGATTTCTAAATGAAAGTATGTATTATTATTCATTTTGCGATAAATTTTTGTTGAAAAATGTCTATAGAACGCTTAATTTACGCGTTATTCTAAAACTTAAACTTGTTTCGTCCGATCGTTTTTTGTATGGTAATCGTTCCACCTTAAGCGCTATACTTTGCATATCAAGCTAATTCCCCCTTCAGTAACCAACCCTTGGCACGAAACGTTTTTCAGTCGTCGTCCATAGTCCTAACAGTGAAATATTAATTTGTAAATGGGCTGTCGCACCCCTCAGTCAGAGGTCTGTTAACGTTAACGTTTGCCGGAAATTTAAAGGATCATATTAAATCTAATGCAGAACAACGAGAAAGCGAAATAAAATCAGTTTACTTATTAAAATATGCCTCCGCCTTTGCATTTTCGAGTACACCTTGTATATTAAGATCGTTGGCGCGAGCTGCCATGTAAAAATCCTTCCTGACTGATTACATGGTAGCGGGAATCCATCACCGAGATACGGGCATTATTCATTCGGGAATAAAGGGCCTGAGCATCGGCCTGGGTTATGCGGTCCACGACCTACATGCTGTTGAGATTAACATAGTAGGTATTTATTATATGTGTTCACTTCAGTTATTTTCAGGGTTATAAACAAACCAACAACACTTACAGGAACACTTCGTTGACCGCCTCTCTGTCAACAAAAAAACATCAATACTTAGGTCTGGCCCTTGAAGCTCTACAAAATCAAGATTATAAATTATGCAAATAAATTAAAACCCTCCCGTTATTTGGGGTTTGCTGCCATAATTCGCACCTCCATCATGCGGCGTACACGCGGCAGTCGCAACACCATCCTGCGCGCAGTCACGGGCCGCTGGGACTCGCCCTGGCTCCAGCGATGGATACAGCTCCATGCGCTGAAGTCGGGGGGGTGGCAGTGGCAGACGTGAAAATTAATATTTTGTTATCTTTTATTTATTTTCATTTTTAATTTTAATTTGATCTGTGTTTTTGTTATCATGTATGGACTAAATTTGAGTCTGAAATAAATGATTATTATTATTATTATTATTTCCCTTTGACCTACAAACTTCTTAGAAATCCTAGAATCTTGAAATTTGGCAAGAAGCAAGGTCTCACAGCGAAACTCGTAAATTTGTAGCTATATCACATAAAACAATATTTTCTGTAAATAATATTATCATAAATACACTAACCTTCGGTGCGCCAGTTCTACTCGAATTTACTTGTTTTTTTTTAAAACTGTAGCGACACTACACAGAACGCGCCACTATACGGCTGAGTTATAAGCCGCGCTATCGAAGTTTTCTAATGAGTTTGTATAAATACAACTGTCCAACATCAACCGCGATCACCTCGCCTTAAGGAAGATCTTAATTTTCACGATGCATTCCACTTCCACTCCTCTATAAAACTTAAATTTTAGATACTATTTGACTCTCGCACTTATCTTTACACATTATAGCTGCGGCCTAGCCATAAAAAAGTAATATTTTGCAGTATGGATAACATACTGCGTCCCAAATAGATGGTGGGCAAAGGGCTTGAGGATGATATTGATAACGATAACAAGTATGTTTTAGACCAAATAAACCAAGAAATATTTGTAGAAGCTAACCGAAATAGGAACATTATTGAAATATATAGATAGCACGCCTAGAACCACAGCAGCTTTGTACTGAATGAAGATGTATGACGGAAAGGTGTGGTATAAAGGTGTAATGCCTCTAGTAATGTTTCGGAACTAGAGATGTAAGGTATTCGTTCCGTGGACCCTTTGAGCAACATGAGAGAGGAAGGTTAGCCTTCGCTGAAGTCAGGAATATTTTGTAACCCCATAATTTATTAAACTCTCTAACAAATACAAAATATCATTAACATAAAATTCCCATTGAAGTAATTATGAAAAGAGTGCGAAAAACAGCGAACCGCAGCGTGAAAGCATTTCCCGCTTAATGGTGTAATGGCGAGAGTGGCGCCTCCCCGCGGCCGCTTCCTATTATCACGATTTTCGCCGCACTTTCTATTATAAATGATAACTCTCACTTAACATAGTGTATAAATCCACACGTGGCAGTCTATTGTCTCTGCCTACCCCATTGGGTAACAGGCGTGAGATTATGTATGCTTGTATGTATAAATAATAAAAGACTCCGTATAGAAACTTGGAGTTGAGCCTCGTGTTTGATGGCTGTGGAGCGTTCCATCTGTCGCCTGCCTGTACGCCGTATACATTTGCATGTTATTAGTGGAGGCGCCGCAGCAGCCGCGATCGCTGAGGGCACTCACATGAATATTTGATTACATAATCGCGCAAAGACTCATTCCTTTTTCAAACCTCCTCACTCCTCTGAGACACGTGGAAAGTTTCGTTTCTGTAAATTCAATTTTTCTAACGACATCGTCGGATTTTCGCTCGAGCTCGGCTCTGTAGGATTTTCTCAGGAAATTGAAAGAGATTGACTGATTTATTACATAACTAGCTGTTCCTCGCGGTTTCACCTGCGAAGTTCATGTTCCCGTTCATATACGGGGATAAAATATAGCCTATGTTACTCCCTGATGAAAATAATTTAAGAAATCGGTCCAGTAATTTCGGAACCTATTCAATACAAATAAACAAATAAAAAATGTAATCTTTTCTCTTTATTATATTATTAGTATAGAAAGATGCGGTTTAAAATCGGTGGACGACTGTTTGCTTATTGGCAACATCTAAGAAGTTGGCATTCGGCCGGAGAGCGAGTTCAATGTTCAGGGTCGCCTCGTGTGCGGCGCCACGTCTGGCGATACGCTCACCACATACAGCTTACTACTGCGTTCTACTTGTCAAGGCCATTTTCGGAAATGTGTGATATCTTCTATTTAGTGTTAGCATAATTGCTAATTGCATGAAAATATTCTTATTTAGATATAATTTTGATTATTTTGTGTAACTAAGTTAAGAAAAAATATTATTTCAAATATTGTCTACAATTCGTCGCTGACAATTATTGTTTAACAATAGAGGTTCGCCCTTTTGGGACGTCAGCGACGAATTAATCGAAGTGTTGTACTGGCAACACTAAGCGGGGAGCGGCATTCTACTCTCCGCTAGGAGAGCAATAGTGTGCTGCGGCGTTCTACATTAATTTCGACGTTCGACGACGAAAGCGAACGGAGCTCTGTTTTGTAAGAGTATAAGTAAAATCTGGTGATAATCAACAATTGTTTTAATTTGAAATCCACGTAAGCCAACATAGTCTACTCAATATTTCCTGTCGGGAAGCGCTCTGCACAGCTCGGCCGCCACATGGAAATAGCGCGGCACACAATAGGGACATCTACTTATAAACAAAGTCCGTACCACGGTTTTTTCCAACGGATCGAGTTTCGTCGACTTGGACGCGAAACTGGATTCGTCCGACCAAGGAAAAGGCTTACTGCGAGATTTAATCGGAAAATGCTATTGGTTTTGCGACTTATCTTTAGGATAAGCCCACGTTAGACGAATCCGTCCTAAGCCAGCTCACAAGATATGAACAGAATCGGAAACATAATATAATAACCAAATTCGATAAATCAAGTTTACAATATCAGACGCTAAAGGGTGCTTCATCTTCTAAATTTCCTCCTCCTATCTCAGTTTGTGGGGGTGACGGGCGCCGGGTTGTCTCAGTCTGTACATTTAACGTAAAATTTAATACCTTGAAATAGACTTAGTAGAAAAAAAATGTTGTATTATATTGATACAGCATATCATAAACTCAAACTCATTTATTCTGTATGTATGGAATATACACTTAGAAACGTCAATAGTTTATATAACGTCAATAGTTTCATTCATAAAAAAAGTTGTAAACAACCTATAGTCTATTTCGCACCAAATGGGTTCGGTGACAGTTCACATTTTTCCTTTTTACGCATACAACTTTCTAGTAAGAAACATAGATGGTTCCAAAAATAATGAATAATTTATTATTATGTCATTGCTAAAATACAATAATTGTCGCCTCTAAAATTCTAAATTAAAATCTCAGACAGTCAAAATCAAGAAAAATATAAAAAACAATAGATAAATAAGATATCCTAAAAATACGTATTGCGTGGAACGGAACTTTTACTCATAGGGATTGACACAACTTAATCTACATTAAACCGATGAATTGAAGCTTTTTGGCGGGAATCCGAAAGAAGATGCAATGTTTTTGTAAAATTTTCATTTTGTTGTATCTTTTGGGTTTAAAATAGTAACAGTGTATCATGTGGCAGGGGTCTGTGAAAGTGTGCAGTGATTTGAAGATTCGATAATGTTTAATATTTTCGTATTGCATCAAAACGTCGATGACATTTTTATTTTTAGGGTTCCGTACCTCAAAAGGAAAAAACGGAACCCTTATAGGATCGCTTTGTTGTCCGTCTGTCCGTCCGTCCGTCCGTCTGTCAAGACCCTTTTTCTCAGGAAATTCTGAATCTGAAATTTATATCAATTACTCAGGTCTACTGTCCCTTGAAGCTGTGAAAAAATCAAACTTCTAAGCCAACGCAATCAAAAGATACAGCCGTTTATGCCGCAAATTTTCGACACTTGCAAGGGAATCAAAACCTACAGGGTGCTTCCCGTGAACTCAGAATCTTGAAATTTGGTACGAAGCAACGTCTTATAGCATAGATAAAGGAAAAATTACGAAAACCATAAATTTGCAAGGTTGTACGGAACCCTCGGTGCGCGAGTCCGACTCGCACTTGGCCGGTTTTTTATTTTAACATGTTTTTCCCTTACATAACCTGTGAAATTTAAACATATTCAATAAAAAGTAATCTTCAAAAATCATTCTACCAATAAAGTATACAATCGATTCCATTTCCTTTACAAACTTACTCGAAACTTTAGAAAAATCGATTGGATTTCATTAGGACACATCACTTCAATTGTCAACAGTAAACTGTCACCGAACCCATTTGGTGCGAAATAGACTATAAATATTATGTTTGAAGTCCTAAATTTAGTCGTAGCTGTCTCGCCTGCGGCTACGTCCGGCGTAGCGCTGCCTACGCGTTGCTACGCCGCTCGTAGACACTTCTCTCAGTTTGTAACTAAATTGACACTCGAATCTTCACTCTATTTATTCGTAAGATGGTTGTCCTGAGGAATAATAATTGTACTAAAACGTAAAACCAACGTGTAATTTTATTCCGTGGCAACTTTTATATACTCACGCCTATATCGCAGGAGCCAGCAAAGGTATTCCCGTTGTTTATAATACCCACTTTCACCATTTTATTTTTTGGACCCATAACGTGACAGATGGTGAACCCATTGGCGGACCCGGGTACCGTTAACCGTTACATATGCCTCAGAATTAATTGTAGTATCTTCATTAAAAATTTCATTAAATGAAGTCTATAAAACGTTTAAACCCTCTATTCAGGGAGTGTTCTCTTTAGAAACCTAGTGGACCTTTAGATTAATCCGGCGAGAGGCGGTGTCGCCGTGTCTCAGTGTCGCGATCCACCCGCGACACTCGACACTCGCAGCCGGCGATTTAATAAACTTGAAGTGCTCGTTTGGAGCAGCGACGGAAATAGAATTAGATGTTTTTTTTCTATTAAGCTCCGTCCTCTTAATGTCAACTTAATTAGGTTAAAGTTAAATTGCGCAAAGTGAAAGTTACTGGAACGACCGCACTGCGAGGAGCGCTAGGGACGGGAGGACTTTAAAAATATTTAAGTCCCAGCTCACTGTTAGTTGAGTCCGCTTCAATAGAGACAGCGGCTATTTCGATTTCCAATCGATCGGCGAACATTCTTAAGAAAAAAGTTTTTTGTTTTTCAGTCCTCTAATGTATTTCGTAGATTAAGGCTCAACACGAGTGGGGTCCGTAATTGACGGCGAGAGGGGTAGCGTGTTTGTTTCCTAATGAAGAGCTTGTATTTCCTTAAAAGAGGGTGCCGCTTTGAATTACAAAACATAAAATGTTTTTATGAACACTTTTGGGCCGACTCCGGTGGAATTGAGTTACGCTTTTGACTACTCTGACAGTTAATCAAGTCTGATGATGATTAACGACAAAGAGAACGATATTATAAACTTGTTTCGGGTCGGTGTGACGTCACGCGAGGCTGCCGCTATGTCTGACGATCGGGACAAGGGCGCTTTCGAACCCTTCAATAACATTACGGACATTTATACAGGCATGTTAGATATTATCACAGCTTAGTCATAAGTTAGGGCATGACCACGGCAAATGGTTTGAGAGCCTTTGAGTTATTAGTAAGGTATTTGATCGACTTAACTGTTGGACAGACCAGCAGGCGTATTCACGGAGACTCGATACCGTTTCCGTTCGATTCAGATCGAGTGAAAAAATTACCGAAATCGAATCTATCGACTTCGGAAACTGTATTCTAGGCGTTTCTGACAGCCACGGAAAATTTTCCGAATCCTCATGTCAAATATGACATTCGTTTTCGATACTGACATCTCTAAATAGCAATCTTCGACAGATTTTCCGATTCCGAGTCGAATATCGAATATTGAAGCTTCGTGAATACGCCTGCAGGAAAGTCGATGGTTTCAACCGACTTAAAAAAGGAGGAGGTTATTTTTAAGTTTATGTTATATCTGTATATTTTTTTTTTATGATTCTTTTTTTATTTGAAAGCTGGTGCTTTCCGTGTAGTCCCATTTTTTGTTCATAATTTGGTCCAGTTCTGACAATGGCATCCATGAGAAAACCTAAAAAATTGTTGTGAAGCAGTGATAGCCCGGACGGTTAAAGAGCCGGCCGAAAATCAGCGAGGCTCGGGTTCGAATCCTGGCATGTACCAATGAGTTTTTCAAAAACTTACGTACATATTTATCACTAGCTCGACGGTGAAGGAAAACATCGTGAGGAAACCCGCAGGTCTCAGAATTAATTCTGAGACATGTGTAAATAGACCCGGTCCGGCGATGGGCTCACCACCTATCAAGTTTAGGGGTCCAATATATCTCGTGAAATGTGGGTATATCCAGTAATGGAATACCTCTGCCTACCCCCTCGGGGATAAAAAGGGCGTGAGATTATATATATATATTTTTTTGTATTGTATTTTTTTTTGTATTTGCTTTTTACGCTTTAGAGTTCTATGTTATTTAGACTAGTGTCAAATTATATTTATCCGTGAAGATATGACCCCTTGAAAAGTATCTAACTCTGCGGCAACTAACCATGTAATACTGAAGACGGTAATACATCCCGAAGAAATAATGATATCGTGGCGCCCCGGCCCTATCGCCCCAGCTCAGGGGCCATCGGTGGCAGGGGGCGGCAATATTTCATAATCACCAGACATTAGCGCCCACCGGGGGCAATGGGGCGAGAAAGGCCGATTGTTAATACTTACTGCTAATGATTTATTCTCAGCAAAGCCAATATTATTTTAGTTGGGAGCAACTTGTACATTTGGAGGCTTAATGGGTATTCCACAGATGGAGCCCTGTTTGGAAACTGAAAATTATATGTTAGTTAAAAAAAACGTATACTGACGTCTTGTCTCCCTTGTATTATAGATTCCTAAACATACCCACTTTTGAACCGATTTCTAATATGTTTTTAAGCTATTGCATAGCTTCTATCTCGGGCCTTGAGCGCGGGGACCGAATCCAGAAATTCCGTAACGAAAAAAACCTCACGCTTCCCACTCCGACGGGCACGGAGGTCCGAGTCCGAGTCCGAGTCCGAGTCCGAGTCCGAGTCGGAGTCGGACCCGGACCCGGACCCGGACCCGGAGCCGGAGCCGGAGCCGGACTGGAGATAAAAGTTGCATAATCCAAAGTCCTTCTTAATCTTGGTAAGGAATGCGCCCATTGTGCCCATGACAAGTTTGCTAAGATTATTTTTGCTACTTTTATATGCAGCTCAAAAAATATTTTTTGGCTTCCCCTCTGAGTGCTTACCAAAATTTTATTAAGCAGTAGCAGCTCATTGCAGCTCAAAAATAATTACAGCCATCCAGAATGACATAAAATGCTGATAGGTTTTGTACTTCAGAAGTAGTCCCATTTAAATTCTACCAAAAACGGTCGAGCAGTTTTAAAAAAATCAACAAAAGTATATAATTTTTATTCATCGATGATATTTTTAGTGCTATTCATTTATGTCAGTTTTTTACTGTTTAGAAATCTTTTTATCAAAACTATATTTCTTTACACCTAAATGTGACTTGTGACCATCTCCATGACGGTTTTCACTAAAGTGTGTATTCCAGCCACAACCTATATGCGAGAGTGCGGTGGCGTCGTTAGCGCCGCGGGACATTTGTCACGTGGCGAGTGGTTTCAAACTTCCTCCTTACCAAGCCGCTACACCAAGACAGTTTAATAGTTGAACCGATTTTATAACAGGCAAGGTTGCTTTCAGAAAAGTTTTCACGTTGTTGGCGAATAAAATTACAATTATTTATCTTTTGAAAAAAATATAATTAGTATTGACGTGCCTGCGTTGACTCAGTTGGTAGTGCCTTCTGAGTCGGAGGTTCGATCCCTGCTCGGGGCTAACATTTGTGTGCATAAACATGTCTGTTGGCTTCGTGTCTTAGTGTTTCATATTTATTTAAAAATGTTTATCAGTTATTTAGTACAAATAGTACAGGCTCTGCTTAGTTTGGGACTAAATAACCGTGTGTGAATTGTGTCCTACAATTTATTATTATGTCAAATATAAATATTGTGTACAAATAAGTTTGTAAAGCAAATCTCTGGATTACCTGGGCTAAGTGATTCAGCACCAAACAAAAGCGAAACTAAGTAGGTATTTTATCCTCCTCGTGTCTAATGGTCGTCCACCACCCCGGTTAAAGCCACCTAAGCTCCGGCGGATGAACTAATCAATCACAAGGCTTTTATTTTGTGTCGGAACTTTTGTAATGTCCAATAACAGTTTCAGATGGGGAGCAGAAACTAATTTGGACAAATGTGGTATATAGTATCTAATTGTTCGTGTGCCAGCTGTATAAGAGTTAGGTATACATTTCTATGATTCAACCAAATCGTCCTCCTAAAACATACAGCCATTCAGCTTGTCACGCACGTAGCACTTCAGCAATCGTCGCTCGAAGTGGGATCGTGTCGGAGCTTCTTTTGTACCCTTTGCTAGTGATGTGCTTTTCATTTCATTTTCTCACTATTTTATTTCTTAAGGCTCTCATTCAATTTACTTACTAGTTTATTTCTTGAAATAGCCAGCTCGTTTAGAAATGTCCAAAGCTTCTTATGGAGTTGTTAGAGACTTAATGCCAACCTAAATAAGATGCCCCGTTGGCTGCCTTCACAAGGCCTATTCAAAGTCACTTCGGGGAACCGCTCTGATTGCGCTGTTAATTAAAACAAACAGCTTACAATGAGCTGCAATAATAGTGGACAGCCTTGGCCCGTCGACACTGAGACGACCTAAAGCATCTCTTGTCAATTATACTTATTTTATGGAAACCAACTCCAATATAGTACATTATCATAAATAATAATAATAATGCTTTATTGCGGACCCACGATCCATAGTTTAGAAAAAACAATACTTATCTTAAAATAAATTATAAAATTAAATTAAAAATGAAAGTAATAATTTAAGTGGCAATAGCCATCCATCTTTTATTTGTTGCAGTCAGCAACTGCCGGTCAGCTAAACTCCTTATGATAGAATTTCTGCACGTGTCAACTCTGGACACAAACGATCCTATCCTCTTTCTTTGTATAGCGTTGAAAGAGTCTACTCGCGCTTCTGCGTACATTTCCGAGGCACTGCAATACCACTTCAGGCCCATCAGGTGCCTGAAAATGTTGTTGTAGGCAACTCTTATCGCACTATGCGACCTCACGGTGTAGTTGGTCCAGAGTTGACACGTATAGAAAGACTGACAAAATGACTTAAATAAGGTAATTTTAACTTCCTTTGATGCTCTATAGAATTTCCTTGCTATCATGTTACCCACAACGCATAGGGCTCGTCTTTGTCGTTCGATGTCCTCATTATCCGATAAGTTAGAAGTTATAATGTATCCAAGGTACTTGAAACTGCTCGTGATACCAACAGTCTGTCCAGCTATGCGAACTTCAGGCACATTGGTGGGCCCCGCTCCCAACCTAAAGATCATCATCTCAGTTTTCTTTGCATTATATTTTAAATTATGTTCTCGAGCATATTTTTCGCAGATCTCAATAAGTCGTCGCATACCTTTGATCGACGGGCTGAGCAGGACCATATCATCCGCGTAGCTCAGGTTGTTGACATATCTGCCATCCAACCCGAGCCCGACAGGGGTGCTGCTCAGCTCCTCGATCAGGTCGTTCATATAAAAATTAAAAAGGTCGGGAGAGGTCAACCCCAACTGCCTTACACCACATGACAGTCGATAGTCCTCAGATACTTCGGTATCCCATCTGACATTGTTGGCCTGATGGTCATACCAGTACGCCATAAGACCAACAACCTCAGTGGGGACATCGGTATTCTCCATTTTTGTCCATAACAGATTATGATTAATCGTGTCGAAAGCGCGACTTAAATCTAAATAACAAGCGTAGACTGTTGTGCCGTTTTTGACGTAATATTTTACGATTATGTGTAGCCTATGTAAATTACTGAATCTGCGCATTGTTAGCGAAAAAACATCGTGGGTAGTTTTTTTTTTTAAATTTATTATGTCTACCAAAGTTTGTCACATAGTGATTGTGACATTGTCAGTTCAGGGGATCAATCAATCTGTGTGATCATTTCATCTCTCAGCCATTGGCTTTGAGCCAGGCATAAGTACCAACCAAATACGGTACATGTGTATAGATGCTATAGAGCGTATTATTGCACGCCATCAAGTGACTACTGCAGCCGGCGTAAGATATTGAGGCTCGCATTTTATTATAATTCAGCGTCAGTCCCTTTGGGCTGTGTTGGGACTGTAGCGACACTACATAGAACGCGCCAATAGACGGCCGAGTTCTAAACCGCGCTATAGGAGTTTTCTAATGAGTTTGTATAAATACAACTCGACCGTGACCGATGGGGACCGTAGTCCCCAGGCACGATCACCTCGCCTGGCATAAGATCTTCCCTTTTCACGATGGAAGAGCGTTCCACCTCCGCTCTTCCATGGGGCCAATAAGTTTAGCTGTACAGAATAACCACTCTAAAGAGTAAAAAACCGACTTCAATCTTTAACTTATATGATTTTCTCATGGATGCCGTTGTCAAAACTGGACAAAATTAAAATGGGACCAATCTGGAAGCACCAGCTTTCAAATAAAAAAAGAATCATCCAAATCGGTCAACCCAGTCAAAAGTTCTGAGGTAACAAACATAAAAAAAATAAAAAAAACATACAGACGAATTGATAACCTCCTCCTTTTTGAAGTCGGTTAAAAAAACTTAAGCCTCTATATTAGTTTTGGTTTAGTAATTAATTTCAGTTGAATAGGTTCTTAACTTATAATTATCGTTTCATCAAAGTCACTTGAATGTTAACAAGTTTCTTCGTAACTTTGAAACTAGTTGAGAACTGTTAATTATAGAAATTGTGTTTATAACACATTTGCTCGTAAAAGATGTCTTATTTCACCAATTTCAATATCGTATTGTATCTCATTACGCCCAAGTGCGGTAAGTGTAAAGTAAAACGCACGCTTTATCAATATGTTCCGTCTTAAAACGAACGGTACTTTTTAAAATCTCAGCAAAGAGTTTTTATGTCAAAAAAGTTGTCAACATTTTATGATTAACATTAACTTTGGGAGATAAAATATAATAAAGAATTATTTATGTACATAATTATTTAATTTAATTAATTTGGACAGTAAATTACAACCAATTAATCTGTAACAAAAACACAAAAATATTTACTTACTTTATTAGTAATACTGGCTGTTTTTTGTGCCTTTGCCTAAAAAGAAATGATGATGCGCGCCGCGCGCTTTTTCTTAACGCTGTATTGTTTTTATTCGTTTACCATAGTCAGAGTTTAATTTTATTTCCTCGCAAATGTGTTATAAAACGTCGTATGACATACGTGCGCTTTGATAATTACAGCCTCTGCTTACTTGTAGCCCTCGCCTACGGCTCGGGCTAGCAATATCGCCTCGGCTGTAATTTTCAACCTACCGCACTTATATCATAATGTACTATTACATTACGTAGTCGTCTGCTCTATTAATTAAAATTACATATTCTCCCGCTGCTGGGCCTTTCGCCTTTGAGCCCTCCGGCCATGAATCCTTCTTTATATAAGTGCTTTCTCGTAAACTTTACGACGTCGTCATAAGTTTTCTAAATAAAATACTTAGACGTCTCGCAGACGTCCAGGGAATACATAAAAAACTGTCGCGGAGAAACTTGTCGGTAATAATCTTGGTAAAATGTCGATAAGACGGAGGGAGGGGGGGAGTTACATCTATGGAGGAGCGGAGGTGAAATGCTCCTCCATCGTGAAAAGGGAAGATCTTCCGCCAGGCGAGGTGATCGTGCCTGGCGACCGCGGCCCAACGGTTGATGTTGGACAGTTGTATTTATACAAACTCATTAGAAAACTCCGATAGCGCGGTTTAGAACTCGGCCGACTATTGGCGCGTGTCGCTACACTTCTACTCTTCTCCTCAACCAGGCTGTAGCAGTAGAGTTGAAAAGACTTTCAATAAGTGGACTTATTCGTTCCTACTTTGAGTAAAAACACTTTGAAAGAAATTCGCATCTTCCCAGGCCGTCCACGACTCGGCCGAAATAATTAGACGCCAGCAAAAAGTTACCGACGAGAAACCTCGGCGGGCTTCAAAGCGACGACGTTTAACTTAAGTAACTGCTTTGAGAAAGTTAATTCAAACATAATAGACGAAGCAGTGCCGCAATTAAATGGCTTCGTTAAGAATTACAAAGATAACGTCTTTTAGCTATTAAGGTCTTGCCAGCAGACTGCGCGCCGGTCTCTGCGGGGCGCCTTTGGCACGACAAACGACAGAGGCCATAGTATTTACTCTTCATATACAACGCGTCACAGAATAAGCGTAATTCTTCATCCCATACGATGCCTTCGTACCTTAGTTGTGTCTAACCAATTTTCTTAAATAAAGAGCAATAATAGTAAGTTTTCCATAGGTGGCACTAAATTCAGCTATGCTAGTTTATTTTTCGGAATAATTTAACAAATATTAAAAATAGCTGAAATCTATTAAGTAGTCGATACTGAAAAAACAGATTTTAAGAATTGCGTTTATTCTGTTACATATTGTATATTTCCTGACTCCGAAGTACACTCCCAAATGAACCCTTAGTCAGGCAGTGGACGAATGGGTACCACTTTAAATTGAACTCTATGTAATAGAAATAAGATTCAAAACCAATGGAAAATTTAAAAAGCTATGCGTGGCTGGTCTGCGGCAGCCTTCTAAAATTAGTGTCCTGTGAGTGTGACTGTAGTGTGTGATTCTCGTCAAACCAGCTCAGAAAATCCAGCTGCATTCCTCCCTGCCACTAGCTCTGCGGCTAATCTAGATACCATACAATAGTATATGGTGTAGTATAGTTAGTACGTACACGCGCGGCTCCGGTTTATCTCACGTGTACACTGCTCCCTCGAGACGAGGGTTAATTAAGTAATATGGCGCCATTTCTGTCGGCAATTAATGATCTGTAACTCGTGTTGCGAAGACATGTAGTACCTAATATAATAATTTGTGACACAAAGACAACTTAATTAATGGATAACGAATTAAACCAATGAACACGTTTTACCAAATATTCGCTGTCGACATATTGATGTTGTCATACTCGTAGCTAATATATTAGATTTTGCCAAAATAGCATATTCTATATTCAATTATGTCTCAAAGGCGAACGGTATGTTTACCAATGGAAACCATCCGTGTTCCTAGTGGATAGCAAATATAGGTATCTGTTCAAATATCTAAATTAATTCCAATGGCTCAATATCGAATGTTAACCGAGGCGGCGCAGCGCCTGCTGGCGGGATGTCAACTCTATCTGCACGAGATACGACGCAATACGGTTCGTGTCATCGTGTAGTCTGTAGGGTTGCCAACATTTCTTAAAATATAGTACACGTCAAAAACTTACTACTAACTTATTTTTTATTTATAAAATTAATATTTTCTTGCATTTTGTAACAATTTTTTGATTTTTTTTGTATCAAATAAAAATGTCATAGGTATACTTTAATTATATTCAATTTTAGATTAAAGCTTAAAGGGCCCGGGCGTGCCCCGTCCGGGGCGAACCATCCTACAACACGCCTCGACATTTGGCGCGGACGGGGCCTGTCCGGGCCCAGACGGGGCACGCCCGGGCCCGGACGGGGCCCGTCCTGTTGTAACATAAATCAGCCATAATGAAACAAAAGCAAATTTTAATGAACAAAAAGCACGTTTATGTTTTTAGAATAAAGGATTTGTTTGTTAGATTTCGGTGTTGAAAATATAGTATTTTTGCTTACTATATATCTCTTCAAGAATCCTAAGTATAGTACAATAATATATACATATTATAGTACTTTTGGCAACCCTAGGGGAGAGGTACCAAATTTGGCGGCGAGCAGGCGAGGGCTGTTGCTGGCAGGCGATCGAGCAACTCGATGCCTTTGCCAGCCGCACCGAGAAGCGAAGGCCGTCTTCATTCATTTGACAGATGAAGTGGACTCAAGATGTGCTGAGCGAGGCCTTACAGCTACGACTAAGGATTATTCCTTATTCGTAGCCTTACAGCACGTTTTTCAATATCAATTCAGGGCATTTTCTTTGGCCGCGTTTTAAAAATATTCTTTGGAAAACAAAGGAAATAGTCTACAAAAATATATATAACTACATCAGTGTGTCCCCCGGTTTAAAAGGAAATTTTAACAAAAACTAGCCGACAGATTTGTAAATCTTTGCTAGCTGGTAGGTTGAATAAAATTATGTGTTTAAACAACTTATCAGAACAGTTGACATGAGATTTAACAGTCCGTTAACTAATTTTACTGTAATTCATCGAGCACCGCTCGGTTTCAATAGGCATCGTAACAATAAAAAATCAATTGTGTTTTATTTTATTGGCTTGAGAGGTTTGCCTTTCGAGTGGTCAATGCTTTACATTGTAAACAAATAAATCGTCCTACTCTTAATCAGAACAATATTATAATATTGGTCTGATTAAGGGTAGGACGATAACTCAGCGGCGAGTCCTAAGCAATAAGGAGGCTCGATAGTCCGATACCAATAACTCACGGCGCGGCGGGACAACAGACCGCGTAAATCATGCTGTCGGAGAAACTTTTACTGCCGCTGCTTTTGCTACCAGGAGGGGAAGGGGGGGCGGGGGGGTATATGTCTAATGATACACACATATCAACTAAGAAACAGTTCGTCATCGCGTCGCCACCTTGCTCGAGCTTATCCCAATACGAGGCTAGCAAATTATAATATAAGATAATAATAATAATATAATCTCACGCTTTTCATCCCCGAGGGGGTAGGCAGAGGTATTCCATTACTGGATATACCCACATTTCACGAGATACATTGGACCCCTAAACGTGATAGGTGGTGAGCCCATCGCCGGACCGGGTCTATTTACACATGTCTCAGAATTAATTCTTAGGTTAATTCTCAGGTTTCCTCACGATGTTTTCCTTCACCGTCGAGCTAGTGATAAATATGTACGTAAGTTTTTGAAAAACTCATTGGTACATGCCAGGATTCGAACCCGAGCCTCACTGATTTTCGGCCGGCTCTTTAACCGTCCGGGCTATCACTGCTCTTTATAATGAGATTATAATGTGTTGTAATATTCTACATTTTATACAAAAAACACAAAACGGATCGAGTTGAATCCGATTACAGGTTGTTATGTGTGCAACAACCTTTAGTCGCAAACGATCCTAATAAATGGGATGCGTTTGTATATTGAATGTTCGCGTCGTTTGAATCGTGTCAAAGCTTCCTTTGCATCCGTTATTTTGCACGTAGAGAAATATATTCCTCCGACGTTCCTCCTTTGCATTGAATCTTAAAATTGGAACATGTTTGTGTGACTCAGGCTTTGAGTATTAAACCAACCGGAGACGCCCTGACAGGCGTTCCCCTCCGCCAAAAAAAAGTGTCGGTCAACGATCATACCTGTCATATACAACTAGTTTTTTTGAGTTCACGGAGTGCTCGGATTGGTGAATGTATTTGTGTGCATCTAGTTCAAGCTAGTGTTTAATTGTTTTGTCAAAAAATGCGTTTGTTTTAACATTATTTGTGTGCGTTTCCTCGTCCCCCCCGCAGAAATTGGCAGACTTTTTTGCAAAGAAACTAGTGCGCGTGACGTCTCCTGTTGGTTTAATACTCAAAGGACTCAGGGCATTGTGACAGTTCTAGAGCGCAACACTTTACATGAACGTGAAGTCCACATTAGTACCGCTTGCGCTACATTCGCTGCTACCGTTGGTAGGAATGGTAAACTTGAGTACTGTGCTCCAAGTAGTTGCACTAAAGTTTTAGTTACACGGATGGCCCTTGTAGTGAAGCATCTTTCTAGTGGTTTTAGACATCTCTAGCAACAATTGCTTAATTGAAGCATCGCCATCAGTTGCCTGACGTGTTGTGAGTCTTATTTGTTAATTATCCTACAAGAATAAGCAAAACTCCTAGAAAAGCACTGTAGCACTCGCTAATCAGGACCAGCTTGGCTGAGGCAGTGAGTGTGGCAGTGGGCGTCCTGCCACCAAGTACTCTCAATGCAAGATCCCGACGCGGAACTACATGGGCATATATTAAGTACTAGGTTTTACCCGCGTAGTTCCCGTTCCCGTGGGAATACGGGGATAAAATATAGATAATAAAAATAATCTCACGCCTTTCATCCCCGAGGGGGTAGGCAGAGGTATTCTATTACTGGATATACCCACATTTCACGAGATACATTGGACCCCTAAACGTGATAGGTGGTGAGCCCATCGCCGGACCGGGTGTGTTTACACATGTCTCAGAATTAATTCTGAGACCTGCGGGTTTCCTCACGATGTTTTCCTTCACCGTCGAGCTAGTGATAAATATGTACGTAAGTTTTTGAAAAACTCATTGGTACATGCCAGGATTCGAACCCGAGCCTCACTGATTTTCGGCCGGTTCTTTAACCGTCCGGGCTATCACTGCTTCAAAAAGGATAAAATATAGATTACATGTTATTCTGATTTATAAGTTACTAGCGACCCGCCCCGGCTTCGCACGGGTGCAATGCTGATTTTTCTTTACTATAAACCTTGCGGAGCCCGAGACCTTTCCAACGAATGCAAAACCATGGAAATCGGCGACTTATTTTTATATAGTTGATATAACTGTAAAGTTGCATTAAAATCCGGTCAGTAGTTTTTGCGTGAAAGTTTGTATGTATGGATGTTTGTTACTTACAAACATCCATACATACAAACTTTCGCATTTATAATATTAGTAGGATAGTCGGATTCATTAGATACTTGCCCGTGGAAATTGGCAGATAAGTGAAAATATTTTTTAAATTTTGAACAGTTCATAGCTCGTACCCCCTAAATATTCCGATTGCGTCACGGACTTACCGTTTATTGATTTACTTTGACGCGCCTGGAGCTTATTGTACTGCTTCCGATTTGTCAGTGTTCGGAGAAGGTACGGTTCGTTTAAGATGCTCTGCGACGCGAAGACATGTTTTTACAAGGTAATAGAAACACGACTGTCGCCTCCCGGCCGCCTGGTCCAATAGATATAAAACCGTCAACTCGTGCCAAAAGCAATTGTAGGTACATCATTTTTATTACAAGAGTCTGTTGCCTGCCAAGTGAGAGCGTCTCGTCTTATAGGTGTACATGTGATGGGATTATTAAAGGTGCATCAATAGTGCCCAGCAAGATGATAATTGAAAACTATCCACCGAGCGCAGGGTGCTATAACTAAAGTATTATCCCTCCTGCCCATACGAGCTCACATAAAATCATTTATGTCTTCCCACCCGGAACACTTACAGAGCAATACAGAGGAAGTGATTTAAAGTGTGTGGCCGCGCCGGCCGCGCCGTTAGCAATGGTCCCTCGGGCGGAGTCAAACGTCCGAGATTGCCTTCTCCTTTATTTGTCTTTGTCGTTGCCTTCTCGTGGAGTGCTATTAACGTAACTAATTACTAAATTGGCCGCGTCCCCGAGACGCAAAAAACTGCGGGTGCTAAGCGATGCCGCATACCGAGTCGTTCTATTAAATCAACGTCACGCCGACTTCGCGGCAAAGTTTTAAATAAATATTGATGAACTCCTCCCAAGAAAACGGCGCAAACCTGCGAAGAATAACTTAAAATAAAAAGGGACGGCGGTAAGGCCTGAAATTTAATATTTCGTGATTCGGGGAGGCCTCCTATTGTGCGCTATCGGGGTCGTTTGCAATAAAGCCGCATTGTGTAGGAGACCGGTGGCCCACGCGGGCATTGGAGCTGTATTTCCACCAAGAGGCGATGCGAGGCGGTAATGTACCTTTAAGAAATATCTCTCGGTATAATATTGAATCGTATTGCTGCATATATAGAGTACTAGCAGCGCCCCGCGGTTTCACCCGCGTAGTTCCCGTTTCCGTGGGAATACGTTATTCTGATGTATAAGCTTTATAACTGTAAAGTTTCATCAAAATCCGTTCAGTAGTTTTTGCGTGAAAGAGGAACAAACATACATCCAGACATCTTCCAAAAAAACTTTCGCATTTATAATATTAATAGAAAGTAGGATACGTTCTTGCGTTAGGTATAACGGGTACAAAGTCAAAGTCAACATTAATAGTATAAAGTTTTTAAGCTTTTGCATAGCTTCTATCGCGGGCGTTGAGCGCGGGGACCGAATCCAGAAATTCCGTAACGAAAAAACCTCACGCTCTCCCCACTCCGACGGGCACGGAGGTATGGCTTAAAGGCCGTGCATTGTATAAAATAAAATACAGTGAAGTAAAGTAAAGTAAAGTAAATTAAAGTAAGTCGAAGTCGAAGTCGAAAGTCGAAAGTCGAAAGTCGAAAGTCGAAAGTCGAAAGTCGAAAGTCGAAAGTCGAAAGTCGAAAGTCGAAAGTCGAAAGTCGAAAGTCGAAAGTCGAAAGTCGAAAGTCGAAAGTCGAAAGTCGAAAGTCGAAAGTCGAAAGTCGAAAGTCGAAAGTCGAAAGTCGAAAGTCGAAAGTCGAAAGTCGAAAGTCGAAAGTCGAAAGTCGAAAGTCGAAAGTCGAAAGTCGAAAGTCGAAAGTCGAAAGTCGAAAGTCGAAAGTCGAAAGTCGAAAGTCGAAAGTCGAAAGTCGAAAGTCGAAAGTCGAAAGTCGAAAGTCGAAAGTCGAAAGTCGAAAGTCGAAAGTCGAAAGTCGAAAGTCGAAAGTCGAAAGTCGAAAGTCGGAAGTCGAAAGTCGAAAGTCGAAAGTCGGAAGTCGAAAGTCGAAAGTCGAAAGTCGAAAGTCGAAAGTCGAAAGTCGAAAGTCGAAAGTCGAAAGTCGAAAGTCGAAACTCGAAAGTCGAAAGTCGAAAGTCGAAAGTCGAAAGTCGAAAGTCGAAAGTCGAAAGTCGAAAGTCGAAAGTCGATAGTCGAAAGTCGAAGTCGAAAGTCGAAAGTCGAAAGTCGAAAGTCGAAAGTCGAAAGTCGAAAGTCGAAAGTCGAAAGTCGAAAGTCGAAAGTCGAAAGTCGATAGTCGAAAGTCGAAGTCGGAGTCGGAGTCGAGTCTAGTCGAGTCGAGTCGAGTCGAGTCGAATCGAATCGAATCGAATCGAATCAAATGAAATGAAATGAAATGAAATAGTCAGACCAACCAAGACAGTCAACTTTATGCTATGCAATAGCTTTACCGCGGCAGTCCCCGAGTGCCACACGTCTTTTTATTCAATGTAGGGGCTTATAAGTCCTCTTATTGAAAGTCATTGCGACTCTACCGCTTCGGCATATTTAGTTAAGGAGAAGAAGCCCCGCACTATATATAACTACTTATGGCAATTTTCGGTGGAAAGGGGCTGGAGCAAATTCATTTGTTGCTCCACATAGGATCGCCAATGGAAATGCACCTTAAGGCTTTCAGAGAGCGGTTCGGCCGCGCGGATAAACACGCTCCGTAGCGCGAACCGCCGAGGCCCAATCTCGCTGCCTAACAAACAAGGGGATTCAGTTTGAACGCTGCGGGAACTATATTCCGTGTAGGTAAGTACTACACACGGAATATAGTTCCCGCAGTGTTGAAACTGAAGCGAAATTGCGATGATATATGAACCGACTGTGATACGCGATACGAACGTATGTGGATTGTAATCTGTATGGTAATACCTGTCTGCTTGTGACGCCACACAGTGTGGCGCCAAAGAGTAGTCACTGTCTCCGCGATCTAATGGGTACCTAATAGGGGTGTCCTAAAAACCACCTTCATACCCAACTAGAATATGTTTTGAGAGTTATAATAAATATGGGATAGGCAGAGGTATTCCATGTCTGGAAATACCCACTTTTCACGAGAATACTCTTTGGAGCCCTTCGCTGGACCTGCGGGCGTATTCACGGAGATTCGATACTCGATATTAGACTCGGAATCGGAAAATCTGTCGAAAGGTTTCGAGATGGGCTATACACAGATGTCATATTTGACATAAGGATTCGACAGATTTTCCGATATCGAGTATCGAATCTCCGTGAATACGCCCGCTGGTCTGTTACACATGTCTCAGAATTAATTCTGAGACCTGCTGGTTTCCTCACAATATTTTCCTTCGACTTTTGAAAAACTCATCGGTACATGCCGGGATTCCAACCCGAGATAACTGATCATCATCATGAGAAGCGGACTCTTCAACCACTGGGATATCACTGTTCACCTACACAAAAAATGAGTCTTCTATTCTCGGACACCCTGTATAGCACACGTCTCGTAACTATCTCGGGTGATTCAATGCCATTGAGTTCTCTCAATGACTGAATAACATATTCCTTTGTTAAATGTAGATCTCGGAGTTACTAGAGTGTATTTTTCATAGCTTTTATTATATTTGTAACTAGTGGTTCTGATGGTTTCATCCTCTTCAGCTGTCACTAGCCTAAGCAAGTAATTTTACATTATTTTGTTATTTTTTATATATTTATAGCTGTATATAAAAATGCATTACGTGTATCATACCCACATTTCACGAGATATATTGGACCCCTAAACGTGATAGGTGGTGAGCCCATCGCCGGACCGGGTCTGTTTACACATGTCTCAGAATTAATTCTAAAAGCTGCGGGTTTCCTCACGATGTTTTCCTTCACCGTCGAGCTAGTGATAAATATTATTGGATATTTCAATTATAACGCGATAGCCTTTCATATTATGGTTTATTATTTACGTTACAGACTTTCAGATACTCTGGCAAACATTTAAAACAATTAACTATACGCGCCACAGCCTAGCTCGTCAGACATAATGCGCGGAATTCTTGACAGTCCTTCGTGACGTCACGCGTAGAGACGTAACTCCAATAGAGTTGCCCGAATCGATATTTATGGGCTAACAATATGTACGTAAGTTTTTAAAAAACTCATTGGTACATGCCAACGTTACGAAAAACATCCTCTTAGTTCCCGTTCCAGTGGGAATACGGGAATAAAGCTGAAGTTACTCAGACGTAATGTAGCTTTCTACTGGTGAAATAATTTTTTAAATCAGTCAGTAACTTTTGAGTTTATTCTTTACAAACATACAAATCTTTCCTCTTCTAATATCATAGTGTAAATGTAGATAACACACACCGACTCTTTATTATAGTGAGTCTTAACGAGCAAGTTACGATCTGTCTTTAGTGTGTGTCTGGAGGACAAACTGGACTGTTCATTACCAGCCATAATCATACCTAATGCGGGACCTCGCCTGCTATTACAATGCCCATATCTTCAAGAGCGAAGGGCCACTATCTTAATATATAATCAAGTTTTAACTAGCGGGTGTCCGTACATAGGAGATGTTCAAGAAAACTTAATAATTACGCAAGGTATTATAATAGCATTTCTTTTAGATTTCATGTTTCTCTGTTTGTTAGCGCATTACACAGAAACTACTACACCAAATTGGATGCGGTTTTCACAGTTGTATGGTTAGAATTTGGTATATCTATTTCTATATTAATATTATAAATAGGAAAGATTTATATTTAATTCTGTATGTTTGTATCTTTGTTACGAATAAAATCTAAAACAGCTTTACCCAACGTAACCAAATTTAGTATTAAGTAACAATTGATTAAAAGAATATTGTGTTGAGGAGTTTCTTGCCCCGCTTCTTCTCCTCAACCATACATGCTGAAGCGGTGGAGTTGAAATGACGTTCAATAAGTGGACTTGTAAGTTCCTATTTTGAATAAAACATTTTGAATTTTGACTTTTTTTTAAACAATTTTAAAAATTCTTTAACCAGTTGAAAGCTAGATATTTCTGAGTAACATATTCTATATTTTATTCCCGTATTCCAACGGGAACGGGAATTACACGGGTAAAACCACGCAGAACCGCTAGAGTTTTATATTTATACGCCGGACAGAAACCGAGTTATCTATAGATATATAGTGTTGTTTTAAATGGACCAGTATGGTGATGAAGTCAGGGGAAAAGCTGCATAGTTCATAATATTTAGGAAAACAAAGGGAACGACTGTCGTTCTAATAAAGTTCTAGATGTAAAATGTTTCAGGCATGCGAGATTTTCCTCTCGGCTGGGTCACAAAGAAGGTATTTAAAATGGAGATTTTGATGGTCCTGTGCCGAGGTTATTATTTCGACAATATAATCGCGCAAGCTTTCTCAAGAGACTTCATTTACATCCCCGCTTTTATACAAGTTTCTTTGAATCGTAGTCCATCGGGATATAATTAAAGTTTAGGCTTTGAGACAGCATATTATCGAACTAGGACAATTTGGTACCCTTTGAGTTTTTTTAAAGCAAATAATTTCAATACCAAAAATAATACAAACCTAATATAAAAAATAAATAAAGTGCGATGGGTGATTGAAACTGAGAGATTCAATTTTATTATTAGTTTTTCAAAACTTACGTACATATTTACCACTAGCTCGACGGTGAAAGAAAACATCGTAAGCATCGTAAGCCCGCAGGTCCCAAAATGAATTCTGAGACATACCAGACCCGGTCCGGCGATGTGCTCACCACCTATCACGTTTGGGGGTGCAAAGAATATTTGGTGAAAAGTGAGTATATCCAGAAATGGAATACCTCTGCCTACCCCCTCGGGGATATAAGGCGTGAGATTATGTATTTATTATTATCGGCTGAAGAGTTTGACACCTTTGCCAATCGCCATGTATACAAATATATACATTTGACGTTGGAAGTTACAGGAAAAATCTTGTAGCGGGATTGTTGGGGCTGTTCCCAAGCCCAAGCGAAAGTAATGGCCTAATTTAGAGGTGAAATGAGACCAGTGATCGCGTACTTTTGTTACAATAAACACCATCCCACAAAGTCGACCGTTATAAATAGGAGAATTAGGATAGAAACTAAAAATGGCAAAGGAGACGTTTCATGAATGTATGGAGACTGGGCCTGCACCATGTACACCAGTTTTTTAGATAAATAAAGTAACTATAGTTTTATTCATGATTTTGCTCATATTTGTCTAGTTTAATTGTACAGTAAACTTTAATTTTCATTAAACTAGCATAGCGGCGACCGAAAAAAAAATATTGCGACCTGACCGGGTTAAATGATATTTGACATTATTTTGATGTTTGTCGGACTAATTCACAATAACATGGAAATTGGGCTTAAGAAGTTAGAAATAGTATTATTTCAATATGATTTCATGCGAATCCATTGAAGTTTAATTACTTTTGTGCAAGTTAAATAGCTGGAAATTATTTTCAATTTTTTTTTCTGATAATCACTAGATTTTTCTCTATCTTTCACGCTGGTGTACAGTGTGCAGGCCCAAAATGAAACTCCTTTCGGAATCAGACATTCTTGGATTTTACTTTGCCGAATTCCGGTTCATAAAATATTCAGGACGGCCAGACGGACGGCAACAATGGGATCCTGGATTGAAGTCCTTAAGATGGAGACCCTATTGTAGTATTAATGTTATGCTAATGTTTTTCCACCCAAGTTGGAATAATAAAGATGGAAGACATCCTAACTAAGGACAGTATACCTAATATACGTTTCCACGTTTGGTTGCCACTCCACTAATTGGAACCTGTGTAAAATAAAGATATTTTTATAAACATTTAAAAATATATTCTGCAGCTATATCACTCAGAGAAGTCCACAAAAGTGTACTTTCACTACACCCAGAACGCTACAGCGATCTCCAAGCATACAGCTTGGAGTAATATCAACACTAATATTATAAAGTGGAAATATTCGTAATTTTGTATGTTTAAATAACTCAAAAACTACCAGACTGATTTTAAATTTATTTCGCCTATGAATAGCTTGCTTTTCTGGGATTAACATGGGCTATAATTTTCCATCGGAAATGGGACTTAATACAACAGCTACTTATTACTAAATGACTACACCCACGTTTTACAGGTACTCTATTTATTCGTTGGTGGCCACTTATTAAAGCTAATAAATTAGGTGAGTGTTAAATAACATGCATTCAACTTTTAAAATATCGTTACAGCCTGTATAAAGAAAGAGAGACACAAGGGAATTTTAACCTGTCATCAGCTGAGAGTAAGTAATGGATTTCAAACCGGTCTCTGCCTCTCTGCAGTCAGTGGGGCGTGTTACGGTTCTCCATGCGAGTACAAGCGCGTCTGAATACAGGGAGCTCTCAAAGCCCACGATCACGAGTTGTCGTCTATTTTTCGTGTCGCCGGAATCCCTTTGTGCGGTGCGCGTAATCACACACGCCACGATACTCACGGCTCCACAACTAGGTGTAATTAGTTCTGTTCTAGAGCCTATTTATAATTAATTTCTGTAGATGGGGCCATATATCTCTGTATCTATGTCTGTTTGTATACAAGTCTATTTTATAGTTTTATTGCTCTGTTAACTAAGGAAATAATAACACAGAACTCTAAAGAGTAAAAAAACCCAATTTCCATTTATAAATGGAAATTGGGTTTTTTAAGGTTATAAGATTTCCTCATGGATGACAGTGTCAGAACTGGAGCAAATTGAAATGGGACCACACGGGAAGCATCATTAAAAAAAAAGAATTATCAAAATCGGTTCACCCAGGCGAAAGTTCTGAGGTAACTAGTCGAATTGGGAACCTCCTCTTTTGATGTTGTATGAAAAATGAAGTAGGTACAAATGTGGGTAATCCCTGGCTGTCTAGATACGGCACCCTCGCTTTTTGCCACCTTTCAGTCACCATTATGATCATCAACCCGTAACAGACCACTGAGAGAGCTAAGGGTCTTTCCTCACACACGAGGAAGTACCTATGGGCTATAATCTAACACGCGAGCCCATCGCGGATCAGGAGATTAGGTTAAGCTAACCTAAAAGGCAGATTTAAGCCACCCTATGGAAGCCAATAGAACACGTTAATGATCCTTAACAACTTTATGCTTCGTCTTATACTTACCTACTTTACGCTTATAAACGAGCACTTTTTGATACTTTGCAGTTTGCACTGGGGGCCAATTCTACTAAATGACAGCGGTGATAGTTGGATGACAGTGACATGGCAATGGTCACTCGATGGTGTTATTTGGCACTTTTCGTATTCTGTTAACTGTCAGTTTTCACAGTCATTCAACTATCATTGTTCACCACTTTTGGTATTCTACTATTCCTACCATGGAATGGCGCTGTCCAGTGATTGCTTTTTTTCCCTTATTTTAAGGCATTGGCAATTTAGCCATCAGCCCTAAACACGACACTAAATTCAGATTTTAGCTCTGCTTCAGAGTCTATGCACAAAAATACACAAGTTTCTTCAAAACTTATCGAAATGTCACATGTACCATAAATAAAATCAATCATCTAAAGATTATGGTGCCGAAAACCCGAGATAAAACTAATGACACGCATGGTAGTAATAGTTATATATGGTAGGCTACACCTAACGTAGTCCATAGTCATTCCATTGTAATGCCACTATGATTTTAGTGGAATACAAATTAGATGTCATAGTTGCCAGTTGCAGAATAATGGAATGATAGTTCGATGACATTGGCTGACATTTAGTGGAATTGGCCCCCTGCACAAAGTGCATTTTGCCAGTATTGTCTTTGATATACGCCATAACTTGTTATTGTCAATATTTTTTGGTAATACAAGTAAAAGTCCAGTAATAGTCACGAATAAAATTAAAAACAAAGGTCCTGAGTCGTGTCGTGTGTCACTCGTATATTGGCTTTCCGCTCGCGCGGGCCCGTCTTCGAGATTGGGCGCAAGTGGCGCGTGATCGCGGTCGCACGAGTCAATAGCTGCGGGGCTTATTGCCGCGGCCTCACACGCTCCACGGGTTAAATGCCACTGACATCGACCATATCATTCTAGCTACTTGTGTATACCAATCTGTAATTAGCACCAGATTTATTACATTTGTGAGGCTCGGGTTCGAATGCTCGTGACACCAATGAGTTTTTCAGAAAGTTCGGATCTGTTTATTTATTACTAGCGACCCGCCCATATACGCACGGGTACAATGCTTATACTAAAACCTTCCTCTTGAATCACTGTATCTATTAAAAAAACCGCATCAAAAACCGTTGCGTAGTTTTAAAGATTCAAGCATACATAAGGACATAGGTATGTATAGGGACAGAGCGACTTTGTTTTATACTATGTATTGAAGCCTTAAATTATATGTCAGAAATAGTAGGTCTTAGACTAGTAAGTACAATAGTTTCAATCTAATTTTATTAATTACAATTTTTAATTACAATGTAACATAAATACATTATTCAATATTTAATCTAATTTGTATCATTAAAATTTTATTACCACAGTCATAATAACTTTATTTACTAGTTAGAAAAAAAGGAAAACATAGTGAGGATACCATTTCCGTCCCAGAATTGATTTTGAGGCATGTGTAAAAGCACCTGCGATGGGCTTACCACCTGTCAGGTTTAGGGGTTTAAAAATAACCATGTAAGAAGTGGGTATTTCCAGCAATGGAATCACTCTGCCGACCCCCGGGGGATAAAGGAGTGGGTTTAAAAATCCAATGCCTAGATACTGTTTATGACGTAAGAAGTTTATCCTTAGTACGTGAATATCCTGAGGTAAATTTCGTATAGCATTTGTTCGATGCAGGTTCGCGCCGTCATAACCGTTGACCCTTATCAACGTCAGCGCGCCTATTAGCCCCTGAGGGTGAGCAGAGCCAATACCGGCTGACCGCAACATGACTAGTTTACTTCACACGTGCTCTGTGAAATGAACAAGAAATAAATAAAGTCAGAGCCCGTACTAAATGGTACTTAGACAAATATTACACACCACCGAGAAATAAAACCGACGTGTTCATGCACAGGCTAAATTAAGGGACAACATTTTTGCTCCTAAATTAGCCTGGTATCCCGTTTTCTGTCACTTGAGTAATAGCCCTCATCCCAGAGCCCTTTTTGTATAGTTGATAGGACTGTAAATTATTTGGGGACCCCTCTGTAGTAATCAGAGTCATCACTTAGCCGCTGAAAAAGGGTAGGGTAGTTTAATGAGTTTCGGCCGCGCTTGCACGGGAATGTGACAACTTTTTAGAGATGCCACGTACGAATATTCTGTTATTTTTTTTAAATGGGATCCGGATTTGACGTTATAGGACAAGTTCTTTTTAAGACCTTTTCTGCATTTGTCCATTTCTTACTCTGCCCACTTCTGGTTATGACTATTTCTGTTTGTGACCAATTCTGTATTCGTCGACTTCTGAATTGGTCGACCCTCGGTACAGCCAGCATTATAGCTCTTGTATAACAACTTAATCTATCACTTTAAACAAGCCATTCTTGTGTGTAAATATGTATTTATAACACATTTGCTCGTAAAAGGTGTCTTATTTCACCAATTTCAATATCGTATTGTATCTCATTACGCCCAAGTGCGGTAAGTGTAATGTAAAACGCACGGTTTATCAAGATGCTCCGTCTTAAAACGAACGGTACTTTTTAAAATCTCAGCAAAGAGTTTTTATGTCATAAAAGTTGTCAAAATTTTATGATTAAAATTAACTTGGGGAGATAAAATATAATAAAGAAATATTTATGTACATAATTATTTAATTTAATTAATTTTGACAGTAAATTACAACCAATTAATCTGTAACAAAAACACAAAAATATTAATTTACTTTATTAGTAATACTGGCTGTTTTTTGTGCTTTTGCCTAAAAAAAAATGATGATGCGCGCCGCGCGCTTTTTCTTAACGCTGTATTGTTTTTATTCGTTTACCATAGTCGGAGTTTTACTTTATTTCCTCGCAAATGTGTTATAAAACGTCGTATGACATACGTGCGCTTTGATAATTACAGCCTCTGCTTACTTGTAGCCCTCGCCTACGGCTCGAGCTAGCAATATCGCCTCGGCTGTAATTTTCAACCTACCGCACTTATATCATAATGTACTATTATATTTCTAGTATCTCGGAAACGGCTCTAGAATGTGCAAGTCACAAAATGTTCAGGCTACGTAAAATGTGCAAATCTCACAACGAGCACCGAAATGCAAATGTCAACCGGAAAATGTATAACTACAAATGGAAATCGGCACCCATAATACTCGGATCAAATAGTTTGAGCTTCGGCCAAGAGCGTAGCCGTTGTCGGTATTCGGCCTTATTCTGGCATCTCTAAAATTTTTATCCCATCTGACATAGCGGGACATCACGCATTGCCCGATCCTTTGTTTCCGTTGAAAGCTTTATTGCTAGCCGTATTCCCCGAAGACACAAACACATCCAAGAAAGGTTAGGAAAAACTTTAAGGTCAGAGTCCGGAAGCCAAACTTAAAACGTAGGTGTGTTCTTTGAACCGCTGTACAATTTACGAACCATGATACACATTTGTTCCCGATAAAACAAATATTGTACATTCGTAAATATTATTCAAAGTTTCCCAACATTTTTACCTAAATTCTGTGAATACCGCTTGCATTTTGTATTAGAAATGTGTATTTGTCCATTTATTATTTCATATCAAAATGGACGTGGTAGTTTTGACGGGCCTGTTAACTCAGTCGGTTGTGACCCTGCCTTCCGAGTCGGAGGTCGCGTGTTCGATCACCGCTCGGGGTCAACATTTAATTTGTGTGCATGTGCATGTTTGTTGGCTTCGTGTCTGGGAGTTTAATATTTATTTAAGTTTGTTTATCAGTTGTTTAGTACCCATAGTACAGGCCCTGCCTAGTTTGGGGCTGAATACCCGTGTGTGAATTGTGTCCCACAATTTATTATTATTATAGTTGTTGTTATTCACTCTTACCGGAATATCATGTTTATTAAGGTTTGCGGTATCCTCTTATGATATAAGAGGATACGAACGATGACATAAGACTTATGTCATCGTTCCATTGATTTAAGCAACGCTTCCTATCATAATTATGCTAAGACCGTTTCCCTGTAAGGTACACTTCGTAGAATCGATGACGTCATCCTCCGCGCTCACTTGAGCGCACTTCAGCATTCCGGCGAGCGCTAACAGCATTACCGGTCCTTTGAGCTCCATTCATCTGAAGCCCCGGGGAGATGCGAATATCAACTTTTCATACCTACGTACAGTCAAGAGCACGTTGAGCTCGACACATTGGACTTTGTAACGTTCTTATTACAATCGCCTTAGAGATCAGACTCGCACTGCAAGTGTAAAGCTTCTGGTGCTCTTGACTGTACTCCGAAGTGGGTCGTGATGAATGCCGCTTACTCGCACGGCGGACGCAAGGCGTGCTTATTCAGCGCCGTATTAATGAATATTACATCTACAGAAGCGCTCGAAATAGCCTTACGGTTAAAGCACTGCTTCACTTGATGAAAATCAGTGAGGCTCGGGTTCGAATCCTGGCAAGTACCTATGAGTTTTTCAAAACTTACGTATTATCACTGGCTCGACGGTGAAGGAAAACATCGTGAGGAATATATCTTAGTTATATAGTTCTGAGGCATGTGTAAACAGACCCGGTCCGGTGATGGGCTCACCACATATCACGTTTAGGGGTTCAAAGAATATCTTGTGACAAGTGGGTATATCCAGAAACAAGGCGTGAGATTATTTATTTTTAAAAGCGCTTCTAATGTTCATTCTGAAGTGGACGTGGGCCGGCCATGTCTCCAGGCGAACTGATGGCCGCTGGAGCCGACACGTGTTGGAGTGGAGACCGCGTTTAGGCAAACGAAGTGTAGGGCGATGCGGCACGATGGACCGACGACCTGAAGAAGGTGGCTGGCAGTGGATGGATGCGGGCTGCCCAAAACCCGAATGGTTGGCGCTCCTTGGGGGAGGCTTTTGTCCAGCAGTGGACAGCAATCATCTGAATGATGATGAAGGCGCTTGTAGCCCTGCGATGCCAGTGTGTTTGTAACTACCATAAACTGGTCAGTCAGTAAAGGGGTTATTGCCTAGTGCCATTATATCACGAGTATCCTTGTGATTCAGAAGGCGCTTTATCTGTTGGTCTCGGTTTTTGATGGCAGAAACAATTAAAAACATTTGACAGTTAGGTGGCTACTAGCCTAACACTATTTCCCAATCGGAGCTGGGCTCTGGGAGATTATAGCGCATACTTCCTCATGTTTGAGGAATGACCTGCTCAAATGAGCTCAGCAGTGGGCTGTTACGGGTTGAGTATCCGGCATACTGATTATTAATATGGAGGAACGGAGGTGGAATGCTCCTCCATCGTGAAAAGGAAGATCTTCCGCCAGGCGATGTGATCGTGCCTGGGGACCGCGGTCCAACGGTTGATGTTGAACAGTTGTATTTATACAAACTCATTAGAAAACTCCGATAGCGCGGTTTAGAACTCGGCCGTCTATTGGCGCGTTCTATGTAACTCGGCCTTCTATTGGCGCGTTCCATGTAGTGTCGCTACATTAATATTCAAATTAATTTGGTAACACAATTTAGAAAACGAAATCTTAGATCAAAAGATCCCGACTTAATACCGTCGACCTTTTGAATATTTAACTTGCTCATTTTGCGCTGGAAAAAGTAATTCGCTCCTATTTCAAAAATCTGGGTAAAATATAGCTAGAGAGGTTGGAAGTTCGAGCAACGGGTAGCGCCGCACAGTCTGCACCGCTCCCGAGTCGCCTAAAGCCGTATACAGAAAGAAAGCTGATAGTCGGCGCCGATTACCAGCGCTTATCGGCGCTGGTCCATTCTACATAAAGCAAGCAGATTGAAGCAGAGCGAGCAAAATGTCGTACGATGATTGGCGGGCGGCACCAGCGCTGACCGGCGCCTGTCGGCGCTTATTGGCGCTTATCGGCGCTTGTTCATATAAATGCCTGCGCCGGTTACCTGCGTAGACCGGCGCCTATAAGCGCTGATAAGTTGTCAGCTTTCTTTCTGTATACGGCTTTATGCACGAAAAATAGTTATCTTCCGAAGTTTGTCCGCTCGACTGCGGGTATTCAACGATGTAATTTATTTCCCCAACGCCAAAACTTTGTTGTTTTATTCCGCTGTTGTGCAGACTCTACTCGTAAAGAATAACTCGACACTCACGCTTTTAGTTATAACGATCCGGGCATCCACTCTATTTTATATTCTTTCTATATTTTTTGTAATGTTATATAGTAGAGAGCTTCTACTGTAATGTGTATCGAATATCCGATCGATTTAGAGATGATCCCCTCGGCCCCGATTCCGTTCTCCTGCGAAGTCCCGATGGGGAATTGAGTCGATCGCGTACACAAATAGGTACGTGTGCTTAGATTAAAGCAATAAGAGGAAGATGCGGTATGTTCTTACTTCGCGAATTTGATATATCCTCTACACTACACCTCACTGTCGTGTGCGATGCTATCAACAGCAGGGATAGATAGACGTACTTAGGTGCGAACGCAAACGAGATAGCGATAGTATCAGGCTCTCGCTGACTCAAAAATGTCCGAACAAATATTTTCTAATATAAGAATCTTCTTGAAAATATTTCTGTTTGGTGTACTTACGAATGAAACGTTATTCCATGTGTCTTGTTTTTGCTCCTTGAGCGGTTTGTGCATTGAATCACTAAAAGAAAAATTTTGAACCTCGCAATTAAGCTCGCACAAACGAGTCGCTACAATGTTGGAGACTGACCGTAGCAGGTCCATTGGACTCATTTTCGTAGGACGGCGCGCGGTACGCGGGTACCGTATCTACCTCTTTTTGCCATCCTAAGCACGTATGGCAAAATAATATTGCGAACGGAACATTTGTGGATTCGCATCGGCGTCCCGGATCGTTTGCGGGACGACCCGGAGAGAGAGTATCGCGGGACTTCATTACGAGACTATTATTACTTCACGGGAGTCAGGGGAGGGAGGGGAGGGTTGTCCCGCATCCACCTCCATTGTAAACACGGCTTAACTTTAATATTGAAACGTATTCTTGTATAAGTCTTGTATTGGGAAAAAAGTTCGCCGATTAATTATTCATTTCGACCCCCGAGGGCCGGTAAGAAGAGTCTTCAATTATGCATGTGTCATCCTCGGACTCCATTAGCGGGCTCATCGCGGGCCGGCTAGCTCCAAGCCATGACCGTACCCTTTAACTTTGGATTCATCTCAGTAAAAATTAACGCCACTAAAAAAAAATTTAAAAAAATATCTCATGCCTTTTATCCCCAAGGGGATAGGCAGAGGTATTCCATTACTGGATAGGGGTCTAGGGGTCTAATATATCTCGTGAAATGTGGGTAACATTTCACGAGATATATTGGACCCCTAAACGTGATAGGTGGTGAGCCTATCGCCGGACCGGGTCTATTTACACATGTCTCAGAATTAATTCTGAGACCTGCGGGTTTCCTCACGATGTTTTCCTTCACCGTCGAGCTAGTTACATAATTCACTAATTACATATTTTAAAAATAAACCTATTTGAAGGACTTTTTGTTAAGAAAATTGGCTCTCCATCAGCCCTATGTTTCTCTTTGAAACAAGAAAATTATTTTTTACTGGGTACTATAAGGATTTTATTTTTACTCTGATAGTATTTAGAGAAAATACGATGCCGAGATTGGTATCTGTGGTCAGTTAAGTAAATCCTCGGTGAATGTCACTTTAATTAGGGAAAAGGTTTTTTTTATTTTTGTAAAAAGAGACTTTAGCGACACTACACAGACCGCGCCAATAGACGGCCGAGTTTTAAACCGAGTTCTGACACGAGTTTGTATACCTCGCTTAAAGAAAGAACTTCCCTTTTCCATTAAAGGAAAATTCCACCTCCGCTCCTCCATCAGACAAACAAATTATTTTCTTTCCCTCTAAAATAGCGCTCTATCTTTGTGATCGAGCAGGGCTAATGTTGACAGCGATTCTTTCCGCACATCGCCTCGAGTGCCGCTGTAAAGCCAACATTTGCCGTAATGCGAGAACCATGTCGCGCATACTCTAAAACGCTTACAGCCGCTTAATTCGGCCATGAAATATTAGCTTCACGAGCTCACGTTCCCAGATTACGTGTATATAGCTGGGCCGCATAGTCGTAATAATTTCAACTAAGAAGATAAACTACCCTCTACATTTTAGTGATTTTTGAACGAAGTTACACTAGACAGACTGTCGAATGAAAGCTACGCCCACTTAAAAAAATAAATAACTGGCTACGCCCAGCGGTTTGACCATTTTCCCATGGGAATACGGGAATAGAATATAGCTTATATTACTACCTGATGAATTCAGAGATCGGCATTAGGTAGTGTGATTTGGTACCATAGTAGGTAAAGTTGTTACGAGGATGTAATATGGAGTTGTTAAAACCACTACTTTATTTGGGACTAAATTTCCCGGGAAATTTCCGGGACTAGATTTTTCTACAGTATCATATTTACCGACTAAATATAAACTTCTTTTGTTCTTAAGTGATTTTCTCTACAACAGTGGCTGGTTATGGAGATAATCAACAAAATCTAAAAAAATAAAGTTTGTAATAGTAGTACGGCTAATTAGCTAGAAAAAAAATTGAGTTTCCGTCCCATCCGACACAAAACACACATATGAAATTTGGCACTTCATATGTGTGCTTCGATTTAAAAGTAGGAACTTGGTGGTTTTAACAACTCCATATTATATCCTCTACCTACTTTGGTACCTAATCACACTACCTAATGCCGATCTCTGTCAGGGCTTTCTATTAGTGAAATAATGTTTAAAATCCTTATTGAATTATTTATTATTACAAACATAGTACAAAAATACAAATGTTCCTCTAAAATAATATAAGTGTAGATTTTTCTCTACCAAAAGTTTTTTTTGTCACAAATTTGAGGTTGTATATTTTTTAAGTAATTTCGTAGTTTTGGTTTCATAAAATCAAAAGCTAATTTTACGGCTTAAATGAATCGATCGACACTAGAGGACACAATATCGTGTTTCTTTTATTGTATTGTGCTACGGATGTATGAATGAAACCAACTTACACTTGGTCAGTGCTTTGTATATTAAGATATTCATTTGATATACAAGGATCTAGTCGGTATATCTGTAGTTATAGATTGTTCTGGGAGAGGTTCTCCATAAATAATGTATTACAACGTCCTCTACCGTTGGGCGGCCTCAACATCTCCCGCTCGACATTCCATTGTTGAAAAACTGCGGTTTGCGAAATTCTTGAACCGTATGAAATATTTTCTGTTGGGGCAAACATACAACATGCCTTTGTAGGTTTGTTACCACTCAGCTTGCAGCTCAGATGAATCAAAATGTGTTATTCAGTGTAGCAGCTTGTAATAATAATAAAGTTTATTGCAGAAAACATGGTAGGTATGGTTTAAATAATATTAAAATAAATTGGTCAACCTGGTTTACCATTAGGCAGGCATGCAAGATTTACAAGAAAAATAATAGGAATTAAACATAAATTACAAACTATAAATTTTTTAAGTCCATCAATGATAAATTATAGATCCACTTATTGCAATTAATTGCTGCTACTACCGCTTCGGAATGTGTTTCATAGTCTAAGAGAAGTAGCTACATAATATGTTCTTATGTTGTAAGTGAAGAGCGTGCTAGAGAAAATTAGTAGTAGTTAGTAGTAATTAGTAGTAAATTAGTAGTTTCTATTCTATTCTCTATACAATATGTAACAGAATAAGCGCAATTCCTGAAATTAGTTTGTTCAGTATCGACTACTTATTAGATTTCAGTAATTTTTAATTTAAATATTAAAAATTACTGAAATCTAATAAGGTGTTAAATTTTTCCTAAAAATGAATTAGCATAGATGAATTTAGTGCTACCTATGAAAATCGTTAATATTATTGCTCTTTATTTAAGAAAATTGATTTGACACAACCAAAGTACGAAGGTATCGTATATTTTTTTATATTATTAAACTAATTGGGGTGTATGAGGAATTGCGCTTCTGTTACGCGTTGTATAATTTGAAAGATTACAATTGTGCCCATCAAAGATGTTTTTTCTAAGCTAAGCTACCTAAATGCCAGAGCCGAAGAATCTTTGGCCGAGTTACCTTCGCCAGAAATCCTCTTTCCTGCGCCGAGCTGCGACAACTTTTTGATGGAATTAAAGCTTGGCTCTCCAGTAGAGATGTCATTTCATGAGTAGCAGGTGTAAAATCATATGAAATGAATTTTCAAATGTCAAACCTGTCATTCTCCTTTACCTAGTCTGCAAGGGTTTGACGTTATAGGACAAGCTCTTTTTAAGTCATTTGCTTCATTTTTCAATTTCTTACTATGCCCACTTCTGGTAATAACTAAATTTAGTTTCTGACCAATTCTATAAAATCTTTCGCATGTGAATTAGGTACATTTAACTTTTCATATTCGAATTCATGTAGAAAATATAATTACAAATGGAACCTGCGGAATTTCCCTGGTGAAATCGTAGCAAAAAAAGTTATGGAGGAGCGGAGATGGAATACTCCTCCATAGTGAAAAAGGTGATCGTGCCTGGGAACCCAGGTCCAACGGTTGATGATGGATAGTTGTATTTATACAAACGCATTAGAAAACTTCGATAGCGCGGCTTAGAACAGTTCTATGGTAGTAACGCTAAGTGTCGCTACAAAGTATGTTAGTAGCATCAGATTGGCGACTAGGGATGGGTATCCAGTCGCCAAATATCGCCAGTCCGACGGCGACTAGTTCCACACACTCGCACACTATCCCCGCACTCACGCACACGTCGCCACTCGACCTCAATTTGCAAGCTTGTATTGTGCTTTTGTGTTATTCAAATTGCAACACAATAAATTAATGAGTTTGTCGTGTTTGGTTCCGCATTATGTTTTAGTTTTAGTATTCATTGAGGATTTGTTGATACTAAATTGTGAAATATTAAATGGAAGTTCAAAATTCGGACTATCATCTATTAAGTTGGAATGGTTCCGTTCTCAGCTTAACTGGCTACCCATCCCAAAGCGAAGACAGCTTCGGATGCTTTGCATGCTTTATTCACTTCTCAACGATCCGTTTTCTCCTAACTACTTGAAATGTAGATTCCAGCTCTTGGGCTCCTCCCACAGTCGAAGTCTTCGCAATCATCTGTTATTACATATGCCTTCTCACCGTACTGGTTTTGTGTCCAACTCTTTCACTGTGCATGCCATCAGGCTTTGGAACACCCTCCCCGTTTGCATTAGAAAATCCCAATGCAAGTTTGCTTTTAAGAGGAAAATTCGTGCGTTTTTATCAGGTCAAACATAAATTGTTTGAAAGAAAATCATCATCTTTAGATTATTTTATGTAAGTATTTTTGTTTTATGTTTGTTACGATATATATTTTATTTATTTTTATTTTATTTTATTTATCTTCGGAAGACTTACAGACTAATACATTACAGTAAATATCAGATGTAATATAAAAGGTAGGCTAATTACAAGTCTCCACATATATATATTACAATATTCACTTAAAAAGAAAAAAAAAACTATGGTGTACAGTATGCTGTGAAAATTAACCATTTAGATTTTAAAACAATAAAACATAATAATAATAACATATTAGGGACATATTATATTACATCACTAAGGTGGGTTGTGCAGTTCGGTATCATTTATGAAATAAAGTTTAGCCAACTTTCGCCTTACCGCAGACGTACATGTGCAGAATAAATCAACGTCAAGTTCCAACGGAAGGCTATTAAAGTTGTTGACACTGCGCAAGAAGAAGGAATTACGTCTGTAGTTAGACTTTGCAGTTTGCAGATGAAGCAGTGGTCGCTGCCTAAGACTCAATTGATTGGTACGAAATTTAATATTGGAAAGCAAATAAGGGCTATCAATAGATCCATTGGCAATGTTCATTAGAGAGCAAATGTCGTTTATATAGCGTCTTTTTTCAAGTGGTAGGAAGGTAGTAGGTAGGAAGTGATAACGCTTACATCGGTGTTCATAACCATTAGACCTCTGTTTTGCCTTAAAGTCTAGATAACGTAGGAATCTCCTCTGAATGCCTTCAATACGGGATTTGTAGATCTCATACTGAGGATTCCATACCTGAGATGCATATTCTAGGTGGCTGCGAACAAAAGAGCAATACAAGATTTTTATAGATTTCAGTGTAGTGAAATCTGCTGACGATCTAATTATAAAGCCTAGAGCTCTGGATGCCTTATTGACAATGTAGTCTATATGCTTGTCAAATAAGAGCTTACAGTCATGAACTACTCCTAGGTCTTTAATTTCATTTACCATGCGGATATTTTGTCTAAGAAGTGTATATCCATGACCTGTAATTCTTTGTTTCCTTGAGAAAGACATATAGAAACATTTTGACACATTGAGCTCAAGCTTGTTACTAGTACAGTAAGTTTCAAATCTGTGCAGCTCATCCTGGAGGTCGTTTACGTCAGCTAAATTATAAATGGTTTTTAAAATCTTCATGTCATCAGCATATAATAAGATGTACGAGTCCTTAAAACACTTTGTGATATCCTTGATAAATATAGTAAATAAGAGAGGACCTAGGATTGAGCCCTGCGGAACTCCAGATGGGATCGGGGTCCAGTTGGATTGATAGCCTCTCATCACAACTGCTTGGTTACGATTCTCAATATATGAGGAAAACCAACGATATAGATCACCATGTATTCCAGCTGACAATAACTTCTTTAAAAGTATACGGTGGTCAATACGATCAAAACATTTACTGTAATCTGTGTAAATTACGTCAACCTGCGCACCGCAATCCATACCAGCTGATATATACTCATGAGCTGAGAGTAGGTTAGTTACAGTCGAACGCTTTCTTAGGAAACCATGTTGTTCATCCCCAAAGCTACACTTTAAGGCCGAATAAACAGTAGCGTAGACCAATCTTTCGAAAGTTTTAGCAAAAAGACATAGCTTTGAGATTGGGCGGTAGTTTTCTACGCTAGCTTTATCACCATTCTTGAAGACTGGAGTGATGAATGCAGATTTCCATATTTTGGGCACTGTACCTTCTGAAAGAGAACGCCTAAAGAGTATAGTAAGTGGAACTACTAGGATATCAGCACAGTTAACTATAAATACAGGAGGTATTTGGTCAGGACCACCCGATTTCGAAAGATCAAGGGACTTAAGTAGACGTAATACCTCGCAGGGGTATACTGTGATGGTAGATATATTTGAACTACTTATTGTGGGCTCATAATCAGCAGTTCCACAATCATTGCCAGGGTCTGACACTTGGAAAGTAGAATGGAAGTAAATAGCAAACAAATTACTAATTTTATCTCCTGTGTTAGCAGTCAAACCATTATATCGCATTAAATTAGGGAAATTACTAGAGTTTTTTTTTATTTTTTATGTAGGACCAAAATGACTTGGGATTGTCAGTGATGGAAGATTCAACTTTAGTTATATATCTTTTATAACAACCTCGTTCCACTTCAATAGCTCTGGCGCGTAATATAGAAAAAGACTGATAATCGCACAGATTGCCATATGTCTTGTATTTGCGATGATATTTATATTTTTCTTTTAGATTTTTTTTTAGTGCAGAACTATACCAGGTTGGGTGGGAGGATGATCTAACCGTCTTCAATGGAATGTATTTGTCTCTCACTTCGTATAATTTGTTATAAAATAGAGTTACTGCCTGATCCAGTGATGCAGTCTGCAGATAGCCTTGCCAGTCGAGTTCTCGGAGCTCTGATACAATACTTAAATAATCACCGCGATGGTAGAGGTACTTCTGTTGTATTCCATCAGGTAACTCACACAGTTTAGCAAATTCAACATAGATCAGTAAAGGTTTGTGGTGGACATCAATTGGTGTTGCTAGGGGTTCGTTACATTCACGAACAGTGACGGCACTATTTGAGAATACCAAATCAAGCAAACGTCCGTTACAGTTCCTTTCACCGTTATATTGCGACAAATTATGCGTATTAATGATATCAAAGAAGTTGACAAGCGTTTGATTGTTGATACTAGCTGGTGTTAGTTTTTTACTCTCATTTATGATAGTCCACTCGACATCGTTGCCAAAATTAAAATCACCCAATATAATGAATTTATCAAGTGGATACATAGACATCTTATCATTTAGGTTTCTAGAAAAGTTTTGAAGTTGAGCAGCATATGAATGACCACCCCTCTCCTTACATAAATACAATGCACATATGTGAATATTGTGTGTGACTGATGGACGTGAAAGCTTTAAAGTAACGGTTACCCAGATATCTTCAGCAGTACTACACCAGTCTTGTCTGTCGGTGACAAGTAAATTACGCTTAACCGCAACCAGCACCCCACCTCCACGTGATTCCGAGGTACGTGCATAATTACGGTCGCGCCTCCAGACCAAATATCGTCCATCAAACAGCTCGCTGTCACTTATGCTATCAACCAGCCAAGTCTCAGTCAATACAATTATATCAAAACAAGTTAAGCAAATATTTCTAAATGTGCTGTTTGTTTTTGTTCGCAGCCCCCTAACATTTTGATAGAAAATATTAAGTGTAGCCATTAATACTTCTAACGATATCAGTGTAATATAATTCAAGATATATATATATATATATATTATATATAATCTCACGCCTTTCATCCCCGAGGGGGTAGGCAGAGGTATTCCATTACTGGATATACCCACATTTCACGAGATACATTGGACCCCTAAACGTGATAGGTGGTGAGCCCATCGCCGGACCGGGTTTGTTTACACATGTCTCAGAATTAATTCTGAGACCTGCGGGTTTCCTCACGATGTTTTCCTTCACCGTCGAGCTAGTGATAAATATGTACGTAAGTTTTGAAAAACTCATTGGTACATGCCAGGATTCGAACCCGAGCCTCACTGATTTTCGGTCGGCTCTTTAACCGTCCGGGCTATCACTGCTCAATTCAAGATACAGTAAAATATTTAAGTTGCAAGGTAAAAAGCAATTGTTAGGCAATAGGCGCAACATTACAAAGTAAGAAAATAAAATAACAAGTGCGGTAGAATAAAAACGAATATTTCCAGTGACCAACAGACACAGTAAGACACAGTGGCAACTAACTAATATCTTTGAGAGACTAATTAAAAACGGTTCCTGTATAAACACAAAAGACTTAATATAATAATATGGTCGGACCAAATTATACCAAAAGCGCGTAAGCATCACTAAGCGATAAAACAAATAGTGCATTATGTCTACCAAAATAAGGACGTCATTAGCAAAGCGGTAAGTAAGACGATATTGAATAGCCGCACAAGGCTCATTAGTGCACCGAGTTTGTTGACACTGCAAATAATGAAAAATGAAAAGAACACAAAAAGTACAAAAAAGGCATATGATTCCCAAACTGCAACAACCCTGACAAATTCGTGATAGTAAACAAATAGTAATACATACTTTAAAAAATACGAGAATAGGAATTACATCGGTAAATTTCAAACAATTTTCGATAAGTCCTTTTCCGTTATAGTATGTATTAGTTTATTTTATCAACATATATATGTATTAGGATTTACGTATATATATATATATATATATATAATAACATTACGGTAAATATATATATATATATATATATATATATATATATATATTTACCGTAATGTTATATTTAATTGATTTTTTTACTATTTGCGGCCAATTCCGCCAAATTATTTCTGCTTAGCCTGATGGTTGACTGGTAGATAATGCCTTTAGGCATTAAGTTCGCCATGTGTACATTTTCTTGGTACATGAAGTTAAATAAATAAATAAATAAATGGTGTAACTTCTAGACTTGGATACTTATATTTTCGTCATGTTTAGATTTAGTAGGTTTTTATATTTCAAACATTGTTTGAATATTGGTTCATTTGTATTTCGATCACTGACTCTTTAGCCTAACCGAATGAGTAGGTACTTGTGCGTTGTACATACAATTTGTAAATTTGAGCTTCATTTAACAAATTCAACCTTTAATTTGTAAACAGTACAGTACAGATCCGCTTGACGTTTTAATGTCTTTGTAATTTGCATTTAAGTTAATGTTTGTATTCTTTTAATAAATAAATTCTTAAATAATAACGAAATTTCCTTCGCTTCCGCCTCCACTGATCCCGCAGTGGGCCTCAAGGGCGCCTCCACGGCTCCGGTCTTGCTCCGGTCTTAAATAATGTATGGCTCCGCCCGGCAGCTCGGCGCCACGATCGCTCGCTTTATTTATGGTCGCATGAAGCCGCGACGTGAGACAACACCCATTGAATTATTCGCTCGAATAATCAGGCTTTTCTCATTTAAGGCGGTTATCTCGTGCACGCAGCAATGCTCGCATGTCACGGTTCAAAGCGAATCATATTAATATAGGCCAAGGTCGCGGATTAAGAAATAATGTTGTTACGTTAGGGCGTAATGGGATGCAGGGTAAGCGGTAACCGGGTTGGCAGTACTCGGTTTTGGGTGATATCTCTACAGGCCGCGACCGCTTTCGGTATTAAATTCCAGAAACGTTTCAGACAGAGCAATAACATAGAAATCTAAAGAGTAAAAAACCGACTTCACCGAGTAATACTAAAAAATATAGTCTAAAGTCAAAGTCAAAATGTTTTATTCAAAATAGGAACTTACAAGTCCACTTATTGAACGTCATTTCAACTCCACCGCTTCAGCATGTATGGTTGAGGAGAAGAAGCGGGGCAAGAAACTCCTCAACACAATATTCTATTAATCAATTGTTACTTAATACTAAATTGGGTTACATAATTTCGTAATTTCTAATTGAGAATCTTCCTTTTTTGAAGTCGTTTAAAAAAAGAATCATCAAAATCGGTTGGCGTGATATTTAGAGTGAGTTATGCGTCGTCCATTCGTCGTGCACATACATAATGGGAATTTAAAACTAAAAGAGTTTTCTCATGGATGCCATTGTCAGAACTGGACGAAATTAAAATGGAAAGCTTTCAAATAAAAAAAAAAAACATCCAAATTGGTTGACCCAGTCAAAAGTTCTGAGATAATAAACATAAAAAAACAATATACAGTCTTTGAAGTCGGTTAAAAAGGACGTATATGTTGCTCGACAAATAACCTCTTAATACAGTGTTCAATTAATTTTAACAAACCTTACTAAGCGTTCATTAATTGCTACGAAATCAAAGGCAAGTTAATTTACTCCTACAAACAGTACAAACAGAAAACACGTATTATCCGTCAAATGAAAGACGGAGGCGTATACCCCGCTGAATAATAACGTAAGACGTCACGAGCCGAGATTCACTCTCGCCTAATAATTTCGGCATTACACTGAGATGCTCTATTCCCCAGGATTTAGGTTGAAATTCCAACGGACATGCTAACAAACGTCTCTATTTGCACAGATTGTATTTGTTCAGGAGATTCGGCTATTAATATGGCGCGCCCGTCTTGGTGTAACGAGCCAGCCGGTCACTGGTCGGAGCTAATCGCTTGGCGGTCGCTAATTGCCGGAAAGATGCCCACACTCCCCTCCACCAGAATTAATAATTACTTGTGTAGTATTCCCTAAGTCTCCTCTCAGACAAGTTTCAATACATTAATAATATATAATATATATAATCTCACGCCTTTTTTATCCCCGAGGGGGTAGGCAGAGGTATTCCATTAGTGGATATACCCACATTTCACGAGATATATTGGACCCCTAAACGTGATAGGTGGTGAGCCCATCGCCGCACCGGGTCTATTTACACATATCTCAGAATTAATTCTGAGACCTGCGGGTTTCCTCACGATGTTTTTCCTTCACCGTCTAGCTAGTGATAAATATGTACGTAAGTTTTTGAAAAACTCATTGGTACATGCCAGGATTCGAACCCAAGCCTCACTGATTTTCGACCGGCTCTTTAACCGTCCGGGCTATCACTGCTCTACATTAACTCCCTTACATATTAACATGTGAAAGTGGAAATAGACACGCACATGTTTCATTAGGTAAGACTGCACGCATAAGAACCCTGGTTAGATATTCCATTTAGAGTTCCGTAAATTGGAAAAAGCACCTTATTATTATATTCCGTCACTTGGGACCAAAGAGATTTAAATATAATAAGGCATAGAAGGGACAAAGCGAGAAAAATTTGAATTCAAAAGTTATTCTAAGTGGAATAAGTCTAGTACAATTTCGACCGAATGACAGCTCGCGTTCATACTAACTGACATGACAAGGACATGACGCTTAGGCTTCAAAGTTTTGTATGAAAATATTCCCAATGCCCCCTCTATGCCCTATTATATTTAAATCTCTTTGCTTGGGACTAAACATCCGTGTGTAAACTGTTCCACATTTTTTTAAAATAGAATAACATTTATTGTGCAAACTGTGTACATAGGTTGGTAATATGATAAAGCATAGACAGTAAGTTCAACAGCTTGTCCCGATTCGGACATACAATATGAATAGGTACCTTTAGAAAATAGCTATTGTTGCAGTGAGACTACCTAACAATTAAAAACTTAACAATAGAAACAAAATTAAAAAGTATATACATATATTGTTATTTAGTTAGGTATAAAAAATTTACTGATCAAAAAAAGTAATTGAGCTTATAAAAACATTTCGATAAAAGCCATGTTTTTTATTTATTCCGAAATTATCTTTCATTCTCTACTTTGATATGATTGGGTAATTTATTCCAAAGTTTTTTTAGCCTGAAGGGTGAAATTTCATTGGCCAAATTCAATACTGCCCTAACATCTGAAATATTACTCGTTTCTCGTCTGTAACTTTATAATGCAAAACCAGAGTATGTTGTAATTACGAAAGTTCTGAGATTATTACTTCTAATCCTTCATAATAAATTCTTCATAAATCAACCTACATATAATTATGTTACTTGGATGTATGAGAACAACGTATATTATTTCGTTTTAACAAAATACGTTTCTTAGCTTTTGAGTTAAAAAACACATCCATCCATCCCCACAAACACAAATACACATTACAATAGATGACCAAATGAGAGAGATACAGGTCCGCATAATATAAGTAGGATTTTGGACCAATATAATCAGAACAGCAGAGTCCCAATAGGTTTTTCTTGAAGAAAATGAAAATGTTTTTATTTCTGTAGGTAAGTAAAAATTACACTTACAAATGTCAATAGTCCAATAACAAGGCACTATAAACTCGTCCATGAAGATTGGCTAAATTTAAACAGCAGCCCATCACCACCGACGAGAAGACGACGCGCACTTGGCCGTCTCCGATATCTTGTTAGGCATCTCCAATCTTCTGGATTTCTCCACGGCCCTCATTACTTCGGATCGTGATCAAATTATATCTAATACCGGCTCCTAACAAGCGAATTTGAATATTCTTACGTTATTTTAAAGATATTTTTTTGTATATTTTAGGTTCCTTCCAATCTTGGATAACTCTTAATGAAACTTCGTTAGCTTTGAAAATATTGATAACAGTGAAAAAAATCATACACTACCCTTGTTACTCCCAGAATACAACTTTCGATTGATGAAAGAAGTTTTGAAATCGGTCGAGTAGTTTTTGAGTTTATTCGTTACAAACATACAAATCTTTTCTATTTAGAATATTACTAGCAGGATACCGCGGTTTCACCTTTGTTGTTCCCATTCTCGTGGGAATACGGGAAAAAATAGACCCTTTTCTCCCTGAAAATGTAGCTTTCCATTGGTGTAAGAATTTTTAAAATCGGTTCAGTGGTTTAGCCGCTAAAGACTAACATACAAACAAACTCGCTGTTGAGTTTATAATACAGAATATATAAGTTAGGATTATTTAGAAGAACTTTTCATTGAGATGGCTGTGACCCAAAGTAGTAAGAAGATTTTATCAAGTCGTGTAGACAGCGTAGATGAAACTGGCACATATCGTAATGTAATGATTTCCTTGGCAGGACTAATGGGGTTGTCGGCTGCCCCATTTCACGTCTGTCTGCTTCAGGTAATCAGATTCCCCCAGGTTTGCTCTGCTCCACCGAACAACGGTAAATCTTTAAATAAATACCGAAAATAATCTGCGAAGAAAAATGCTTCAGTTAAAAGGAAAACCCGAATCTGAAGTGCTTACGGGTATAACAGAATGGACGAGTTAAGTTTGTTGCTTATCTACTCACGCTTCAGCAGGTTCTTCCGCAAGGGACGTTTGAAGAAATCCAGGAATAAAATATACATTTTAGTGGCCGCGGATTTGAATAAAATGTCAATTTTTTTTTTTCAGTTTGCTTCAAATGTAGTGTGTAGGCACCGAGGCCCCTATGTACCATTTGCATTGTGAAGTTTTAACTATTCTTAGTTTTAGATAACATCCTTGTACGTTTGTGAATAATAAATTCATTTTCATTTCATTTTCAAATAGTTTTGTAAATGCCACTTATTTTATGACAGGCAGTATTGGCAATGGTAGACAATAGGCTATCAAGCAGCATTTTCACCTTTTTATTTCAACTGTTGACCTCAGAATCGACGATAATAGAATTCATCATCATCATCAACAGCCTACATTTGTCCACTGCTGGACATAGGCCTCCCCTAATGAGCGTCATATCGCCCTGTCTTCGGCTCGACGCATCCAGCATCTGCCTGCAGCCTTTCACAGATCGTCATCCCATCTGGCCGGAGGGCGTCCTACACTACATTTATAATTGAACTAGCGACCCGCCCCGGCTTCGCACGGGTACAATGCTTATACTAAAACCTTCCTCTTGAATCACTCTATCTATTAAAAAAACCGCATCAAAATCCGTTGCGTAGTTTTAAAGATTTAAGCATACAAAGGGACATAAGGACATAGGAATATAAGGACAGAGACAGAGACAGGACAGACTTCGTAAACTCGTTTTCATTTTTAAAAACTTACGTCATATAGCGGACAAATCAGTGATAAAATTAGTATACCAGGCTCTTTGTCAATCGATAACATCGTACTGCATCATTTCTTGGGGTGGTGCTACTAAAACCGCACTTTTGAAATTAGAAAGGGCGCAACGCACAGTGCTGAAAGTAGGCTGGCGCCTCCCATTTCTATACCCCACTACTAATCTTTATTCCACATGCAGAGTATTGACAGTTCGACAACAATTCATTTTAAATATAACAATGAAAACTCATTCACTCACTCCATATGATCCAAAAAAACTAACTAATAAACGATGAGGGCATATTGTCTGTCCCTCCGGATCGTTTACCTCTCAACTCGCACGCACGAACTTCTGTTACCTTGGTGTTTTGGTTTACAATAAACTAAACATAATTCTAAATATCTATCCAAAATCGAAAATGGAATGTAAATCTATTGTTACCAATTGGCTCTTTGAACAAGATTTTTCATAAAACACGGAAAGTGTAATAACCCCGTAAAGCTCCCAATGAATCCTGATACACGTTACACACACGATACTGATAGGTATAAATATATATGTATATATATATAAGTATATATCATATAAAAATGTATATATCATATAAAAATATATATAAAATATTAAAAATTGTCTTTCTCCTAAATTGATAACGTAAGTGACTAATATTGTAAGACATGTAACTTTACACACAGGTTTTGTATAAAACCTAGTATAGACACCAGCTCTCACAAAGGTTTATGTGAATCATTTAGATATTAAATAGTTATAAGTAAAATTGTACCTTTGTGGAGAAATAAAAATATTATTATTATTATATTATTAGAGAAAGCGACTTTGATTTAATACTATGTAGTGATTACTTTGTATTTTATTTTAGGAATAATCAATGGCAAGTAATGAACAATACAAGCTTTATATTGAACTGGTTGCTTTGTTATACGATCACCTAAACGTAAGGGTCTATTGTGCCGCTATCGCAGAAACTGTGTAATGAACGGATTCATCTCGACCGAGTGCCCTTAAGAGAAAATTGATGACGGACGAACAATATTGAGTTGTGGAGAAAAAAAAATCGTTTTCAAATACCTCTTTATAAATTAGAATGCTCCAATTTGAATTTGACATCTAGCTTGGTCTGCTAAAATGAAAGTAAATTTGCAATCTACATCAAATTTTTAATTAATCAACTTCTGTGATTTAAGTACTGAACTGTGGCATAATAGTTGAGAGCTACCGTAACGGAGGGATCATAATGTGATTCCTCCGTTTAAACTTTGCATGGTTAAGACTAAGTGACAAAATGTAATCCGTAAAATGAGCGCGGCCTTGAGGCAGAGCCACGCGAGCTCCATTTGTAAGCCGTAATAAGTTTAGTAGCATGCAGGTTTTATGTGTAAGATCTCCTTTGAGTTGAAAACCCCTTTGAGTCCTGTGGGCACAACATCTGCCAGTACCATCTCAGCATGAATATATTAAAATGTCCCGAGCACTGTATATTGGGGAGCTACGGCGGCGGCGAAGGAAATATTCGAAGTCAACTTAGTATAATAGGTGATTGAATTTTAAAGATATTTACTAACTGCTCCCCACATCTTCATCTGCGCTATTACAATATAGCCTGTATCACTCGGAAATAAAGTAGCTTTAAATATGAGTGAAAGAATTTGTCGAATCTCATCATTACTTCCGGAGATAAACCTAAATACAAACATTTTAACTCTTAATTAATATTTATAAAAGTATATTCAGTATTCCTCTGAGTTGCTAATATTGGTGGCAGTTGTGCTGAAGTTGCGGCCCGTTTCGTGCCCGCGGCCGTTGTGGATCAATTAATCCATCATTGAGATTGTTTGCACTCGGGAGTAAACCGCCGAGTCAAACATTTTGTGAATAAGTAAACCGCGTCCCGCACGCTCCCAGCTCCCACACCGCTCCCAGCTCCCTGCTCCCACTACGGCTCCCAGCTCCCTGCTCCCACGGCTCCCAGCGAGTAGCGCCGTGCGATTGGCCGGTTGCCAGCGGCCCGGGGCTTTCCTCAAATTGAAACAAACCTCATCCCTGAATGAAGCGATATTTCTTTGTTGAAAGTCTAAGCGGCATTCTCCGCCAGGTACAGTGTGAAATTCTGCACATAAATCAGTTTTATTCCTTTCTATTTATGAGTCTGCAGCTTACAATATAATGCACGAGAAAACTAAATTAAAAATCTTGAGACTCACTCGTTTACACATTTATAGCTCTGAATGAGGCGTACAAATATAAAGGACCCGACGATAAAAAGTAAATAAAAGAGCAGCAGAGCATTCATGAGCCTTTCTGGGACGTGGAAAGTATATAGTTTTATAATACAGTACCTATTCAACGTGTAATACGTATGTGAGTCCTTAACTTAAAGATGATAAACAAGTTTACTTACGAAGTTATACTTTTGTGACAAAACATAATACCGACTTAAGCCAAAATTTCAATGGAAACTGAAATAAAAGTTGACATCAAATTTTCTAACAACATTATCCACATAGCGGGAGCTCGAAAGAATATGAGGACGTGAAATGAAATACAATTACTTTCCAAGCGTGTTGCGTTCATGGTCCAGAGAATAATTCGTTGTATTCGCGTCATAGATACATGTATACCTATGTATAGCACACAGAGTAGTGTTAGCTTCGCTTTTTGTGAAGCTCGGGTTAGAAACCTGGCATGTACTCATTAGTTTTTGAAAAGCTTACGTACATATTCATCACTGGCTCTACGGTCCAGGAAAAATCGTGAGGGTACCCAAAGGAATCAGAACTTGCGATGATGGGCTCACCACCTATCACTTTTAGGAGTCCAAAGAATATACTGGTGAAACGTGGGTAGTACCAGAAATGAAACACCTATGTCTCCGGGATAAAAGGCGTGAGATCATTTATTTTATACGTACATCACAAACAAGGTAGAGCTACCTAACAAGTCGTCGGCTAATTCCGTGTAGAGGGGAGATTCTTCTCAGATAAAGTTACTTCTTTTTTTTTTTTTTTTTTTTTTTTTAATAATAATCATTTATTTACAACCCACAAGTCTTAAAATAATACAATCACATTACATTCGTATCTAATCTAGGGTTATTAACTTTGCATCAGAAGTTTGGACTCCTGAACCCGAAACTAGTAAAAACTGTATCTTCGGGGTCAGTGATCCTCGACAAGTGGTTGAGCTAATTGCTAGATTAATTACAAAATTGTGTGGGGGGTGTGTTGTGTATGTGTGTATGTATGGGAGGGTGTAAGTGTGTATGTATAGGAGGGTGTATGAGTGTGTGTAAGGGTGTGTATATATTGATTAGGTTTTACATCGTGTATTAACTATTTTGCAGGAGAAGTTCTGTGTCCGAATAACTCAATTTTAGTAGAAAATCGGTGGTTTTATTTTTAACCTCAAACCGGCTCAAACTGTAGATGGATACCCTTTTATGCATTTTTTCATACAGTTGACAAGAAAGAGCATCATACTGGCGTTTTGCAAATACAGTTCTATATTGAATTGAGGGACGTACTTGAACGCGACGTCGTCGTGAAAGAGCAGTCTCATCGAGGGGTAAAGTGGCATGTTTTCTCAAGATACTCCGGAGAATGTATAGTTGCCGAACCGTTAGGACTTGGCATTCCGAGTAGAGTTGGCTGGTGGGGTGACGGATGGGTTTGTGAGTCATTACCTTTAAAATGGCTCTTTGAGCTTTTTCCAGAGTCAACATAATAGTTTTTCCAGCTCCACCCCAAATAGGAATACAGTAGGTTAGAAGTGATTGGCATAAAGCAAGGTACACAGTTTTTACCGTTTTAGCGTCAGCTAGGTGTCTTATTGTATTAAAAATGTAAATCAGTTTTCGCAATCTCATTTTTAGGGTTTCAATTTGGGTATTCCATTTTAGATTAGAGTCAATGTTGACGCCGAGGTACTTGACACTAGGGACAATGCTAAAAGAGGAGCATTTACAGGTGGGTGTTGTAGAACCGCAGGTATGTATGATAATACACAGGTCTTCAATAGAGACTGGCGAAGCAGATGTTATAGAGAATGGAAGAATTTGTGTTTTCCGGATGTTCAAGGTGAGTAGATTGGCTGAAAGCCAGCCAACTACGACGTTAAGTGCTTCTTGAGCGCGCTGTTTGGTCTCCTTCCAGTCACAACCATGGACCACAAGAGCAGTATCATCTGCGTACGCGTGTAGACTGCAATGTGGTACTTCCAGTTTGCAAAGGTCGTTGACATACAGCTGAAAAAGTGTAGGTCCCAAAATGCTGCCTTGCGGTACACCGTGTTCGATCGGCTCCAAGTCACTGATGTACGAGTCTATCTTAACACATTGTCTACGACCTAGGAGATAACTTCGGAAAACATTCAGAGCTACACCTCTAATGCCATGGTGCTCTAATTTATTTATTAAAATCGGGATTGATACCGTGTCAAAGGCCTTGGAGAGATCTAGAAAGATTCCTAGGCATTTCATTTTGCTGTCAAGTTTACTCGCTACATTATAAGTCAGGCTTGCGATTGCATCTTCAGAAGAAATGCCTGTCCTAAATCCGAATTGGTTTTTAGCTATTATGTCGTATTTATCTAGGAAGTTAACAAGACAATTGTTTAGTATCCTCTCCAAGACCTTTGACAGCACAGGTAATACCGAGATGGGCCTGTAGTTAGCAATGTCACCTTTATCATCCTGTTTGTAAATGGGACTGACCAGAGCTCTCTTCATTACCTCGGGGAAGACACCTGTGGAGATAGAAAGATTGCAGATATAAGTGATAGGGGGTATCAGAGCGTTTTTGGACGCTTTGATAACAGAAGCAGGAATTCGGTCCCAGCCAGAGGCGCAATTCTCACGCAGTCCACAAATTATGCGTTCAATTTCACCAGTGTCGACCTCGAGAAGAACAAGGGAGTTGGTTTGTGCAGATGTTGTCAAAGGAGGTGTAATTTTTAAGGGAGTTATCTGAGCTGCCAGGTTCTTAGCCACGTTCACAAAGTATTTATTAATTGAATTGACTGCAGAATGCGGACTATCGTTCAAGGCAAGTAGAGCCTTTGGGGACTCTGCATGCCGAGTAGAGTTAGTTACTTTTTTAACCACCTTCCACATAGCTTTAGGATTTTTGAGTGCAGTTATGAATTCGTTTTTTTGGTATTCACGTTTGAGTTTACGAAGAAGATTATTTAGAAAATTACGATATCTTTTATAAGTTAAGTTAAGGATGTGATTATCAGGATTTTTTCGTATTTTTTTATGTAGCTTGTCTCTATTACGCATGCAACGGAGTAAGCCTGGAGTTATCCAGGGTTTTAAATTGTGTTTTTTCCTAGGCTTAATTATTATAGTTGTAAAAGAATTTATGGTGTTTGTGATTATGGACACCAATCTTTCTGCAGCCGAATTTGCGTCCAAAGCAGACATAACTTCGGAGAAGTCGGCATTGTCAAGAGCCCTCCTAACAGAATCATAGTCCGTCCTAAGGGATGTCCTGCCTGAACCATCAAATCTACGTACATGTGTACTGAGGATGCATAGCATAGTCGGAAGATGATCAGTAATAGGGGAATCAAAAACGAAGGCCTTAGAAGTCAGGTTTGATTTTAGAAGGATGTGATCTAGACAATTATTTAGCCTTGTTGGAAATGTATATGCTAGTTACTTCTTTGTGTAATAGGTTAAAAGGTCCTGCCGCCGGACACCATCCGTAAAGCTAAGTTCCGGTTGTCAAGGAGTGAAAGGATCCCCCCCCTTCGCCACTCACCCCCCCGCTTTCCAATCGGCCAAGTGACAAACGAAGGTTCCATTCGCTTAATTGCGACACTACCTATTTAGAACTTCTCATTTGTGAGGCTCGGGTTGTAATCCTGGCATGTATCAATGAGTTTTTCAGCGTACGTATTTGTCATTAGCTCGACGCACGAAAACATCGTGAGGAAGCTGGTAGGTCCTAGAATTAATTCTGAGGCATGTGTAACGGTCCGGCGATTGGCTCACCACTGGAAAAAAATATGACATATAAGGTATCTAGAGCTACAGTTATACACGAGATTAATTGTTGAATATAGTCATGTTTAATGCAATTTACAAAATTTAGAAAATACGCACAATATTATCTAACAGCATGCGGTTGTAGGTAGATTTGCGCATGAATGGAAGCTACGAGCCTGTTTATTTTTAAAATACTACTTAAAATATTTCAGTGTGTAATATTGACTACAATTGAGTAATGTATATTAGTTTAAGAAAGAAAAAAAAATTGTAAAAAAAACTTATTTTAAGTAACAATGCCAAATGAATCTATTACACTTACCTATCACACCATATTTTTTTCCAGACGGTAAAAAAGTCACCCTGTATAGCGGTCGAAAGAATGTTGATTGTGAAACGTAGGTATTGTAGGAAATGGAAAACCTCTACCTCCCCCTCGGGGATAAAAGCCATCGTGTCAGTGATTAAAGGTACGTCCTTTTTTTTTTTTTTATGATATAAAAGGGGGCAAACGAGCAGACGGGTCACCTGATGGTAAGTGACGTCCGTCGCCCATGGACACCTGCAACTCAAGAGTCACAACTGCGTTGCCGACCTTTGAGTCGGGAGTAGAGGGAGAGGAGGGGAAGGGGGGATTGGGGCCTCCGGTTACCTCACTCACTCAACGAAACGCAATGCATTGCTTTACGCTGGTTTTCTGTGAGGCCGTGGTATCACTCCCGTCGAGCCGGCCCAAGCGTGCCGAAGCGTGTCCTTAGAGTATTGTGTCCATTTTACTTAGTCGTGCTCTACAGCCGCGCTCATGGCAAGTGAGCGCTATTTGTCATTCTATTTGAATAATCTTTACGGTTTACATAACATAACATAGAACTCTATAAAGTAAAAAGCCGACTTTAACTTATATGGTTTTCTCGTCGATGCCATTGTCAGAACTGGACTAAATTAAAATGGGACCACACGAAAAGCACCACATTTCAAATAAAATAAGAATCTGAAAAATCGGTTCACCCAGTCGAGAGTTCTGATGTAACAAACATAAAAAAACATTCAGTCGAACCTCCTCCGTTTTTGAAGTCGGTTGAAAATAACATGGCCAGGGCTCTCTGAGACGTATGTTTTGTGAAAAATCCCGCTCGTAAATAGGCCCTAATGCCGGAAGATGCGTGGCGCGGATTAATGCCCGCCGCAACTTTTGTCCGGACAAAGGCATTAATCACCGGCTCAGATTAATACGGCACTTCGAAGCCATTATATCATTGTATCCCGTAGATTGCTCAGCTCCAGTGATCGGCCTTTTGACCGAGATTGAGATAGTACGTACGAAATTTTGGTTAGCAGTTTTAGTGAAGTGATCGGCGTTCAATACGCTATAACTATCGGATTCTTTTGATGGATCAGTCGCCAAAGACGATTTCTAGTTTACGACGTCTGTCCTTTTTTTTATCTTTTACATTGTAGGGGTTTGCGCGTGCAAAGGTGCAATATGATGAAAAGTAACCTATTAGTAGGGTATCAGACTGAGTGAATACCTCATTTCGTATCTGTTGTGTATGTGTTGATAGTTTTCACTTTGTCTACTTGCTATGCAAGGCTGCAAAGTTGATATTTTGTGCGAGAAGGTACTTGTATTGAATCCGGGGCGTAGCGAGGGTTCAACTTCGTTGTCGAGCCAAACACACAATTCTTCAACTCGCTACAGCGAGGAAAATACCTACTAGGTGCAAGAAAAACAGCTTACATGCCAAAGAGATTAGTCTAAATTTCTATAAGTATTATATTAGTACTTTTGTTCATTCAATCGTCGTGACATGAAATAAGTATTGATTCAGGGGTCTGGCTCTTTTGCACCTAGATTTCGATTGACAAATACAAAGAGATTAAAATATAATAGGGCATAGAGGGGACAAAGCGAGGAAAATTGGAAGCCAAAAAGTTATTCCAAGTGGAATAAGTCTAGTATAATTTCGACCGAATACTAACTGACATGACGCTTGATCTTCAAACATGCTTCAAAGTTTTGTATGGTCCTATTAAATTTTAATCTCTTTGGACAAATAGAATATTTTCAGGCTTGTGAGGTGAAAAAGTAGTTATATTCCTATCTATGTCCTTTCTCAGGAACTATGGTCTATGGTATGGTATGGTATGCCAATTTTTATCTAAGTAGATTACAGGTATAAAAAGATAACAGATAGGGTACATTAGTAGGACCTAGTAGATGGGTACCTACCTACTAGCACGTACTAGGTACTACTATGATTATACTATACCTACTGGGTAGGTTTTTCAACGTTTTTCATATAAGTAGTAAACCTACGGGACCATCAGTGCGCGAGCCCTACTCGTATTTAGTTGTTTTGCAGTTTGTTGCTCCCTAAGTGAAGGTGGTTTAGTTATATTAGCACATCAACTTCGTCAAGTAAAGTAATTAGCGGTAGTTCTCTCTGCTTCTCCTCCCCTCATGGGAATACTTACAGCGGACTATTACAGTTATATGACGTCACACGGTCCGCGTATAGAGCGAACAAAGGAGAAACTGCCACCGTCGCCATCTAGCGAATACATTGCGAATCCCAGAAGAGTCTTGGCATCCTCGGATGGTAGCCGCGCGGGTAACGTTTAGTCGCCTCTGCGACTGACACTTAAAACGGTACACCGCTCATTGCACAGATGGCGCTTGGAATTAATTAAAAATACATACACAAGCCATCCTCCAGAGAGGGTTGGTAGGAATTAGGGTTGTAACGGAGCTTCGCCTCCGCCTCCGTTACTGCGGAAGTTCCGCAAGAAATCGTACCTTCGCCTCCGCTTCCGCCTCCGCACAATTTTTGCGGAGTTGTAACGGAGTTTTAATTACTATTTTTTCGGCGCCGCCAAGTTCAGTGCCAAATGAACAATTATTTAGTTCAGCTGGATTAATTTATGAATCCCTTAGAAATCGTTTGGAAGGTGATAAAGCCACAAAACTATTGTTTGTCAAATTTAATTTACCTCTCCTTAATTTTGATTACAAAAAAATTAACTTAAAGTTTTTACTTTATATTTTAAATGTTTACTTAAGTGTTAAGTAATTAAAATAAAAACTTTTGAACCTTAAATTACTATTTTATTTACATCCACTTTCACCTTCGCCTCCGCCTCCGTTAACCTTCGCATCCGCGGAAGTGAAAATCATCGCCTTCGCATCCGCCTCCGCCTCCGTTAAGAAGGCCTCCGTTACAACCCTAGAGGGATGTTACGTTACACGTGCTTTGGAACCACTGAGGTCTGCGTGTTTTCCCTAACAATATTTGCTATCATCATTGAGCGAGTTTACCATCCGTTTCTTTTAACTCATTTATATAATCTTAGAAATATTACTTATTATGATAAAAGTTCCCCTTTTTAAATGACTAGTTTCAGTTCTCTAAAATAAACTCGATTAGTTTTTTTGTTTTTTTTTTTATAGTATAGGGGCAAACGAGCACACGGGTCACTTGATTGTAAGCGACCACCATCGCCGATGGACAGCTGCAACTCGAGAGTCACCAGTGCGTTGCCTTTGAGGTGAAAGTAAGCTCTCTTCTTGAAGGTTTCAAGGTCGTAGCGGTCCGGAAATACCAGAGATCAGTTGCGCGTATAACTATCCAAGTGGTGTGGATGATGGTTTTGTCGCGTTGAAGTTTGGTGAAAGCTGCGTCCGGTTATAAGTCCGAAGAATTCCTCAGAGTACTCCCCATGATACAGACGATAGAGAATGCAGAGTAAAATAGTAATTTGAGTATTACTTAATTTATTTTCACTTAACCTATTTGTCCTGTACATTGTTAGCCTAAGCCTCCACTTGAGTTTTTTTAGCCTCTTCACTTTTTTCTAGATTCTCCTTCTCTTTATTGATTGGAACCAACTCATCTGAAAAGATGAAAAACAAACGTTACTTTTACTGCAAAAGTCCCAGAAATAGTAAATAACATATTATTTTTCATAAAGCAGTGATAGCCCGGACGGTTAAAGAGCCGGCCGAAAATCAGTGAGGCTCGGGTTCGAATCCTGGCATGTACCAATGAGTTTTTCAAAAACTTACGTACATATTTATCACTAGCTCGACGGTGAAGGAAAACATCGTGAGGAAACCCGCAGGTCTCAGAATTAATTCTGAGACATGTGTAAACAGACCCGGTCCGGCGATGGGCTCACCACCTATCACGTTTAGGGGTCCAATATATCTCGTGAAATGTGGGTATATCCAGTAATGGAATACCTCTGCCTACCCCCTCGGGGATAAAAAAGGCGTGAGATTATTATTATTATTATATTATTTTCATAAAATAGCAAAACATCAAAGGTATCGATTTTGTGTGCTTTAGAACACTTCTTCTTGTTCAGTCGGGTAAAAAGTCGTAAGTCCCATACATTCATTAATAAACATATTTAAGTGTTGATTACGTTAAAACCCAGATATTCTGAAAGTCGTAGTTCTGTTTTCAACGGTTTTGGAATAGAGAATTGAAGATGAATCAGTCACCCAAGGACTTCTTCATTATTTTTTTTAAATTCCCCACTAGGAGCCAACATTTGTGTGCATGAACATCTGTTGGTTACGTATCTGGGTGTTTAATATTTATTTAGGTATGGTTAACAGTTGTTCAGTACCCATAGTACAGGCTCTGCCTAATTTTGTACTAAATAACCCTGAGTGAATTTTGTCCCACAATTTATTATTATTATTTATCATAGATACTATGACTGCATGTACTATAATAAATGTGTTACCGGGGCTTGTCCCGCCGCTGGGGGGGTCCCAGGGCTGCCTTCGGCCGGAGCCCCACACCACGAAGACCAGGTTCGTGGCCACGCCCACCGCGCCCGTCACCAGGAACACGATGCGCCAGCGGCTCACGTCCGTCTATAAAAAAATATATATTTCAGACATAGACCATAGTTTGTTAGTAGCCTTACTTTAATCAGTTAAGAACCGCTGGTTCCAATTGGAACCGAGACACAATTAAAAATCTGTTGTGTCTGTGATTCATGGTCTGAGAGGTTAACTTAAACTAGATGAGTGTGTTAGTACATACACTATAGTGCATCTGCGACCGCAGTGCCTGGTATAGGAACTATCGAACCTGTTAGTATAGCGATTATTGCCAGAATGCTAATGGAGCTGGCGCGAAGTCGTTACAGTGCGGCAATATACGGCAGATGTGATGTGATGATGACCTTTTATTTTCTGTGGGTACTAAAGGTACACTTAGAAAAGTCAATAGTCTAACAACAAGACACTCTAAACTCGTCCCTGGAGATTGGCTAAATGTAAACAGCAGTCCATCTCCACAAACGAGTTGCTGGTTCCAAATGCAGCACCCTGAGAATAACCAGCAAGTTACTCAAGGACATAACATGTTTCAACTGACTTGTACAAACGAAATACTGAATTTTTGTAAATCAGCTGCTAATCAACACTAAAACATTTAGTAAAAGTCTTTGATAGGCCCTAGATATAATGCTTGTGTTTGTAATAAGGAAACTTTTTGATTGGCTAGATTGTATTTCGAAATAATACGTCACTGTTCGCCTCTTTGTGGACGTAGTGCTGCAATTGGTGCTGTATAAACAATAGAATAGAATCAATGCAGAAAGTCTTTACTTTGCATAAGGAGTCTAGAGATTGTAAAATGTATTGTATACATTTTCTAAGCTGTAAATTTTCCCATAATTAGTATAAATAGACTAATTACACCAATGAAAAAATCGTCTAAGTGGGCTAAATAGTATTTCAGTTAACCGAGAACATCTCAAAGAGCAAACTATCCTTTGTTTATGAGACTGAACCAAGAGAGGGCGCTGACCGGGTCGTTCCTGAGGATGAGGCTGGTGAAGATGGGCGTGCCGATGGACAAGATGTTGGCGCTGAAGTTGGTCAGCGACAGCAGCAGCCCTGCGTAGTTCGGCGACAAATCCAGGTGGTTCACCTGCAACACGCAGCAATCTATTTAGTTCTATACTTACAGCCGGCCACTACTAAATTATTATATTTTTAATACTAGCATTATGAAATATTCTGTAAAATGTCCCTTGAGCTGAGCGCAATGAGCTTACAACACTGTTCAACTCGAAATTTGGCGGTTTTCACATTGTAATGCCTTTCGACGGAGCTGCTCATTGCGCGTTTAACCATTGGATATAGATTTCATACAATCAGAAGCAGTAGTGACATCGCACAGATGTTTTTCTCTCCTGATAAGTTGTTTAAAATTACTAATGCGGTGTTGTTAGCTAAGGGACGAAAAGAATAAGTTTTTGCATCCATAATCTCACCATGATCAAATATATATATATATATATAAAGCACAGCGGTATTGTTTCCTGTGAAAATCAGACGACTTCATACGAAGTATGAACCTCCAGAAAATACTGTGCCAACTTTCATGATGTTTGGTCAAACCAAATATTTACCAACATTCAGTAAGTTAGATCAGCCAAAAGAGTATTCTGTGCAACATACCTTCTCCCAAAGATAATTGGCATTATTTGTTGCAAGACTTCCAAGAATGGGCTACTATCAATTATGCATACCATGAAACCGGCCATGGAGCTGCCGTGGACGGTGAGCACGGCCACCAGCACGCCGACGGCCAGCGGCTTGTTCTCGGGGCCCACAAACGACAGCCCCACCAGCAGCAGCGCGCTGCCGAACATGCCTGCACAGCACACGGGTTTTATAGAGGTCTTCCTAAGTAGTGCCAAATAGTGCCCGGACCATATGAACAGTGCAATCATACTTTCAGAGATATTCAGGTCGTTCAGTAATTAGGAAGAGTTGTTTGGCATTATCAGAACAGCTCAATTCCATGAACTTGACGGTCTCGCGGTCATCGTCATGGTGGTAGCTATCACTCGCGTCAGTAAAGCCTATGTTACTCAAAAATAGAAATAGTGTTGTTAGATTTGACCGTTTACTCGTGGTTTACTGGTAACAAAATTTACCGGTAAATTTTGTTACCAGTAAATCAATAACATCAGTGAAAGAATTTTCAGAATTGGGTTCAACTTGCAAACAAGTTTCGGTCAAATCGGTTTTTTATTCTTTATTTTATTTGATTTATGTACAGAAAAATATGTTTACATCGATGAGAAGAAAAAAACTTACGCTCGAATGCTAGAAGTGCCAAAATGAAATGAGTTGTTAGTTATTTAAACAAAGAGCAGTGATAGCCCGAACGGTTAAAGAGCCGGCCGAAAATCAGTGAGGCTCGGGTTCGAATCCTGGCGTGTACCAATCAGTTTTTCAAGAACTTACGTACATATTTATCACTAGCTCGTCGGTGAAGGAAAACATCGTGAGGAAACCCGCAGGTCTCAGAATTAATTCTGAGACATGTGTAAACAGACCCGGTCCGGCGAAAGGCTCACCACCTATCAACTTTAGGGGTCCAATACATCTCGTGAAATGTGGGTATATCCAGTAATGGAATACCTCTGCCTACCCCCTCGGGGATAAAAAAGGCGTGAGATTAAATTATTATTGTATTATTGTTAGTTACCAATCGAGTTGAAGAGTTTCCGACATTTGGTGAGCGAGAGCAGCCCGCGGTTGTAGATGCGCTCGCAGATGGCGGTGGAGATGAAGCTGCCCGTCCACATGCCCAAGTACGGGAGCGCCGACAGCGACGCGCTCTGCAGACGCGGCAAGTGGACAAGCCAAATAAATTCCCTTTTTCATATATTGGGATCACAATTCACAAATAATTTTTAACAAAAACCGACTTCAAAAAGGAAGCAAAAAGAAGTAAAAAAGGACTAGTCGCTACTACGATTTTCGAAGGTTCCCCTCGATTGCTCTGGGATGCCATCATCAGATCCTGGTTTCCTTATGGTATCACCGTTGGGATATCACCTTTCCAACAAAAAAATAATCATCAAAATCGGTTCCCTCAATACAACATCTATAGATTGCGTATTGAAAGCATCCAGAAGAGATCTAGACTACAAAGCACGTCAACATTTAACGGATTATCGGCACCGGTGTGAAAGGTATCACTTTGTGTCCCTAGAAGATCGTCGGGTCATAAATGATATCTGCTACCTAATGGGTATAGTCAATGTTCTGTTGTGTGGGTATGGTCTGTTGATTGTCCTGATCTGCTATCGAAGGTGGGGCTCCGTACAAACCAAATGGGTCTAAGACAGCGGCCACTGTTACATGTACCATTTGCTCGTACTAATGTAAGACAAAACACCTTCTTGCTGGGCGCTGCTAAAAGTTTTAATGAATTCTCTATTGAATATGACATTGATCTATTCTGTACCGGTACATCTTTTGTTAGAAGAGCATTAACATCATATTTGTTAGAAGAGCACTAACAACAGACTTGTCAAACCCAGACTGCTCACCTAATTAAGTTTGTAGTTTATTTTTTATTTTTTTATTAACGTAAGTAGTTGAATTTTTTGAACTTATATTCCAAACAATCTTAATAGGTAGGTACCTATTAGGTAGTTAGTTTTGATAGCTATATGTGGAGACTTGTTGTCAGCAACCAGAGTACTCAGTTTTTGAATTTATTGTCATGTAATTAGTCTGTAAGTCTTCCCAAAAATAATAAAGTAAAATAAATAAAATAAAGTTATCCGCGAACATACATAAAAAAAATAGGTACCGATACGGTTGAATTGAGAAACCTCCTTTTTTGAAGTCGGATGAATAAGATAACGATGATGTGATCACAAACTGCAAACATGTCATCCTTAAATATATACATTCTGTCAAAAAAGTATCGGGAATTGATATTTTTTAATGGTTCCAAATTGAATTATTATTTTATTTTTTTGTTGGTACTTTGGCACAACTGTTGGCTGTGTGGCTGTTCCATTTTGGTGTGGAGTTTGAGCTGCATGTGTCATTTAGATTAAATACAGTGCTGTTTTTAGTTTGATCATCCATAGTCTGTGTTGCGAATTTTATAATGGACAAAAACATTGAACAAAAGAGTTTGTCTCAAATTTTGGAATTTCGTGTTCGGAGTCGCTAAAAATGTTACAGTAGGCGTACGGTGAATCGCCTTTATCAAAAACACGTGCTTATGAATGGTACAATGCATTCAAAAGCGGTCGAGATGTGATGGAAGATTTGCCTCGCTCCGGTAGGCTATCAACATCTTCTACTGAAGTTAACATCGCGAAAGTGAAAGAAATAGCGACTTAAAATCCTCATTCAAGTTTGAGAGAGATAGCCGCTGAACTTTCTGTGTCTCATAAGTCGATCCGTACTATTTTAGACAATAACTTGTGTATGGAACATGTTGCCGCTCGACTAGTCCCAAAAGACTTGAATTTTATCCAAAAACTTAATCGCATAAGAGTCGCTGGGACATGCTAGAACGAGTCAGTTCGGACCAAAAACTCATGAAACGCATTGTCACTGGTGAGGAAATGTGGGATAACGAGTTTTACATGCAAACCAGCCAACAAGCTTCGGAGTGGCACCTTAAAACTGATCTAAAACCGAATTCGCGGCGAGAACTGAAGTCAATTCCGGAAAAAGCGTTTAAAAACTGTTCCGATGATTCTACTATTCGTTGGCGTATGTATATCATTTCTGAAGGAACATACTTTGAAGGTGATAAAATAAATTTGGAAGAATAAATAAAATTTTGTGTGATAATGACCTTTTCCCGGTACTTTCTTGACAGAGTAGTATTCTATCGAATCATGTTGGACAGTATGATCACAGACCAGTATCTCTCTTACAGAGGATGACCCAGAAAGTCAGCTGTGCTTCTAAGAATTAACTGTCATTTGATTGATCATCTTGACCACAGAGAGCAATGGATTTTTAAATCGATCGATTTATGTGCTTGGAATAAACGCAGAAATGCAAAACGACAGACACGCGGAATGTCGGAATTCTGTCATTTTGCTTGTCTAACATTCTGCTTATCTGATATATTGCGTAGGTACTTATCTGACTTTATGCGTTTTCCGTATTCTTTGCCCTAAGCAGCTCTACAGCTCTCATTGTAGCTCGTTGATATGAGTTTTGCCGCTGTAGATCCTTAAGGCTTAAGGCAGTAACTATTTACTACTAAGATGTATATTGAGAAGCAAGGAGTTCAACTCACGTCCCGCAGCGAAATGCCGAGCCCCTTCTCGAGGTAGGTGGGCATGTCGACGAAGAAGAGCACGAACCCGTAGGCCGTGCCGATGTGCGCGATCACCAGCGCCCACACCGGCGCCGACGTCAGCATACTGCGGTACGGCGTCGGCGGCGCCTCTTCGCCCTGAACGCGTAACAAAAGTATATGATCGTTTCTTCCTATTCCAGGAAATACTCAATATGTATTTCTAGAACCCCTCAAAGTGACAGGTTGCCCATCGATGGACTGAGGTACTGGTGGCGAGCTTCGTCTAGTTTTCCTTCACCGTCGATCTACAGTTGTGTAATAGGTTAAGTATGATTTTGAAACCTTATCATCAGGCCTCAAATCTGATTCTCACTTCTGACAGGGCTATTAATACTGCTTGTAATTAAAAATACCAACCATAATATCAATTAGAAGTCTGTACGAATGAGAAAACTAGACAATTATGAATGACAATGACGCCTGGAACAGATTTCCTCCAGCACAGCACAATACGATCAAAATATAAATAAATTTTGTAACCCAACGGATGAATTGATTAAAAAAATTGGCTGTCTATAAAGTAGGTTCACGGACGATAATTTTACGTGATAACGTCATAATAACACCAGAAAGTGACTAAAAAAGCACGCCTGGCTGTTCATGATGGGGTGTTGGTTCCTATCTTAACGTATGGTAGCGAGAGTTGGGTATGGCAGAAGAAGCACGAGAGTCGAGTAAATGCAGTAGAAATGCGCTCACTAAGAAGCATGAGTGGAGTACGATATCAATCGTACTACACACTAAATTACACTATTCCTCATTCTATCAATCATGATAGCATAAGGAATAGTGTAATCCGAGAGCGTTGTGGCTTGAAAGAGGATGTAGAGACTAAGATTGAAAAAGGAATGATCAGGTGGTTTGAACATACAAGTATCGACCGGATAGATGCAAGGCGTCTAACGAGACAAATATATAAGGGGATTGTGAGTGGCCGAGGCGGCATAGGGCGACCTAGGCGTACTTACATCGATCAGATCGGCGATGTATTGAAAAAAAGCCAGATAAAGAATACCCGAAACCGACGAGCTTGTATGAACCGATTAATGGATGTGGTGAGGCGCGTGAGGTATGCCAGGATCGTAGCAGGTGGCGGGCTGTTGTCTCTGCCTACCCCTTTGGGAAAAAGGCGTGAGCATATGTATGTATGTAACATCTTAACATAAAACTTTGATGAAAATTGCACACTGGAGTGGAAGAGAGATAGATGCGTCACAAGCCGAACGCTTAGACTGATCGTGCCTCTCTATCGCTTGTTCGGTGCTCTCGCTTTATCGCTTGACTCAGGCGGAACGTGACAATGAGTCTTTTTCGTGCGTGCAGCCGGCGTTCATCGATTTATAAGACGTTATCACGTCAATAATGTGTTGAGGAGTTTCTTGCCCGCATGTTCTCCTCAACCATACATGCCGAAAAGCATTCTTTGAGGTGCTGCGTGTTACCTGTGTGCCGGCCATGAGGTTCCGCTCGACGTAGGTGGCCTCTTGGGGCGAGATGAGCCGGTGGTCGGCGGGGCAGCTGGCCGTGAGCAGGTGCCACAGCAAGGCCACAGCCAGCGTCAGCACGCCCAGCGTGTAGAAGATCAGCCGCCAGCCCAGCGCCGTCGACGCCAGCCAGCCGCACAGCGGCATCGAGATGATCGTACCCAGCTGGCCGCCTATAGGAGATAGGTCGCTCATTAACAAAACCGGCTTATGGCGAATCTGGATGTATATTTTGGCTGTTCCTTTGGACTGATCATTGTCAAAAAGTGACAACCGCCATAGTTAAAGTGCTAGTTACAAAAATTGCAAATCGGAGATCTGCGGTAGCCTTTGAGTATTAAACCAACAGGAGACGTCAGGCGCACTAATTCTTTGCAAAAAAAGTCTGCCTATTTCTGCGCCCGAGAAAACGCACACAAATAATGTTAAAACAAACGCATTTTTTGACAAAACAATTAAACATTAGCTTGAACTAGATGCACACAAGTATATTTACACAAAGAAACAACAAATTTGAGCACTCCGTAAACTCAAAACAACTAGTTGTATATAACAGGTAAGAGCATTGCTCGTAACTTTTTTGGCAGAGGGGAACGCCTGTCAGTTACGTCTCCGGTTGGTTTAATACTGAAAGGCGGTAGCCCGTTTGTTATGGTAGCGATATCGAACCAATGTAAAAGTACCTCCGTAGACGACGCCGGCGAGCGTGGTTCGCTCCCTGGGCGGCAGCCATCGGCCGAGCAGCGTGTGCGTGCTGGGAAAGAGGCAGGCCTGGCCCAGGCCCATACAAGTGCGCGCCACGCAAACCAGGGCCCAGCCGCCCTAGGGAGATACACACATCGTCACCCACTATGGTCCAAATTCAAGGAGTAAAAGCAGAAAACAAATCCCTAACATAATATAACAAAGAACCTTTAACGTGACAGGTGATGAGCCCATACACATGCCTCGAATCAGTTCTGGGACCTGAGGATTTCCTCCAAATTCAAAATCGTTTATTTTCTATTGGTATTAAAATATACACTTAGAAACGTCAATATTTTATAATAACAAGGCACTCTAAACTCGTCCATGAAGATTGGCTAAGAGATGTTTTTCCCTTCACCATCGAGCTTGTCATAAATATGAACCAGGGCATTTAAATTAAATTTCTCTCTGCTTCGTATCCGGGTGTTTATATTTATTTTTATCGGTTGCTTAGTACCCATAATTTATTTTTGTGCTATGACAATAAATTACAACATTTTATATAAAAAAGTTTTAGTATTGCTGCTCAAATGAACAGCAAATAAAAAGTTATCAAATGTAAAGTAAGAAAAATGTGAAAGGCTTCTGTCTGACACAATAGTTTAATCTTCAGGAATCCAGCTGTCAGACACAATCTACGACAATAATTATGAAGCTACTTCCACTGATAAGAATTCCCAGTTTGCGTGTATTCGTTGTTTGATGATACTAAAGCAATAAAAAGTTTTATATAATATGTAAACGTTTTAACACGTCATAATATCAACAAACACTGTTTCTGACCGAGGAGCCAATACTTGGAAAAACCGTATGAGGGCTGTTAAAGGTGCTTGAGTTAAAGATTTATTGAAAGTCTATTATTTTCTACCAGATAAATATCATAATGCGTCATTACTTTGGCACCATTTTCTGAAACAGGCTGAGTTTAAAAATCAAGATAATAGATTTGACATAAAACAATATCAAAATATTTTATTTCTAAGGATGTCATGGTACGAAGGAAGTAATTAAGTAACAACACTTCATTGTACACCAATTAAAATATGCAATAAGTGCCACAATTATAAAAAAAAGTATAATGGGTGGTCTTATGGCTCTGAGCCATTTCTTCCAGACATCCTTAGGACGGATGTAACTGAAATAAACAGATGAAGGCAGGTGGTGCACTAAAAATAACAATGGATAAGATTAGAACCGTTCTGTTTTAAGCTTGATTAACCTTGTTTAAGCGTATCTATAACAACAAACAACTCTTTATTGTACACCAAAAACAACACAATATGGATTACCAACATTAACGAAAGTACAATTTTCTATCACTTTTAGCGATCTCCTCCAGATAACACAAACTATCCCAATAACTTTGAGTATTAAACCAACAGGAGACGTCACGCGCACTAGTTTCTTTGCAAAAAAGTCTCTCAATTTCTACGCGGGGGACGAGGAAACAAACACAAATAATGTTAAAACAAACGCATTTTTTGACAAAACAATTACACACTAGCTTGAACTAGATGTACACAAATACATTCACCAATCCAAGCACTCCGTGAACTCAAAAAAACTAGTTGTATATAACAGGTATGCCTGTTGACCGACACTTTTTTTTGGCAGAGGGGAACGCCTGTCAGTGGCGTCTCTGGTTGGTTTAATACTCAAAGCCCAATAATTAGAATGGACAATTATATAACTGTGATCGCATAATCTCTCGTAAAGCGAATCTGACCTAAAGCGAAGAGTTCAATCGTTCCACTCACCAGTGAGGCGAGCGTCGGCAGCAGCAGGCAAGTGACGCCGTTGAGCAGCAAGGAGCAGGTCAACACCACCTTCCCGCCGAACCGCTTGGCCAGCACGCCCGCTGGCAACTGCATCGCCACGTACCCCCAGAAGAACGAGGACAGGATCACGCCCTGCGTCTTTTTGTCCCAATCGTATATCTGATGGAGAAACACAAATTGATGTTTCATGTTTGGGTTTTATGGATTATTTCTCGAGGTATCCAACTCTATCTAGTAAGTAGCCAAATGCTGGTAGTTACTGATATTAATTTTGTAAAGAAGGGTTGGCGCTAGGCAGGTGGAACATAAGAAAAGGACAAAAATAATGTTAATGATGTTGGATCTTAAAATTTCTTCGAAATATCAAAACATTATAATCAATCCTTCCCAACATCATTAGTCTGTTTCTCTACAATCACCTCTGGTATAGGCAGTATATTCACAATTTTCGGCGGCAGCCTGTTTATATATCTCTAGTCGCAGAGCTATCGCAGTCCTATTGTGTTTCCTAAGGCATGGCCTGCTCACCGTGACAGAGGTGTCGTTGATGCGCGTCTCGTCGGTCATGGCCAGCACGGCCACGCCCATGCTACTGCGAACGATGAACTGCATCGCCAAGGTCGCACACATGCACGCCATCTGGATGTGCCGCACGCCCAGCCCGAACGCTGCACACAGAGACAACTCCCATTGCTACACCATAAGGTCCGCTATATATGGACGGACTACGAAGAACGACCAATTCTCTCAGCATTTTGTCCACCTTTGTGACTTGTGGAGTTGAAGGTACATTAAAAATGGTCATGTTGACCTTGCAATCGATGATTGTCAAAAATCTGTCCGAAATTGTAATATGACTATGTGCCTATTATAATTAATAAATAAAATAAATAACGTCAAGCCCTATACCCCCGAGGGGGTAGGCAGAGGTATTCCATTTCTGGATATATCCACTTCACACCAGATATTATTTGAACCTGCTGGTTTCCTCACGATGTTTTCCTTCACCGTGGAGCTAGTGATAAATATGTATGTAAGTTTTGAAAGACTCATTGGTACATGCCAGGATTCGAACCCGATTCACTGATTTTCATCATGTGAAGCAGGCTCCTTAACCGTAAGGCTATCACTGCTCTTTATAATTGTGGACGGATTTTTCTAAATCGTCTTCATTTCGTATAATATCACGGAACTTGTAATTACTCTAGTTAAATTGTCTATACTAGTAGCACTTGTACGTGGTGGAAAGCCTCAGTCCGTTTTGATTGGTCAATTCACTGACCGCATTATGACTGTACCTGATTGGTCAGCATGTGACCAATCAGGTACCATTATACAAATTTTTTTTGAAATTGACTATTGAAAAAACTCCGTAGTACCACTAGTAAAATATCCATGGCTTTTACAATAACCCTGCGACAGTCATATTTTCAAGGAATATCTTCTGTTGTGCTACCATCAACTCATAGAGTAGGATTTACTTATTCCAATGAGAAAGATAAACAATGAAGCAGTCATGTTTAAATTGGGTCAGTATTGCTTTAGAGCTGATAGCTAGTATGGAGGCTTATTGGATAATCAACAATGAGGTCATTAATCAACTTCACTTGAGGGTACATGGTTTTGAAATAACAACTTGTAGTACACTCAAAAGATAACCCAAAAAGAGGTATAAAGTGCGTGAGCTGGGATCTAAGCGATTACTGCAGCGGCCGCGGTATAAAAGTTGTACTAGCAACTTCGCAAACAAATCACTAAAGGTCAGTTTAGTAAAGTTTTAACAGAAATTCCGAGTCCAATACTTTACATTTATGTTGTTGATCTTCCGACTGCTTCTCGGGACACTTCTCAGAGACATTCTCGGAGGCCTTCTGTGGGACTTTTTCGTAGTTATGCTCGGAGCCGGCCATGTTGGGAGCTGCTAGCGCGTCACGTCTCGCCCTCACCACATCTCGGTCCGTAACACAATGCGTTTAAATTTAACTTCTAAATCATTTAATTCCTTATCAGAGATCACTGCTTAAAAATACTTAAAATTATCTGCAAATTAAATAGCGACTTTTGCGTGGTGTCGGAGTCTCGTTCCACGCTCGCTGAGTGGCGGGCACTGATACTGTGATCCGTAGACAAGAAAATGGTTTTGTTTTATGTCATAAATTATTGTCCGATTAATTAGCTATATATAAAATTTTAACTGTGCTGGTGTTTGTAGATATTCAAACACCACAGCTATATTGTCATACTAGCGGATGCCCAGCGGCGTTGCCCGCGCGGATTCCTTTTATTCCCGTTCCCGTGGGAATTTCCGAAAATCCCTTCATAGTGGTTGCCTACGACATATTTAAGACACCTACATACCATATTTCAAATAGCGGGTGCCCAGCGGCGTTTTCCCGCTTGGATTTAGTTTATTCCCGTTCCCGTGGGAAATTCCGAAAATCCCTTCATAGTGGTTGCCTACGACTTATTTAAGACACCTACATACCATATTTCAAATAGCGGGTGCCCAGCGGCGTTTTCCCGCATGGATTTAGTTTATTCCTGTTCCTGTGGGAATTTCCAAAAATCCCTTCATACCAATTTCCTATGACATATCAGACACCTTCATACCATTTTTCAAGTTTCTAGGTGTTATAGTTTCGGAGTAGTACGTATTTCTCTTTTTAACCAGTTTTTTTTATTTTCCCGTGGGAATGAGATATTTTCCTGGAATAAAAAGTACCCTAGATGGTGACCCGGGTATTCAGTTATCTCCATACCAAATTTCATCAAAATCCGTCCAGTAGTTTTTGAGTGATGCGTGCACAACCAGACAGACAGACAGACAGACAGACAGACATACAGACAGACAGACAAAAATTCCAAAAATTGGTGTTTCGGTATCTATATCGATAACTATATACACTACCGTTAAAATTTTCAAAAAATATTTAATGTACAGACACGGCCCCGTTAGAGTTTTATTATATGTATAGATATAGATATAGATTGTCAATCTTCGATTCTTATTTTTTAGATCTAGATTGATCCCACATCCGTAGGCTCTTGCAGCTAGGGGACTGATTATCAAACCTACCCATAATATATGACAATTAAGTGACACATAATTTTTGATATGATTCTTGGAATTTGAGACAAAGTGCTTCTGTAGACATTGCAAAATAATTGTGGCGTACATGCCAGTACACTTCTTTCTATACAAAATCAGCTGTCAACAGCGAACTCAATTTTTTTTTTGCAATTTGCACACGTTTATTCAGTTCCAAGCTTGTACAATGGGTGCTAAACATCTGATAAACATGCTTAAATAAATATTAAATAGGTAAACAACGAGGCGTAGAGAGTCATAATATTATATTTATTTTGAACATTGGTGAACTTTGTCTAACGCCTGTTTCTATTGTTGCAGGTCTACCTTAAAATCTGATGCATGTTTCTTCTTGATACGCTGCCAACGAGTACAAGAAGAGTTATCTATCTTTTACTATATAAAAATAAGTCGGGTTTTCCTTCCTGATGATTTAACTCGAGAACTGACGAACCGATTTCCATGGTTTTGCATTCGTTGGAAAGATCTCGGGCTCCGTGAGGTTTATAGCAAAGAAAATTCAGCATTGCACCCGTGCGAAGCCGGGGCGGGTCGCTAGTACATGTATACAGATTTAAACTGGATTAGTAACTGGACAAAGTCGCAGAAATAAGCAAGTCATATTACAAGGAAAGAGAAAATATCTAGATCATTGCTAATATATTTATGATACCTGAAATTTGGTCAAAATGATAAAAGATATCTAAATAATAAAAAATATTAATATTTATGACCTGTAAATTTTGAAACATCCATAATATTAGGTTAATCTTGCGATTCATAAATTTTCCGTTAATTTAACTAGCTGAGTGTCGGCAAAGTGTCCGGTCCAGCCAGCTGCACGTCACTAAACTGCGATCTGCATCGTGAATTGTCCTTGGTTCGGATCGGAGATTGGATATTCGACTCGGAATCGGAAAATCTGTCGAATGGTTTTGAGATGGGCTATTCACAGATGTAATATTTGACATAAGGATTTGACAGACTTCGAGTCGAATATCGAATCTTCGCGAATGCGGAGGCTGATCCAGTATCCAGCCCAGCTTTTGTTTTACATCATCCGCAAACTACCCGCAATATTATCGCTGTAATGATAATATTTGCTAAGATAAGAAAACTCCTTTAAGTAAAGGTTTTTTATCTTTTTTACGTATTCAATGTAAGTAAATAAGTTTCATAATGAATTAATTAATTAATAATCTAACGCCTTATATCCCCGAGGGGGTAGGCAGAGGTATTACATTTCTGGATTTACCCTCTTTTCACTAGATGTTCTTTGGACCCCTAGAGGTGATAGGTTTTATAACTTCTAAAAATAGCACCGATTAATCTTTACAGTTATAATAACAATATTAAAAGTAATCATCGATTAAAATAATACTTTCCCAGTATCCACAGGGGTCAGCAAAGGTATTCCATTCCTAGAAATACCCTCTTTTACCAGCTTAAATATTGTTGGACCCCTAAACAGGGGTGGCTGTTACTCGTGCCTCAGAATTAATTGGGACCTTACGGGTTTCCTTAATGTCCACCATATATACATACTCTGCACAGACAATCTCCCAGAAGAAACAGCTGCGCACGTGCTGTTGGAGTGAGAAGGTAGCCACGCCATCTCACTCCAACAGCACGTGCGCAGCTGTTTCTTCTGCCTCCAATCCCCGAAGCCCTCAAGGACCTCAAGTCGCTGCTGGGCTTCCTGCAGGAGCTGGGATGGCAAGAGTAGAGCCATTCCCACCATCACTCAAAATAGGCGTAGAAAAGAAGTCGAGTTGCGGAAACAACCCCGCACCAGGATTTTTGATATGATTATTGATTACGAATGTTGAAATTCGTGAAATAGCAGACTTTACGGGAAAAGGAATATAACTACTCAATGCTGATCACAGCCTCCTAGTTTCAATAACCACATATTCAATGTAAAGCATGTCAAATATGCACATTTAGGATTCAGTCAGAAACAATTCCATAAGATAGGTTGTCACCAATCCAGTAATATCCTAGGGACTTATAGCCCATGCTACTTGAGTTTCTTGCTAGTTCTTCTCGGGAAACTGCATTAGAAACCAGCAACTCGTCGGTTAAAATGGGCTGCTGTTTACATTTAGCCAATCTTCATGGACCAGTTTAGAGTGCCTTGTTATTAGACTATTGACATTTCTAACTGTACCGTTAGTGCCCACAGAATATGAAAGATTTTTTGACTTTTTTTTTACTTTTGGCTCCCTTAATGTGAAGATGGTGATAGTTTACGTAATACTGAATTATGATATAGGAAAATTTCCTAAATTAAACAAGCGACGTGCAGATTACATTTATTTGCTCACTTCCATAGATACTAAGCCTCTTCACATCACCGACACAATCATTACGCAAACCACACTTTTATATCTACTATTTACAGTACTAATAATAGCAACACGGTCATGTAATAATATTACGACTTTGAAAAATTATATGATCTGCCTATTTGTATCTTTATCTTTATTTACATATTAAATCTTGTACGATGTCTGCTACTTCTTCTTCGTTGCCTTTACAATCGTTGTCTGTATTTTATTTAAGCTCTTCTTTGTGATTCTTTGCTTTTCCATGTAATCTCGTTTTAATTCTTATTATCTACTATGAGATCATTCAACTTGACTTAGGCTTATGACCCAAATGTTTGATTCACTTATAAAGACGTCTTTATTCTATTTGTGTTATTATCTTCTGCTTTCGTTGGGGGAGATGTTGACTTTTTTCCTGCAATGAGAAAAATAAATGCAATTAAAACTCAGTAGAATATAATTGTTTCAATTATGAATATAACCATTCCGATACCTTTATAAAATGAAAATAAGGTATTTTTTGAAGGATTACTCTGTGTACAGAGTTTTCACACAATTAAAACAATTTCCGAGTTACACATAAAACAGAATTACCAGGAGCAAACAAAATTAGGCTTTAGCACCTGTATCGTGGGGAACCATTAAATTGCAGTACGTGTTTGTGAGGCTAGTTGTAAATTAGGTATTTTGTTCTGTGATATTTGTTATTAAGATCCGGAGTGCATGTTTTTTCTTTTTTGATTTGATAGTGTTGTAGTACTGTGGCATTGTAATATATTAGGTTGAAGTAGATGAGTAATCAAATTCTGACGACGCTGAAAAACCTGTTAGCAACTAACTAACTGCCCGTAAAAGTGTTTTCGAAAAAGGTACAAAAAAGCCAAGACAATGCTCACACAAAAACATAATATGCAAAAAGTCAACTAGAGCGAGTAATAAGATAGGCAGCTACCTCCTCCGAGAAGCAGCTTCTGCAGCGTGGAGCAAGGCGCGTCCACGCAGACGCACAGCACGAATGCCGCCACGAACGTCAGCGAGAGGTCCGACAGGAACCGGTACATCTGCACATCGAAAGCATTAGAAACTGGAACCAACACTGTGTATGCACAGTGTTGGTTCCAGGGGCATTTATCCAAGCTGACAGATCCAGTTGGTTTTCAAACTTTATTGATATAACCTTTATATCTCAATTATCTTAATTTTAACGTGCATTGCTTTTGATGGTACATTCTCGTCAGTGCCTGTATAGCAAGCACTGGCTGCGTGATAGATCTATACTTATCTATATTACAAATAGGTGGATAAGGCGCGAGAGGTGTGCCAGAATCGTAGCAGGTGGCGGGCTATTGTCTCTGCCTACTCCTTCGGGGAAAAGGCTTGAGCGTATGTATGTACGAGTATAAATATGTAAAGTTTGTTGTTTGTTTGTATTGAATAGGCTCCGAAACTACTAAACCGATTTTAAAAATTCTTTCGCTAATGAAAAGCTACCTTATCAGGGAGTGACATAGGCATCAAATAAAGGCAATTACTAACACAATTATAAATACACTATACTAGCTGTTCCTTGCGTTTTCACGCACCTCGTCCCCGTACCTGTGGGAATACGGAGATAAAATGTAGTAGGTATGTTACTCAGGGATATAGTAGCATTATAATGGTGAAAGAATTTGTGAAATCTATGTACAACAAAAGGATTACAATAAAATGTTAGGATTTGATTTGAAATCAGTCCAGTAGTTTTTTAATTTTTTGTTACAAAAATACAAATCTTTCCTCTTTATAATTTATTAGTGAAGATAATATTAAGGCCGCAGACCTTTGCGGGCTGGGTCCAATACTTAATGTTTAGAGCTCAAGTTGAAGAGTACGCCTACCACGTAATTGGATAAGCAAACAGTCGAAAATATCATTACAGAAAGTCGTAAAACTAACAACGTGGTGCTGTAAACGTAGTATAAAGTGCTACCGTTTTAATACCGCCGCTATGAAACTCCCTACACTAAGCGACATACACTTTGATTACAGTTGCCAGGGCCACAATTACTTTGCAGGTAATAAAATAATACTGCCGCTGTGTGCCCATGCGAGGTCGCGCCTCGCGCCGGAGCCCAACTCGGCACTAACGGTATTGCACTGTCCGGTTGAATAGAGAACTTTAGAAGTTTACGATCTCCGGCGTCGGAACGGAGCGTTAAAATTTAATTACAGTTATAGCTTTCTAAAAGAGAAGTAATTAAATGGGCAGCAATTATAAAATTTGGTTAGCCGCAAAAAATCTGCATTTAAATCATTTGGTCGGCATACAAAGATTTTGTTCGCAAATAAAAAAATCAGGCAGCAATCCTTGTTCGGCAAATAATTTTGTTAATGGTCAAAAATTAAATCAGAAATAGGCAGCTTACAAAAACATGGGTTTGCATAATAAACATTCAGTCCGCAAAATAGTTACTTGGTCCGCAAAATAACTACTTGGTCAGCAAGACTTCATGATAAAGTTGCATAATCCAAAGTCCTTCCTAATCTATGTAAGGAATGCGCCCATTCTGCGCATGACAAGTTTGCTGAGATTATTTTTGCTATTTTTATATGAAGCTCAAAAAATATTTTTTGGCTTCCCCTTGCTTACCAAAATTTTATTAAACAGTAGCAGCTCATTGCAGCTCAAAAATAATTACAGCCATCCAGAATGACATAAATTGCTAATAGGTTTTGTAATGTTTGCTGGCCATGAGTTGCTGACCAATTAGCTATTTCTGCTTACAGATTATATTTTTCTGCTCACAAAAATACGAATACTCTGCTAACCATTTAAATAACACCCTTTCTAAAATGTCACGTGCTATATTCTATGTGTAGTCTAAAGTCCTGGATTAGCCTATAAGCTATTTAAGAAATTGTTTAGGGCATCCCGTCTAGGGGGGCACCAGACACGACCGAGAAAAAAAAACGAACACACGAAAGTTGAAGTAATTTTAAAATCTGGCGTTTTAAATTGTCGTTGACGTTCGGTTCTGTCGCAGTCGTGACCTCACTTCATACGGTATGGATATTTTTTTAAATTAATCTTTGTAGTTCACTTAAAGATAGGGGGCCCAAAAGGGAAGATTGCTTAGGGCATACAGTTACCTTAATCTGGCACTGGTAGTCTAGTATACAATAGTACTTGCGTTCGCGACTCACAGTGTCTCCATTGGAGAAGTAGTGCGTCTTGACCCAGCTGCCGTTGGCGATGGTTATGATGGGGATGTGGATGAGGTACATCGCGTACGAGAGCCTCGCCGGCAGCTTCCACATGCGCAGAGACAGGAACCAGTCTATCGGGCCTACGAAGAGATCGATAAAAGTTAATAATATGTAAATATAATTTGATTGCAGCAGTGATAGCCTTACGGTTAAAGAGCCTGCTTCACATGATGATATAATCAGTTAGGCTCGGGTTCAAATCTTGGCATGTACCAATGAGTTTTTCAAAACTTACGTACATATTTAACACTAGCTCGACGGTGAAGGAAAACATCGTGAGGAAACCCGCAGGTCCTAGAATTTATTCTGAGACATATATAAAAGGTCCGACGATGGCTCACCACCTATCGCGTTTAGGGGTCCAAAGAAGATCTCGTGGAAAGTGGGTATATCCAGAAATGGAATACCTCTGCCTACCTCCTCGGGGATAGAAAGGCAGAAGTTTTTTTTTAAATGTCATTCAATTTAGAAAAAGCGTCTCAGGTAAATTCAATACGAGTACTGACCTCCGTACCCGTGTACGCAAGCGAAGATGAGCCAGCCGACAGCGAGCGCCCACACTGCGCGCATGTAAGCGTTGAGGAAGTTATCGAACTGCTGCGCGGTGTGGTCCGGCTGAGCCACTGGGTAGATGGAGAACACGCAGAACGCCATCAGCGCCAGAGATAGCACCCAGAGTGCCCACGCTTGCATCTGGACGAGAAGAGTTTTTTATTAGTTCACCCAGATTGAGGCAATACAGAGAAAGTTTATAAAATACCTCTGTTTTCGACTAAACGTACCTTACAGTTCTGACCACTAACTCTCTCTTTGTAAAAAATTTCATCTTCTCCCTCTAGACTTAAGAAGAATAAATTAAGTAAAAAATAATTTTTAAAACAAGCTTTTATTTTAATGCGCTAAAAAGAACAAAATAAACTTTTCCTTTAAAACTGTCTTTAAACGTCATTACACAATTTATTATGTAATAAAAGCTTGTCGCGAGATCTGAGTAGGTACTCATATTTAAGTAAATATATAAGTAACTCTAACTGATTGAATTAAATTTTTAGAATTTTCAGACTAAGTTAATATGGGTAGTTACCTAATTAATCCCGCGACAAGCTTTTATTACATAATAAATTGTGTAATGACGTTTTAAGACAGTTTTAAAGGAAAAGTTTATTTTGTTCTTTTTAGCGCATTAAAATAAAAGCTTGTTTTAAAAATTATTTTTTACTTAATTTATTTTATACTTTTTAGTTGGATTTAGAAGGGCGTCACATGGCTAACCCTGCATTGTTATCCAAATTAAACGCGTATACAAAATTTCAGCTCAATTGGTTATCTTTAAGCTCCATCATCAGACCCTGGTTACCATCTAGTACCAAAGTACTCGTCAAGACGAATCAATCGAGCCCAAACTCGATGGGGTTATCTTGTTTAATAACTGAGTTCCTATGGCCATCTTCCAGCTCCATCATCAGACCCTGGTTACCATCTACCACTAAAGTACTCGTCAAGATAAATCAAACGAGCCCAAACTCGATGGGGTTATGTCGTTTAATTACTGAGTTCCTATGGCCATCTTCCATCTCCATCATCAGACCCTGGTTACCATCTAGTACCAAAGAACTCGTCAAGACGAATCATACGAGCCCAAATTCGATGGGATTGTGTCGTTTAGTTACCGAGTTCCTATGGCCATCTTCCAGCTTCATCATCAGACCCTGGTTACCATCTAGTACCAAAATACTCGTCAAGACAACTCAAACGAGCCCAAACTCGATGGGAATATGACGTTTGATTACTGAGTTCCTCCTATGGCCATCTTCCAGCTCCATCATCAGACCCTGGTTACCATCTAGTACCAAAGTACTCGTCAAGATGAATCAAACGAGCTCAAACTAAATGGAGTTGTGTCGTTTAACTACCGAGTTCCTATGGCCATCTTCCAGCTCCATCATCAGATCAGCTCGGTGGTCCCATAATATTGCATTGTCACCGCACTTACATAAGTATACCAAATTTCAGCTCAATCGGTTGAAGATATCTGCTTCAAAATTGAGTTGCAAGATTCCACCCGAACATACATAGTTACATACATACTTACATACATACTTACATACATACTTACATACATACTTACATACATACATTGCAAGTTAAATAAAAGCTTTTAAAAACAGCCGATTTAGTTTACCTTCATAAAATTGTTACATCTGCAATTGATTGTCCAGACCTATTGAGTAAGCTTAAGCTCAAAATACCGGGCAGGGTGCGTCGTAAGCCTTTGTTCGCACTGCCACATGCCTCAACGAACTATAGGCAAAATAGCTTTTTATGCCGGGCCGGCCAGAACTTTAACACTCTTCTTGAAGATCATGACGTAGATCTGTTCAACACCGGGATCCCAACTTTGCGAAGATTAATTAGCAATCCGTTCTTTGCAACGGAGCCAGGTGCACTTAATGCTTAATTTTAAAAATATATTTTATCAGTTATACATAGGTAAGTTAGTGTAGCGCAAACATGAGACTCAAGCTCATTCATAGTTTTAGCATAATACACACACCGGCACAATTAGCGGAACAGAAAAAAAAGGAGAAAAAAGAGGGAATTTAGAACAATGAATGTAATTTTTAAACAATATATTATTTAAAATGAAACAACAATTAAATTAACATGTTTTGACATTCATTTGTAACACCATACTTAAAATTTTATAAAAATAAAAATTAAATTAAACAAAATGCATTTTTCTTCGATTTTTAATTATAGAGAAACAGCAGAAAATTCAAGATTTTCCAAAGTTTAACAACAATTTCAATGACTGTTCAATATCGAGTGTTTCCTCCTCGTGCTCTGATGAGGGTTTCCATCCGTCTGGGCATGCTGCGGATGATGTTATCAATGGTTTCTTGGGGCAACCTCTGCCATTCTTCAAGTAATGCGTTTCGCAACTCGTTGAGATTATTGGGAGGGGGCATTCTTGACTTTACACTCCTCTTTAGCAAGTCCCAGACGTGTTCTATAGGGTTCATATCGGGGGACCGTGCTGGTCACTCCATCACCGTTATACCAACATGGTTTAGGTATGTCTGTACTGTGCGAGCCCTGTGAGCCCGAGCATTATCCTGCATTAGAATGAAGTTGTTACCAATAAAGGGGGCAAATGGCACAACATGTTCTTCTAAAATCTCCCTGATATACCGATCAGCATTCAGATTCCCGCCATAGACCACTACTAACTCCGTACGAGCTCCTAAACATATTCCTCCCCAGACCATAATTGAACCGCCGCCATATGCAACTGTATTTTCAAAATTAGACTGGATATACCGTTCTCCTTTGCGTCTCCATACTCGCTGCCTTCCATCAATTTGATTTAACATAACTCTGCATTCATCAGTAAAAAGAACCTGTCCCCAGTCGTCGAAGTCCCAATCACGATGTTCACGACCAAAGTGTAGACGGTTTGTGCGATGATGTCTCTCAAGTTTTGGGGCTTTGGCGGGCACATACGAGCCTATACCCACTTCTTCGAATCTTCTACGAACTGTCCGCTCACTCATCCTTACTGCTCGTACCTCTTCCAGTAAATTTCGAGCCTGCACCGCCGTTAGTCTCGTGTTCCGTCGGACTTGAAGTTGGAGAAAACGGTCATCCCTCCTTGAAGTACACCTTTTCCGGCCTTGTCCTCTCCTTCTCACTAGAGCATTCGTCAATCTGTATCGTTGGATGCTACGATAAATCGTTGATAACGATCGACGAAGGCTTCTGGCAATCGATCTGTAGGTTTGACCATTTCTCCTCATTTGATCTGCCCTAATGATTTCTGATGGCGTTAAATCAGGCATAATTAGATGCTCGTAAATTATCAATATGCGAAAAAACTCAAAAGCCTCAAAAACTGCAATTCAAAGCTTTTCAAATGGAATTCACGAACCTTCTAAAAACGGACAAGCGGTGGAAAAAATGAATCAATGAAAATTAAAACAAAAGAATGAAAAAAAGGGCAGTCGCTTAGTATTCCATTTTTAAATTAAAACCCAAATTTAAAAAAAGCTTGTTTAGCCGGCCAGTAACACGCAAAAATGCGTAAATACTCCCTTTTTTTTCTGTTCCGCTAATTGTGCCGGTGTGTGTATAAATTGATCGGCGAGAATCTGTTATTAGCTTTTAAGAAGTTATTTAAGTTTGTTAGATTTTGTAACGTGTAGCTGATGATTCTCCTATCAAAAATAAATAAATAAATAAATAAATTAGCCTATTGACACTTCTAAGTGTCAATAGGCCGAACAGAACCTATAATCAAGGGCAGACAGAATTGATTTACTCGACATCATCTTAACCATCTATCAAACATAGTTCATTTTTTTGAATGATAGAAACATATTGTAGTAAGCATTAGTGGATTAAGATTGATAGCAGTGATGAATAGTGTGATTCGAGAGCGTTGCAGCTTGAAAAATGATATAGACACTAGAATTGAAAAAGGAATGCTGAGGTGGTTTGGTCACATTAAGTTGAATGAAAGTCGCTTAACGAGACAAAATATATACAAGGGTGTTGTAAATGGGCGAGTCGGTAGAGGATGGCCTAGGCGTACTTACATCGTCCAGATCGGCGATGTATTGAAGAAAAGCCAGATAAAGAGTGCACGAAACCAACGAGCACAAGTCGTTGATGGAATGGATGGATGTTGAAGAAACGCGAGAGATATGCCAGGTTCGTAGCAAGTATCAGTCTATTGTCTCTTGTCAATAGGAAATAGGCGTGAGATTATGCATATTATTATATAGCAACATATTATAGACGTCGGACAAAAGAAATACCCTGGGAATGTGTATCTTGCGTCCACGCAACTGGTGCAGCACATAGCCGTACACCATGCCCACGACGAACGGCGCCGCGCGCGGAGGCGTGTTCATGTAGTACAACTTACTGTAGTCGCCAAGCTCGCTCAATCGACTGCAAAATATTGAAATTAAAATACCTTAATACATTTAATTAACTCGTAGAAGAAGATTGGTTGTTCTTATGCTTAAAAATTTATTGGTATTTTAAAAGGACTATGATGGATACAGCCGACAGCCATTTACAGGCGTATCGCCTGTCCGAAGACCTCAGAATGCTCAAAACACTCTTTGTGTGCAAATGTAAGTATAATATACTACGGTTCTACCAATGGTAATGCAGAGATGGTATAGGAAGGTTCAAAGGTGGAACGGTTCAAAGTTATTGCCTACATACTCCATATTGTACTCACGAAAGGTTGACGATCGAGGCAGAGAAACTGTTCAGATAGCTGTAAAGCGAGGAGGCGAGCAGCGCGGCGAGCAGTGCGACCACCAGCGCCAGCCAAGCGCCCGCGCCGCCCGCGAACAGCCACAGCAGCACGAGCGGGCTCACCACGTACAGCTGCGTGTCCACCGCCAGGTACCACGTGTGCATCAGACACTGCGCACAGTCAAGAGCACACGAAGGTTTTTATTTGTCACCGCATTTTGCATTTTGCTAATGTCAAGTAATTTAGTTTTTAAGTCTTTATTTTATACTCTAATCCCAGTCAAATGGATCTGCTTCGTCTTCAACGCTTTCTACATCCCACCCTTGGTCATCATCAGTAAACTGATAGCACTTTAATTGAAGACTTCCATGTGACTTCTTGAATCCAAACATGTCCATCCCTCGCATTTTATCGAATTTTTATTCACTGCACACTTTCACGGACACTTGCCACAATATACTATCACTAATATGAGTCACTTGTAGTGCGAGTCTGACCTCTAAAGCGATTGTAATAAGAACGTTACAAAGTCCAATGTGTCAAGCTCCGCAGGCTCTCGACTGTAAAATAGTGAACACAGCATCAGCAGTACACAATATTTTAGTCAAAGAACTTTATGTTTTAGCGGATAATGGCAGTCAATCAAATCACAATCGACAGAAGCAGTTAATTTTCATAATTATAATAGGTAGGTTAACACCGCTCAATTAAGGTATAAACAGTTCCTGTGCAAATTAAATAGCACACATCAGCGTAATCAACGTTGCTATAAAAAGTTGTAGATACGCTACAACATGTTATTCTTTGTACTTCATCTGAATGTTCACGTAAAATAATTGCCATTTGTATCTCACGACACAACTTACCTCCAACAAAATACGAAGTTCCAGTAAAAACGGCGCTTAAATTTATTATGGTTGTCGATAGGATCGCACTTATTCTTTTTAAAATACAAAAACTTGTTGATTTGTATTATATGTATAGTTTCACGCTTTTCTAATATTATACTCGTTGTTCAGCTTCTGCAGTGCCCCAGAGTTCTTTGCTTGGTCCTATATTATTTGTCGTTTATTCAACATCACTTGATGACATAAAAATTGAGAATTATGCGCAGTTGGTACAATTAGTGAAACCCACTAGAAGAGATCTCTTTTCTTAAATTATTGACCAGACTGTTTCCCGATTTAGATTGTAATCTATACTCAAGCAATGGTAAAGATTTTCGAAATCCTTAATCGAATTGTAAAATGACTGACCGTTTCATGGGTATTGACGTAGTTCTGTACGTGCAGCATCGTGGTCCACCACCACTCGCGGCAGGTGCCAGCGGCTGCAGCGACGTTCTCCCAGAAGGGCCCATCGCCCACATGCATCAGCAAGGAGGCCTGCAACAGCACCACGGCGGCAAGCAGCGGGAACATGCGCAGGAGACGGTGCACGTAGAACAGGTGCAGGTAGCGAATAAACTGACCTGGAAACACATTTTAATCACTCAATCATATTTTTCTGAAATTAGGTAATTAGATTCAAATAATAGTAGCAGAAGAGATAATGCGACAGGCATTATCGAATGATGGGACAAATTGGCGATAACAGACTGACCTCTTGAGATCTTCCCAACAGTGGTGTAGACGGCGAGTATCCCGCTCAGCAGGAAGAACGTGTCCACGGTGATGGGCGCCGCCACCACCCACGTGCTCGACCACGCTGACAGCCACTGCAAAGAGCATACAATGTATATAAAAACAGATAGAGTAGTTATTTCTAAGATTGACAACCATATGACAACGATATGACAAGTAATATAGATTTGGTTTCCTTTTTGGAGCTTTCCGGGTTACCTATATCAAGAACAAAATATTTTATAGAAAAAATATTTTCCAAGGAAGTTGAAGTCTGGCGTTTCTAAAGTTGAATTGTAAGTAAAATCTATAATATTGTGAAGTTTACGGATCCATCTACTTAACAAGTTGATATTATTTTTATGTTCACTTTGTCTGTCGATAACAATCTTACCTGAATATTTATTAGGTAGGTATATCGAGGGTAGTAAAGATAAAGAATAATACAATATGTGTAACAAAGAAAGACAATGACCGAGACGAGACAATAAAGACAATTTTTAAAAATAAGAAATAAATATCAACCGAGAGGACGTCCTGAGTGTTGTGGATGAATCCCACCAGGGTGAAAGCGTAGCAGTGGCCGATGACGACCCAGAGCATGGAGATGGCGCGGATGCCGTCGACGCACTCGAGGGCTCCGGGTGAAGAGCTGAACGTCAGCAAGCGGGTCGTGTTGGTGTACACCGAGAAGCTTCGGTACAGCTTGCTCGCCGCAGGCGGATCTGGTGTACAATTATTTCTAATTTCAGCACTAGAAAAGCAGTTACATTCTCTAAAGATAGAAAATATGTTTTCTGTTTACATTATTTTTTATGGAAGTCGAGAAAAGTCAATCTCTGTGAGTAAAAAAATACAAATTAGACAACGGGAAATTTGGATAGTTATCTTCTTTATTACATAAAACAATAAAAAATTTGAGGGAATTCCATGTTAGAAGTTTTTTAACATTGCATAAATAAGCATCACTCACGATAATATTAATGCAATGCTTGAACACTTCGTTTTGTTACTAAAGTTTGTGCAGTTATTGATGGTAAAGCAAATAATGCTGTTATAATTGTGATAACATTTACATTTACTTAACGATCGTTGGGTAAACACTCACTGCCCTTCAAAACAAACGAGTAGCTCAAATCATAAGTTGTGCTCAAGATAATCAGCAGGCCGATGAACGAGAAAATTGCTCTGAAAATACGAAATAAGGAATTAGTTATTGTAAACTGGAGACAATAAATCTGGAAATATGTTTTCTAATGAAGCCTGAGAATACTTCGCGCTCACATAGCGACATAGTCGGCGGCGGCCCAGGGCTTGTCTCCGGGCAGTCGGCAAAAGTACTCCTGGAACTGCAGCTCCAGGAAGGGCACCTGCTGCTGCACGAACTGGATCGCTTGAGCGGCGGAGCAGGCGCGGGGCACGCACACGGCCAAGGTCATGCCCAGAGAAGCCAGGATCGCCAGCGGCATAGCTCTACAACCAAAATGACCTTGGAAAAACTTTGACGAGTCGAATTGTAATAGGGTACTTATGTTTATATAACACGAAAATACAGTCATCATACGAAGAATTTACAAGTTTTTTTTTAATTAACGTTGAATTAAATACATAAATAAACCAAACAAGGGTTTCGTCAAGAGACTGGTGCATTTGATAGGTTTGAGGACGCGTGTGGTACACAACAAATTAAAACAAGAACGTCAGAAATATTGTGTCTTTACGGCAAGGACCCGGAAATAGTATTTGCTATATACATAATAATATGTGCTACATCTAAGTGGTCTCACCTGGTGCCCACTTCTTTGCCTTGTCCTGCCATTTTGCGCGCCCACAGCTGCAATCTAGCGAACGTTTCATCAGGATTGACAACTGTCCCGTTCCCTGGTGGTTGCGGCCATGTGATGTTTGGAAAGTCCGGCCATTCTGGTAAATCTGGCAACTCTGGCCATGCTATTGGGTTTTGATCGTAGGGAACTATCACCGTGCAATATTTTCCTTGAACATCCAAGTTGTCGATCGTCTGATGAATGCCGAGACATTGGTAGTAGTCGCCGAGATCGTTAAGGTTGCCCGTCAATATACCGCTGGGTAGTTTGGCGCTTGCGTCCAAGACTTGAAGGGAACAAAAAAGGTCGAAAGGTACACTTAGAAACGTCAACAGTCTAATAACAAGGCACTCGAAACTCGTCTAATTAAGTATGAAGATTGGCTAAATGTAAACAGCAGCCCATCTCAAGTTGCTGGTTCCAAATGCAGTACCCCGAGAAGAACCAGCAAGAAACTAAAGGGCAGCTATTTTTAATCTCGTGTTTTACTAGTAGTATAATAATAAATAATAATAATATAATCTCACGCCTTTTTATCCCCGAGGGGGTAGGCAGAGGTATTCCATTACTGGATATACCCACATTTCACGAGATATATTGGACCCCTAAACGTGATAGGTGGTGAGCCCATCGCCGGACCGGGTCTGTTTACACATGTCTCAGAATTAATTCTGAGACCTGCGGGTTTCCTCACGATGTTTTCCTTCACCGTCGAGCTAGTGATAAATATGTACGTAAGTTTTTGAAAAACTCATTGGCACATGCCAGGATTTGAACCCTAGCCTCACTGATTTTCAGCCGGCTCTTTAACCGTCCGGGCTATCACTGCTCTTACTAGTAGGTACGAAATAAAATAATTATCAAAACTGAGAACAAAATTTTGCTGACAATTATTTTAATATCCTACATACCTATTATATTCGCTACTGATAGAAGTGACACATCTAATAAAGTTACAACAGAACAGTAAATTCTTTGTGACATTTTGTACATAACCAAAGCCACTCACACTGGTATCGCAGAGAATGGTTCGCCAGCACCGTCAGCTGCTGCTGGCAGAGCTGTGGGTTCAACGAATCCTCGAGCATTTGTTGGTCGAACATGCTCAGCGAGCTCGCACTGCGCTCTCGGCTCGCAGTCGCCGCCGCCACCAGCGCCAACAACATGCACCTCACTGCCATCATGCCCTACACTTTTGCTACTGATACTAATAGACACTCCACTGCCTGTAATGCCGATAACCGATTAACATCGTATAACAGCTCCTTTATAGTGAGACGGGCTTAGTCAACGCAATTAATCTTCGATAAAATTAGGTGTACTCGATACAATCAGTGTAAACATTGACTCGCGATTGATAAACTCAAATGGCTTTTGATAAATGCCCAATACTGGGCTAGAGTTGCGTCTCACCTATTTTTATAAACAACAAATAATAAAAATATTTATAAATATTTTTATTATTTGTTGTTGTCGTGGCCATAGTAAGTAGGTAGTACGAAAATTTCGAGTAAAATATAAAGCCCTGTGAGTCAAAAATCATTCATTTTCTGTAAGTACAGTCAACAAAGTTGTTAGGGTTACATGGCCAGTAACTAAGAACTCATTTTTCTGGGGTAGTCATAACTAAATCTTATTCATTATTGTTTATTTCAAAAGGTATCTTTGATCCCTATAATTTCCAAAAAAAAAAACTATAAATACATTTAAGGCTTTAAGAGAAAACTGAATCTTAGTTTATGGTCATGTAACACTAACAACTTTGTTGACTGTACTAAAGGTACACTTAGTTTAGAGAAATTAATACTCTAATAACCTAAACTCGTCCATAAAGATTGGCTAAATGTAAACAGCAGCCTATCTCCAACGAACGCGTTGCTGGTTCCAAATGCAGTGACAGACGGACGAACAGATAATAGACCATAAGTAATAGAGTCCGGTTCATACCCTTTCGGTAAGGAAATCTAAAACTATATCGTTTTCAAATAAAAGCGGTGGCACTGACGGTGCCTTTTATATCTACACCAATATTATAAAGAGGAAAGATTCGTTTTTTTATGTTTGATTGTATCTAATGAATAGACTCCGAAACTAATGAATCAATTATAAAAATTTCTTCACCACTAAAGCTTACTTTCCTGGAAGTACCATGGGATATAACTTTCTCACGGGAACGGGACTTACATGGGTGAAATCACGGAGAACACTAGTTTAATAGTACATTATGGTACAAGTGAGTAAAGTTGGTGATTACCGCTGAGGCGCCATTGAGACCCGAGCCGTAGGCGAGGGTCATAAGAGAGCCGAGGACGGTAATCATCAATACACACGTGTATCATACGACGTTTTTCAACACACTTGTGAATAAATAATACTAAAAAATCATTTTAAAATAATCATTCGCAATGGCGGGGAAAATTAATTGGTTTTCCAATTTTTTATTTATATAATTTGGAAAAGGCAAAAGGATCTAGGCCCATACAGCCTCGTTTTCCTATGCGCTCGCATCTTACAATGGCGATCGGCCATGGACTAAAAAAATTAGGTTTCTTTTTCTTTGGTTTGTCGTGGATAGCGTTTTAGCCACGTACAAAATGGGGTATTTAAAGTTTTTACAGAGAAAACCAAAGTTATATTTGAGTGAAAGTTTTGTTTATTAAACACGTACAAGTTGAAATGATCTATTTAAATACGAAGTTGCATGAAATGAGCAAGCCATATTTGTGTATTAATTTATTAGTACGATTGAATACGATCTTTTTTGTATCGAAACTTTTTTAAGAACAAAGCAACTCTAGCAACAAAATTGAAAAAAAAAATCTATAACTCACTAGTGAATAATAGCAAACAAAAAGTCTCAGTTTGATTATAGGTGTCATTATGTGCCTAATTGCAGTGAAATTAGAGCCACTTTATGAGCAAGTGTGTTGAAAAATATCTTATTATTTAAATCGAATATCTTACTAAAAAAATGAATCTTCATTTTCACAATTTAAGTATGGAAATGCACTCTAGATTCAAGTTATCACTACATAGTATAAAACAAAGTCGCTTTCTCTGTCCCTATATCCCTATGTCCCTATATCCCTTTGTATGCTTACTTTGTATATATTTTAAATAATTATATTCAATTCCCGTTGTCCCCACTCAATGGGGATACTGTCAATGGGGACAACGGGAATACACCCAGAGTATCACGCATGAAGTGGAGTTACGTTAAACAGGGATGTTTTTTTACTGCTAGAAACTTTGAAGGCTTAAACAGGGTAAAGGAAAAGATTTCACCCTGCAGACAAAACAGTCGAAAAATCGTGTAAAAAGATCTAAATAATCCTAGCCGGTGCTGATATAACACAAGGAATTAAAATATCGTATATAGTCGACGAGTTTACAAGAAATGTTGTTAATCAAAATAATTATCACTCAAATTTATTACTCAGGTTTTAGTAAACATTCTAGTGTCAGCAAATACGAAATTAAAATATAATAGGGCATAGAGGGGACAAAGGCGAGGAAAATTTGAAGTCAAAAGTTATTCCAAGTGGAATAAGTCTAGTACAATTTCGACCGAATGACAGCTCGCGTTCATACTAACTGTCATGACAAGGACATGACACCTTAGGCTTCAAAGTTTTGTATGAAAATATTCCCAATGCCCCCTCTATGCCCTATTATATTTAAATCTCTTTGCTCTTTACCTATCCCCGTAAGATTTTGCTGATGAATATTTCTATTTTCTTTCTTTTTTTTTTTTTGTTGTGGAGACCTTTGGTACGTGGGCCAGATGCTCGAAGCGTTTTCAAAGAGTTGCGCACTCATCTGATCGCTGTCACTGGCAATCCACGTGCAGGGTCATATCTTGGGCAAACGATCAGCCTAGCCATCCAGCGTGGAAATGCATACTAGGAACTCTACCGCTGAATGGATGGGATTTAAGTGAAATTTTTTATTTACGGGATTTAAGTTCAACGAGGCTTGTGTGGATCAAATTTTTGTTTTAATTTTTATTTTCTATATCTTAGTCTGTACGTCAGTTATTCAATAACATGTAGATCAATCTTAACCAGAAATTGAACCCGCACCTCAGAGATAAGTCGCGCACTGTACTAGAAGTAACTTATTACTAAAATTTCCGATATAAAAATAATGTACTTACCTATTTACAAACTTAGGATAAAAATCTTGTCCTGCATATTTTATGACTCCACATTGAATTAATAATCATTGATGATGTGCTTAAGACGATTACTGTAATCATGGATTACGATCGTTGGTACTTTAGTCATGAGGATAAAGTGAACATCAAGAAACATTAAAATCTTAAGCGGACTTAAGCTTTGATCTTTTTGAAATTATATATACAATATAATATCGCGTCTTTACAATAGATTATATTTTAGACTTACCGACGGCAGTACCTTCATTTTGATAAAAAAAGGAAGATTGATCAGAAGAGAAGATCCTGCTATGGAAATAACTTTGATAGCTCGGTTTTTCATTGTGGCTCTAACATGATGTTCTGTATCACCGATAGGGGTCGCTACTGGCTAAATGACAACCTTTCCCTATTCCTACAGCAAGTATAACGTATCACGACACCTGCTATCGCCCTTTGTACATTGCAGTGTATCGTTTGACTACTCAAAAAACTTAATTTTAAAAACAAATTGTAGACTCCTTTAAAGTTAATAAATAAAAGTAAAGTGTTAAATAACACGTTTATACAATTCTTTTTAACACATTTTATTGCTCATAAAAAGTAAATGAAAACTAAACTTGCACGTATTGGGGGGTGTGTGTATACAGCCAGATCTAGGTACAGTTTCACCGTACATACTTGTATTGTTTTTGCTAGTTTAATTATTATTCTGCTCCTTAACTTACACTTATTATGATTTTGCTATCCCTGTCACATCTTTTTGGGGTTGCCAACATGTACGGTTTCACCATACATTCTTTTATTATTTTGCGTGCTCGCGACACAATTTACTCTGCCCTAGCTAAAGATCTAGTTGAAGATTACGTGTTCTCAGCAACTCTCTTGTCTATCACTAATATGTCTACCTAGCAATAATTACATACTTTTAATTCACCTTTTTACGAGTAGTGCTAACTTAACTATCGACCGGAGGCTAAGGTTAAGATTCCAGTTAACATAGTAAGTTTGCTTAATATGTCATAATTGCAAATAATTCGTAATTTGCAAGTTTCGCAACAAATCGCTAGCCAGCTGTTCAGCGAATGTAACTCGATCCATTTGTCCGCGCAAGTTATGTTTTTATGGTTACATGAAGTTCCGAACGATGACTCAATAACCCCGCATGACAAGAATCACCTCTAGGTATTTTGCCTATTTTGTCGTAATACAGCGGACGTTCAGGCTTGAAGTTTGTAATTCGAGCTCAGCGTCAGTATTTTTTTGCTTTGTAATGATTCTTCTTTCTCTTGAGATTATCTTACCCGGCTCGAAGGACCATAAAATGTATGAGTTAGGGGGCTCAATACATTTGCAGATAGTTAAGTTGAAGTTAAGTTAAGACGTAGTGGTTGGTAGTTGTAATTCAGTTGGTTGAGTGCGGGTGGATAGATCACAAACACATAATGATTTTTAAAGTTTATAAGTTAAAAGTTAATGTTACACCGTTAAGGTTATGATATTTCTTTCTCTCGAGTGTACGTGAACTCCGTTCGATAGTTAAGTTAGCACTAATCGTAAAAAGGTACCTAAATTAAAAGAATATAAATGATACGTAATTATTGCTAAGTAGACATATTAGTGATAGTCAAGGAAGTTACATAATCTTGAACTACATTTTTAGCTAGGCCAGAGTTATAAATTTTAAAAGTTATAAAATGGGGTCTAGGATGTCTCTAAGGCCTTTTTACTAAGACCTTTTTACTGTTTTCTTGCAAATAAAAAAATATTATTATTATTATAAAGGAAAAATTCAAGGAAATTAATATACTGACACTGGCGTCACAGTATATTTACGAAAACATATTGTATGTTAAAAAGAATATATCACTTTACAAAAAAAATAGTGACAGACATTGTATAAACACTATAAATATTAATGAACTGGCTGCTTATGTTAGTCGATTATCTCAAGTTACCAAATCCTTTAGGGTCAATGTATACGCTTTTACGTATAATAAGATTCCTATTGCATTACAAAATTTGCCTCTTGACAAATTTAAAACAATAGTTAAGAAAACATTACATAAAAAAGGCTACTATAAAATTACAGACTACTTAGTAGACCAACAAGCATGGGATTAACCGACTCGACGCTATGTAAGGCTATTAATTATAATTATTATTGTAAACGATATTTATTACTAAGACAAGAGATTAAAAAGAGCTACCCTTGAGTTTCATGCTGGCTCTTCTCGGGGTACTGCATTTGGAACCAGCAACTCGTCGGTGGAAATGGGCTGCTGTTTACATTTAGCCTATCTTCATGGACGAGTTTAGTGTGCCTTGTTATTGACGTTTCAAAGTGTATTTTATATACCTACCGAAATAAATGAATTTTGAATTTTAAAGTGTGTCGCCGAGCTCGCAAAATAATAAAAGAATGTATGGTGAAACCTTACAATCTAAATAATAATCGTTCAAAAATGATTACCAAACAAATAATAATAATAATATTATGTCTTTATTTACTCTCAATAGGACTTTTTACAATAGGTTTCAAAGTGGTTATAAATCTTAGGTGAGAGTCTGGAGACCGTACTAGGTTACAAGACCTGTGTTACGGCTCACCAAGCTCCGGACCTCTTATTGCAAAGTTACATAATTATTTTGAGGAAGGTATACAAGTAAATATTATGTCTGCTGTGTCATGCAGTCGAGAGACATAAATTAAATATTAAGTTATGAAAAAGCGAGTGTATGTGTGTTGTGTAAAGGTGTGTATGTTTGGGGGGGGGGGGTGAGAGAAAGAGAGAGAGAAAGTGTGTGAGTGTCTAGGCCAGGAAAAACGAAATGTTAGTATAGTGGATAATAGCGTGTATTTTAAGTTAGGCGTAGTAATAGTACATTATGATATAAGTGCGGTAGGTTGAAAATTACAGCCGAGGCGATATTGCTAGCCCGAGCCGTAGGCGAGGGCTACAAGTAAGCAGAGGCTGTAATTATCAAAGCGCACGTATGTCATACGACGTTTTATAACACATTTGCGAGGAAATAAAATAAAACTTCGACTATGATAAACGATTAAAACAATACAGCTTTAAGAAAAAGCGCGCGGCGCGCATCATCATTTTTTTTTAGGCAAAGGCACAAAAAACAGGCAGTATTACTAATAAAGTAAAATAATATTTTTGTGTTTTTGTTACAGATTAATTGGTTGTAATTTACTGTCAAAATTAATTAAATTAAATAATTATGTACATAAATATTTCTTTATTATATTTTATCTCCCAAAGTAATTCTTAAATATTGAAGATAAATGTTTAATTCTTTTACTGGTTGTATTCTTATTCTATTAAACTAAATGTTACCATACAATTATTGGCATGTCAAACTTAAATATAAAAAAAAAATCTCCCAAAGTTAAAAATAAAATAAAATAAATAATCTCACGCCTTTCATCCCCGAGGGGGTAGGCAGAGGTATTCCATTACTGGATATACCCACATTTCACGAGATACATTGGACCCCTAAACGTGATAGGTGGTGAGCCCATCGCCGGACCGGGTCTATTTACACATGTCTCAGAAATAATTCTGAGACCTGCGGGTTTCCTCGCGATGTTTTCCTTCACCGTCGAGCTAGTGATAAATATGTACGTAAGTTTTTGAAAAACTCATTGGTACATGCCAGGATTCGAACCCGAGCCTCACTGATTTTGGACCGGCTCTTTAACCGTCCGGGCTATCACTGATAACTATCTCCCAAAGTTAATTTTAATCATAAAATGTTGACAACTTTTTTGACATAAAAACTCTTTGCGGAGATTTTAAAAAGTACCGTTCGTTTTAAGACGGAGCATCTTGATAAACCGTGCGTTTTACTTTACACTTACCGCACTTGGGCGTAATGAGATACAATACGATATTGAAATTGGTGAAATAAGACACCTTTTACGAGCAAATGTGTTGTAAAAGTTATTTTAGAATACTCTATGCATACGCATCAGATTTTCTGTTTTTTCGTAGTCTAGAGTGAGTAACCAATTTGTAAGTAGATTTTTACATTCAGAGCTGCACTTGGTATAGATGTTAAGAGTTTTGTTAACCTTATTGTAAATAAAGCCACCGAGGAATCGTTGGAATTGCTGAGCTAGTGCAGTCCTTACTAAAACGGGAGGGCATATGGTGTAGTTACGTCGCGAATTCTTAATTTTAGCAGGATCGTATTATAGCGGTCGGTGTGTAGCCAAAATTAATATAAATATTGTAAATTAAACACGTGACAGACCACTATTATAGTGTATTTAAAATTATACATGTTTACGTGTTTCTACCTACACGGTCTCAAGCAAGAATGATTTATTATTTAATAAATTATTTTTAATACGTATTCTCTTTACTGATAAGTAAAGAGAATACTCAAAAATAAAAGTCGTAATAGCCTTCTAGTGTCTTTATTTTATTTACTTAATTACTATTTCTTTACTCTTAATCTTTACTCTTTCTTATGAAAATCTTGGTTTCAATATATTGCCTCGCTCTTCTTACTACCTACATCTGTTCATTCTTTTAAATCTCGTTCTAGGTAATTCTTATTATCTACTCTGAGATTATAAAACTAGCCTTTGGCACAAGTGTTCGAGTGTTCCCTTAACTTATAAAGCCGTTTTAATTATATATTTGTCATTATTTGCGATGGTAACATCAGGATTCACTTTCTTCGGCGGTGCTCTTGGCTTTTTGCCTGCAACAAGAAATGTCCATTAGAGAAGCTGTAACTCATTAACCTTCGGTCAGTCGCGCATTTTTTGTTTACGCTGTTGGTCACGTGGGGTCTTTGAAGACCCCAAAAAAAATCTGCCTAAAACATCTTTTTAATTAGTTTTTCCTAATTATATAAGCAAATTATTGGTGATTAACTTAATTACAATAAAACTACCACTAGTTACGTAAACATATTTTTTTATTTCTGCCTTAAACTTGCAATCTAAAAATAGTAACATAAATTTCTCTTCTTCAGATCACAATCACAAAAAATATATTTAAATCCAACTAAATGAAGGAATTTCTCCTTTTTATCAATCTATATGCGATAACACTAGTATATACCGCCTTTTACCCGGGTATATACCGACTTCACTTTTTTCATCATCATTACCACCTTAAACATCATTACTTTCATCCTCTAACCAGTTTAATATACGACGTTGTTGTTCTTCGTTCATTTCTAGTTAATAAAATCTAAAACAAAAATACATAAATAAACCGGCTACTAAGGAAATCTAAATTAAAAAAATACATGTTTTTACTTACGCGGTTAGTCACGTGGGGTCTTTAAAAGCCCGTCCACACAATACACGCTGCGCTTACGCGAGATCTGAATTTAGAGTCGATGTGCAGCAAATGTAATCCAACTTAGGAGGGTACCTAAAATATTGAATTGCTGAAATGGTTTTAATAGCTTAAATTTTACATTTTTGTAACACCTGGGCTTTCAAAGACCCCACGCGACTAACGGAGGGTTAAGTCGTTGTCTATCTGCTTCCCTCTCTGCTGAGCCCTCTCCTCACTCTTTGTTATTGAAGAAAAATAATTATTGTCGCTTTGTTGGCACTACAGCAACTCTCAAATGAAAGTAGGGAAGAAGTACTTTAAATAATATCCATACTTCGGAGTTATGGACTGAAATTGAATACTTGAACTGCTAGGTAAGCATTTTAAGATAGAAAGTTACCTCCTCCTAGCAGCAGCTTTTGCAGCGTGGAGCAAGGCGCGTCCACGCAGACACACAGCACGAACGCCGCCACGAACGTCAGCGAGAGGTCCGACAGGAACCGGTACATCTGGACAACGAAAGCATTAGGCTCTGGTCTATGCTCCGGCTTACTCGCCACACTCAGATTAGAACAATAATGGTGACTGGTAAAACAAGCATACACAGTGTTGGTTCCAGGCACATTTAGCCAAGCTGACAGACCCAGTTGGTTTTCAAACCAGACAAACCATTTCAAGGTCGGTCTAATACTTAATGTTCGTAGCACAGGTTAAAAAAGAGTACACTACATAACAAAAACACATAGTAAAACCAGAAAACATAATGATGAATATTTAATCCCAAACTAGGCTAAGATCTTTAGGCTAGCCAATAGTAAAAACCAAAATATTAAAGTGATCGGATTTCCTCTATTTATTAGGTTCTCGACTTACAGTGTCGCCGTTGGAGAAGTAGAGCGTCTTCACCCAGCTGCCGTTGGCGATGATGATGATAGGGAGGTGGATAAGGTACATGGCGAACGAGAGCCGCGCCGGCAGCTTCCACATGCGCAGCGACAGGAACCAGTTTATCGGGCCTACGAAGACATTATTTTGCCTATAATTATTGATACCCCATTTTTGCAGCGAGTTGAATCTATAAATACGTTTGTAGTTCAACAAGACGTTTTGTCATAACTTTACATAGCAGTGCAATTTAAGTGATTTGATCGCAATTTTGAGGCACAGTATTCACTATTCATGTTAGTAATATTATGTGCAATATGTAGTTCATCTGTTTTCGTTTCTTTAATAAACGTACATTGTTTTCATCTCTACGTGCGAAAACGTCAAATCAAGTCAAGGCCTGCTCCCCTGAACTAAGTTGCCGTTTTCCGCCTCCGTCGATCAGAAAAAAAGTATACACTCCTCGGGAAGTAAATAAGAAAGCCTCAGAACAAATGTTTCTAGAATTCGGCTTCGCTTGGTATATAATATACTATTCTGAAGTCATAATTGAACGTTTCGTTTATCTAAGCTTATAGCTTGACCCATTCAAAGTATTTCAAATCAATTTATCGGGAATTATGACCTCCGTAGCCTTGCACGCAAGCAAAGATGAGCCAGCCGAGAGCGAGCGCCCACACGGCGCGCATGTAAGCGTTGAGGAAGTTGTCGAACTGCTGCGCGGTGTTGTCCGGCTGCATCGCCGGGTAGATGGAGAACACGCAGAATGCCATCAGCGCCAGAGACAGCAGCCACAGCGCCCACAGTTGCATCTGTTAAAAGATTTAATGTGTAAGTTAAATTTGAATTTTCCAGTTCTTGCTAGACACTGGTGTGAATGAAAGAATAAATGTCCTTACACTTACATACATACATACATACATACAGCTCACGACTTCTTCCCACAGGGGTAGGCAGAGATGATAAATCGCCACTTCGCCCGATCTTCACACACTTCCCTCGCTTCCTTCACATCCATAAGCCTTTTCATGCACGCTCTTTTATTCTTCGCACTCCGTACCCCAGCTTTTTGAAGGACGTCACTAATTTGATCCGTGAACGTCCTTCTAGGGCGTCCACTTTCCTTGCATCCTTCAACATTCGCACCATAAATCTCTTTCGTTACTCTTCTTTCATCCATACGTTCTAAATGACCAAACCAAACACTTTTTCAAAATTGCCGTGTCAAAAACAATAGTATAAAGTAGAAAATAGTCGAGTTCATTGTTATGTGCCTTGATGACAATGGAGGTACCTTAGTCAAACCCATTGTCATAGTTTGTATCATACAACGTAGTATCTTGCTTCTATTGCACTTTTAAACCTCATACAAGTCCGATTTAACTGTACAAATGCATTTTGTATGTTCGTGTTATTTCATAGAAGACAGATAAATACAGAGTGGGGATTGTATTCGTAAATCAAATAAATTTTAATTAAACTAGCTTATCGTCTTAGCATTTAATCAGCAGCTGTTCGATTTAAACAAATCTATTTTTTCACGAAGTCTAATAATTGATTAAATGATTACTTAAATTAAGATTAGATAGTCGAGTGAAATAAATAACAAGGCCTATTTTAATTACTTTTTGTTAAGCGATTTGTATAAAGGTATGACCACTAGGATATGGTTTCACAGTAAAAAAAAAAGACGTGTGGCACTCGGGGACTGCCGCGGTAAAACTTTTGCATAGCATTTTGTATCAACAAGACTGCCGAAAAGAAACGACGTTAGACAATGCACGACCTTCAAGCCACACGGGTGTTATTTAAATGGTTAGCAGAGTATTCGTATTTTTGTAAGCAGAAAAATATAATCTGTAAGCAGAAATAGCTAATTGGTCAGCAACTCATGGCCAGCAAACATTACAAAACCTATCAGCATTTTATGTCATTCTGGATGGCTGTAATTATTTTTGAGCTGCAATGAGCTGCTACTGTTTAATAAAATTTTGGTAAGCACTCAGAGGGGAAGCCAAAAAATATTTTTTGAGCTGCATATAAAAGTAGCAAAAATAATCTTAGCAAACTCGTCATGCGCAAAATGGGCGCATTCCTTACAAAGATTAAGAAGGACTTTGGATTATGCAACTTTTATTATTATAATTATTATTACCATTACAAGTAGTGGTGGTGGTGGTGGTAGTGGTAGTGGGAGTGGGAGTGTGAGGGTGTGTGAGTGGGAGTGGGGGTGGGTGTAGGGTGGGAGTGGGAGTTGGAGTGGGCGTGGGAGTGGGAGTAGGGGTGGAAGTGGGGTTGGGGTTGGGGTGGGAGTGGGAGTCTGAGTGGAAGTGGGACTGAGACCGGGACCCGGACTCGGACTCGGACTCGGAGTCGGACTGGGACTCGGACTCGGACTCGGACTCGGACTCGGACTCGGACTCGGACTCGGACTCGGACTCGGACTCGGACCCCCGTGCCCGTCGGAGTGGGGAGCGTGAGGTTTTTTTTCGTTACGGAATTTCCGGATTCGGTCCCCGCGCTCAAGGCCCTCGATAGAAGCTATGCAATAGCTTAAAAAAAACAAATATTTTTAATCACAGACCTTAGAAAGTCATTCACGTCATAGCGCTTGATATATTATTTGACCAAATTCAAGTATGAAAACTTCACTTCAGCTTAACCCTTAATAAGGCAGTGGTACATACATTAGCTACCACCATAAATTGAAGTCTAGAACCAATTAAAATTTAAAAAAAGTATGCTCCTATTAAGGGTTAATGCTCTCCCGTTATGGTCATCCTCATTCATCATAAATGATAAAGTACTCAAGTTTGCCTTGTGTCATAGATAGCGGTGACTACCCATATAAAACAGCAGTAGCGTTTCTTGGCTCTAAACATAATAAACTGACTTCAACGAATAATACTAAAAAAAATACAGTCGAATGAGAAAAATGAGAACCTCTTCCTTTTTTGAAATCGGTTAAAAAAAGAATCATCCAAATCGGTTGGCGTGATATTGTCGCGCACATACTTAAAGTAAATTTGAGACATAATATAGGGTTTTCTCATGGATGTCATTGTCAGAACTGGACGAAATTTCAAATTAAAAAATAATCATCCAAATTGGTTCACCCAGTCGAAAGTTCTGAGGAAACAAACATAAAAAAAACAGTCGAATTGATAGCCTCCTCCTTTTTGAAGTCGGTGGAAATAGGCGTACCTTGGGAATGTGAATCTTGCGCCCGCGCCACTGGTGCAGCACGTAGCCGTACATCAAGCCCACGACAAACGAAGACGCGCGCGCCAGAGTGTTAATGTAGTATACGGATATGTAGTCGTTGAACTCGTTCATGCGCCTGCACAACATTAGTTTTGTTTTCATCAACACATGTTATAGTAAATTTGACTGTTTTTACAAGCGTAAGTCTCGTCCCGTGGGAAAATTATAGCCCCAGTTTCTTCCAGAAATAAAGATTTTTTTTAATCGGTCCTATAGTTTCGAAACCTTAAAAAATATTTTCTCTTTATACTATTAGTGGACATGTAGATATTGGACTCGATTCTAGCTGACCACCTAAACCTCTTAAAATTGCTAAACCTCTTAAAAACGATTTTACTATTCTATGCTATCTGTCAAATTCAAATGACATGATTAAATTTGAATTTGACGTTTCTAAAAATTCTAAATTTAGCCGGTCAACTCAACTTAGCTTTAGCGACTTAAACGCTATTCCTTGTGTGTCATTTTAAGCAGAAAAAACAGAATTTAGACTTGTCAAACTCCTAAATTGCGTAAATTTAGCGGCGATTAAAAAGGTCCCTCCTAAAATTAAGTTACTTCTAAAATCGGCCATTACAGTGATTTTATGTGCAAGTTGAGGTGGAAAAAACTAATTATCCAAAATCCAAAGGAAGTTTAGAAGAAAGAATGAGCCAGGACCAGAATTTTGTTGTGGGTGCTGCCGTATAGTGCGCAGTCAAAATACACACACCGGCACAATTAGCGGAACAGAAAAAAAAAGGAGAAAAAAGAGGGAATTTAGAACAATGAATGTAATTTTTAAACAATATATTATTTAAAATGAAACAACAATTAAATTAACATGTTTTGACATTCATTTGTAACACCATACTTAAAATTTTATAAAAATAAAAATTAAATTAAACAAAATGCATTTTTCTTCGATTTTTAATTATAGAGAAACAGCAGAAAATTCAAGATTTTCCAAAGTTTAACAACAATTTCAATGACTGTTCAATATCGAGTGTTTCCTCCTCGTGCTCTGATGAGGGTTTCCATCCGTCTGGGCATGCTGCGGATGATGTTATCAATGGTTTCTTGGGGCAACCTCTGCCATTCTTCAAGTAATGCGTTTCGCAACTCGTTGAGATTATTGGGAGGGGGCATTCTTGACTTTACACTCCTCTTTAGCAAGTCCCAGACGTGTTCTATAGGGTTCATATCGGGGGACCGTGCTGGCCACTCCATCACCGTTATACCAACATGGTTTAGGTATGTCTGTACTGTGCGAGCACTGTGAGCCCGAGCATTATCCTGCATTAGAATGAAGTTGTTACCAATAAAGGGGGCAAATGGCACAACATGTTCTTCTAAAATCTCCCTGATATACCGATCAGCATTCAGATTCCCGCCATCGACCACTACTAACTCCGTACGAGCTCCTAAACATATTCCTCCCCAGACCATAATTGAACCGCCGCCATATGCAACTGTATTTTCAAAATTAGACTGGATATACCGTTCTCCTTTGCGTCTCCATACTCGCTGCCTTCCATCAATTTGATTTAACATAACTCTGCATTCATCAGTAAAAAGAACCTGTCCCCAGTCGTCGAAGTCCCAATCACGATGTTCACGACCAAAGTGTAGACGGTTTGTGCGATGATGTCTCTCAAGTTTTGGGGCTTTGGCGGGCACATACGAGCCTATACCCACTTCTTCGAATCTTCTACGAACTGTCCGCTCACTCATCCTTACTGCTCGTACCTCTTCCAGTAAATTTCGAGCCTGCACCGCCGTTAGTCTCGTGTTCCGTCGGACTTGAAGTTGGAGAAAACGGTCATCCCTCCTTGAAGTACACCTTTTCCGGCCTTTTCCTCTCCTTCTCACTAGAGCATTCGTCAATCTGTATCGTTGGATGCTACGATAAATCGTTGATAACGATCGACGAAGGCTTCTGGCAATCGATCTGTAGGTTTGACCATTTCTCCTCATTTGATCTGCCCTAATGATTTCTGATGGCGTTAAATCAGGCATAATTAGATGCTCGTAAATTATCAATATGCGAAAAAACTCAAAAGCCTCAAAAACTGCAATTCAAAGCTTTTCAAATGGAATTCACGAACCTTCTAAAAACGGACAAGCGGTGGAAAAAATGAATCAATGAAAATTAAAACAAAAGAATGAAAAAAAGGGCAGTCGCTTAGTATTCCATTTTTAAATTAAAACCCAAATTTAAAAAAAGCTTGTTTAGCCGGCCAGTAACACGCAAAAATGCGTAAATACTCCCTTTTTTTTCTGTTCCGCTAATTGTGCCGGTGTGTGTATATATTTTTGTGTTTGTGTATTACAATTCTAAATATATTCATCCAAGATGGCTCTTAGGTTATGTTTCAACTTTCTTTCCAGAAAACATGGTGAGACCGAAAAAATATATCTCAGAAGACTAAGAAACGCATTGGATCCATTTCGTAGGTTCAGAGTAAAATGAGCAGTTATGTTATAATAAATACAATTTTATGAATCTGTAGTTTTGTTTAAAAATAAAAAACCGCAAAACTCTCCAAACACAGTTTTTTATCTTCAAGTATGTATCCCCCTAAAATTATTTCCTCACCCTAACGTTTTTGGGGAGAAATCTTGCAATTTTTATCTTATTTTAAGGCATTGGCAATTTTGCCATCAGCTTAGCTCTGCCTATGCACAAAAATATAATCAGATTCATCAAAATTTATTGAAATGTCACTTTGATTGATAGTACACTTTTACTACAGTTTTTTTAATACAGTTTTTTTGGGGATAACGATAGACTCCAAACTTCAATGGAATTCTCATATTTCTGCATTATCTAACAGACTGAGCTCAGCTGCCTATGCCGTCAGAAAAATCAGATGGCTTACTGATGTAGACACAGCAAGACTTGTTTATTTTAGCTACTTTCACAGTATAATGTCCTATGGCATCTTGCTGTGGGGCAGAGCTGCTGATGCAGAATCTATTTTTATTATACAAAAAAGGGCTATACGCGCCATTTACAAGTTAAGATGTCGTGATTCCCTAAGAGAACTGTTCAAAGAAATTAATATTTTAACAATGCCTTGTCAGTACATTTATGAAAACATTATGTATGTACGGAAAAACATATTACTGTATACTAAAAACTGTGACAGGCATAATTGTAATCTTAGGAATAAAAATAAACTAGAGCAACCTCAGTCACGATTAAGTAAAATTAATAATTCCTTTGTGGGGCTTTGCATACGCTTTTATAATAAAATACCAGAACAAATTTTGAAATTGCCTGAAACTGTGTTCAAAACTCATGTTAAACATGTACTTTGTAAAATGGCATATTACAAACTAGACGATTATATAAATGACAATGATGCTTGGAACAGATTTCATCCAGTCCAGCGCAATACGATAGCGAAAAACAAACGAAACTAGGTAACCCAATTTAGTATTAAGTAACAATTGATTAAAAGAATATTGTGTTGAGGAGTTTCTTGCCCCGCTTCTTCTTCTCAACCATACATGCTGAAGCGGTGGAGTTGAAATGACGTTCAATAAGTGGACTTGTAAGTTCCTATTTTGAATAAAACATTTTGACTTTGACTTTGACTTTGACTGAAGATTGAAGCGGCTAGTTCTTGAGGTAACTTGAAAATGTTCATCCTACGCTTTTTATCGAATTCCCTATTTCACTGTAGATACACTATCACGGACATTTGCCACATAATACACTATCACTACTATAAGACAAACCCAAAGTGCTAAAATACAGCAAAATGTTTTTTTTTAAAACGTGACGATTCCTGCCAAAAAGCTGAAAATGTTACATAGTAAGATAGAAAAAGTTAAATAAGAAGTATTTTTTTATATAAAATTACGCTTTAAAATGTACGAATTTGATATAAAATTAACAAATGAAAAACAATTATTTCAAACAAGTTATAAATTTAATTATTTTTAACGTTTTTATTAATATCGTTTATTCCTTCAATTATATATTTTTTATGTAGCAACACAAGATCAATTCAATTTAAACAATTTAGCTCATGCTAAAATACCTTCTAAACTGACTAAGTTTGATGTTCCTGGAGTTGTTTTTAAGACTCACTAAATTTAATTTTAAATTTAAGAAATTTAGCTTTAGGCATTTTAAGCGACGTGCTGGTAGAATCGAGTCCATTATGTGATTTTGTCTTGATTGATACGGTTGTAATAGTCTAGGCCTTATTGGTTATCCAAATAAATAACTAACCTTTGTTATTTTTTGGCTTCTAATAAGGAACATCTAAAACGGGCTTATATGCACATTTTGCGTCCAATGCTAATTTTTTGAAGTGCACATTCTGCGTCAAGTGCTAATTTTGCGAAGTGCACATTCTGCGTCAAACCCTACTCACGCTGTGTTGATGAGTACGGCGGGGAAGTTGTAAAGATAGCTGTAGACCGAAGAGGCGACCAGCGTGGCGAGCAGTGCGGCGATGAGCGCGACCCATGCGCCCGCGCCGCCCGCGAACAGCCACGCCACGACCAGCGGGCTCACCACGTACAGCTGCGTGTCCACCGACAGGTACCACGTTTGCGGCAGACACTGAGAAAAGTTTAACAGTTTCAAGGTAGATTCTTCATTTGATTAGGCAAATCACACACAACGCCGAAAAGGGAACCGACTTAGGCACAATAACTTAAGCGATGCCAAAACTTCTTTGGAAGATGGTTTGGCAACAACTTGTGACATCATCTCTATCTAAAACGCGGTCCACATTCCAACGATTCTGATTTAAATTTGTGATTTGCATTATAAAACATATTCTTATACCCTTCTCCGCTTAGAATCGGGGCTAGTCTCGCTAGAGAAATATACGTTATCTTTTTGCAGCGAAGTAAAAAAATAGAAACACAGCTTTTTACAATATTCAAGTATCTGGCAATGAGTTTGAAAACAAGTACTATCTAAGAGTAAGGTACAGTTACATCTGTTCCAAGATTAAACTAACGATATTTTGCTGGTCCATGGCGTAAAGATAAAAATACTGACCAATTCCAAGTGGTTGACGTAGTTCTGTACATGCAGCAGCACAGACCACCACCAGTTGCGGCAGTTGCCGGCAGAGGCCGCCACGTTCTCCCAGAAAGGCCCATCGCTGACATGCATCAACAAAGAGGCCTGCAACAGCACCACAACTGCGAGCAGCGGGAACATGCGCAGGAGACGATTCACGTAGAACATGTGCACGGTGCGCAGGAACCGAGCTGGAAACGGCATTTACCAAAATTGAGAGATCAGTTTTGTGTAGAATATACTCGTGAGCTGTTGCTATGTTATGAGGTGATCAGTTTTGGTGAAGACATGAAATTGATTGTTTCCCTTCACCGAATGAACTGTTTTCTTGTTTCTTTCTTTGACTCTATACGTCAATGTTAAATCCGGAAATACTGTATTTTGTGATAATCAATTTATTAACAACCTGATGCGCTAGGTAGCAGAGCAGAAGTGTGATACACATGGATATTCATCATCAATATTGTTTGCGAAAAAGATTAAACCCTTAGTCAGTGGAGGACCTGTTGCTTCTTCGGTGTTGGCGTATATGGACCCTCCCGGAGACGGTGGGCCCACTGACAATGGATTAACAAGTACCTCCAATCTTCAACCTATAATTATTAAATGCAAACATTGTATATGACACTCAACGTACGTATACGTAGCAGCATCGCAGATCGCAATTATAATCAGGTTGTTCGGTCGGTTCACGATGTTTAATTAACTACATGAAGACTCTTGAGTAGATAATCTAAAAAAATATTCCCAAACTGAGAGGGATATTCACTTTTCATTATTCTTCTTATATATTCTTGTTGTGCGTGAGTTAACTTTCTGTCTTGTACCAGTAGACATTTTTGTTTCTATTCTTTTTCTATCTGTGAAAATCTATAATAGGCCTATTTGTTTACAATACTTAGTTTTAACTATAACGTCGGAGATGGCTGTTGGTTTTCCTTAAATAAATAGAACCTATACTAAGAAGAAGTTATTTTTTTTATTATTATCTATGTTGGCCGAAAATTTACCTTATCGCACTAGAACGCACAAATCTGCGGCTATCGCTAGACAAATTCCTCATTATCAGTAATGTGGTGTGTACCTAGTGATCAAAATATTATCCACAAAAGTGGACTAAATACTATCGATTAATACCAAGAGTCTTAAAACTTTGTGTGATTCGTTTATAGGCTTTCTTGATTATCAGTTAATAATAAAATGTATTATTATTGATAAACACTAATAAAGAATGTTTTCAAATAAGTTGATACCAACACAATGAGCAGTATTACTTATACTGCTCATCTACTATATAAAAATAAGTCGGGTTTTCCTTCCTGACGATTTAACTCCAGAACTGACGAACCGATTTCCATGGTTTTGCATTTGTTGGAAAGGTCTAGGGTTCCGCAAGGTTTATAGCAAAGAAAATTCAGCAATGCACCCGTGCGAAGCCGGGGCGGGTCGCTAGTTGTGTAGTTGTGAGTCAACTTTTACGTAGAACTGAAACCTGAGAACTGAGTGTATACCATTTGTTGAAAATAATATTATACTTTTGCCTTTTTTAACTTTCAAGTAAAGCTTCAAGTCAAGAGTGAATAGGCATTATCTAGGCAAACATGCTCCATCGTCATCAGCATCATCACTTTCCATCAGGTGAGATGGCAGACGAATGGTTTGCCTATTATTAATAAAAAAAAAGCTTAGATTCAAACTCCTTAAAGATTCTGGTTCTCCAAAGGGTTTCTTTTGCCAACCTTTGTATTCTGACATAATTAGTTTCTCTTCGTTATTTTATATTAGCAATCACCATATTATATGGCCAGTACGATTTAGAATATAAAATAGAGTAGCTTACTGCCACATTCGTATTATGACGCAAAAATTTATTAGAGCTGTTGTAGAAATACTGACCCCTCGATATCTTTCCGACGGTGGTATAGACGGCGAGTATCCCGCTCAGCAGGAAGAACGTGTCCACAGTGATAGGCGCTGCCACCACCCACGTGCTCGACCATGCTGACAGCCACTGTCAAGAGCGCACCTCATGCTTTACAACCAAATAGCCTCCACTACAAAATCATGGCGTTGAAATCTCAAGGTCGAAGTTCAAAGTTATGCCAGGAAATCTCTGCTGTGGTTCGAGCATGGTTTAAGTGGCTAGGAACCAAGTAAGAAATGCTAGTACCGTACCATCACTACTAGCTCTTTTGTATGAAAATAATAATATCTTATCAGTCTCATCGTCTTTTTGTCGGTTTGCTTATAACTAGTTATAGCTTGACTTTTGCGGAGACGGATTAATTTAATAATAATCATGATCTTAAAGGCTTATAAATTGGTTTTAGTGAATATGGAAGACATGGATGATGAAGATGTAGAAAAACTATCGGTAGAAAAGATAGTAGGTATATATCTGACGATGATTAAAAGCTTGCAGGTGGTGCGGAAACAAACAACAGTAGACAATGATAACAAACAACAAAGAATATAGGTACTAACGGTGATAATATCCTGAGTATTGTGGATGTACCCCAGCAGACTGAAGGAGTAGGTATGTCCGACGACGACCCAGAGCATGGAGATGGCGCGGATGCCGTCGACACACTCGAGGGCTCCGGGTGAAGAGCTAAACGTCAGCAAGCGGGTCGTGTTGGTGTACACCGAGAAGCTGCGGTACAGCTTGCTCGCCGCAGAAGGATCTGACAACCGATAAAAAAAACACCAAATAGTTTATTTTGAAAATTTTAAACAGAATAAAAACAAATGAAGACTTATTATTTTAATTCCAAAGATAAAATTTGGCACGAAAACTGTACAGAAATAAGTTTTGAAAGTAACATAACTTTAACAATTATAAATATCTTTAAGTTTGCTCTGCGTTAGAGACACAACTTCTTGAACGATATTTTATTAAGTTAGGTTCGTATTTCCAAACTTAATTTTATATAACGTTCTAAGATTTCAAATATTAAAATCAAATATCAAAATTATGTTTAAAAATCTTTTGGAATGGGTGAATATTACATCTGCAGGTAACCACTCACCGCGCTTGAATACAAACAAGTGAGACAAGTCATAAGCGGTGCTCAAGATGATCAGCAGGCCGATGAACGAGAAGATTGCTCTGAAAATACGAGATAAGGAGCTAATTATTGTAAATTGGGAACAATAAATTATGTTTTTTTATAATCCAAAAAGTGCTTCGCTCTCACATAGCGACATAGTCGGCGGTGGCCAAGGGCTTGTCTCCGGGCAGTCGGCAAAAGTACTCCTGGAACTGCAGCTCCAGGAAGGGCACCTGCTGCTGCACGAACTGGATCGCTTGAGCGGCGGAGCAGGCGCGGGGCACGCACACGGCCAGGGTCATGCCCAGAGAAGCCAGGATCGTCAGTGGAGCTATTCTGTAACAAAATTAAGCTCATAATGTAGCTGTTCATAAAAATACCAAAAAAATCTCGTACCACAAATACTTTCAAATAGAGAGTTTGATCTTTAATAATCTTTGTGGCTATCATAGCAAAAAACTTGCATTTTTTTTATTTAGACGCACACGTATTTGTTATATTATTAGACAGGTAACAAGATTTTACTAGTGTCACAAACTACACAGTATAATAAATAGTACTTGCGACTACTGTCTTCACATTTTAAACTCACCTTGAAGCAATGGGCTGGTTCTGTCCTGCCATTTTGCGGGCCCATTGTTGCAATTTGGCATAGGTTTCCTCCGGATTATCAGGCTGTTGCCCTGGCGTTACTGGCCAGGTAATATTGGGGAAGTCCGGCCACTCTGGCCACTCGGGCCAATCTATCGGGTCTTGGTCGAAAGGAACGATAACCGTGCAATATTTTCCCTGAATATCCAAGTTGTCGATCATCTGGTGAATGCCGAGACATTGGTAGTAGTCGCCGAGATCGTTGAGGTTGCCCGTCAATACTCCAGCGGGTAGTTTGGCGCTCGCGTCCAAGACTTGAGGGAAATAAAAGAAACTATTTGAAAAAAAAAATATCTTCTAAAAGACTGACCAGTCGTATCGAGATTAAAGAAAACTATAAAAAAACCCAAGAATAAAAATCGCAGGTAGGCAGAGGTATTTAATTTCTGGAAATACCCACTTTGGTGAGCCCATCGACGGACCAGGTCTCTCACGGATGCCTCAGAATTCATTCTGAGACCTGGCTCTTTAACCGTAAGGCTATCACTGCTCTAGAAAACCCTAAAATTGCAATAACTGCTAGACCAGCGATAACATGATCAGACAAATCTGATAATAGGTATGACACGAATTTACACTGATTTACTAAAGCAAAATTGCGGGATTTCCAAGTGTTAGCAACTAACACTGATATCGCAGTGGATGGTTCTCCAGGGCCGTCAGCTGTTGCTCGCAGAGCTGTGGGTCCAGCGCGTCCTCAAGCAATTGCTGGTCAAACAATCGCCGCGAATCGACGGCGCCTTCGACGGCCGCGCTCACTACCACCGCCAGCACCACGTATCTCAACTCCATGATATTTATTTATTTATTTTTGCAAATAAACGAGTTCTTTCTTTCTTTCTTTACTCTACAAACCAGCTTCAAACACCAGACCGGACACTACTAACGACTCGACTTCAATACCGATAAACAGTTATGAATTGCACGACAATTCCTTTAAGTTGACAAAATTCTAATCGACTTAAAATTTATCTAAGATAAAATGAGGGATATTCGATTAAATCTGTGTAGAATTGATTTGACGTGATTGATACAATATAAAGGACTTTGATCTTGTGACTTTATGGCAATAGTTCGCAAAAATATTTTTATGTTATTCCTCGATTGTTATCGATCAAACATGTACTTCAAATTAAAAAAATATTGTAATTTGTCAATCTATATAGTGTATGTTTAATTTTTGTATGGTTTTTAGAGTTGTTTTACACTAAACGTAGTGTCAATATTTTGGGACCTTCGAATAGTCATACAAAAAACTTTGTTTTGGTCTCAGGTGAGGTAGATGACGATGATAATTGACAGGTAAATCCGGTTTAAAGAATCTTTATTTCTCATTACAGACAAAAAATAAGTCACTTCCAGACTAAATTCAAAAAAAAAACTAAATTCCAGATAAATCCGATTTAATGTTCGAATTTAAACTCATAACAGCTGAATCACGTCTTCAATGTAAAACCTTATCTGTATTAATTCCAGTATCACTAATCGATACTAAGAATTCCAATCTGTGAATAATTATTTCTATTTTGATTTGCAGTGACGAAAAGTATCACAAAAAAACCTATACCTGTACAGTTACCCAAATTGGATCCAGTATTATTAATTCACTTAGTTTCTGTGCTACCTACCACGTTTAGTAAGAAATATACTACTTTCATTAGTCAATCGCGTTGCATTCTTGATAATTACTTGCTGGCTTCTCAAAATGGAATCGTCCAAATGAAGTTCCCAAGAAATGAGTCTGCAGAATTTGAAACAAGCTTCAAAGTCAATTACGTTGTTTCGCCTTTGAGCGCGGCGAGATGGCGGTCGCGGTCTTGCTGCGCTGAGTTTTAAAAACGCATTATTTCTGTTTCGTACTTGCCGGCTCTCAAAGACAATTTAATTTCCCACGAGTGCTATACAAACAAAAGCTCGCGCTTTGTACTGTTACCAAGTGGCACGATGTTGTGCTGAAGCGAGCATGTAAAGTTTTTGAAAAGTATAAAGTCTACACATAATAATTTTGAGTGCAATCTTATTTATAATATCTATTTTTAAAATGGAATTCGTTTTTATATCATTTTGAAGCACTTTTCTTACGGCATTACCCTTGTTCCTGCACATTACATGACTTGCCACTGTTGGTAACTTTCATGCTTCCTCTCATGTATAAATTGTAATATCCATTCTAGTCATTCCACTCAGCCCTCTCAACATTCTCATATCAGCTGCATGCAATCTCCTTTCATCCTCCCTCTTAACGGCTCCACATTTCGATCCTGTGACGACAAGTCTTATCATGGAATTTTATAATTACCCTTCTCTAGTGTAATATGGGTTCATACAAGTAATTATATTTGACTGATTCAACAATGTTAACCTTCTAGGAAAAATATTTAATTATCATTCTTCATTTGCGATTCAGTAGATAACGATCATATACGTTGTATTACCAGTATGATTCCGTCATATGCTCCGTCTGTTTTCGTGAGGTGCGATGAGTAATGCGATTGCAGCTGTAATCGCGCAAAGTGTAATGTGATTGTAACTGTTATGAGCTGTATCGTGGAGTACGTAAATTTTCGAATCCAACTGTTCTATTGATTACGACAACGACGATGATAAGATTTTCCATAAGTTATAACTTGGTTGTTTAAATAAAGTTATAACTGTGGGCAGTGATCAAGCACCTTATAAAGTTACTAAAATCAAATCTGTTCTCGACAGAATTTACCAAACAATGGCCACCAGGTAAATTAGCCAACTTCTGCAAAAATAAGTGTTATGTTTTCGCAAGCTATGTATGTGTACGTAGCTGTTTACGGAAAAGTATGTAATCCGTCATTGTATACAATTCATAATTCCACAACCGTTGGGGTAAACGTGTTCTGGAATGGAGACCGCGACTCGGCAAACTTAGTGTATCTGCGAAAGGCTGCAGGCAGATGCTGGATGCGTCGAGCTGAAGACAGGGCACTATAGCGCTCATTAGGGGAGGCCTATATCCAACAGTGATGATGATGATGATGATACAATTCATAGAAAAGGTGTACAATTCTGATTGATAGATAGGAAATGTGTGATTTTGTTTTATAATATCATTTCCTAGATCGTGATACTTTTCGAAACTGCATATCAGAATTATTATTATTATTTACGGTTTGAAATTACTAGTATCGATTAGTGATACTGGAATTAATACAGATAAGGTTTTACATTGAAAACGTGATTCAGCTGTCTGGAGATTAAATTTGAACATTAAATTGGATTTATCTGGTATTTGCATGACAATTATCATCGTCACCAAATTTCACCTATGAGTCAACTGTGACCGAAATAAAGATTCTTGTATGAGTTTTTACTTTGACACTACATACATATTCCCATTGGAGTAGACAGAGACAATAGACTGCCACTTGCTACGAACCTGGCAGATCTCTCGTGCTTCATCCACATCCATCAAACGACTCATGCATGCTCGTCGGTTTTGTGTTTAACACTACATTTTATGTAAAAAACTCTAAAAACCATAATGTGGTGTCAAACCAATACTCAAGGGGTGTCAATGATTCGTTGTTATGGTCAGGGTTACATACGAGTATATCTACATTTTGCTAGTTTTTAGTTGTATCTATGTACACTAAGTACATAGATACAACTAAAAACTAGCAAAATCGAAGCTGCCTCGAAGACATCCTGTCATTGGGATACGTAAAAAAAAACTCACGCCTTTTATCCCCGAGGGGGTAGGCAGACGTATTCCATTTCTGGGTATACCCAGAATAAATTCTGGGACCTGCGGGTCTCCTCAATAGTGTCTTAAGGGTTTCTGGGAAATGTGATCTGAGGAAATCACAACCCCGGACAGACACCGACCATTCGTTAGCTGAACAATAGCCTCCTATCTATGCCAAATAACAATGCTGCAGCCTGTTTGGTGCTATCTCTCAGGATTTAATATTTCAATGCGGAATGAATGGAATCGTCTAGGAATTGCCAAGGTGCCTCGGCAGATTGCGGGGCGCATTGCATAATCTGGGAGATGTGTCTTAATTGGAATTTTATTGTCGCTGGTTTCCTATTCTATAATCTTATAACATCGAAAACATACATTTTACAATACATATAAAGTAGATTATTTGGTGTAAAAATAAAATAAATATGACGTATAAGGTACTTAGAGCCGAAGGTATACACGAGATTAATTGTTAAATATAGACATGTTTAATGCAATTTATAAAGTCTAGAAAACTCCGCACACTATTGTGTAGCAGCTGGCGGTTGTAGGTAGATTGCGCAAGACTTGAAGCTACGAGCCTATTTCTTTTAAAAATACTAATATAAATAATTAGTAACAAATAGACATAGCTACAACGCGTAACAGAATTAAGCGCAATTTCTCATACACCCCAATTAGTATAATAATAAAAAAAAATATATGATGTCTTCGTACCTTAGATGTGTCTGTGATGTGTGTGTGCAATAATAGTACGATTTCCATAGATAGCACTAAATTCAGCTACACATAAAAGAAATAAATATGCAATAGGTATAGAGTATTGCAAAGGAAAGTTAAAAACCAAATATTATGAAAGAAACGTTGAGTAAGTGATAAATATGTACGTAGGTTAGTTTGTCAAAAACACATTATTACGTCATGTCGTCACTAGGATTCGAAGCCGAACTTCCCGAAGGAGAGACAAAAATACAGGGCTATCACTGCCCTACATAAAGGATATAAATCATGATTGAATATAATTCATTAATTTACTAAATACTGTCAATTGCTTTATTATATCGAGTACGGACCTTTTTACAGACTTTCCCATTTGGTCGACTTTTTTGTAAAGTCATACTTCTGTTGCCGATATTATGCCTTCTTATTAAATTTTATCGCTTTTTATACCCTTTTGTATACTTTCCCTCGTTATTGCATTCCGGTATTCCGACACTGCAATATAAGCTCCATTACTTACCGAGGATTGCCCATTCAATAAGCATTATCACGAATGCAATCACCATAGTTGAGACCACATCATACCAACACAATATGTAATTACACTTCGAGTTATTAATTAAACCACAAGCAACACATTGTACTGAGAATGAAGGACCTGAGCAGACTAGACACAATTTGCATCGGAGATCGGCGATTTTGTTGCTTTCCGGAAGCTCGATGCAGCTACTCAACCTGGAGGAGCTGGGATGGCAAGAGTAGAGCCATTCCCACCATCACGCAAAATAGGCGCAAAAATGACGTCGTGTTGCGGAAACAAGCCCGCGTTACCATACCACCATACTCAACCACTTCGCAAATTCAAAATGCCAATTAAGGCGATTAAGTAGCTTTTTGGACCCTCGATATAATGCTACACTCTATAAATACCTAATAAGTATGTCATGGCCAAATTGACCACTTCATGATGAGTTCACTGTATCTGCACAATATGTACCTAAATTCATGCACAATAAATATCTTATCTTATCTTAGGTTAACATGAATTACTGGTCGGCCACATCATGAGTGCACGCGTATTTGCAGCAATTCAGTTCTTAGACACGGTCTTTGCAGTTGCAATCAATATCAGTCATTCATGAATGCAGGAAATCACTAATGCGATGCTAAAAATTTGAGGAAACCCGCGGGTCTCAGAATTAATTCTGAGGCACGTGTAACAGACCCGCGCGCGCGGTCCGGCGATAGACTCTCCACATTGATATACCGGTGAAACGTGGGTATTAACAGAAATGGTATGCATCTGCCTACCCCGTCGGGGATAAAAGGCGTGATTTTTATTTTTAAAACGCGCTTCTCGGTATCTGCGATCATCTGCAGAAAGTTGCTAAAATTCAATGCAGTTGCAAAATCTTCTATTACCGATGCGAAAAGTATCAAGTCTGCACAAGCTATTAATAGTGATGTAGCATTAAAACCACCTTAAATTAAACATATACCTAAGTTCGCGCTGCAACAAAGAGGCAACATTTTAGCCAATCAGGAATTTTTAGTTGAAAAACTCCGAAAAGCCCTCGAATATTTCCACTGAAATGGTTTCATCAATCTTGTTATTCCAAGTGTTGGCTGAAAGGGCTCAGCGCTCAATGGCAGCGGGCTGAATAGCTTCGCCTCGGTTTTTACCGAAATATTAATGCAAAAGGCGTTACGAATTTGGCTGTGGTTACGAAAAGTTTATCAAATAGAGATGCTTGGTCAGAGCCGGCTGGAGATAGGCGGCTTAACTTAACCTTCTTGACCCTTTAGGAGCAGTAGCCCTACGGTTAAGGAGCTTCTCATTCGTGAGGCTCGGGTTCGAATCCTGGCATTTAAAAATATAATAAATATTTATAATAATCTCACGCCTTTTATCCCCGAGGGGGTAGGCAGTGGTATACTATTCTTTAAACCCCTAAACGTGATAGGTTGTGAGCCCATCGCCGGACCGGGACTGTCCACATGCCTCAGAATTAATTCTGGAACCTGCGGGTTTCCTCACTATGTTTTCCTTCACCGTCGAGCTATAAACAAATATGTATGACATTTTTTTGAAAAAAATATTCGTACATGCCAGGATTCGAACCCGAGCTTCACTGATTATTATCAGGAGAAGCAGGCTCCTTGACCGTAAGGCTATCACTGCTCTGTAATGTAACAATGAGATTTTCAGACTTTACGTGCATATTTATCACGATCGGCGAAGGAAAACATCGTGGGATAACATTCTGGGACCTGTCCCAGAATTTATTCTGAGGCATGTGTAACAACGTCTCTGTGCCTTCTAAGACACACTAGACTAATAGGTACCTAATATTTCTAATAAATCCACAGCTATTTTGAAATTCATCTTTATTTCGGTAACCCTGTCACAAAATGCCCCATAAAGCTCGATAACCGCTCATGATGATAATATTATCTCCGACAAAAGTTATACCTCTGTATCACGGCACTTGCCTCCTACGCATTCTAGACAAATAAAAATGGCCGCCTCTATCTGCTCTGCGGGCCGCTACAAATTGGCGCTATTTTTCGGGCCGCAGCGTACCAAGGATTAATCAGCTACGAGCTGTGGCCATAGGCACGAGCGGAAGCGGGCGCGGGCGCGACTTTGCCGAGTGCATGCTGCAAAGAGGCCGAATTTTTTGAAAACTAAATATTCTATCTATAATATGAAGTTCTAGCATGCACTCAAGATAGTGCACAAACACAATTGTTGGATTCTTGGACAGTCTTTAAAAAAAGGCTTTTAGAGTGAATTCTGGGATGTGGGTCTCATGAAGTTTTCCTACAAGTTGCTCAGTAAAAAAAAATTGATTGTCTCCAAAGTGGGTTTACGGGCGATAATTTAAAGTGATAGTGTCAAAAAAAACATTGATGAAGATCGTGCCTCTCTATCGCTTGTTCCGTGCTCTCGCTTGCACGCACGACTCAGGCGGAACCTGACAATGTGTCATGCTTTTTCATGCATGCAGCCGGCGTTCATCGATTTATAAGACGTTATCAAGTCAAAAACACTTTCGTAGTTTACTTGCAGCCACCAATAAATGGGTGACTACAATTAACAAACTTTTTTTAATTGACAATTTTATCGGGACACCATAATCATCTACCACTAACAAAATGTATATACAACTCTATAAAGTGTATCTGACCAGCATACCCACTTGGCTGCACAACCAATAAAATTTTTGTAATCTCCATGGTGTCCTAAAAAAATAGGGCCCTAAATGCGTCCCGTGACAATGTGCGCTCACCTTTACCCACCCGTGCGAACACCCGAACCCGCGTCCGCCAATCACAAGCCAGCCCTGTATAAGGACCATCACTCAACCAGATAGCGACGGAATGACGCCCTGCGGGCAACGCTTACCCGAATATAATAATATGTAGATAATGATGTTACAATGAGGTATTTGAAGGTTATTGATTGTTTTTGTTGGAAGTGGAATTTTAAATTTCGCAAAAGAATCTCCGAAGAAAAAAAAACGGCCAATTTATAAGTTACCGTGTAATGTAATCAAATCATAGCACTTATAAATATACAAGTCGTAAAAAATATACAAAAGATTGAATAATTCTACCTTTCAATTTGGTAATGTTCTCAACAATTTGTAACCCTTTTACATTTTGTACTTAAACTCGTAAATTAAAATTTTAACCCTATGTCCTCAAGTATTTAGTATCACGTAACATTGTTTGACAATACCTACTTATTTACAGATAAAAATATAATTCAAGGTATATTATTATCTGTTTTTTTTTCGTTTATTTATCAGATGAACATAGACAAAACATTATGATAGCATTTATAAACCACTAATTTTGCTTGCTACCAACAGTCTACATCGATAATAAATAAAAATAACAAAAATCGGTGGGTGCACTTCTAAGCCATTGACAGTGAGGATTTAATATTTTTAGTAGGTAGGTTATTCAGGCAAAAAACTATGTAGGATAGTGCGCAGCAGACTAGCATTCGTTCCATTTCTGGATAATGTTAACACACACGCGAACAGGTTCGCTACCGACGGCCATAAAAATGGCGGACCGTCCCTGATCGTGGGCTCAAGTGTTTTCTATTCCAATTTGCGCCCACAATTTCCCGCTCGAAATTGCGATCGGGAGATCCGTTCTTTCGAGATGATGAAGCGCGCAATAAATATGTCGGTGGCAAAGATATTATATATAAAAATACGTTATTTTACTAGAGCGCGGAAAATGAGGCCGAAAAATTTAGGTAATTGACCTAATTTTTATTTAGTCGCCATGTTTACATTTTCCACATTTCAAGCACAACTCTTGAGAGATAGCTGTTTCTTTATTTATTATTCGTTACGTATCATCTTTCGCCGTCATTGTTGTATCCTATAGACGCGCTAAGAAGTAAGTATAATATATTGTAGCCACTCGTAGCGGATCAATTTTCAAACGCGCGCACTATGAATATAACTTATCTATATAAATATCTTTGGTCGGTGGGCTGTGTTCTCATCTCGCTGCTATTCGGAAGTAATTATGATTCCGTAAAGGTGATTTTAGCAAAAAGCTTTCTCAATTGCAAAAACCTCTTTGTACCATCTTAAAAGTTATGATAATTTTTCTGTTGTGTTAGTGATTATTTCATCCTCCATTAACAAGTACATTATAATAATAAATATAATCTCACGCCTTTAATCCCCGAGGGGGTAGGCAGAGGTATTCCATTACTGGATATACCCACATTTCACTAGATACATTGGACCCCTAATCGTGATAGGTGGTGAGCCCATCGCCGGACCGGGTCTGTTTACACATGTCTCAGAATTAATTCTGAGACCTGCGGGCTTCCTCACGATGTTTTCCTTCACCGTCGAGCTAGTGATAAATATGTACGTAAGTTTTTGAAAAACTCATTGGTACTTGCCAGGATTCGAACCCGAGCCTCACTGATTTTCGGCCGGCTCTTTAACCAAGTTTAACAAGTACATTAAGAAGCCAAATAACCCGCCTGCTTGTAAAAAGCACTGAAAAGATTTTTAAATATTACTTACAAACTTAGTTGTGCGGTTCAACAAAATAAAATGTGAATTGAAAGCGCGCGCATTGCCACAGCGAGTTTTTTTCTGAAAGTGTGGCACAACCCTCGAACGCCATTCAGCCATGTCAACCTTAAGGATATCAAAAAGTCATGTCAGTCATAGACTAATGTTTTATCAAAAGTTTGATGTAAACTACAGCAGCGCCCCCCTTAGATGCAAACTTATTTTGCTAATCTCTTTGGCTAAGAATGTTGAAAAATATTTTTAATTCCAAATTTAAAACACTTTTTTTTGCACTATTGAAACCCTATCGTCACTTTCCGAATAGATGGGATGAAAACGTTACTGCAACATTAAAAATAGCAGCGCTCTGCTGTCTCCGTCACACCAGTCAATTTAGGTACGCAACTAACGTGAGATGCGAGCTTTCCGCCGGGACCAATAACATTACTCGCTTAGTTCCCCTTACAGCGTTATGTTTCCAAAGTGCACATTTGCACTTTCCAAGTTGTGAATTCATTTGCTCGCCTTTCGCCTCAAACTTCGCCGATAAGATTCGCTGACGGAAATGAGAATATTTTTCACCGGCACGCATCTAGGCGAAGTTGGAAGTTATCTCCGTGATATGATTTTAGTTGAACCTACTGGCAGGGGAACTTTTTTAATTTATTCGCTTTTAAAATTAATTTAGTCAGTACTACTGAAAACGAGGGCAGTTTTCTAGTTTCAACGTTTATCTACACTAATATAATAAAGAGGAAAGATTTGTATGTTTGTAACGGATAAACTCAAAAACTACTTTACGGATTTAAAAAAATCTTTTACGATTGGAAAGCTACAATATTATGAAGTCAGTCGGGGTCGGGGATCCAAGGTGGTTCACCCGGTACCTATTTCGCCACGCCTTTGCACTACAACTGTTAGGTTAGTACTAATAGAGAGAGTTCTCGTATTGCTCCGATCAGCTTATTAACTGCCACCACAGCCACTCGCGCCGTGCTTTTGATGCGGGCTGCTGCTTTGGCTAAAGTACAAACCAAAGGGAATTCTAAATACTATTATTTTACAGCATAGTACCTGAGAGACCGGGCTATGCTAGTGCTAAACCACGCCATCTCTCGGTAAGTGGCCGTATTATTTAAAAAAATCGTTTATAATTGTTTTTTTTACTAAATCCACCTATGCAGTTGAACTTAAAATACAAAATCACATCTGTCCAGAAAATTTCATCAAAACCATTAGAGCCGTTTCCAAGATACCAGCAAAATATATAAATACAAGAGTTGCCCGTTTAAAGTGCATATTAGGAATGGAGTAAAATCTAGGATGTGAACAGGCGTCATAAATGTAGCTGAATTTCAAATAAATGGAGACTAGATTATGAAACAGCTGTGCGGCCGGCGTATCTAATAAATAACGCTGCCGCGCGGTGGCGCCACTTGCGTGGAGTCCCTGGCCAGTGGAACGTACGACCCTCTTCGAGCACATCTGCGATCGTGTCACACGCTCTAGCGAGTCACATATTATGACATTTTCAACAAAAAATTAAAGACGAATATATTAACTAAGCCAATTTTATTTTTATTATAACTGAGACGAACTTTTAAAATATACTAAAAATTCTAAAGAGTAAAAACCGACTTCAACGAATATCACAAAAAAGTATCATAGATGTGTAAAATTTTTAGGCATTGTTCATTCTAACCCGACTACACCAGAAGGAGGGTTATGTTTTTTAAAAACCGCTTTTGATTATGATAAAATTTTACCACCGTTTTGATGTTTTCGGCATAATCTATCAATTCAGAATCTATAAAAAAAATAAAAAAGAATTTGTTGTCTGTTAAGTCGGTTTACGGCCGCTAATTTTACGTCATAACGTCATCGTCATAAGAAAACATTGATGAAAAATTGCATACTGGAGTGAAAGAGAGATCACTCGTTTCACAAACGGCGTTCATCGATTTATAAGACGTTATCACGCCAAAAATCACTTACACTTAAAAACATCAATAGTCTAATAACGAGGCACTCTAAAAACGTCCATGAAGATTGGCTAAACAGCAGTCCATCTCCACCGACGAGTTGCTGGTTCCAAATACAGTAGGTACCCCGAGAAAACCAGCAAGAAACTCAATGCCAGCTCTTTTTAGGCCCAGCACACACGGCGCAACGCATTTGCAACGAAACTGCGACTTCTAGTTACTTTTGAGTTTCAGCCATAGACTCCTTTGAGAGACCGCACACGACGCAACCTGTATGAAACTGGTTGGAAACGCGTTACAAACCAGTTGCATTGAAACCGGCGTGCAGGAAACTCGTGTTTGCGTTTCTTCGGATTTCGCGCCTTTTTCATCAACAAAATGGCTGACGATGATAATAAAAGCATTGAATTTGTGTTAGAAGTAGAAAAATATCCTTGTTTATATAATAACACATTACCTAACACAATCCATGAATTTTCTATCAGTTTCTTGCAATGCTTTGGCAGCCACAAACATACGACAGTTGATATTAATATCAATGTAGGGATGTATCCACATAGTTCTTCTTTTACGCCTTCTCCTTTGTCGAAGATATAAATACATAACCACAACTTCTTCATCACTTGAACTAGACATTTTGCAGACAATTCTCTCAGAAAACCGAACTGATTGTGAGCCGTGAGGTTGCTGCGTGTGTGGAAATCGATTGAAACGAGTTTCAAACTAATAATTTCAAAAGGGTTTCGTTGCAGTTACGTTGCAGTTGCGTTGCGCCGTGTGTGCTGGGCCTTAGTGTCACGATATCTGAAGACCGCTTCTTCCTATGGCTTGTTACAAGTGTGAACATGTACCTGCCCCATATGAAATGGTCAACGCGCTAACGTTGAAAAATCCCGTTAGTTATTTACACCGCGACGAATTCCGCGCTCACATTTTTAAAGCTTCCACAAATATCAGCTGAAAAATGGTCGCGCTGAAATAGTTTAGTAGGTTATTTTAATAAAACATTTCTGGAACGTTGAATAATTATGTTTTTAAACTTTAGAAGATTATTCTACAGTAGATAAAGATAACTTAATAAAAATACTATAAATCGAAGTTTAATCTGTAGAAAGAAAAAAAAATACAATGACGAACCTGTTGGCTTAGTGGGTAGTGACTCTGTCGTCTGAGTTAGAGGTTACTGGTTCTATTCCCGCTTGAAGTCAACATTTGTGTGCATGTCTGTTGAACTTGTCTGTTGGTTGCCTGTCTATGCATCATAATTACATACATACATACATATGCTCACGTCTTTTTCCCGAAGGGGTAGGCAGAGACAACAGCCCGCCACCTGCTACGATCCTGGCATACCTAACGTGCCTCATCCACATCCATCAATCGGTTCATACAAGCTCGTCGGTTTCGGGTACTCTTTATCTGGCTTTTTTTCAATACATCGCCGATCTGATCGATTTAAGTACGCCTAGGTCGCCCTCTGCCGACTCGGCCACTCACAATCCCCTTACATATTTGTCTCGTTAGACGCCTTTCATCCATCCGCTCGACATGTCCAAACGACCTAAGCATTCCTTTCTCAATTTTAGTCACTACATCCTCTTTCAAGCCACAATGCTCTCGGATTACAATATTCCTCATTCTATCAATCAATCGTACTCCACTCATGGTTCTTAGCGAGTGCATTTCTACTGCATTTATTCGACTCTCGTGCTTCTTCTGCCATACCCAACTCTCGCTACCATACATTAAGGTAGGAACCAACACCCCATCATGAACAGCCAGGCGTGCTTTTTAGTCACTTTCTGGCTCCTCATGAAGGCGTGCAATGCACCGTTTACCATATTACCTGCATTCACCCTCCTTTCAATATCACTATCACACTTACCGTCTCTACTAAACTTACTTCCTAAATACACAAATTCTGACACTTGTTCTACTTTCTCACCTTCAATCATAATATCGCACGCAGAAATGTCCATATTCTTCTCCACAACCATAACCTTCGTCTTGCTTACATTTACTTTCATACCTTTCCTCTTGAATGCCTCATTCACGATAGTTACCGTGTCCTGCAACTCATGCGCTGATGGTTCAATTATAACTTGATCATCAGCGTACAGTAGGCATTTGACCGGTACCTCTCCCATTCGTACTCCACAATCACGCTCTTTTAAATCTGTCAGACAACTATCCATGAAAAGGTTGAACAGCCATGGTGATGCTACACATCCCTGTCTAACACCCATGGAGATGTTAAACCAGTCTGTGTAGGCTCCATTTATTCTATTACAGGCTCTGGAATCCTTATATAAGGATTTCAGAGCCCGCACCAGAATAGGGTCCAACCCATGCATGGCCAGTGTTGACCACAATTCGTTCCTCCTCACTCTATCGTAAGCCTTTTCCAGTTCTATAAAGGCGCAATAGATTTTTTTGTCCTATGGAGGAACGGAGGTGGAATGCTCCTCCATTGTGAAAAGGAAGATCTTCCGCCAGGCGAGGTGATCGTGCCTGGGGACCGCGGTCCAACGGTTGATGTTGGACAGTTGTATTTATACAAACTCATTATAAAACTCCGATAGCGCGGTTTTAGAACTCAGCCGTCTATTGGCGCGTTCTATGTAACTCGGCCTTCTATTGGCGCGTTCCATGTAGTGTCGCTACAGTCCCTTAGCCAAAAACTATAAATCATCATAATTATGTTTATAATTTGTTTAGTACCCATAGCACAGGTTCCCATTGTGCCTAGTGTAAAACTAAATGTGTGTAAATTGGGTCCCATAAAAAATAACAAAAAAGTCTTTACCGATGTAGTGTATTAATAATTTTGAATGAACATTAAACAAATCATAGAGATTTCTTAACAAAATGATTTAGTATTATTCACAATATTCAAGCGAACCCCCTAGCCGCAAGCCAGGCCAGCAATAAAGGCCGAGGCACGGATAACGCCGCGCCGGTACAGTCAAGAGCACGTGGAGCTTGACACATTGGATTTTGCAACATTCTTAATAGAATCGCCTTAGAGGTCAGACTCGCACTACAAGTGTAAAACTTCATGTGCTCTTGATTGTAAAGTTGAGCGCCGCACAATAATAATTCACGGCCCGCTTTGAATGTCAAACTTCGCAATTTATTAACTTTTTATAATATTTTCGGCCTACAACCGCCCTTTAAAGTGATTAGTACACCTCCCGAAGTTTTTACGAGTACCGAAAGTAGAGATTGTGATAAAAAATCTCTAAAATTATTGCGTAAAAGTGATTAAAAAAGTTTTTACTCGGTCGCGCAGAATTTCACCTGCAAAATAATCGATCGTAAAATACGCCGCGGTCTATAAAGAGTTTTGTGTGCTCTGTCTGGCGAGGAAAATAAAATTCAGCTATTTTGTAACCACACGGCACGGAGTTGGTTACAAGCATAAAACGAAAAACGAGCTTGGCGAATTAAGGACAGTCGTAAGCCTGGTTAGTGGTTGCGGATTTGATAACCTATCGGAACACATACCAAATATGTATATAAACTTATATATATTATAATTCTGTATACAACGCGTAACAGAATAACCGCAATTCCTCATATAAAAAATATTATGCCTTCGTACTTTAGTTTTGTCTAACCAATTTTCTTAAATAAAGAGCAATAATAGTACGATTTCCATTGGTAGCACTAACATTAAGCTATGATATTAAATCATTTTTCTGAAAAAAATATTAAAAATAGCTGAAATCGATGAAGTAGTCGATACTGAACAAACTAATTTCAGGAATTGTATATAAAAAGGAAACCCTGACTGATCTGACATCCAACAAGCTGAAGGGCTGAGTCTTGAAATTTTGCATGGAGCGTAGACATCTGCTAAATGAGTATTTTTAACTCCCACAAGAACAAACAGGATCGGAGCGGGCAACGTCAACAGTCAAGAGCACATAAAGCTTCACACATGTAGTACGAGTCTGACTTTTAAGGTGATTGTAATAAGAACGTTACAAAGTCCAATGTTTCAAGCTCCACGTGCTCTTGACTGCACCCGATAGTATAAAACAATTTTCGAAAAAGTTCACTTTCAAAAAGTATCTAACATTCCAAAGAATATTCTGACCATCTTAAAATAAAAAGAAGATAAAATTAGTTGTAGATATCGCTCGGCTCGGCAGAAACATGTAGCAAAACATCACCACCGATGTGTCAGCAAGTCTCCTGCAGTAAGTCGGAGGTGAGGCACCAAATATCCGGTTGCCACCGCGTCGGATATTGGCTGCAACATGGCTGCAACCGGCTCGCAAAACTCAAACTCAAACTCATTTATTTTCTGTGGGTATGGAATATATACTTAGAAACGTCAATAGTTTATAATAATACTAGCGATCCGCCCCGGCTTCGCTCGGGTGCAATGCTAATACTAAAACCTTCCTCTTATATCACTCTATCTATTAAAAAAACCGCTTCAAAATCCGTTTCGTAGTTTTAAAAATTTAAGCATACATAGGGACACAGGGATATAGGGACAGAGAAAGCGACTTTGTTTTATACTATGTAGTGATAAGGCACTCTAAGCTCGTCCATGAAGATTGGCTAAATGTAAGTAGCAGCCAATCTCCACCGACGAGTTGCTGGTTCCAAATGCAGTAGGTACCCCGAGAAGAGCCAGCAAGAAACTCAAGGGCAGCTCTTTTTTTAATCTCCTGTATGAATTTAAAAATAATAATTTAAACCTTATATAAGAAAAATATCATTAAATAAGTAATCAATCATTTTTTTATAAATAAAAGCGTGTTACATTGTGATGGAACATTAACATTTAGCATAATTACACCTTCAATATTTTTCTTTTGGAATCACAATGTAACACGCTTTTATTTATTAAAAAAATGATTGATTACTAAGGTTTAAATTATTATTTTTAAATTTTTAGTTCTTTTTATTGACAAGAATATAATATAATAAAAGCTTGTTTTTAAAAAAGTTTTTTTTTCTTCAAATTTTATTTAATCACATTTCTTACTAATAAACATGGTTTTGTTTGTTATTTATTTTGGCGCGTCACTGCACAAGTACAGAATTTCCAATGGAGTAAAAAACCGACTTCATTGTACTAAAAATACAGTCGAATTGAGAACCTCTTCCTTTTTTGAAGTCGGTTAAAAAAAGAGTCATTGAAATCGGTTGGTGTAATATTGAGTTATTCGTCCATTTGTCGCGCATATACTTGAATGCATATTTAAGACAGTTAGTTTTCTCATGGGTGCTATTGTCAAAACTGGACCAAATTGAAACGGGAAGCACCAGCTCTCAAATAAAAAAAGAATCATCCAAATCGGTTCACCCAATCAAAAGTTCTGAGGTAACAAACATAAAAAAAACATACGTATCCAAATGAGAACCTCCTTCTTTTTTGAAGTCGGTTGAATTGAAACAGCCTATTAAATATCCACTTTATATGTGTTGATATCTATAGCTCGGGTTTTACCTATTTTAGATATCAGCTGTCTGAGACTAAAACAGTCTCATTAGTTACGTCAACGGAACTCCAACGTAACTAGTGGGAACAGAGGCTGTTTCTTCCTTTCTGCACATAGCCTTACTTTAACTAGGTACTATCGACAAAAGTTCTGCCTGATACACCTAAGTGTAATTTTAGCGAGCAGTTATTTTTTTCCCTTACTTATAGTAACAATGACAATTACAAAAAAGGGTTTCTTTCATGTTTATGACCATTTAGTGTCGATGAATGGATCGGAATAAAAAAAAAAGGTTTACTGGCTTCTCATTGTGTAACTCTAATTAGGGCTTACAAGCGACAATTCTTCCAAATGTATCAGGCTTAGCGTTTGCTGATAGTACCTAAACTGAATAGTGCAAAGAAAAATACAAATGTTCAATACATTTAGGCTTACGTAAATAAAGAATTTACTTACTTACTGTTTTTTATTATACAACTATATTACTGAAACGTATGTTTTGATTTTGATTTTGATTTTGTACCAAAATGTCAGTTAAGTGTGACGGTCTTGTTGGCTCAGTTTGTAGTGATCTTGCCTTCAGAGTAGAAGGTCGCGGGTTCGATCCCCGCTCGGGGCCAACATTTGTGTGCATGAACATGTCTGTTGGCTTCTTGTCTGGGTATTTAGTATTTATTTAAGTACGTTTATCAGTTGTTTAGTACCTATAGTACAGGCAGGCAGGGCAAGGCAGTTTGGGACTAAATAACCGTGTGTGAATTGTGTCCCACAATTTATTTATTATTATTATTTCCCCATGAAACAAAAGCCAGTCTATAAGACCCGAGAGGCACATGGCCAGTGTATATCTCAATAAACATGTACAAGCTTTCTATAAGGCCAGAATTTATTAGACGCTGGGCCCTGCTCAGACCACGGCACAATATGAGTACCTCCACGACTACACGGTACGGCGCAACGCGTAAATATGTATCAGACCATAGACATGGAAATCAATAGATAAACCTGTGTGGAAACGCTAGCCATCTAGCAAAAAAAAAAACATCACATGTCATTCATGAATCTATCGAAAAAGAGGCAAAAATTATAATTTTCATATTTCAAATCCAATCCTATTATTATTATTATGTGCCATGCGCCCTACGCACACATAAAATTGGCGACCGTGACAGGACGCGCATACACACTCTCAACGATGACAAATGTCAAAACCAATTTGTAATTTCTACAATTTTATCATTTTTGTTATTACTACAATTTATTTATTTGTTCTTTTATAAACCCTGGTCAGTAAATCAGGCAAGCTGCTGCTGACTAGGCTAGTTAACCCTTTAACGGGCATAAGCATTTTACATTTTTCATAGGTTTTGAATCTTATTTCAATTACAGTTCCATATTCTATGGTAACACTTGCCCTCTGACCATTAAAGTGTGAAAACATCATTACGTCTGGGGGCGTCTAGAAATAATATGTCATTTGGTATATTATTACATTGATTATACGTTCCTGCTTGATGTGAGATACGTTGGTTGGAAGTCTGCGTCTTGTGCTTGAGATTCAGGTTCGATTCCCGGTGATACACCAGTAAGTTTCCAAATCTAATTAGGTCTACATAGCTATGATAGCTTAACGGTAAAGTAAACCTTGTGAGAAAATCCGTACCACATTCATTCTGAGGCATTTATAACAGTACCACTGTCTATGGCTTACAACTTGTCACGTTAAAGCATCATAAAATACATTGATGATTGTTGGGTAGATAATTATAATACCACTATCATCCCTCACAAAATTACGTCTAAACTTATTTTAACCGACTTCAAAAAGGAGGAGGTTATTAATTCGTCTGTATTTCTTTGTTCATTTTTTTTTGTTGTCCAGAACTTTCGACTGGGTAAACAGATTTGGGTAAATTTCGTTCTGACAACGGCATCCATTAGAAAACCATATAACTTGAAGATTGAAATCGTTTTTTTACTCTTTCGAGTTCTATGTTATTTGCATTTTCTGTCTACTAAATAAAAGGGACCATGCAAAGTCATCTATTAGACAAACTTCCATCCCCCATCGATGTATCAGACGCGAGAGCCCCAGAATTATGTGGCTCCGTACCATGTCACGTAGAGCACGGACGGAGCTCTTACCATAACTGCCAGGCCGGATGGAATATCAATGTCCTCCATACTTTAGTCAGCATGCCAGCTCGTATTAGTATCGTAGTGCCAAAACCGGCTTTGTTCCTGACAGCCATCCTCTAAATTATTGATAGAAGCTTCTGTATGATGTCATATATTCTGGACGTGAGTGCCAACCATTTCCGTACAGCTGAGTTCTGTTCCAACATGAACATCTCCACATGGTATGCATAAACCTGTCAAACAAGAGATTCCAGAAACAATTTACGTTCAGTTGTTCTTTACCGCCCGTGGTACGCTAGTCTTGACAACAACTTGAATAATGATTTCGAAGTAAAAAATCTTTTTGACGTGACAACGTCTTATAATTCGCTGGAGCCGGCTGCATGCACGATAAAGTATGACGTATGCGGCGTTCCAGTGCAAGCGAGAGCGCGCAACGAGCGACAAAGAGGCACAATCCATTCCATCAGTATTTTCTTATGACGTTGTCACGTTCAACTATCGTCAGTAAACCGACTTTACAGACAACCGAATTTTTATAAACAATCTTTTTCTTTCCAATTATTTTCGGCAAGTCTTTTCGTTCTCCTAAAGGTTTTTTTTTCTTCCAACCTCTTTGGCGGTGATTTATTTCAGCTGTAGAGAACTTTATAATCTGCCAGTGGTATGAGCAGCTGACTGACGTCTGCTGATTTATGCATGGACGAATTTATAATAGATCTGTTCAATACAAAAGGTTCAACACCAGGCGGCGTCAAGTGGGTATGGGACTTGGGTGTCATACCTAATGGGGAATCTTCTGTGTGACAAGTTAACTCAATATTCTATAAAGGGAGTATTTAAAAAATTGTTTTATATATAATAATATTTAATTTAATTATATGTATTGTTTTCTAAAATATGTTAAAAAAATTAACTGGAGACTAGAAATATGAAATTTGGCCCAGAAGACAGTGAAATAGGATATACCTATACGTATGGGACTTCAAATTAATGTTTTCCAAATCCCACAGCTGGTGATATTATACATTAATAAATTGTAGTACTCAATAGTCCTAAGGTAAAGTGTGTGAGTGTACTATCGGTACTTAACAGCTGGTAAACAAACTTAAACGAACTTAAACTTGCGTATCGAGTCCCCTCTGGGAAACCTCGCAAGGTAAAACGTGAAAAACTATTTTTTACATCCGTGCATGTGTAGGACCAATGCTGGTGTTCGATCCCCATTAAGACGTATTGTTAGTGCATATAATGAAAGCTTTTTACATATAGACTTATTTGCTTCTTCTCCAGGTAGATTTAGGAATTCCATTATTGCGTATTTAAAGCAAACTAGTATGTGAACTTAACACTTTTATTTTTATTGTTAACACCTACATAAACTTTGTTATAATTCCATTGGATTTAGTTACCTAAATCTGTATTTTTCATAAAGTGATCTGTTTGTTTCTCTCACAATTTTTTACTAAATTCGTGGATTACGTTGTGGGCAAAGAGATTTAATACTAGGGCATAGAGGGGACAAAGCCCGAAAAATTTGAAGTCACAACTTATTCCACAGTGGAATAACTTGAATAAGTCGTCCGAATAACAACTCTCGTTCGTATCTCGCCAAAATAAATAAATATGCCGAGATGCGCCTTGCTAGGTTGCAAATCACGCTACGGCAAAACGCCTGGAAGGGATTTTAGTTTATTTTCGTAAGTATTTTTCATATTTACTCAGAAAAAAGAACAAAATTAATAATTTTCTTATATTCGTTCTAGAACATTCTGCTGATTTTGTAAATTAACGCCCTCTGCTGTTGAGTAACTTATACCACTACTTCACTACTAATTAGTGATGTGGTGCTGTTTATCGACTTTTGTTATCGATATTTATTTATTAGGTAGAAAATATAGGCATACTGTTTTTAAGAATACAAACAGTTTAATAAATAATTTTATATCAATATAGAAACATATATTTTTTAGTTCAAAAATGTTATAGATTTCCTGCAGTAATTAATGAAGCGCATCAAAAGTGGATTCAGTTTGTCCAAATAGAGCACAACGAAGATAATTGGGTTCCATCTGCTGAGTCAAAATTATGCTCGAAGCATTTTAAAACTACTGTCCGAAGAGTTTATTAAAGGTACTTAGAGACTGGCGGCTTCGTTTGTTGTCAAGGAAGACCGCGATCTCGTTTGACAACCTTTTTAAGCTAGGGACCGTCTAAACTTAAAACACTAGGTGGCCCGATAGATGTGTCCGGGAGTGTAGTAGGTATAATTGAAATTGATTTTGTTGATTATACGTATACTTTGTCAATAAACTGATATTATCGATACCTTGGTATGAAATAGTAACATCCCTTTTAATCAGCGTGACCTCTACCGGTCGATAGCTGAAACAACTTCTAATTGTTTGAATACTTGTTTCAGCTATTGAAATCTAGATACCAGCACTGACGCTTAGGCTTCAAAGTTTTGTATGAAAATATTCCCAATGCCCCCTCTATGCCCTAGTATTAAATCTCTTTGGTTGTGGGCTATGTATCTAGTTAAATAAGTTAAGCTAAGACTATTGTTACAATGTTATGTACATAGCTGTTTGTTTTCCCAAATAAATAAAATAAAATAAAATAAAATAAACGGTTGTGGCGTTCTATGGGGGAGGCCTTTATTCAACAGTGGACGTCTTCCGGCTGATGATGATGATGAAACACACTTGTACACATTAACACCTACGTTTGAAGCCAATAGACATGTTAATCCCTACAAATATTGTCAGCTTGATCTTAGTCTTAGAAGACAGGGTCACTACCAATTACGTACATTATACTTTCATAGCTCCCAACACCTAACAAGAACAATATCTTACTCGTTGCAATCTCTGTAAAATATTACTCAACGAACTTGAGGAGTATGAAAAATGACGGAAAGTTTTCTGGCGTGTTAATTGCAGGGCCGAGACATTCGCGGCTGTGGCTCGGAGCAGCTCTGATGAATGCACCCGCAGTTGCTGCTACAAATTTTCATAAAACTTTTCAACCAGAAGGCGGACAGTCATGATTAATGGGCAGGCGCATTCAAGATGATACCGATTAGGGTAAGACCGTCCTTTTATAGATTTATCTATCTATATTATATAAAACTAGCGACCCGCCCCGGCTTCGCACGGGTGCAATGCTAATACTAAAACCTTCCTCTTGAATCACTGCATCTTTTAAAAAAACGCATCAAAATCCGTTGCGTAGTTTTAAAGATTTAAGCATACATCGGGATATAGGGATATAGGGACATAGGGACAGAGAAAGCGACTTTGTTTTATACTATGTAGTGATGATAAACTGACTGACTGATTGGTGATATATCAACGCACAGCCTAAGCCGCTAGGTCTGAAAAAACATGAAATTTTGCAAATAGATAGCTTATACAGTGTAGGCATCCACTAAGGAAGGATTTTGCAAAATGTAAAATAAACGTGCGCGAGAGAAGCCGCGGGCAAAAGCTAGTTTTTAGGGTTCCGTACCTCAAAAGGAAAAAACGGAACCCTTATAGGATCACTTTGTTGTCCGTCTGTCCGTCCGTCCGTCCGTCTGTCAAGACCCTTTTTCTCAGGAACGCGTGGAGGTATGAAGCTGAAATTTATATCAATTACTCAAGTCTACTGTCCCTTGAAGCTGTGAAAAAATCAAACTTCTAAGCCAACGCAATCAAAAGATACAGCCGTTTATGCCGCAAATTTTCGACACTTGCAAGGGAATCAAAACCTACAGGGTGCTTCCCGTGAACTCAGAATCTTGAAATTTGGTACGAAGCAACGTCTTATAGCATAGATAAAGGAAAAATTACGAAAACCATAAATTTGCAAGGTTGTACGGAACCCTCGGTGCGCGAGTCCGACTCGCACTTGGCCGGTTTTTTTTTTATAATCGGAATCGGATTCGTACCGAAGGACTCTGTACCATTATCTATAAAAACGGCAAAACAATCACGTTTGTTGTATAGGAGCCCCCGAAATATTTATTTTATTCTGTTTTTCAGTATTTGTTGTGAATATTAATCAAATGGACAGATGGGCATGAAAATCTGCACCAACTGGGTCCCAACGACTGGCCGTCGACGTCGAGGCAGACCCTGCCAGAACTGGACGCCTTCTCGAGGACATGGCCGGAGGAGACACATAGGGATAAGTGGAGGGAGGGAGGAGACGCCTTTGCTCAGCAGTAGGACAATACATAGGCTAATAAAATAAATGTAATTTTATTTCTTTGCACAAAAGTTTACATTTAAAAATGTATTTAAATTCATCGTCTGTGAAAATTTCAAATGTCTAACTGTCACGATTCATGAGATACAGCCTGGTGACAAACACAATTTAAATGGACTACCTCTGAAGTATGATTTACCCAAAGAGATTAAGATATGCCCTATTATATTTAAATCTCTTTGGATTTACCAAACAAAATTGAATAATCTAAATTGATTCATGGCTGAATAACCGCGTCACATAAATGATAAAAAAACTGTACACAAACTACACGTAATAACTCGGATCCCTTCGAAGATAAAACATGAGCGTAGTTATTTTGTAATTTTTTGGCCTAGTGGCATTTATATCACGAGCGCTTCCGTGTTTCGGAAGGCACGTTAAATTGTTGCTCCTGGTTTTCGTTGTGTTTACGCACAATGGAAGTCGTTAAGCCATGTCAGATACCCTTGGGCGGCTTGAAAAATTATGACTGTTAAGTGGCCACTAGCTTAACACAATCTCCCAATCCGCGGTGGGCTCGCGTGGGAGATTAAAGCCCATACTTCCTCATGTGTGAGGAAATACCCTTAGCTCAGCAGTGGGCTGTTACGGGTTGATGATGATGTAGTTATTTTTGTTTCATTTATTCAAATCAATAAACATACCATATCCAAAAAGATAGATTACTTTGTGTCAACTCAAACTGAAGTGAGAGTGAAAACATTTGTGTGAAACAATACCACAATAGGCTTCCAGGAAACACAGAAAGCACTTAGCGAGAAGAACATAGGTGGAAATTGAATATAAGTGGATAATGGGTCATTTGTACCCTCAGATAATATAAGCATGCATACTCCCTAAACATGACCAAACATAATTATTACAATTGTGTTAGTATTATGTTGTTGTTGCAAAAGTAACGTTATGCCTGTTGAAAATGAGCTCACTTATCGTGCGTTACAACCTGGTGAGGCATGTACCTACTTATCTAAAGGAAATAAATGATTTTTTACTTTTTTGACATTTATTGCTTTCAGAGTCAATCATGAAAATGATTGTATCTGACAGTTAATTTAGTTATTCAACATAACTTATCTACGGGGTGACAACTTACAGTATCAAAACAATACATATAATCTGTCAGATAAATACGACACGAGAGCGGAATTTAAGATATTTTAATAGTGTTGATTTTTTTCATCTCTCCGGGCGAAAAGCGTCAACTTTCGGCCCGCTGCGCTAAACGAAGTTGCCGCTTTCCGCCTAGGTCGAACTGAAAAAATATCTCGGCTTCGCCTCGGTCGACAATTAGGTACATGTGATCTGAGACATTTCTTATTTTACTTCCCTAGGTATATAATATAGGTACTATTATTATCTCTCGGATACGAGAGTATCAGATGTATTCCGAAACAAAATTTTCTTTCTTGTTAGTGGACATTTCAGTAGGATATTAATTATAGTGCCTACTGCCTATTCAATTTTATCCACATTAACGCAGTCGCATTCTTACCGAGGAGAATCGCCACAGATGCAAGTTTAAAGGTTGTTGACAGTAAACTCGAATCGAGTGACCGAGAGGTATATAACAGACGTAGGTATATAATATCGAAACCAGCGGGCGTATTCACGGAGATTTGATATTCGATATTCTACTCGGAATCAGAAAATCTTTTGAAAGTTTTCGAGATGGGCTATTCACTCACATGTCATATCTATTTAATATATAAAATGATAAACTGACTAACTGATTGGTGATGTATCAACGCACAGCCTAAACCGCTGGGTCTAGAGACTTAAAATTTTGCACTTAGATAGCGTAGAGCAGTGATAGCCCGGACGGAGAGCAGTGATAGCCCGGACGGTTAAAGAGCCGGCCGAAAATCAGTGAGGCTCGGGTTCGAATCCTGGCATGTACCAATGAGTTTTTCAAAAACTTACGTGCATATTTATCATTAGCTTGACGGTGAAGGAAAAACATCGTGAGGAAACCCGCAGGTCTCAGAATTAATTCTGAGACATGTGTAAACAGACCCGGTCCGGCGATGGGCTCACCACCTATCACGTTTAGGGGTCCAATATATCTCGTGAAATGTGGGTATATCCAGTAATGGAATACCTCTGCCTATCCCCTCGGGGATAAAAAAAAAGGCGTGAGATTATTATTATTATACAGATAGCGTAATCAGTAGGCACCCACTAAGAAAGGATTTTGCAAAATTCAACCGCCGCTAAAATTTAAGTCGCGGGTAAAAGCCAGTTTGACATAAGGAGTCGACAGATTTTCCGATTCCGAGACGAATTTATTTATTTCAGATTTATGCAACATTACAGTAAATAACCAAAGCGTTACACAGACGAGTCAACGTACAGTTAAAAATGAACATTACTTTAATTAATATTATAAATAATTTTAAAATTATCCTTGTCAGTATCAGATCAGTTTCTATATTTTTTTAAATACTTTCTTAGAGTCTTTTATCAGGCTGGCAAATGCTATCACAAAACAAATCACAATTAGGGGTTGCCGCGAGGACCGAATGCATTAGAGCGCTAGCGCGTTCGGCCGGGCATTGTTTTTTTTTTTTTTTTTTTTTTTTTATTTATTTATTGCTGTGGTGCACGGTGCGCGCTGCCTGGGTCGCCAGCAGGCTGAGCGCCCGGGGGTAGGTATGGCGTAAGATGGGCGTCGGGTACAGACAACCTTTGTTACGATATATACGAATATCGAATCTCCGTGAATACGCCCTCTGTTTCTCTAATCCGAAGAAACAAATCCCTAGCTCGTGGTAGATTAACTTCATAACTTGTTGTTTGCTCTAACAGCAACAATAACTCGACTCTCTAAGGAGCTAGTTTGAAGGAAAACACGCTGTTTTCTTAAATGGTCGCAAACATTATTTAAGTTTTGTCTCAAGGTACAGGTAATGCTTGTTTATTGGTATACTCCGAACCTGAGTTATCTCCTGTTTGCTTTTCGACGGAATAACATTTGAAATATAATACAAATAGAGTCAGCATATGGCGGCGAATGTATAAAATGTTCATATCTTTTTGAGAATAACTGTTAGCTAAAACAACATTTGTAAATAGTTACTGATATAATAAATGTGAAACAGTTGTATGACGAGGAAACAGTCCGCACTTTTTGTTTCCTTTTCTAAGAATCCTACTAATACTATAAACGCGAAAGTTTGTATGGATGTTTGTTCCTCTTTCACGCAAAAACTACTAAACGGATTTTGATGAAACTTTACAGTTATATAGTTTATACATCAGAACAATAAATAGGCTATTTTTTTACCCGTATTCCCACGGGAACTGCTAGTATTAAATAAATAAGACCTTTATTCGTCCACACAATGCTATAACTAGACTAAAACTAAAAACTAAGTAATAGTAAGTACATAATGTAAATGAAACGGCTAGAGTTTCAGCACAACTGCTGCTTTTCCGATCCTGCCCTGATTTGAAATGATTCCAAATATTATACTTTATAACAGTTTTGGTTTACTGTCATTACAAAGTTGCAAAGAAATATGAATTATGAAGGAAAAGAAAATAGAACGGGTGTTATTTAAATGGTTAGCAGAGTATTCGTATTTTTGTAAGCAGAAAAATATAATCTGTAAGCAGAAATAGCTAATTGGTCAGCAACTCATGGCCAGCAAACATTACAAAACCTATCAGCAATTTATGTCATTCTGGATGGCTGTAATTATTTTTAAGCTGCAATGAGCTGCAATGAGCTGCTACTGTTTAATAAAATTTTGGTAAGCACTCAGAGGGGAAGCCAAAAAATATTTTTTGAGCTTCATATAAAAGTAGCAAAAATAATCTCAGCAAACTTGTCATGCGCACAATGGCCGCATTTCTTACATAGATTAGGAAGGACTTTAGATTATGCAACATTTATGATTAATGATTATGATATTACCTATTACGTTTACAAGTAGTGGTGGTGGTTGTGGTGGTGTTGGTGGTAGTGGTGTGAGCGTGGTAGAGTGGGGGTAGGAGTCTGGGGTAGGAGTGGGGGTAGGAGTGGTGGGTAGGAGTGGGGGTAGGAGTGGGGGTAGGAGTGGGGATAGGAGTGGGGGTAGGAGTGGGGGTAGGAGTGGGGGTAGGAGTGGGGGTAGCAGTGGGGGTAGCAGTGGGGGTAGCAGTGGGGGTAGGAGTGAGAGTAAGGAGTGGGGGGTAGGAGTGGGGGTTAGGAGTGGGGGGTAGGAGTGGGGGCAGCAGTAGGGGTAGGAGTGGGAGTAAGGAGTGGGGGGTAAGAGTGGGGGTTAGGAGTGGGGGGTAATAGTGGGGGGTAGGAGTGGGGGGTAGGGGTGGGTGGTAGTGGTGGGGTTGTAGGGGTGGGGTGTAGGGGTGGGGCGTAGGAGTTGGGGGGAAGAGTAGGGGAGGAGTGGGGGTAGGAGGGGGGTAGGAGTGGGGGTAGGAGTGGGGGGGCTACCCCCTACTCCTAAGTGGGGGGTAGGAGTGGGGGGTAGGAGTGGGGGGTAGGAGTGGGGGGTAGGAGTGGGGGGTATGAGGGTGTGGGAGGTATCAGGGTGTGGGAGTGTGTGGGAGGGTGTGGGAGTGTGTGGGAGTGTGTGGGAGGGTGTGGGAGGATGTGGGAGTGTGTGGGAGGATTTAGAGGGGTTTGGGAGTGTGTGGGAGGGTGTGGGAGTGTGTGGGAGGGTGTGGGAGTGTGTGAGGGTGTGGGAGGATGTGGGAGTGTGTGGGAGGATTTAGAGGGGTTTGGGAGGGTGTGGGAGCGCGTGGGAGCGCTTGGGAGCGCTTGGGAGCGTGTGGGAGCGTGCTGGGGCGTGTGGGAGCGTTTAGGAGCATTTAGGAGCGTGTGGGAGCGTGTGAGAGCGTGTGGTAGCGTGTGGGAGCGTGTGGGAGCGTGTGGGAGCCTTTGGGAGCGTGTGGGAGCGCTTGGGAGCGTGTGGGAGCGTGTGGGGGCGTGTGGGAGCGTGCTGGGGCGTGTGAGAGCGTGTGGGAGCGTGTGGGAGCGTGTGGGAGCGTGTGGGAGCGTGTGGGAGCGTGTGAGAGCGTGTGTGAGCGTGTGGGAGCGTGTGGAAGCGTGTGGGAGTGGGAGTGGGAGTGGGAGTAGGAGTAGGAGTGGGAGTGGGAGTGGGAGTGGGAGTGGGAGTGGGAGTGGGAGTGGGAGTGGGAGTGGGAGTGGGAGTGGGAGTGGGAGTGGGAGTGGGAGTGGGAGTGGGAGTGGGAGTGGGAGTGGGAGTGGGAGTGGGAGTGGGAGTGGGAGTGGGAGTGGGAGTGGGAGTGGGAGTGGGAGTGGGAGTGGGAGTGGGAGTGGGAGTGGGAGTGGGAGTGGGAGTGGGAGTGGGAGTGGGAGTGGGAGTGGGAGTGGGAGTGGGAGTGGGAGTGGGAGTGGGAGTGGGAGTGGGAGTGGGAGTGGGAGTGGGAGTGGGAGTGGGAGTGGGAGTGGGAGTGGGAGTGGGAGTGGGAGTGGGAGTGGGAGTGGGAGTGGGAGTGGGAGTGGGAGTGGGAGTGGGAGTGGGAGTGGGAGTGGGAGTGGGAGTGGGAGTGGGAGTGGGAGTGGGAGTGGGAGTGGGAGTGGGAGTGGGAGTGGGAGTGGGAGTGGGAGTGGGAGTGGGAGTGGGAGTGGGAGTGGGAGTGGGAGTGGGAGTGGGAGTGGGAGTGGGAGTGGGAGTGGGAGTGGGAGTGGGAGTGGGAGTGGGAGTGGGAGTGGGAGTGGGAGTGGGAGTGGGAGTGGGAGTGGGAGTGGGAGTGGGAGTGGGAGTGGGAGTGGGAGTGGGAGTGGGAGTGGGAGTGGGAGTGGGAGTGGGAGTGGGAGTGGGAGTGGGAGTGGGAGTGGGAGTGGCAGTGGGAGTGGGAGTGGGACCAAGTAACTATTTTTGCGGACTGAATGTTTATTATGCAAACCCATGTTATTGTAAGCTGCCTATTTCTGATTTAATTTTTGACCATTATCAAAATTATTTGCCGAACAAGGATTGCTGCCTGATTTTTTTATTTGCGAACAAAATCTTTGTATGCCGACCAAATGATTTAAATGCTGTTTTATTGTGGCTAACCAAATTTTTTAATTGCTGCCCATTTAATTACTTCTCAAATAGAACTACTTATTTCTGGTTAGGTATATGGCAGCATATTTATTAGTTCCGATTCTGTTGGTACCATAATAACTTTGAATACACTGCACTTGATGCAGCAAGATTGTAAAGAAAAAAGATGCAAAAAGAACAGAGCTTGTATATTCACGTGCTCAAAAAGAGCTTGTATAATTATATAGCTTGTAGACCTTCTTTATTCACGTGCTCAAAATCGTTATCCATTTATAACCGTTCCCGTTCCCGTGGGAATACGGGGATAAAATATAGCCTATCTGTTATCTGATGTGTAAACTATATAACTGTAAAGTTTCATCGAAATCCGTTCAGTAGTTTTGCGTAAAAGAGGAACAAACATCCATCCATACAAACTTTCGCATTTATAATATTATAAAGTAGGATTTAAGATAATAAGTCTATAGCATAGCGTCCGTACGATAGCCCGCGTTCTTGATAGTTGGACTAACGTTTGAGATAAAAGTTTTTGCATAAAAATATTCTCAATGGTCGCTCTAAGCCCTAGAATACTTAAACCTCTTTGATAGTAAGTCTCGGCTATTTATAGCTAGCTGGTAATATATGAAATTTCAGTCTCATATGAAATTTTCAATCCTTTTATGAAGCATCTTCGTGCTCAAAGTGCTAAAAGAATACCTTTCAACAAGATAGCGTGATCCGCTAATGGTCTCTCTTTGTTTCACAGAGATTAGTGCACAATAGTGGGTGAAAAACGGTAGACGATGTACTGGGGTCTTTTTATCGGGACGGTCTCGAACGATGGATTTTAGAGGCGGCTAGGGAAAATGTTGCGCCGGTTTCTGAAGCCCAGCTCATTTTGCGATGCGATAAAAAAGTAGAACGTTGGTAAGTTGCTCTGGAAGAAATATACTTAACTAGCTATTACCCGCGGCTTCGCTCGCGCACGTTTATTTCACCCCCTTAGGGGTTGAATTTTGCAAAATCCTTGCTTAGTGGATGCCTACACTGTATAAGCTACCTATGTTCAAAATTTCAAGTCTAGACCCAGCGGTTTCTGGGCGTTGATACATCATCAATCAGTCAGCCAGTTAATCATTTTATTTATATAAAAGATTGAAAGTTCCTGCTTATAAATGATGATGACCTTTTCAAAGTTGAACTGGTGAACTGATCTTGATGGAATTTAGCAGGTCGTCTTAAAGAAGTAGAAAGTGCACTTTTCTTTCTGCAATGCCTTTATAAATTTTAAATCCCTAAGTCTAGGTCTATGTTGTCTCAGTAAAGGTACTATTTTATAGGTATACATGAGATAACCTAAACATCGTTAGGGAAATTAAATTTGTGATATCATTAACCACACATTATTTGTCCTTCGGCGACTTGTCACAAGCGTACCAAGAGAACAACACCGGTAATTCTAAACTCAATGTATGTAATACACTCGCGCTGTTCCGAGCAGCCCCCCTAGCCAAGTGGCATTGTAAAATCTAATCGAATGTTCTTTTAGATTGACATGTATTGTATTGACATTAGCGTTAGCGCTCGTTGGCAAGTGCTTAAGTCAATCCCATACTTGTCAATCTAAAAGAACATTCGATTAGATTTACCGAGAAACAATTTGGCAATGCCAGCCGCATTGCCAAATTGTTTCTCGGTAAATCCACAAACTTAAACCGAACCAAAACGTACTTCAACATTCAATATTTAGCCGTTTCTGACACGGGATTATTATTATGTCAGTTTGCTGTCTACATAGAGGGGACAAAGCGAGGTAAATTTGAAGCCAAAAGTTATTCCAAGTGGAATAAGTCTAGTACAATTTCGACCGAATGACAGTTCGCGTTCATCAAAGTTTTGTATGAAAATATTCCCAATGCCCCCTCTATGTCCTATTTTATTTTAATCTCTTTGGTTGATTGCAAAGAACTAAGCCAACTGACATGTTCATGCGCACAAGTTTTGGCCACGAAATTGAACCCGCAACCTCCGACTCAGAAGGCAGGGTCAATACCAACTGAGCCAACAGGCCCGTCTAATGTAGCTAAAGAAAGGTGATGTGATATATGATGATAACCTTCTGTTGGTCTTTGATTCTTATCCGACATTGCTTGTCTATTTGCAAAGCCACACAGCAGCAGGCGTATTCAGGGAGCTTCGACATTCGATATCGGAAAATCTGTCGAACACTTTCGAGATGGGCTGATGTTGGTATCGAAAACTTTCGAGATGGGCTGATGTTGGTATCGAAAACTAATGTCATAATGTGACATAAGGATTCGGAAAATTTTGCGTGGCTGTCAGAAACGCCTAGAATAAAGTTTCACTCGATCTGAATCGAACAGAAATGGTATCGAGTCTCCGTGAATACTCCTGCTGTTTTGATTTACCTACAATATAATTCTTCATTTAGTACAACTGTCTACTAAATGTCGGACTAAATGAACTTGAGTAGAATGTGGAAAAACGAAAAAGGCATATTTTTGGTTTTTATTTGTGAGGAAAAAGCGACAAAAAATGAAGCAACCCTTTTTGTTTTGTTAAGCACTTAATTTAAACATACACATGGAATGCTAGCCCGCCATTAGCTTGGAGTAACTTGATAATCCCAGGATTATCATGAGATGAGATAAAGCTAATTTACTGCTTCGGGATGTTAATCGTAGCAACCAAGTTGAGGCTGACACTCGCGATAGAAGTTAGAATGAATTATATTTGTAAAAATAAGAATAAACTGGCTGCTTACGTTATACTAACAAATTGAAAACAATAGTTAAACAAAAATTAAAAAAGGCTCCTAAAAAATACATATTACTTAGTAGACCTACATGTATGCATAACCGACTCGCTTGTTTGAATTTAATGATCCCCAAACTTAAGCCGTATACAGAAAGAAAGCTGAAAGCTTGTCGGGTCCATTCTACAGAAAGCAAGCAGATTGAAGCAGAGCGAGCAAAATGTCGTACGATGATTGGCGGGCGGCACCAGCGCTGACCGGCGCGTGTCGGCGCCGGTCGGCGCTTGTTCATATAAATGCCTGCGCCGGTTACCTGCGTAGACCGGCGCCGACAAGCTTTCGGCTTTCTTTCTGTATACGGCTTTATTAGCGAAATTTTATGCGAACAGATCCGCTGTCACCACTGGTCTTCAATTTGGGATTATCTCGGTTCTTGAAAATACATTTACCATCATTAATATTGTAAGGCGCTCGCTTTGTGTAAACTTTATAATCCGATTACAAATTCCGGTTATTATTTACACAAATTTGCATATTCTGATTGAGATAATTTTCGCTTCCATTGTTAAATTTGTAAAATAAAATTGTGGCTTGATGGTCTAATTTTTAATGGACAAGCTCTCTTAATAGCACTCCATTATTTAATCACCGACGTCGGGCCTTGCACAAACTTTGTCTTTAGAGATTGCCTTTTACTGTAAATATACCTACTCAAGAGTTTTTTGACCAATTATATGGGTAGAGCAGTGATAGCCCTGACGCTTAAAGAGCCGGCTAAAAATCAGTGAGGCTCGGGTTCGAATCCTGGCATGTATGTACTAATGAGTTTTTCAAAAACTTACGTAGGTACATATTTATCACTAGCTTGACGGTGAATTAAAACATCGTGAGGAAACCCGCAGGTCTCAGAATTAATTCTGAGACATGTGTAAATAGACCCGGTCCGGCGATGGGCTCACCACCTATCACGTTTAGGGGTCCAATGTACCTATCTCTTGAAATATGGGTATATCCAGTAATGGAATACTTCTGCCTACCACCTCGGGGATGAAAGGCGTGATATTATTTATTTTTTATTGTTGTCGTAAATGTACAGGTAGGCATCCACGACACCACGAGCTCTTTCTTCGTCCGGTATCCCATCAGCGCTAGAACCCCCAGGTCTCAGCCGCACCGATGGCAAACGGCCTGATGGTTTAACTTTGGTGACATGGGAAAGGGGAAGATGTCTGGTGTGGGATGCTACCTGTGTCAGTACCATCGCCGCCACCCATCTCAACCGGACCAAACGTGCGGCCGGGGCCGCTGCCGAATATCAGGCATCCCTGAAGCGGCAAAAATACGCGCCGATATAGAGGAGCCACCTATTTGTGCCTTTTGCGGGACGAGACAGCCGGATGCTGGGGTGAAGACGCGATAAAGTTTGTCCGGGACATCGGCCGTCGGCTCAAGGAAAAATGTTGTGAACCCCGCGCTGAGTCGTTTCTGGTGCAAAGACTGGCCATCCATCCAACGCGGAAATGCCGCTAGCATAATGGGTACATTTGCCCCAGGAACGACAAGGGGCGGATTATTTGACTGAGTGGACTATTTTGCACTGACATTTTGGAAGTTAGAAATTAAGTAAATAGAATAAAAATGTATTTTAAAAAATATTCTTATAATATTAGGAGCCTGTGGCGCTGCCACATCTGCCGCAGCTTGTGCTGTGTGATGTCCGGTTAGGACCCTCAAATATACAGGGTGAATTTTTCAAGTTGGTGTGGCTTAATCAGAAACTATGAGGAATAGCGAAAAGTATTAAATTAAGACATTAACAAATATGAATCAGTGTATTAAAATCCAAAAATTTCCATAAGTTTGCCGTACCTATGTTATTTCTTCCCAAAATTCGATCCTCATTAGCGACACTATCGAATGGTGTAATAATACAGGATGTGTTTTGTGTGTCTGCTGGACTTTGTATCTATTGAGATGCTCATGCTGCCCTATGCCGAAATCTGTTTTATCTATGGCACTGCTTTTTGACAGCTCTCTCTTCCATTTGGCCTCCGGCTGATGTACACGCTGATTCTTCAACACTAATTAAATATCAAGTAAGGAACCTGCGTGGATATTTTGGCTCCGAGCCATCTGCGAGCCACTGCTGGTTGTGCGGGTTCAGCTGCTGCGGGTGCCGAAATGAAAAAGGCTTGGAAGTATCGGGACCTCCAGGGCGGTTACCTGTTCGTGCCGGTTGCCTTCGAAACGATGGGACCTTGGGGCCCTGAAGCGAAGCGTCTTATTAGGGACTTATCGGCGCGTCTGGTCGAGGTATCTGGCGACCGCAGAGCGGGCGGCTTCCTATTGCAAAGGCTCAGCTTAGCCATTCAGCGCGGAAATGCTGCCTGTCTGTTAGGCACAATGCCACCTCGAGGGGACGCGTTCGATGATGTATTTTATTTATAATTTAGGAAAGTTTTGTATTTTTGTATTTTCTATATTTATGTGTATAACTCATTGAATAAAATCATATTATATAGTAAGGAACTGTAATTAGTCATAAGATTATCTCAGAATATAATCTACCTTTTTTGCACTACGTCTTTGTATCATTTACGCTGAATCAACCCACTGCTGAAACCTTCTGATAAAGGCGTGGGTATACTTTGAGTTGTGACACGTCTGTGCAGCTCAAGCAGATTGTGACTGTGTTTAGCTGCTCCGGGTAGTGTATTGATTCGGCGCAGGTCGCAATAACGATAATTAAAAACGTTTAGCGCCACATTTGCCCTCCAGCGCAATTTAACTAGAAGCCGCGCGTGCCAGCAATAAACGTATAGTACCATCCATTACCCAGGATTTATGAATGGGAAGATTTTAAATAGTTATATACTCTTAAATTAAGAAATTAAGATAGTAATTTTTTTAGAAATTAAGAAAGGGTTTTCCGAAATTCTACCCCTAAGGGGGTGAAAAAGGGGGGCAATGTTTGTATAGGACAACGTGATTCCTTGATCCAATAAATAAAGAAATCGCTTAACGCGATAAGACCGGCCATTGTATTTTTTTTGTATCACTGTGTCACTTGTTGCATATTTTTATTGGTGTACAATAAAGAGTTGTTACTTACTTTCTTAAATAAATTGTGGGATACAATTCACACACGGTTATTTAGTCCCAAATTAGGCAGGGCCTGTACGGGTACTAAAGAACTGATAGATATTAAAGGACCAGACACGAAGCCAACAGATATATTCATGCACACAAATGTTGGCCCGAGCGGGGATCGAACCCGCGACCTCCGATTCAGAAGGCAGGTTCCTAGTGACTCTGCCAACAGGCCCGTCATTATTTATTTTATTTATTTATATTTCTTTCTTTATTATGGAAAACAAACAGTGTATACCTACAATAAAAATATAAAGATTTGACATTAAATAGAAATATTACAGTAAGCCAACAAAGAAGCACAATAAATAAATATGTATATTATAAATAAAGTTTTTTTTTCAGAAAACAACAAAAGTATTAATATAGGCTCCGTTTTACCCTTTCAGTATGGAACCCCAAAAAATCTTATTTTTAGGGTTCCGTACCTCAAAAGGAAAAAACGGAACCCTTATAGGATCACTTTGTTGTCCGTCTGTCCGTCCGTCCGTCCGTCTGTCAAGACCCTTTTTCTCAGGAACGCGTGGAGGTATGAAGCTGAAATTTATATCAATTACTCAGGTCTACTGTCCCTTGAAGCTGTGAAAAAATCAAACTTCTAAGCCAACGCAATCAAAAGATACAGCCGTTTATGCCGCAAATTTTCGACACTTGCAAGGGAATCAAAACCTACAGGGTGCTTCCCGTGAACTCAGAATCTTGAAATTTGGTACGAAGCAATGTCTTATAGCATAGATAAAGGAAAAATTACGAAAACCATAAATTTGCAAGGTTGTACGGAACCCTCGGTGCGCGAGTCCGACTCGCACTTGGCCGGTTTTTTTTCATGAAATGACCAATCTCTAGTTAGAGTTTTTTCTCGTATCGATGGCCTTACAGGCTGCACGAGATCTGTCGCGCGGCTGCTCCCTGAAAGCACCTTTCACGCTGAAAGCTGTAATCAAGGCTCAAAGCGCGCCAATCTAGCTGCCATGCCAGCGAGCACGCCACGCCATTGCACGGAAAAATGAAAAAACAGTTTGTTTACGGCTTGCTGGCGATTGAATATAGCAGTTTTTTAGTTTAGGTACTTTCGTAAAAGCTACAAGTATTATACTCGTACAATAAAAAAACTCGTTTCTTGTATGAAGACACCCCGTCATTTTATTGACGTGATAACGTCTTGTAAATGCACGCACGAAAAAGTGTCGAAAAAACGTTCTGCCTGAGCCGAGCTTGCAAGCGAGAGCGCGGAACAAGCGACAGAGAGGCACGATCGGCCTAAGCGTTCGGCTTGTGACGTATCTATCTCTATTTCACTCCAGTATCCAATTTTTCATTAATGTTTTCTTATGACGTTATATCCGACTTATTATTATTAACCGACTTTACAGACAACCATTTTTTTTTAATTTTTAGTACTTATTTGTTAATTTCAACTGTTTACCTATTACAATCTGAGATACAGTCTGCTGACAGACAGACAGACAGACGGCTTAGTAATAGTGTCCCATTTGCATCCTAAAATCCGTTTCTTGCAAAGAGATTTAAATATAATAGGACATAGAGGGGACAAAGCGAGGAAAATTTGAAGTCAAAAGTTATTCCAAGTGGAATAAGTCTAGTACAATTTCGACCGAATGACAGCTCGCGTTCATACTAACTGACATGACAAGAAGGACATGACGTAGGCTTCAAAGTTTTGTATGAAAATATTCCCAATGCCCTCTCTATGCCCTATAATATTTAAATCTCTTTGGTTTCTTGTATGGATACTGGCGTCCACTTTAATTTTAAATATTATTTCATATTTTCTATTTGTTGTTATATTCATATTGTGAATATTCATGGGACACAGTCCGCTGATAGATAGACATACAGACGTACACATCCGCTAAGTGTGGGTCCTACATATAGCGGATCTAGTAGGGTCCCGTTAGCACCTTTTGGGTACCTACGGAACTTTGAGTATTAAACCAACAGGAGACGTCACGCGCACTAGTTTCTTTGCAAAAAAGTCTGCCAAGTCTGACGCGGAAACAAACATAAGTAAGTAAGTAAGTAAGTAAGTAACAACTCTTTATTGTACACCAATAAAAATATGCAACAAGTGACATAGTGATACAGAAAAGTACAAGGGGCGGTCTTATCGCTTTAAGCGATTTCTTCCAGACAACCTTAGGATGGATGTAACTGAGATAAACAGATGAAGGTAGGTGGTGCACTAAAGTTAACAATGGATTAAGGTACTTAAATACATAAACCGTTTCCTATAAATATATAAAAAAATAAGATAAAAACACAATACATACATAAAGTATATAAATAAATAAATATATATATATATATATATATATATATATACCATAGCATATTATAATAACATGAATATAGTACATACATAATACATTATTACATAATACACACATTAAATACATACATTATTTGATTTATTATAAGGAGGATTCCAAGCCAAGGTGTTATGTAGCTACATTGACAATTATTGTTGCCCAACTGCCCTCACATATTTCTCTGTATTGGAAGACAGTTCGCAATAAACCGTCCTACTGTATACCTGCGTTTTCCTTTGCGGCCTCCTAGCGAACCCAACAATTAGGACCTAGACTGCCGTCTAGACAAGTACATTACATTGGCGACGATTGGACTTACGTGTGTGTGTGTTGAACCTTTCTCAGTGCATTAAAATGTCTATAGGCAAATTGAGTGAATTCAATGTCAAGGGCGGAATGTGGTCGTCATACGTTGACCGTTTGAATATGTACTTCAAGGTCAACAAGGTTGAAGAAGAAATGAAATTGCCTATTTTAATCGCTTCTATGGGGGATGAAGCATATGAGTTGCTGGAAAATCTCGCGAGCCCAGAAAAGCCAGATACCTTAACCTTTAATAAGGTAAATGAGTTAATGCGAGCCCATGTACAACCTACACCCTCAGCGCTAGCAGAACGGTATCGTTATAGGCAAAGGAGACAAAATATTGGAGAAAGTATAGCAGCTTATGTGGCGGAATTAAAGAGGCTATCGAAACATTGCAAGTTCAGCGCTAATTTAAACGAAAATTTGCGCGATCAATTTGTGTTTGGCCTACGGAGTGATGTTATTCGCCAGCGGTTGTTTGCTGAGAAGGACACGGTGACCTTTGCGGATGCGTTGAAACTTGCATTGTCATTAGAAGCAGCGGAAAGGGACGCAGCGATAGTGGAGGAGACGCGAACGGCAACAAGTTCGAGTGAATCGGGTGCAGTACACGCTATTACGTCATCGACGCGCGGGAAAGTGCCTACTAAGCGGCCATGGAGCGGGCGTAGTAATGGCGGGGCAGGTTCGGCGGTAGCGGCCGAACCGAATATATCGCAGCGGAACAATGCGTGTGGTGCGTGTGGAGAGCAGAATCATAATTACGGAAATTGTCGATTCCGTAGTTATGTTTGCAGTAAGTGTCAGCGGATGGGGCATTTGCGGCGAGTGTGTTCAGAGCGGGACACGCCACCTACACCGCGGGAAATGCCACGACGCGGAGCGGCACGGAACGGGTTAAATTTCGGTGAAGCTCATCGCAACTTAAGCGAGGAGGGCGACGGTGACATCGAGGAGGACTTACACCAATTATGTCTAAATAATTATAAATCTGTAAGTGTGCCAATTCGTATAGATAAAACTATAATTAAAATGGAAGTAGATACTGGTACAGCCATATCTTGTGTAAGTAAAGAGACATATGAAAATTATTTTTCTCATTTGGTTATAGAAAGTGATAATACAGTACTTAAATTTTACGATGGAACAAAAATTAAACCAATGGGAATAATTAAGCCAACAGTGTGTTATAACGGGATACAAAAGCAGTTGGAACTATTTATTATTAATGGTGGTACAACATCTTTGTTGGGAAGGCAGTGGTTAGCAGAGCTACAAATAGAAATACCCAATTTTAATTGTAATTTTGTATCAAGCAAAGATGGTGAACAGTTATGTGATGAGGTCTCTAAATTAATTTCCAGGTATAAGGAACTATTCAGTGGAGGTCTGGGGCGATACACGGGTGGCAGGGCCACGTTGCGCGTGCGGGAGGGGGCGGCGCCGGTGTTCCACCGCGCGCGACCTCTGCCCTACGCCCTGCGCGAGCGCGTCGACGCCGAGCTCGACGCCATGCTCCACGCCGGCGTCATCGAGCCCGTCGACTGCTCCGACTGGGCATCTCCACTGGTACCTGTTAATAAATCTGACGGTACGCTCAGGATCTGTGCGGACTACAAAGCTACATTAAACCCGTCTTTGCTGGTCGACCGCTATCCACTTCCAAAAATTGAAGACGTATTGGTTAATTTGAATGGAAATTTATTTTTTAGTAAGATAGATCTATCTCAAGCGTATAACCAAATCGAATTAGATGACTCTAAAAAGTACACAGTTATAAACACGCATAGGGGATTATTTCAATATAATAGATTAGTCTATGGATTATCTTCTAGTGTGGGTATATTTCAACGCATCATGATTAGTTTATTAAGTGGGATACCTAATGTTCAAGTATTCTTAGACGATGTTATAATCGGTGGTAAAACTAAAATTGAGCATTTACAAGCCTTGGAAACAGTTTTTAAACGTTTGATAAATAATGGATTAAAATTAAAGAAAAGTAAATGTGTGTTTCTGGCACAGGAGGTAACTTATCTGGGTTACGTAGTATCGAGGGACGGAATAAAGGCGGATAAATCAAAGATCGAACCGATTTTAAAAATGGAACCACCAACCAATGTTTCTGAATTAAGATCGTTTCTAGGTATGGTTAATTTCTTCGGAAGATTCGTTAAGAATCTAAGTTCCACAATGTTTCCTCTATATAGACTATTGCAAAAAGGAGTTGAGTGGAACTGGGATTCAGAGTGTGAGCGGAGTTTCACGGAGGTGAAACAGCTGTTAATTAGCGCTAGGGTACTGGCCCATTATGATCCGAGTAAGCCATTGATAGTGACCTGCGACGCGAGCGCGCGGGGGGTGGGCGCTGTGCTGACTCAGCCCGGGTCGAGCGGCGAGCGGCCAGTCGCGTACGCTTCTCGTACATTGAATAGTGCGGAAAAGAATTATTCTCAGATTCACCGGGAAGCACTGGCTATAATTTTTTGTATAAAAAAATTTCATCAATACCTATATGGTAGACAGTTTACATTGCGTACGGATCATAAACCGTTAGTTTCAATTTTCGGACCTAACACAGGCATCCCAAGTATGACGGCAAGCCGAATGCAACGTTGGGCAATTATTTTGTCTGCCTATAGTTATGATATAGAATATGTCAGTACTAACGATAACTGCGCGGATAGTTTATCAAGATTACCCCCCAAATCGGTAAATAATAGTGAGGTAATTCCAGAGCAAACGTATTTACATTTCGCCCAAGACGCTTTATTGTTAGACTACAATCAAATAAAAAAGGAGACTAGTAAGGATAATATTCTGAGTAGGGTACTGAGTTATATACGGGATGGTTGGCCCGCTCAGTGTGATATCGCGGGTTTGAAACCTTACTTTAATAGGAAATCAGAACTATATGAAGAGTTGGGATGCGTCATGTGGGGTCACAGAGTGGTCGTACCGGGGAGCTGCCAGGATAAGGTCCTCCAGGTGTTACACGAGCCGCACATGGGCATAGTAAAGTCCAAGTCGCTAGCTCGTAGTTATGTGTGGTGGGCCGGCATAGACGAGGCCATCGAGGCGGTGTGCCGCGCGTGCACAGTGTGCGCCGCGCACGCGCACGCGCCTCCACACCAGGCGCCGCGGCCCTGGGCATGGCCGGCCAGGCCCTGGACCAGAGTGCATTTGGACTTTATGGGGCCTATCTACGGCAAATTATATTTAGTAGTGGTAGACGCCATGTCCAAGTGGATGGAGGTATTCCAAGTTCCAAGCACGGCCGGAAATAATACTATTAGGAGATTAAGCGAATTGTGGGCCAGGTGGGGAATACCTAAGCAGATAGTCAGCGATAACGGGCCGCCCTTCACAAGTAGGGAGTTTGAGGATTTTGTTAAGGCTGATGGAATCGAACATGTTTTTACGGCGCCCTACCATCCCTCCTCGAATGGGGCGGCTGAGAACGCGGTTAAAACTTTAAAAATAGTAATAAAAAAAGCCGTCTCAGAAGATACATGCGTCCAAGAATCGTTAAACAAATTTTTAATACACTACAGAAATACAGAACATTGCTCCACTGGAGAAAGTCCAGCGATGTTGCTAATGGGTCGGCGGTTACGTACACGGTTAGACTTGTTAAAACCAGATCGGGAATCGAAGGTTCAACAAAGTCAACGCCGACAAGTGGAAGCAGCAGGGGGAGCGAATAGGAAATTTGTAGTTGGTGAGGATGTATGGTATCGTCAGTTTTTAAAGGGAGAAAACTGGAAAACCGGTAGGGTATCGCAAGCAATAGGTAGTGCGGATTATAACATAGTAGATGGAAGCGGTGGCGTCGTTCATAGACATGTCGATCAGTTAAGACGTAGGTCTAGGAATTCTTTGGCATGTCCGACAAATATTACTAATCCTTCTCCGAGCGGAGAAGTTTCCGGTTCACCATCAGGGTTCACCATCAGGAACTGGAGAACAGTCGGAGCGGGTGACGGGCAGCACTTCACCGATGGCGCTGGCGTCGGCGCCAGTATCGCCGCTGAGCGAATCAGCTGAGGGGGAGGCAGGGAATAATGACTGTTTTGTAACTCCTGCAAAAGAGCCGCTATCTTTTGGAAAAAAACCAAATCTGCTTGCCGCTAGCCCTTCCCCTGTGTCGCCCCTGACTCGTCCAATAAGACAGTGTAGATTAAGTAAACCTGCTAGATATAAGTTTTAATCTTAGTCAAGGTGTAATTTAAATAGTTGTAAGAAGTCACCTACTAGCAATAAGTAGCTTTAGAATAAAATTGTTATGTACAAAGTAAACTAAATACCATTATGTACTACTAACAATAAATTAGTGTGGAGGAGTGTTATGTAGCTACATTGACAATTATTGTTGCCCAACTGCCCTCACATATTTCTCTGTATTGGAAGACAGTTCGCAATAAACCGTCCTACTGTATACCTGCGTTTTCCTTTGCGGCCTCCTAGCGAACCCAACAATTAGGACCTAGACTGCCGTCTAGACAAGTACATTACACAAGGTAAGGGATTTTTAGTCTGTTTTTGAAAATTGGCAGTGATTCAGCACTCCTTATGGACAGGGGGAGACCATTCCATAGCCTTACAGCCTGCACAGTAAATGAGAAGCTGTAAAAGTCTGTAGTGTGGCGTGGAAATTTCAGTAACAGATCTCTGCTTTGACGCCAGGACCGACTGAAGTCGCACTGCTGCTGAAAACGCTCTTTCAGGTACGAAGGGGTTGATGGGTTGAAGTAATGTTAAAACAAACGCATTTTTTGACAAAACAATTAAACACTAGCTTGAACTAGATGCACACAAATACATTCACCAATCCAAGCACTCAGTGAACTCAAAAAAACTAGTTGTATATAACAGATATGCGCGTTGACCGACACTTTTTTTTGGCAGAGGGGAACGCCTGTCATTGGCGTCTCCGGTTGGTTTAATACTCAAAGCTACGGAACCATAAAACATTTCATAATTACCAACTATTGGTGAATTCTTAAGTGATAAACAAACAAACAGCAAACCAAACACGACATAGTTAAACACATCATAGATAGTGATGACAATGACGCCTGCTGCACATGCACCGCAGTCGTTATCTGCTTCTGTTGATTTGATGACAACCTTCAAAGAGCGATGTTGTTGTTCCGATATTGTTACGAACTAAATTCCACTACGAAAGATACAAATACATAATTTCACACCTTTTATGCCCGAGGGGGTAGGCAGAGGTATTCCATTTTTGGATATACCCACTTTACACAAGATATTCTTTATACCCCTAAACGTGATAGGTGGTGAGCCCATCGCCAGACCGTGTCTGTTACACATGTCTCAGAATAAATTCTGAGACCTGCGGGTTTCCTCACGATGTTTTCCTTCACCATCGATCTAGCGATGAATATGTAGGGGAGACCGGGGCCACAATTAACAAAAAACATATTTTTGGTTGTATCTTAGGAATTATTCAAAATTTTGACTTGATTTTAAGATACATGATGCTTCAATCATACAGGTACTATGTAATTATCTCAAAACAAAGTTATTAGAAACAATGCCCTAGATAGAACGCCTTTTCTTAAAATTGGCAGTTGTTAATTGTTACAGTTAATTGTTATTGTTGGTTAAAGAGCCTGCCTAAAATCAGTGAGGCTCGGGTTCGAATCCTGGCATGTACCAATGAGTTTTTCAAAAACTTACGTACATATTTATCACTAGCTCCACGGTGAAGGAAAACATCGTGAGGAAACCCGCAGGTCTCAGAATTATTTCTGAGACATGTGTAAATAGACCCGGTCCGGCGATAGGCTCACCACCTATCACGTTTAGGGGTCCAATATATCTCGTGAAATGTGGGTATATCCAGTAATGGAATACCTCTGCCTACCCCCTCGGGGATAAAAAAGGCGTGAGATTATACTTATACTTATACTTAATTGTTACCTCACATGTGGGGCTAGAATTAACAGGTGTGAGGCAGGTAATAACAGAAGGGGTAAAAATTAACATAAGTTATTCTGACTGATAAAACAAACATAAATATATGTACGTCATAATTTTTTTTTATTAATCGAAGTTAAATTAATACACCTTTGCATGGAAATGTTAATTATAGCCCCAAAGGTACATTTTAAGATTTAAATAATGTAATAAAATAGTGATCAATAGTTATTCCAAATATGATACGTAGAATTGTTAAGTATAAAATGTGCTACTTAGAATACCAAAAATGTAATAAGTACACTTTATAATTGTTGTTTTAATCAAAAAATCGTGGACTGTAAAATGATCTTCACCTGCTTAAAAATATCGACCGGAACACAGCTCACTCAAATAACGCGCAGATCGCAACTTACCGGTACTGTGCCATGGGGCGCGATCTAATTAACAAATTAAGACACGTACTGGACATGTAGTAGGTATAGTTCTAGAGAAATTTGCTTGTTAATACTTACCTCTGTTAATTGTAGCCTCGGTCTCCCCTACGTAAGTTTTGAAAGACTCATTGGTACATGCCAGGACTCGAACCCGGGCCTTTATAATCATGTGAAGCACGCTCTTTAACCGTAAGGCTATCACTACTCTTATTAAGATACTTAGTACATTTAAAATGAGCCGTCTTTCAGAAGTAACATTTTTACGGCGCAGCGGAAGCAGTAGCAGTCTTTGTAAAACATGTCTGCTAACTAGCTTTTGCACGCGAATTTGTTTGCGTTAGCGAGTTTGATAAACCAGGACCTAATAATAGCTGTCAAGTTTCATTGAAATCTAGTTAAATGTGACTGCTTAACAAATGTAAAAAAACAACTGCAATCATATTAGGTACTATGATTGTATTTGAACTATTGTATTCTTTACCGAATAAAGAGCCGTCAGCGCGTTAGCCTTCAGACCAGAAGGCTGGCATTTTCAAAAGCCTCAAAGAAGCAATGCTTTTTGGGTACCTATAGTATTCTAATATCATAATATAGTATCAACCCACCCCAGGTTTGCTACGGTATATTATTTATATAATCAATTAATTAGATCCAGAGATTGATATCAACATATTAATAAAAACACAAAATTTTTACTGTTTACAATATTTGTATAGATAGGTTGTTTCACTATTTGTGATGAAAATACACAAAATCTTTTATTTGGCTTCTCGTACTTCGACCTCACAAAATGATATTTAGAGTTCGTACCATACTTTGTCTCTGTTCAACATTGTTGTCAAGAAAGTGACAGCATTAGTTTTAGACCGAGTCTCAGCAAACAAGTTTCGCGGTAAGACCACTTATCTTTACAGATTCTTCTTCAACTTCAAAAACAAAAGTGCTCACGAGGCTGTGATTTATAACCTTTATCAGTATTTCAGTTGCGTGTGTTTGTTCAGCAAGACCGAGTGTACACGAGGATAGCATTTTATTACAACGAAATAGTCTCATTGATAACCAGCGGGACGACTGCTTCTACTCATTATCAGAACACTTTTTTCGACACAAAAAAAATAAATGAACATATTATTCGGCTTCGTAAACTTAATTCACCTGAGCTTATTCATCTAGTTAAACACGATTGTGTATTAAAGTACATATTCGTTTGTTGGGAAATGGTAGAGGTCTGCGGACGACAATGGACGTGGAATTTCTGAAGTACCAATACGAGGATGGGTACGCCGGCATCGTGGTTAAGAACAGTGAGTACTCTTCGTCAGTATCTTTGCTTTGAGATACCCCATCCTATCTTTAGATGGCTAGTAATCTTGTCATCTTTCGATTTTAATTGAATCAGAGCTGCACTTTTTTATGTTCATGTGTGGTCTCAATTCAAACCATCAAAATGATCGTATCACGATAACCATACGTTATTTGACGCTGCATGCTGTTTTAAGAGTCATTTCTGGTACTTTTGAGATTTTGTAGCATCAAAATACAATACAATACCATACAATAACTCTTTATTGTACACCAAAAACAACACAATATGGATTCCAACATTAACTAAAGTACAATGGGCGGTCTTGTCGCTTTTAGCGATCGCTTCCAGACAACCTTACCTTAAAATATCTACGGCACTGTTGAAATTAATCTGATAGGCGTCAATAACCAAATCGCTGTCAGAGATTATCAAACACACTATCGCGTCGTTCAATTCTAAACATTATTTTCTTTCTTTTTTCCATTCCAAATTTAAATTTCAAATTTATTTTCAGCAAAATTCTATAAACGACGGTATTATTCGACCTTAAAATTTAAATTTCAGCAACTTGACTATTTTATCGGGCAGAGTCCGCGGCTTGCCCTCTGTTTCTACACTTTGATTAAAATGCAAATTATGTTTACGAAGTAAACGCTCCGGGCGCAACCGCGGGCTCAGACGGCTAATTTTACAATTGTTACGACTTCCCCATTTAGATCTTCATTATTACGCGGCACAATTAAATGTTAATCATCCGTAACCTTCTGAGGCATGCCATAATTTTCAGTTCGTTTAATTTGAGTCTTTTATTGAGAAAATTATAATATCTTTCATTGAAGCCTCTTTACGCATAATGACCAATACGCAAAATGACAACTTCATTTCTAGCTTTGAATACGCGGAATGATTACATGAGTACGATTAATGACCAATACGCAGTCCCAAGTTCATAACTGTTAAAATTTACTAATAAGGAAAGACTTGAAAAAAATTCACGATTTGCTGTATAATGATCATGATCTTGGAGCGGAACTGTGATTTTCCTTCATTGTGAAAAGAGAAGTTATTGGAGGCGAGGTGATCGAGCCTGCTGACCACGGTCCAATGGTTGATGTTGGACGTGGTTGTATTAAATGGAGGTACTGGTAACACCGACAGATTGCACCTTAATTAGACTGCGTTTTTAAGGTCCAATACCCAACAGTTTGCACAAAACTCTATTACTATCCTCAATCTTTTAATGAAGGCAGTTTGGATTGGCTCTGCCACTGGCCTCGTGTAAATGGTCCTTAATTTGTTACTTTCGCGCAGAGCCGAAGCCTGGCGTGCGGCACGTGCAGATGGTGTACATGTGCGCATGCGCAGCCGTGATGGGCGCGCTGCGCGGTTCCGTCGGGGTAGGCCTGCTCGCGCTCACCGACCACAAGCGAGCCCACGACACTTACATACAGGTGAAGCCGTAAAGAAATGCACAAAAAATAAATGCTGTCGTTTTTTGTCAGCCGAGGTATGTAAATACCTATGCCATTCCTGGAACTACTACATACATACTACATACTACATACTACATTCGATTGTGTCCATCATGAAATTCTCATCAGAAAACTACGTCATTACGGAGTACAAGGCCGCGCTCTTGATTTAATAAAGTCCTACTTGAGAAGCCGGATACAATGTGTTGATGTAAACGGTTCAAGATCGTCTGGATCGGCGGTTTGTATTGGTGTACCGCAGGGCTCCATTTTAGGCCCCTTTCTATTTCTGGTCTATATAAATGACCTACCCAACCGAGTGCAACATGATATTGTACTGTTCGCAGATGATACATCTCTACTTTTTAAAATTAAACGACCTATTAAGTCTTATGACGAAGTGAACAGTGCAATTAATGATGTTGTCAGTTGGTTTAACGTTAATAATTTACTTCTCAATGAGAAATAAACTAAATGTGTACATTTTTCTTTATCAAATATTAAACGAACTTTAAACTCAGTTACAGTTAAAAACGAAAAATTAGAATGTGTAAACACTACAGTATTTCTAGGAATAACTCTAGACTCTAAGTTACAGTGGGGACCGCACATTGATACGTTAGCGAAAAGGCTCAGTTCTGCTGCATATGCCGTAAAAAAAATACGTAATATGTCAAGCGTAGAAACAGCTAGACTTGTCTATTTCAGCTACTTCCACAGCTTGATGTCATATGGCATTCTACTGTGGGGGAATGCTGCTGATGTCCAGAGAATATTTATTTTGCAGAAACGAGCCATTCGTGCAATTTATAAAATGGGGTCTAGGATGTCTCTAAAGGAAAAATTCAAGGAAATTAATATACTGACACTGGCGTCACAGTATATTTACGAAAACGTATTGTATGTTAAAAAGAATATATCACTTTACAAAAAAAATAGTGACAGACATTGTATAAACACTAGAAATAAGAATGAACTGGCTGCTTGTGTTAGTCGATTATCTAAAGTTACCAAATCCTTTAAGGGTCAATGTATACGTTTTTACAATAAGATTCCCATTGAATTACAAAATTTGCCTCTTGACAAATTTAAAATAATAGTTAAGCAAAAATTACATAAAAAAGGCTACTATAAAATTACCGACTACTTAGTAGACCAAAATGCATGGGTTTAACCGACTCGGCGCTATGTAAGGCTATTCATTATAATTATTATTGTGAACCATATTTACTAGTAAGACATGAGACTAAAAAGAGCTGCCTTTGAGTTTCTTGCTGGCTCTTCTCGGGGTACTGCATTTGGAACCAGCAACTCGTCGGTGGAGATGGGCTGCTGTTTACATTTAGCCAATCCTCATGGACGAGTTTAGTGTGCCTTGTTTATATTGACATTTCAAAGTGTATTTTTTATACCTACTGAAATAAAAGAATTTTGACTTGACTTTGACTTTGACTCACCAGTTAGAATATTTTCGGACCCCTAAACTCCTACGGGATGCTCCTACTTGTCTCAGAATTTCTGAGAGCGGTGGGTTTCCTCACGATGTTATTCTTCACCACCGAGCTAGTGATAAGTATGTAAGTAGGTAGGTACATAGTAAATCTATCTATCTCGTTTTTGCTCTTGACTTTACTTTTCAAAGCGATTTGTTGTTATAAGAACCTATCTGCAAGCTTAGCAAAAGGCGCGTATGAATTAAATATAGTCAAGAGCACATGAAGGTTTTCACTTGTAGTGCGAGTCTGACCTCTAAGGCGAATGTAATAAGAACGTTACAAAGTCCAATATGTCAAGCTCCACGTGCTCTTGGCTGTACAATCAACTTAAACTTGTAAGTCTAAGGGTAATTTGATGTAGTAGGGTAGGGTCGTTTGATGGATGTAGAGGAAGCACGAGAGATCTGCCAGGTTCGTAGCAAGTGGCGATCTGTTGTCTCTGACTACCCCAATGGGAAATAGGCGTGAGATTATGTATGTATGTATGTATACCTACTCGAATAAAAATTATTACAAAAATAGTATTTTTTATTTAAACCAAATGTTGCAAATCTCCGAATGTTTGTTTATATAATCTATAGCTTCTCCCGATTTAGGCAGATTCAAGTTTCAGTTGTTTCCAGATCCACGAGTGGGACGGCAGAGTGCAGGGCATGATCCTGTCGGCGTTCCTGTTCGGGTTCGCGACGGCGTTGGCCGCGGCCGAGCTGCTGCTGAGCGCCGAGCAGCTCGCCGGCAAGCATGCGCTCGCCGCCGCGCTGCTCGCCAACGGGGCGCTGGCGATGGCCATGCCCACCATCGCCAATAAGGTAACTTCGAAGTGCTAGTATTAAGATCAGTTGCTGATCAGTCTACAGTAGGGTTTCTTGGACTCAGGGCCCCATATTCCCCTGTTAAAGTTCCCTTGCTACTGTGAACGTAACGAAACTCTACTCACAATTCCTCGAGGTTAAAGCGAGTTTTGAGAATTTACAAAAGAAAAAGTAGTACTCAGTCTAGTATGCAGTACCTATTACTGGTAAATCAATGGTCAACCAATCCTCTCAGGAAGTAACAGAGTAACCAATCAACATACATATAAAAAGTTTAAATAAATAGAAATACAACACTACTTCTTAAAATACGATTATTCTGAATTTGCCATATACTACGTAGCATATTGCACACGCACGCCGGGCCGCCAGCCGCGCCGCGCCGCTGATTTTACGATTATACTCTAAAACTGAAGAATTCAACTTTTTATGTAGAAATGCTAAAAGTATCGGCTTCTTATTCACCCCCTTGAAGGATTCGCTCGATTTACCAATCAGGTAAATAACAGTTTCTAAGCCATTTCTGCGTGCTTAGGGGGGCTGGGTAGCGGTGTGCAACGCTCACCTGTGGATGGGCGTGTCGCAGGCCAGCCTGTCGCCCTCCAGCCGCGCGCTGCTCTCGCGATGGCTGCCTCCCGACGAGCGCGGCCTCTGCAGCTGCCTCGTGCACGCTGGTACCTCCTGCACTCATAGCTTAGTGTCGACCCACACGTACCACAGCCACACCACAACTTCTACACCTTAAACTTGTATTGACAATGAATAGTACAATTTCACAAGTAACACAATTTGCCGTCATTATCGAATGCGTCAGTAATACCGACCACATCGCAAACACAACGACATTGTTGAGTGCAAAGCTTGAGAGTAAAGAGAAAACAATTGTTGCATTTCATTATTAAGAGAGATGACGCGGCCAGTACTAAGCCGTTTACCATGAGTTTATAAATATCATTGAAACTCACCGATGGCAATACTGATTTTGTCGGTACCACAACGCAACTGCAAAAGCTGCTACGACACCATTCACACGTAACCGCTATACTTGATCACATTTTGACGTGTGGTGTGGTTGTGGTGGGTTGACACTTAGTTAATGGTTCATGATATTATGGAATAGAAGGCGCTATGGGCAGTGATAGCCCGGACGGTTAAAGAGCCGGCCGAAAATCAGTGAGGCTCGGGTTCGAATCCTGGCAATGCCTGGCATGTACCAATGAGTTTTTCAAAAACTTACGTACATATTTATTACTAGCTCGACGGTGAAGGAAAACATCATGAGGAAACCCGCAGGTCTCAGAATTAATTCTGAGACATGTGTAAACAGACCCGGTCCGGCGATGGGCTCACCACCTATCACGTTTAGGGGTCCAATATATCTCGTGAAATGTGGGTATATCCAGTAATGGAATACCTCTGCCTACCCCCTCGGGGATAAAAAACGCGTGAGATTATATTATTATTATAAGGCGCTCGTACCCCTTCATGCATAGATTGTTTGTAACAATCACACTGGTCAAGCAAAGTTTCGGTCGGTCAATGAATGCGTGACTTCTTATTGGCTTTATCACGAGCGCCTCCATGTTTCGGATGGCAAGTTTAACCGTCGGTTCCAGTTTTCGTTGTGCTTATGCGCAATTAAAGTCATAAAGCCTTGTCTGATACCCTTTGCTAGCTTCAAAATTCTGACAGTTAGCTGGGCACTAACACCATCTCTCAGAAGACACTTAGCCGCTTTGCTCCTGCGGCACTCGCGTGAGGCGGACGTGTGTATTGATCATTAGTTGTTTACATCGAGAAGTGGCTGTAGGTATTTATCGTTCAAGTCCACGTGCGCGGCAGGCTCGCTTACCGGGCGGCCTATTGTGTAGCGGCGCATCGAATCGAGTTGTAGGTATGTTACCTCATTATTAATTACGCGATGCAAAATAATGATACATTTGAACCTTATGAGAAAGCTGCTGATGACGATGGGATGAGGACACCAAGCCCGATAGCCTTCATAAATAAGGAAGTGAAGCGAGAACTTGAGAACTACAACAGTTTAATGGAAGAAACACAAATGAATGAAATCACAGATAAAGAAAGACCTCATAAAAGATGGAGGGAAGAAGATGATGAAAGTGCAGATGACTGGCAGAAAGTATGCAAGGAAAAAAAGAAGTCTAAAATTGAAGAGGAAAGGAAGAATGTTAGCCAAGAAAAAATCGAAGTTTACGTATCATGTAAGGACAAAATGCCAAAACAGTTTGCACTTGCCAAGCTGTTCAAAAAGTTGGGAGTCGAGCAAATAATAAAAATAAAATACTTAAATCCATATAAAATTCGCATTGAATTAGAAAACGAAACTTCTCTGGTTAAAATGACTTCTTGTCAAGAGTTAATTGAAAAGGGCTGGAATTTTCGCACAGCATTTCAGGTTAATTATTCTTATTGTCTTATACGAAACGTAGACCAAGAATTATCGGATGAAGAAATTTTGAAAACAATTCGAGTAGACAGTACTATCCCGACCGAAATAATATCTGCTCTTCGTTTAAAAAAGCGAGGATCAGATGGAAATTGGATTACAAGCGAAACAGTTCGGCTTTGTTTTAAGGGCTCTCACCGTCCTCCATACGTTTTGGTAGATGACCTTCGCATCAAAACAGACTTATACGAGTTTCCTGTTTCTCAGTGCTCCAAATGTTGGAGGCTGGGACATATACAGTCTAGATGTCCGTCGGAAACAAAGGTTTGTCCTAAGTGTGGTGGCAAACATGATAATTGTAATACACAGTCTTTTAGATGTGTCAACTGTAAAGGCGACCACATCTCATTGAGTAAAATATGTCCTGTATTCCAAAGAGAGAAAACGTATAGAAAAATTATGGCTGAATTTAACGTTTCATACAGAACTGCCCGTAACATGTATGTGACATCGGGAGATCCAGAAGATGGTACGAATAACGTATATCAGAATTCATCTTTAGAAAATCTTCACTTGGAGGAGAAGGACGAGAATACTGGTTTTCTATCAAATTCGTATTCTATTTTACATGATGATAATGATGATACTCCATCCTATGCTGAAGTGGCCAGGAAGCAAGTCGTTGTCCATGCTGATGTCCACAGTCCCAAAAAGAAAATCTTACCTAAGAAATATGACAATGACAAGGGTGTTAAGAAAACGTCCGCTAAGGTACAACAAGCCAGGACGAAGTCGCCTACTAGAAAACCACATGATGAGGGACAGAAGGAGTCTAAAGATGTTACTTTTGCGGAACTACTAAGTCGAGTCAAGGAAATTGTTTTTCTGCGAGGAATTTCTATAGAAGGAAAAGTGAAACAAATATTGAAGTGTTTATGTGAGTGGTTGATATTAGTTGTTGTTGAGAACATTGCGGATTGGCCGATGTTAAAGATTGTTTTAAATTATTTTAATGGCCAAGATAAGTAAATTAATTAACGTTAACATACTTCAATGGAACGCCCAAAGTCTTAAACCTAAATTACTCAGCTTTGAGAATTTGTTGTCACAGGAGAAGATTCACATTGCGTCAGTTTGCGAAACGTGGTTAGAGCCGGATAGTTATTTAAGAATAAAAGATTACAATTTGTACCGTTGTGATCGAGATGATGCTTACGGTGGCGTTGCCGTGTTTGTTCATAGATCCATTAAAGCTGTGGAATGTAGGATACATAGGAGCAACCCAGACATACAGATTATTCATATTAAAATTCATAACTGTGCAGATATTGAGAATATAATATCAGTGTACTGTCCACCTTCATTGAGAACAATTGCTGGCGACTGGGAATGTATCTTCTCTTTAGCGACCACCAAGACTTTAGTTATAGGAGATTTTAACGGCCATCACTCTAATTGGTCTTTAAAAACGGACGCCAGAGGTAAACAAATATTTGAAGCCTTATCGGAAAATCAACTTGTTACTCTAAATGACTGTACGCCAACCCGAATAAAGTTAATAGATGGTAGACTACAAGCTTACTCTCCAGATATTGCAATGGCAACGTCTGATATTGCACTAAAATTTAAATACAAGGTATTGAATGAAACCCTAGGCAGCGACCATGCAACTATTAAGATAACTTTGAATACAAGTTCGTTTCTCCCACCAGTATGCAAGAAAAATTTTAAAAAGGCAGATTGGCTGTCATACAATTCGTTACTGGAAACTTTATTTAAAAATTTTGTTATCCGGGACGATCTTCAGCTTACATATAACTGCTTTATTGACTATATAAACATTGCTGCCCAGTTATATATTCCTGATATTATAATTGACCAAAACCCTGGTAGCAAGTTTTCGCCTAAACCTTATTGGGATACATTATTATCAAAAGCAGTAGCTGAACGCCGTCTCGCTCTTTCAAGATTTCGTCGTAACCCCACGCCTTGTAACTTTGATGCTCTGAAGTACAAAATACACATTACTCAACGACTAATACGGCAGGCTAAAAGTAAAGGCTTTCAAACTTTCTGTTCCTCAATAGATCACTCCACTACTACGAGTGACTTGTGGTATAAAATGGCATGGATCAAAGGATACAAGTCTCAGAAAAATTATGTTAATAGAGAGACAGCGGATAAGTTACTTCATAGTCTAACTCCAGATTACGTTTCCTCTGATGTCCCTAATTTCTCATCGACAAATACAAAGCTATATTCCGAAATTTCATTAACCGAGTTGGAAAACGGCATATCATCTAGAAATACATCTCCAGGTAGCGACGGAATTTCATACTTGATGATAAAACACCTGCCACGCATCAGCAAAGTTGTGCTACTGAAGTTATATAACCTCTTTATGTTTAACAATTTTATTCCTGAACAATGGAGGGATATCGCTATTGTTCCTATCCCAAAACCAGGTAGGGACCCAAGCTCATTATCGGCATGGAGACCTATTTCTATGATGTCTTGTTTATGCAAAGTATTACACAATATTTTAAGTAAGAGATTGGAGTGGTTTTGTGAAAAAAATAAATTGTTTTCATTCAACACTACCGGTTTTAGAAAGGCCAATTCCTGTCTAGATAATTTGAGTTGCTTTGTCACTAGGGTGTTGGAGGGTTTTTCAGAGTGCAAACCCACAATCGCATGTTTTATTGATATAAGTAATGCTTATAACAATGTTGATATTACATCTTTAGTATTAACTTTGGATCGATTGGGAGTGGGTTCAAAATTATGTTCCTACATATGGAATTTTCTTACCCATAGAAATCTTCATATAACAATAGATAATATAGAAATAGAGCGTAGCACAAATATGGGTTTGGCTCAGGGTGATCCGTTGTCACCTTTGTTATTTAATATCGTGACTCATAATATATGTACCAATTTAAACGTTGATGGCGTGGTTGTATCGCAATATGCAGATGATTTTTTACTTTACACGTCATGTCATAATCTAATGAACGGAACACGAAAACTACAAGCTACCTTAAACAGTATGGTCGGGTATTTATTAAATGTTGGCTTAGAAATTTCTCCATCAAAAACTAAAGTTTGTTTGTTTAAAAGGGGATTCAGAAGGGAAATCGTTAATTTAGAAATATGCAATAAGGCTTTGCAAACAGTTGAGACTGTGAAATATTTAGGCGTGTGGCTGGATCGTTCTCTAAGATGGTCTAAACACATAAATGAACTTAAAGAGAGAGTGTTAAGTTTTTTAAATATTCTAAAGATTTTGAGAGGGCCAGGGTGGGGTGTACACCCGTCTCAAATGCGGCGACTGTACATTGCCGTGGTTCGAAGTAAAATAGATTACGCAAGTTTCCTTTATGATTTAAGTAGCAAAACGCACCTCAGCAAATTAGATAAAGTTCAAAACTCCTGTTTAAGGTTAATTGGAGACTTGATAAAAACTACTCCTATTCACGTCATGGAGAATGAGCTTTGTATTCCACCGTTATATATTAGAAGACATTATTTAGCATCAAAATTCTGGCTCAAGTGTAATTCTGTGGCTAATAACCCTATCATAAAATCCCTAAAAAGTCTTGAGATACTATGCCGAGGCCCATACTGGTCACGTAAGAAAGTTCCATTACTAATTAAGGTCCATCGATATATGAACGAGATTAAAATACACCAATGCGAAAAGTTAGGTATGTATTCTCTGGACACTTGGGTTAGCAATGTGAATCTCTCCGTGTGCATTAAATCTAATATAGATCTAGTTGATAGGAGTAAAAGTAAATATAATAAGGAGATTCTAAAACAAATATGTAATCAAGTTATTTATATGGAATATGGTGATTATTATAAAATATTTACCGATGGATCAAAAGTAAACTCAAAAGTAGGGGCGGCATTCTTGGATTTTCAGAACAATAGTTACTGTCAATTAAGTGTTGACTCTGATGTATCTGTAATGCACGCGGAATTAATAGCAATCCTGGAAGCGTTATCATACGTTGATTCAATTGATTATAATAAATTCATAATATTTTCAGACTCCAAAAGTGCATTACAGCATGTGACTCGTTGCACCTCGAATTTTCGAGGATCACCGATAGCATACCGTATTTTAGAGTTAATTCTGGAATTGTTCAGGAAAAACAAGAATGTTATTCTGCAATGGGTGCCTGCTCATATTGGATTGGATGGAAATGAACGAGCCGATGCGTTAGCAAAAGAAGCAGTTGACAGTGGTATTGTTTTCCATTGCCTACCATACTTTTCAGAAGTCCTGTATATTGGAAAGGAACGCTGTATTAATAGCTGGAGGGAGTACTTTGACGAAAGGTCACTAACGAAGGGTATTTGGTATAAGACCATTCAACCAAACCTATGCAGAACTCCGTGGTTTACAGATACTAGGATGAGCAGACGCGACATTGTATTGGCTCTTGGGCTTCGTTCGGGACATATTCCATTGAACAGCTTTGGTTATTTAATGAAAAAAAGCATATCTCCAAACTGCAATGCATGCGATGTTGTTGAAGATGTTTACCATGTGCTGATGGAATGCGTCCGGAACGAGGCAGAGAGACATCAATTCATGTTGATGATCGGTTATGGTTTAGAAGTTGGTCTTTGTAATAGTGTTTTGGCCTTTCCTTTATCGGCAAGGGCCAGAGCACTGTACAAAATGGTTTCCACAGCCATTAGAAGTAGACTGTAAATTTAATATTGTGTTAGTAAGTTTAATGTGTATATTCTTTTTCTTTGTTAACTTTATGAGGGTGACATTCTCTGTATAGAGAAAACCCTCTTGCAATAAATAGAAAAAAAAAAAAAAAAAAAAGACACTTAGCCACACAGTGAGTTGTTTCACACGTTGCTTGATCGGATAGATGTACGTTTAGATTTATCAATATTAAATAACCAAAAACCCGATGTCCCAGCAAGGGACTGCTTCATCTAACTTCTACTATTTAAAAAAAGTAGCTTCTCGACCATCAGCCAATATTTCTGTGGTCGAGTAGCCACCTAAGCTGGCTTTCATGCTGAACCTACACCAATTACGCTGACCCTTGTAATGTTCTTTTAAGGTTCTCTGGTAGGCATAATAGTCTCTCTGCCGATCTCGGGGCTCCTGTCCGAGGCGAGGCTGGGCTGGGAGCTGGTGTACTACTCGCAGGGCATGCTGGCACTGTCAATGGCCGCTGTTTGGACGCTACTCACGGCGGGTGGACCAGAACAGCACCAGGCCGTGGAAGACACTGAAAAGGAGTTCATAAGGGAAGCTCTCCGGAATTACACGAAAGTGAGTCATGCGGCTTAAGAAATTAGGAAGATTTTTGATTGGGAATTAGAGATGTTTTGTGTTTTGGTTTTGATTCGAATTTGCATTCCTTCGAAAGCTAAGGACTAAAGTCGGTTTCAACTTTAATACATCCTTTATTCATTTATCTCAGCTACATCTATCTTAAATTACCCAAATTACCCAATACCCAAAGAGATTTCAGTAGAATTAAAAAAAAAACCGGGTGAATTGAGAATCACCTAATTAGAGTGCCTAGTCAAATGAGCTACTTTTTATGCTCTGTCGAAACAACGAGTTGTGACGTCATAACTCATAGTACTCAATTGTATTACTTCTTCAATTGTTATAAATTTTTTTAAAGGTGTTTTGGGATAATCTTTTAGTTAGATTAGTGTTTTCTTTTAAATATAGGGGGCAAACGAGCAGACTGATTATTCAAATACTCAATTATTGAAAATTCCCCTTCTTTTCTCTGTCCATCATCAGAAAGTGCTGGTGGTCCCTTGGCGCAGCATCCTCAAGTGCCGGCGCTTCTGGGGCGCGACGTGCGCACACGCAGCCAGCCACGTGCTCTTCGTCTTCTACCTCGTCGAGGTGCCGGCCTACCTCATCATGACGTTCGGGTATACTCTGAAAGAAGTAAGTACTGCTTTTATGCAACTACTTAAGTTGTTGCTATTGATAGCAAGATTGTAGTTTAAAATAACTATTGCTGGGTTAAAAATGGAGAGGAAGGATTTAGAAAATGTACTTTAGCTGCATTATCATACTGACCAAGAACTTTCATTAGAACCCAGGTTTTGATGAACGCTTCACGTGCTGAAACCTATAGCAGAACAGATTGACGGATATAGAGTGAAAAATACTGTGATCCGAGAGCGTTGCGGCCTGTAAGACGATATAGTGACTCGTATTGAAAAAGCAATTCTGAGATAGTTCGGACATATTAGTACGTACTGTTACTCGTACCCTGAGGTAATACGGGCTATATTTTTTTCCCGTATTCCCACGGGAACGGGAACCACGGGTGTAAAACCGAGCAAAACACTTAGTATAAAGAGAAAATCTCACGCTTTTAACGATATCTTTTTGTCGAAGTAGCTTGTAGATCTGTGGTTGATGAAAAACGATTCCACCGCAGAGTGCTGTGCGCAGCGCGCTGCCTTTCGCGGCTCTGTGGGCGCTGCGCGTGAGCACGGCGCCGACGCTCGAGTGGGGCAGTCGCCTGGCCGCCGGCTGGCACGTACAGCTCACGCACTACCGGAAACTCATCAACGCTATAGGTATCTAACATAGCTGCCCAGCGGCGTGGTGGATCCAGTTTATTCCCGTTCCCGTACAAATTTCCTAAAACCCCTTCATAGCAGTTGTCTACGACATATAGCACACCTACACACCATATTTCAAATAACGAGTGCTCAGCGGCGTTGCAAACACCAATCCGGTGTATAATCGTTCCTATGGAAATTTCCAAAAATCTCTTCACAGCAGTTGCCTATATACGACATATAAGGCATCTACGTACCATATTTCAAGGTTCAAGGTGTTATCGTTTTGGAGTAGGACATATTTCTCTTTATACCCAGTTCTTTATTTTTCCCGTGGGAATGAGTACTCTTGATGTTGACCCAGGTACTCAGTTATCTCCACACAAAATGTCATTAAAATCCGTCCAGTAGTTTTTGCGTGATGCGTGCACAACCAGACAGACAGACTAACTATACATCGATAACTCTATAACTACCGCTAAAATTTACAAATAATATTTTATGTACAGACACGGCCTCGTTAGAGTTTTATTATATGTAAAGATCCCCTCCCCGATGCGTGAGTCCGACTCGCACTTGGCCTGTTTTTTATTCTATACTTCTATTCTATAACTGAATTTCTATTCCATATGTGAATTTGTACTTATATGAATACAAAAATCATAAGTAACGATGTAACTTTTGACTTCCATTTCTGTCGGCGCGTTTAATAAAAACGTTTTATTCGGAACCTGCTAAATGCTCTTCATATAAATTAAATTTCCTGGAATACAGCATTTATAGCAACAGTGGTCGGAAACATTTTACTTTAAAATTATGCTGATATTTTATTGCATCGTTCCCGGAGGATTACAGAGCTTACAAATTTTAACTCGACTTTCAGTAACTGGATTAGGCAAAGTTAACTCGAACAGCACTTGGCACTTAAGGAATATCGAACGGAATCTTTCACTTTGTTGTTTATGTTGCATAACTGAAAGAAAGGCTTCCTACGGATTACAAGACGCATGAAACGTGACTCACGACATGAGATAACATGGCAGATCATTTATCAAAAAATATTTTTCGTGCCTTTTTTGTAACACAAAAAGAACTTTGATCAAAGTCGTCAGTTTTCTGCATAGCTTGGACGAAGCGAGGAAAATTTGAAGCCAAATTACAAGTTTTTTTTTTTTAGGTTTAGATAAACTAATTGCAGATGCAATCAGTAATCTACTATAAGCAGGTTTGTTAGAAATTACAAGTGGGAAAAATTCTAGTGTGATTCGACTGGGGTTAGACCACAGAACACTTTTACTCCTAGCGGGGTTAGACTGAATGACAGCATTCATACTAACTGACATGACGCTTGAGCTTCAAAGTTTTTGCATGAAAATATTCCCAATGCCCCCTCTATGCCCTATTATATTTTAATCTCTTTGGTTTTCTGACACAGTTGCTACACCGAGCTTTTAATCGATTATACAGTCGTCATTATCGACTTGGAACAGTCCACTATAAATATAGGTTCATCACATGAAAACTAGAGGGTGCTCAGTAGCATTTTCTGCTTTGAATCCGTTTTCTCCAATTCCACGGGAACTTCCCCATAAACCCAGCTGTGCATTGATGAATAATACCGTTTCTTCTTTTATATACATAATTATGTAGATCTCACCGTGGATTGAAAGATAGTGTTAAGCTATTGGCCAACTACCTGCTAAAAAATTTCAAAATTCCCGATACGGTACCATAATTTCATTGTGTGACAACACAACATCTTCATTTCCAAAACACGTACGAGCTGATGATGTAATACCATTAAGTGGCCCATTTATTGACGCAGGCGGCGTTGGTGTGATCGCGGGTCTGACCATGGTGACGAGTCTCCCGCCTGATTGGGGCTCGGCCGCGGTCGCTGCGTTAACGTCGGTCTTGGGGCTGGTCGGCTTCCAGTACTCTGGGTTCCTGGTGAGAGAAATCTTGGATTTTTTTTTTACTTTATTACGTCGTTATCATACGAATAAGAATAAATTTAATTTATACAACATAATCCAATCCAATAAATAACGCACTTTAAATCCAATGATTTAAAGTGCGTTGCACCTGTTGCGTCGGTACGGTTAGGTACTTCATCGATCGGTAATAATGTGATCGGGTTATGTCTATACCACAAATAACCTTTTTGTGTCCCAAGGTTTCTGTTTTATTTTCAGGAGAGCTTCAAGGACATGTCTCAAAACTATGCGGGGACCCTGTTGATGCTTTCAAGCACTGTGGCTGCCGCAGTTGGATCTCTAGTGCCTGTGCTCTCCGGACTGATTATTGGCAAACATTCGGTAATTTCAAAAGCTTTTGTAGGTTATTATTGTAATACTGGACCAGTTTAAAGCAATATCCAGGTGTTGATTAAGATTGCGCTGATGTCCAACCATCAATCCGGAAGAGCTAATGTGGAAATCTCCTTCATCGTGAAAGAGGCTGTCTAACCAAACAGGCGGTTCCACTGTTAAAGTTTGTAGAGCTATATTTCTACAGTCTGTTGTAATTTGGTAACGCATCTTAGAATCCGTAATATATGGAAGAGCGGAGGTGGATTGCTCCTCCATCGTGAAAAGGGAAGATCTTCCGCCAGGCGAGGTGATCGTGCATAGGGACCGCGCTCCAACGTTTGATGTTGGACAGTTGCATTTATACAAACTCATTAGAAAACTTCGATAACGGTTTAGAACTCGGCCGTCGCTACAGATGTGTACTTACCGTCTGTAGCTTGTGTTGTGAGATGTAGCAGTTATCGATCTCACTGCAGACTATTTCCTTTTTCTGCAGAATGACGACAGCCGCTGGCAAATGGTTTTCTTGTTCGTGGCGAGCGTGTACGTGGTGTGCCACGCGGTGTATACGGCGCTTGGCAGCAGTGAGAGGCAGCCCTGGGACGGCGGCAGTACGTTCAGGGAGAAGTTCGGCTACCACAACGCCATGCTCGGTAACCAGCTAAATAATAGTCTTTTATTATGTCTGTGATATTGGCAATGTGAACGTGTACTTAATCGATGATTACAATGATCTATGATTCAGTCACTGGACTGCAGCGCAGGATAAGATCGCACTTCACACCGTTTAAATTACTATACATATAATTAGTGTACTAAGAGAGATTCAGGTCTGTGATCCAGTGCCATTAGATTCTATGATTGATGTATGTAAATAAATTTTTGTCATCGCTTTATTCTCTTACGCCTCACGATTTGTACTTTATTTACGTTGTGTACCTATCTCTTTTTTGTTGTTTTGGGTATACATTAAAGACTTTTGTTTTATATTGACAAAGTGTTTGATAAACGATCAAACATCTATTATATTTTGATTTGCCACATCCGGAGATTGGAATTATGTAATATTTTTTACATGTTCATTTATTTGATCCAAATCTTCTGATTCAAATTGTTGTGAATACAACAACATTATCATAAACTCGTGTCTCTCCAATTTTACAATCTCTCGAGACACAATTAAAGGAACTACGTTGCTCTGCACAAATGAAAATCTAGTCTCCATTTTATTCACCCCCACATATACAGTCATAATATTTCATTCGGCAAACATGATACGGTAACAAGCCCGGCGTCACCGACACTGCTCACATAATTATACTAATTTAATTCCCAGACGTAACCCAATTTAGGAGAGCTCCTCTGCACACGGGGGCGTCAACATAGATTGTTAGGCGCGTACAGACAGTTAGTCCGCGCAAGGCGTCCACACTATGGGAATTTTGTTACATTGCATGATACTTATGAAGCACTAGCGGCCCGCCCCGGCTTCGCACGGGTGGACATTTATTTTTTCAACATTTTGGGATGCACAAACAAATTTCTCCTAGCAACCCATACTAAATTATAAAAAAAAATTGACTTTGTATGAAGACTTTTAAAGAATATTTGTGCCAAGTTTCAAGTTGATAGACGCAAAAAACCCCTCTTCTCTATACCAACTTCAACCCCTAATTTCACCCTTTTAGGGAATGATTTTAAAATAATACAAAAATACGTTTCTCATCATTTATTTTTAAGAGTATTTGTGATAAGTTTCAAGTTGATAGACGTAAAAAAACCACACGTTTCCATACAATCTCCAACCCCGTTTCACCCGTGAGTTTTGAAAAATCGAGATATATCTACTTGCCTTGTTGTTTGTTTTGAGGAGTATTTTTACAAAATTTCGAATTGATACATCCAAAAATGAAGGTATTCATGCAAACATCAACCCCCAAGGGGATGAAACCCCTTGGAGGATGGTTTTCGATAAATCCTAGAACTAATATATCAAGTTTATTTTCAAGAATATTTGTAAAAAGTTTAAAGTTGATACACGCAGAAATCACACTTCCCATACAAACTTTATCCCCCTCTTTCACCCCTTTAAGAGATGATTTTCAAAAAATCCAAAAACAGGTTTCTCATCATTTATTTCTAAAAGTATTTGTGCCCAGATTCAAGTAGATAAGACGTAAAAAACAACACGTCTCCATACAAACTCCAACCCCCTGTTTCACCCCCTTAAGGGGGAATTTTCGAAAAATCCAGAAATACGTATCTTGTTATTTGTTTTGAGGAGTATTTTTACAAAGTTTCAAACCGATACACCCAAAAATGAAGGTTTTCCATACAAACTTCAACCCCCACTTTCACCCCCTTGAAGGAAGATTTTTGAAAAATCCTAGAACTAATATCTCATAGTTTGTTTTCAGAAGCATTTGTACCAAGTTTCAAGTTGATGGACGCAAAAAATAAACTTCTTCGTATCAACTTCAACCCCTACTTTCATCCGTTTAGGGGATGATTTTCAAAAAATCCAAAAATATGTGTCCCATAATTTATTTCTAAGAGTATTTATGTAAAGTTTGAAGTTGATAGACGTAAAAAACAACACGTCTCCATACAAACTCCACTCCCCTGTTTCACCCCCTTAGGGGATGGTTTTTGAAAAATACGGAAATACGTGTCTTGTTGTTTGTTTTGAGGAGTATTTTTACAAAATTTCGAATTGATACACCCAAAAATGAAGGTTTTCCATACAAACTTCATCCCCTACTTTCACCCCTTAGGAGGATGATTTTCAAAAAATCCTAGAACTAATATTTCATAGTGTGTTTTGAAGAGTATTTGTGAAAAGTTCAAAGTTGATACACGCAGAAATCACACTATCCCATACAAACTTCAACCCCCTCTTTCACCCCCTTAAGGGTTGAATTTCGTAAAATCCTTTCTTAACGAGCATCTACACTATAAACGTAACCTACACACAAAATTTATTCTTTCTATGTTCAGCGGTTTGGGCTGGGCCTTGATTTTTAGATTTAGCTTCTCCTTTTATATATATAGATTAGTGAAGTGCAATTGACAGATAGAGTGAAGATAGTGTGATTAGAAAGTGTTGCGGCCTGAAAGACGATATAGTGATAAGGATTAAAAAATTAATGCTGAGGTGGTTTGATCATATTGAGAGGTCAAATGAAAGGCGCTTAACGAGACAAATATAGAAGGGTGCTGTGAATGGGCGAGTCGGTAGAGGGCGACCTAGGCGTACTTACATCGACTAGATCGGCGATGTTTTGAAGAAAAGCCAAATAAAGAGTACCCGAAACCGACGAGCATGCATGAGTCGTTTGATGGATGTGGATGAAGCACGAGAGATCTGCCAGGTTCGTAGCAAGTGGCAGTCTATTGTCTTTGCCTACCCCAATTTCTAAAAAAGCGTGAGATTATGTATGTGTGTATGTATGCATGATACTTTGCGACAATGTGGACAGAAAATTATTTCATGCGTGTTACATTGCATGTTACATTTCACCAATCTGTACGCGCTTTTACTGTAAATTGTCTTTGTCGTTACAGACACAAACAACTTGGAGTTGGAAGAGTTGAGTGACACGCGGCCGAGCCAGCTGAAACTCGACGACACTGCGCTATAAATCTAATGTAAATAAATATCCTGTATTTGTGTGTCGTTTTAATAAGTCATCCTGCAAAATCCTATCAGCCCCCCTAGCCAAGTGGCATTGCACAATCTAATCGAATATTCTTTTAGATTGACATACCTAATATGGGATTGACATTAGCGTTAGCGCTTGTTGGCAAGTGCTTATGTTAATCCCTTAAATGTCAATCTAAAAGAACATTAGATTAGATTGTGCAATGCCACTTGGTTAGGGGCAGGCTACTAAATGGTTGTTCCAGAATGAGCTCCTGGCCAGGTTCTTGTATACTACAACAAAAAATATATGCTCACGCCATCTATTCTTGAGAGGGAAGCAGAGGTTCCCATTTTCTGGAAATACCTACTTTTTACCAGAAAAGTGGTGAGCCCATAGCTAGACCGGGACTATACTTAAAATATACCAACCAGAAAACTGTTTTCATGAATTAGATTTTGGAACAAAACAAAAATTTACACTTACAAGTTATAATTCCAACCTGTCGGTAAGAGACCCGTTTGTAAAAGTCAATGAAATAATTAATTAGGTACATATGATATATACGGTAAGTATCTATGGCTTTTTAAATTTCGGAGTTACTGTACATGGAACTGGCCGAAAATGGAATAGGTATCCACTTATTCAAGAATACACTACCCAATGAAAGAGGGACGATAGACGGACTCAGTAAGAACTTAAATGAAGACGGACATGAAGTAAACACACCTGTTAGAGCCGCACGTTAAAGGATAATACTTATACTACTTGCATCATTTTGTCTCCTATAAATGTATCTGGATTCGTTCAACGAATAGTAAGGACATGAGCTCGCAAAATGCTTTACTTTTTGCATCTATCTTTTGGAATTAGACCTAAAAAATCATTTAGCGGTATCAATGTTATTTCTAAGTGTGTTTAATAAACTTTTTTTACTTTGTTCTAAAATAGTGTTCACTATGTACCAATACGCAGCGGGACCCTCGGCCCTAGAATGATTTGGTTGGTATGTACCTATAGTACTTTCACCCAAACGTGTATTGAAATAATGTTACCCCGATGGTTTTAAAGTAAAAAAAAATTGAGTCTCGATCCAGCGGGACCCTCCGTAATTTTACAACAATTCAACATTCAATTGTTTTTCCAATTTCATTTCAAGTATCCCAAGAAAAATCGTCAGAACCCCTGGATCAAGTGGGATATTTTAAGTTTGGAGAGTTGGAGACTATCAAGTTTCAATACCTTTTTGAATCATAGTAGTTTCTGCAGTGTACCCGACTTCTTATCAATTTTGGTTTTCTACTTAAATTGTTGACAATCCTCAGCAAGGAAATTATTTTGTCTCTTATTCAGTGGTTACAACTTTATTACAATTACCTACAATATTAAAAATCTGCTGTCATCTTCTAGTTAAGACAATAAGTTGTCTTTACTAGAAGATGACAGCAACACCTACGTTGGGAGTATTGTTACCCATACACAATTCTGGGACCTGCGAGTTTCCTCACAATGTTTTTTCCTTCACCGTCAAGCTTGTGATAAATTTTGTACTTACCTACGTAAGTTTTTGAAAAAAATTATACGTACTTGCCTTCACCAAGGTGCAACTGCTCTTTCCAACTAGTTGGACCATGGTTCTTTACTAGGACCAGTTGTCCAACTTTAAAAATAGCTGGACCACAGCGCCTTTTAAAAAATAACTTGCAAACTCTAAAAACCTGAACTACATCTGTAGGGTCGCGACACATCTGCAGAACGTACAGCGCCGAAGGTTCGGTGAACAACATACATTACGATTGACGTGGGTGGCTGATCCATTTATCTTTAAAGTGAAACGTCAATGTACGTTGTTCACCGAACCTTCGGCGCTGTACGTTCCGCAGGTGTGGCGCGACCCGTATGGAACCCACTGTTTAACAGTTAAATTGAAACTAAGTCGGGGCACTAGTGCAAAAAATCTACTTAATTTTATAATAATATTATTTAGCATTGTATGCTTATAGGAGTACTTATCGAGAAGTGTTTACCCATCGTTATTGCAACTCTGCATCAATATGTCTGCATTAAAAGCAAATGGCGCCGCGCCCGACTGCCGGCGTCAATATCCGCTCGTCTTGCTGATTGCTGCCATATTTATTTTTCGTGACAAGCGCTTTTGCAAATTTCGAATACAAATTGGATTTTCTCGGAAGTATTAACGCCAGAAGAATACTGAACACGTAGATTGAAGTAGTAGTAGCCGCTTTACAAAGGTCGACAAAGTTTTTGTGTTAGCCGAATACTTGCGAGTAGTTTACCTGATTTTCTTAGCAAATTTATAGACCACAAGATCACTCAATTTACCAGATTTTGAGATCAACAAAAATACAATAATAAATCAATTGTGGGACACAACATAATTGATACATGGTTTAGGTTTTGGAAGCAGAGCCGGCTACTAATCAACTAATTTAAATACGACATAAACAGAAACACCCAGAAACGAAACCAACATACACACATGCACAAAAAAGGTAGCCCCGGGTTCTCTGACTACTTCTTCGTCTTTACCTACTGGGTCACTACCAACTAAGCCAACAATAATGATAATCACGGGCGACCAGGGACACATCGTACTAAATAGTTTATCAGTAGGATCATGACAAGCGAACCCTATCATATCACAGTTGGGACTACATAAATCTCGGATGTTTGATTTATGTAAACAATTGATAGAAAGCCTTTGTAATATCACCCTTAGGTATAAGGAGGTAAGGCTCATCGAGGTAGTGAGCTGGTTGAGACTCTGGTTTATAGTTAGATCATTGGGGAGGTATGATAATCCGATAAGGTCGTGGTAAGGGACGATGCAAAACAATATTTACACAAACATTTCAACCTTTATAAAGTTATATTTTAGTTGTTAAAATAAATGACGGGCCTGTTGGCTCAGTTGGTAATGACCCTGCCTTCTGAGTCAGAGGTCGCGAGTTCGATCCCCGCTCGGGGCCAACATTTGTGTGCATGAACATGTCTGTTGGCTTCGTGTCTGGGTGTTTAGTATTTATTTAAGTATGTTTATCAGTTGTTTAGTACCCATAGTACAGGCTCTGCCTAGTTTGGGACTGAATAACCGTGTGTAAATTGTGTCCCACAATTTATTTATTTATTTATTTTATTTACAAAAAAATAAATAATCTCACGCCTTTCATCCCCGAGGGGGTAGGCAGAGGTATTCCATTACTGGATATACCCACATTTCACGAGATACATTGTTACAATTATTAATGGAAGAAAACTTAACATTATTCAATATCTAGTCAGGACATTCACTAATGAGTTTTTGAAAAACTTACTTCACTAACACGACGAAGCAAAATATCCTTAAAAGAAAACCCGCACGCCTTAAATTTTGTAGTAAGACATGATTCAATAGGTTGGTCAGGCGATAGGCTCAACATTTGATTAGTCCGAAAATAACTCTTGAAAGGTTGTTATTACCATGAAAATGGTTACAAAAGGTCTCACAAAACCTTGGATTGATTTAAACTGGCTGGTACGTCTTTATTTGATGCATCGCCTTCAGCTCCCGTTGAGATGCAGAGAGGGCAAAAGATATTCATATCTTTATCAATTGTGCTTATTGATAAGGCTTTAGACAGAAATAGAGGCGCGTCATAAATTAAACAAAAAACAATGCAGTTGTTTGCTGTGGGAGTTAATTATGTATCATTTAGACATTGCAGACAATCCCTCAGTGATACCGCTACCACAGTTGCTATAGCACTCATCATCAAACACAGTATGGCCAGTGAAAAAGTAGTATACAAAAGTGTGCCACAACAAAATGAAAATGCAGGTAAATACTTTTAACAAAGAAAAAAAAATACATCTTTGTACAATATATCAACAAAAATTTTGTATGCAGATACCTCTCCAGCGGCACCAAAAGGAATTGGGAAGCGGCACATCCAAGCGTTCATACTATTCATGAGTTTGGCAGTTGGCTTCACGATGAGGGCCCAGCTCAGTGTCTCACTGGTGGCAATGACCTCGCCGAGGCACCAAAACATCGCGTGTGACTTGAGTAATACTCTCGAGGCCAGAAATCTAACACATTCAGTAGAAACTAATCAATCTGTCACAAAAAGGGTCGCAGAGACAGCTTGCGAAGATGCAGAAACTTTGAAGCCCTGGACCGTGTATCGAGTAAGTTTATTCTCTGTCAAAGTTATTAGGTACTCGTATTAGGTTGCGTAATTACTTTCTCGAAGTTCTTAGTAGGGTTTTGGAGGAAAATAACCTCAAAATGCGTAATACCAGGCGCAAAATACTTTATTTACAGTAACGATATCATCTTATCTTAAATGGACAATTATGTCAGATGACGATTGTGAATTTATTTTTAAACAACTTTCTGCCGGCTACTTCGTCCGTGTTCTGGAGGGAGAAGTAGCCTTTATCAGTTTTTAAAAATTAATTGTTTGTATAATAATTATCATATTTCTCGTAATCTAAGCTAATGCCTGAGGATAACGTCAAAAGATCTTCATAATTTTTTAATCAATTCTTCTACCAGTTTTCTTCTCGGATGTCAAATGCTGTCAGACACTGGACGCTATCGAACGACTGGCACTATCTTTACTCGAAGCCCTTTGTCGATATTGTTGACAGACATACAAATGGGACAAGCCGACGCAGGAGATGATCCTGTTCTCATTCTTCGTGGGGTACACGAGCATGATGCTGCCGATGGGGTTCCTGGTGCAGAGGTATGGCGGAAAGATCCCTATCATGGTCGCGCTCGGCGTCAACGGCGTACTCTCCATACTCACGCCTTGGCTGCCTTTATTCGTAAGTTCATTATCATTTTAAGCGACGTCAAAAAAAGAGAAGGTTTCAACAATTCAGGTGTATTTTTTATACATTGCAGTTCTTCTACTAACGGAGAGGGGGTCGGCAGAGGAGGCAGAGTGGGTATTTCTGGAAATACCCACTTTTCACGAGTATATTAGACCTCTAAAAGTGATAGGTGGTCATCCCATCTTCGAACCGGGTCTATAACACATGCCTCAGACTTATTTCTGGGACCTGCGGGTTTCCTCACTATATTATCCTTCACCGTCGAGCTAGTGTTAAATATGTACGTAAGTTTTGAAAAACTCATTGGTACAAGCCGGAATTTGAACCCGAGCCTCGTTGATTATTATCATCGTTTCTTTGACCATAAGGTTATCACTGCTCATATTCCTATAGCTCAAATAATCTGGAAATTTCTCAGGGAGGATGGACAGCAGTGTGCGCATGTCGGCTGTTACAGGGCACGACTCAGGCGTCTTTTTTCCCGAGCATCCACACAATCCTGGGCCGATGGGCACCCCTGGCAGAACGAGGTCGTCTCAGCACTTACATCTACACCGGTGAGGACAGCCAAAAGCACAGCTTTGCACTTGTAATGCGAGTCTGATCTCTAAGGCGATTGTAATAAGAACGTTACCAAGTCCAATGTGTTTTTATATGCAATGGTGCGGAAACCTTCATGTGCGAATCGTCCTTTTTATCTATTTATTTATTTACCAGCAGCGCCCCGCGGTTTCACCCGCGTAGTTCCCGTTCCCGTGGTAATACGGGGATAAAATATAGCCTATGTGTCATTCTGATGTATAAACTATATAACTGTAAAATTTAATCAAAATCGGTTCTGTAGTTTTTGCGTGAAAGAGCATACATCCAGACATCGATACATCCATCCATATAAACTTTCGCATTTATAATATTAGTAGGATTTATTTTTAGGAAGACTTAAAACTAATTACAGTTATAGATATAAATGTACTGTCAATATACCAATATTGCTGATGAAAAGTTGATAAACAAAACCATAGCTTTGCACTTCTTTGACTCGGAATTTTCCCCCGCAAACAGCAATAGACTAGTATCTCAAGTTCTTGTAAGTAAATAAGAAAATTCGGCAACAACTTCGAAACTATGTCACCGGATCTCCGGTTTCCGGAACTCGGTCATAAAGTGGATCAGCGTATTCGCAAGAACCCGGAAAATATCGGAATCAAACAGCATTCAGCGACAACAGCGCCTATGAATAAGCAACTAGAGCTGTCGGAAGATTTGCCAGTCACTTCCACAATAACACGATAAAACTTCATCCACACGAATAAATTTGTTTGTAAACGAATATAAATGAACACAAAAAACCGGCCAAGACCAGTGTTTCTTGTATGGGGGGATTTTTATTATTTGTTGTTATAGTGGCAGTAGTAGTACACATTAGTTGTTGTAGTTCCTATTCCCTTGGGAATATGGGGATAAAATATAGCGTATATGTTAATCTGATATATGACCAATGTAAAGTTTCAATAAAATCCAATAATAGTTTTTGCGTGAAAGAGCAATAAACATACCTACTCACAAACTTTCACGTTTATAATATTAATGATATATGAATAACCTATTATTCACATTCTCACACGTCACTTCAAACTAGTGGAGCTTTGTGGTGAAATGGTTGAATAATAATTAAGCGAATAGTGTTTTGTTAGATTCCTGTTTGAAGTCGTAATTATTTTGTTCAAAATTATGTATTTTAAAATTCAATAAAGTAATTTTCAAAAAAAAATTTAAAAATTAATCTAGCAGAAAATCAGACTATCTGATAAAATATACACTTATACAATATCTGGAGGTACAATATAACGTGTGGCACGAGCAAGAGCAGTCAACTAACGACTTGTAAAGAGTTGACGAGTTTTGACGTAGAACTTTCTAGAGTGTTACACGGCGGTTTTACCGACACGATACACGGCAAAATGGCGTATGACACAAAATGCTACACGTCGCATAGGGGCCTTAACGATCGAAGTTCGGGACATTTACAGTCGTTCCGTTGGGAGGATCACTTTTCGACGATGTACAGCACGAAGAGACACATTGGACTTTGTAACGTTCTTATTACAATCACATTAGAGGTCAGACTCGTACTGCAAGTGCTCCATGTGCTCTTGACTGTACTTTCATTTTGAATATGGAAAGGGAATGTTATTGAGAGAATAGATAATTGAGACACGGCTTACGTCTTTACTTAGTACTCCTTTAATTTCAAAAGCTTAAAAATGTAAAAAATCAATACAGTAAGTACAGGCACTGCAAGTTAAAAACTGAAGGCCTTATGCAAAACGGCGTATAAAGTTAAACAATGTCTAGAACAGATTGAAGAGTTCCTTGCCCCGCTTCTTTTCTCGTATATATTCCCTAGCAGTGGAGTTGCAATGACTTTCAATAAGTGGACTTTTAACAAAAGCATTTTGATTTGTTTGACGCTGCAGTTTGCAATCACGTAAATGACTATTATACCTAAAAAAAATCTTACGCCTTATATCCCCGAGGGCGTAGGCAGAGAGGTATTCCATTACTGGATATACCCATACCCATACCCCTAAACGTGATAGGTGGTGAGCCCATCGCTATTACTTGTTAGTTTACATCACATTTAATTTTGCACTTCATTCTGAGTTAATTTCATAATGTACGACAAGAAGAACACATCTGTTGAAAAGTTTAACAAATTTTTAAAAAAACAAATTTTTAAAAAATAATAAACTACGCAAGCTACACGGACGCAAGAGATACGATAGAGAGAGACGGCTCTTCCGAGATACTTGGAGCATTCAGGGACACCATATCTTCTATACATATAATAAAACTCTAACGGGGCCGTGTCTGTACATGAAATATTTTTTGAAAATTTTAACGGTAGTGTATATAGTTATCGATATAGATACCGAAACACCAATTTTTGGAATTTTTGTCTGTCTCTCTGTCTGTCTGTCTGTCTGGTTGTGCACGCATCACTCAAAAACTACTAGACGGATTTTGATGAAATTTGGTATGGAGATAACTGAGTACCCGGGTCAACATCTAGGGTACTTTTTATTCCAGGAAAATATCTCATTCCCACGGGAAAATTTAAAAACTGGTTAAATAGAGAAATACGTACTACTCCGAAACGATAACACCTAGAAACTTGAAAAATGGTATGAAGGTGTGATACACGTCTTAGGAAACCGGTATGAAGGGATTTTTGGAAAATCCCACGGGAACGGGAATAAACTGAATCCACGCGGGAAAACGCCGCTGGGCACCCGCTATTTGAAATATGGTATGTAGGTGTCTTATATATATCGTAGTCAATCGCTATGAAGGGATTTTTGGGAATTCCCACGGGAACGGGAATAATCTGGATGCGCGCGGGAAACGTCGCTATGGGCACCCGCTATTTGAAATATGGTATGTAGGTGTCTTATATGTCGTAGGCAATCGCTATAAAGGGATTTTTGGAAATTCCCACGGGAACGGGAATAAATTTGTATTGAAAAGGCTCCGATACTACCGGTTTTACCAATTTAAAAAATCTGTTGCCAGTGGAAAGCGTACTTTTCTGGGAGTAGCATGGGCTATAAATTTCCTACGGGAACAGGCTTAAACCACGAAAATGATTTAAAAAAGAGAGGCTTCCTTTTTATTCCCGTATTTTCACGGGAACGGGAACTACGCGGGTGAAACCGCGGGGCACTGCTAGTTGTATAATAATGTATGAAGGTTCGCCGGTATCGTCGTATTTTAAGCGCCCCGTGCGTTCTCCCCGTCGGATTGTAGCTTCTCTCAGAATCCTTTTGGTCGTCCATTTGTCACGTACACCGTTCTACAGACGGCTCTATCTTAGCGGATATTATCATAATTCTGTTTGTACAACTCATTGGTACACAGATTGTAATAGAAACATCAACCGAGAAATTTGGTCTATTCGTTGAATTTTGTGTTTGTTTTTATTTTTTTATCAATTTTTGACGACCTTGTCCTGACATTAATTCTTAGGCATGTGGCAGTTCTTAGCACCAGTTCAACGAAGGGCTCACTACCTGCCACGTTCAGGAGTCCAAAACGTCACTACTGCAAGGTAGGTCAGGAATGAAATACCTTCATTAAGGATCAGATTTAAAAAAAAATCTCTAAAGCATCGATAACTACAGAAAAGATTGAAAGAAAGAAAGAAAAGTTTATTTTGGGGTAACTGGAACAAATAAGTACAACTGAAAATAATGTTATGATAAGAATACACCAAAAATGGTCACCACTCAGAATGTGCTTCAGCAGTACAGGTACTGCTGCAGCGCTGGTCTTCCGTGGCGCCACAGTGAGAGTGGAACTGTGACATGACGAGCGTACAGTATTATACTTAAGGCGACTGTAGCCGCCAACGGCCTTGGGCTTCAGGGCGGAGCTTATGTTTCCCGCTCCGCGCTTCCCCGCATTTTGACCACGCGTCTTGATAACGCAGTAGGGTCAGTAATAAAATATATACAATACAAAACGAAACTTGCATCAATATAAAAATGAATCTTTGATCTTACATTCATAACAAAACATTTTGTGAATGGAACGTTACTTCAAACACCAACCATATTTTAGTAATTATAATAAACTGATAACAAAAACCTAGGAAGCAAAATTGTGGAAGAGTTCTCCTGCCACTTCACCATCAACTCCACTAACCATAGGTAGTATGCATTGTGACGGACGAGCATAAAATGCTTGGCAACTCTATCAAAGTAATACTAATAAAAGTAATATTATTATTATTAATACAATCGCAACAAATAAAATACTAATCATTGAGTAGTTCAGGTAGCCCAATCTGGTCTTCATCATCAGTTCCACTTCACCAAATGGTGCTTACCAAGAGTAAATGTACTAGTTAAACCCAAATTGCAATAGGTGTACACTATAAAATTCATAGATTTATCGCACCCTTAGAATGAAAGTGACCCAACTCAAAATTCCTGTATTTTCTGATTTTGCTATAAACTGACCTGAAACAGCCTATTCTAAACCCCTATGGAGAAAAAGAGACCAAACTATAAGTAAGAGGGGGACCGCCGATAAATCGGTCACTTTAGTTGATCATTATGCCAGTTTATTGGAAATACTGTAAAAGTAAATAACATTTCTTTTTTTGTACTAAACTGACCACTTTTTTGAAATAAGTCTGTTTATAACAAAATATCTATTAGATTTTATTGACTGTTTTTAGATTGGGTTACTTTAGTGCTAACATTAAACAAAAGAAGAAAGACACTTATAGGTATAGGCCTCTTTAGTAGTATATATTTTTGCCATAAAGTGACGTAATTTGGAACTACTTTATGTTTAATGTCAAAATAAATATTTAAAATACATTTAAATTGAATATGATGTTATTAATATGTACATTAAAGATCAATACATATACCAGCGAAAAAGAAATCATTTCCGATGAAACACGGTAAAGATACATTAAGTTTATTCAAATTTACACGCTTTTGAAAACTTTCTTGCTCATTTCCCACAAATTGCGTTTTTTGACTTAGGTCACTTTTGTTCTGGGGGTGCGTTATAATATTGGAAGAGTTCCCTCGATTTCTCGAGGATCCCATCATCGGATCCTGACCTGATGAGTAAGGTTCTACTTGGAAAGTATACGATTTCAAACGAAAAAACAATTTCCCGAATCGCAGCAAGCAGTCTTCGAGTAATCTGGGAACACACAAAAAAAGAAATAAAAGATTTCGACACTGATAACTTTCTCTTTTTTTTAAGTTGCTTAAATAAAAAAAACGATTTAATGAAGGAGATTCGTGAAAGCTAACATGGATCATGGTAATAAACATTGTCTATGTACATCTTTTCCTCATTTTATATTGTGTCTAATAATGTTATTAGCCGACTTCAAAAAAAGCGCGAGGTTCTCAGTTTGTCGGTTTTTTCCCCGATTTCTCGAAGTCGACAGGACAGGTTCCGAAAATTCTTTTTTTGTTTGAAATCCTATACTTTCCGGGTGTTGTTCCCACTATCATTAAGTCAGGACCTGATGATGACAGTCTGGAGAAATCAAGGAAACTCTTCAAATATTATAGGAACATCTATAGTGATTTGCGAATTGGGTGTTCCGATCCGTCCGATCCGATCCGGTTAGGTACAGTCCGATGTGGTCCGATCCGGTCTGGTTAGATCCGTTCGGGTTCGATCTGATCTGAACTGGATCGGTCCGGACCGATCTGATCAGACCAGACCAGGTTGGATAGGATCAGATCGGACACGATAGGCCCAAACCAGATAGTACCGGACCTGATTGCATCATATTGGATGGGATCGGACCAGATCAAATAAAATCGGACCGGATCGGATCAGACCACATCAGACTGAATCGGATCAGATCACATCGCAGCGGATCGGATCAGGTCACATCGCAGCGGATCGGATCAGGTCACATCGGACCGGATCGGATCAGGTCACACCGGACCGGATCGGATCAGGTCACATCGGACCGGATCGGATCAGGTCACATCGGACCGGATCGGATCAGGTCACATCGGACCGGATCGGATCAGGTCACATCGGATCGGATCGGATCAGGTCCCATCGGACCGGATCGGATCAGGTCATATCGGACCGGATCGGATCAGGTCACATCGGACCGGATCGGATCAGGTCATATCGGACCGGATCGGATCCGTTGCTTACATTACTATGGTTGGTATGGTAATGTTTTGCATTAATAAAATAGAACTCTAAAGAGTAAAAAACAGATTTTAAATTGTATGGTTTTCTTTATATCTCTATATGCCATTGTCAGAACTGGACGAAACGGCCAGCACCAGCTTTCAAATAAAAAAAGAATCACCAAATTCGGTACACCCAGTCTAAAGTTCTGAGTAAACAAACATAAAAAAACATGCAGCCGAATTGAGAACCTCCCCCTTTTTTGAAGTCGGTTGAAAATCCATTATCTTCAGTTCCACTTCAATAAATTGAGGTTTCCAACAACAAATAAAACACCCCTATTGTTTATCCCTTACCCGACTGCCTCATAAGGATGATGATGTTTTTTATTACCTGTTATGATGAATTCTAAAAATAATAGTTTCGGCTTCTATTGCCGTTATTATGAAGACCCCCAAACACATACGTTTATCTTAAATATCTTATACAATATGTATCAGAAAGGTGAAATAATAATTAAGGGTCATATAAAGTAGCTTATATACAGTTCGGGAAAAATGTCTCTTGTTTAATATATACTATAAATTTGGAGTAAAACGACGTGGAAGTTATCATTAAAAAAAATCATTTTCAACCCTTAAATCAGCTGCTAAATGCTGTTGAACTCTCTATTTAGTGGCTAAACATGGTACAGATAAGACATCGTGTTTTTACCTACGAAAAACTAGACAGAGCCTACACTATGAGTACTAAATAACTAATAGATATACTTAAATAATTATTGAAAACCCAGTCACGAAGCCCACAAAAATGTTCATTCACACAACTGTAGGCCAACATATGTTGTTCAGCGGGAATCGAACCCGCGAGCTCCGGTTCTGAAGGTCACTACCAACTGAGCCAACAGGCCCGATAATACTCCATCACTATTATTTTTTTCCCCATAGTTTTAAAGAAAACCTACTTATTTACCTACGTAAATATCTGACATTATTAGTCTTTGATAGAATTTTGTAGTCCACGTGGATTGCGGTCTTAGATCAATGAAAAATCCATTGATCACTAGGAACGTCCGCGCGCTCCTTTTTGGCCAATAAGGACACTGCGCAAAGGTCAAAGGGCCGTCGGCGGCATTATTAAAGAGTCTAGCTCCACCCTCTATTTATTGAGTGGTTCCGTATGTTTTAAAAAATATTACTAATTCTAAGTCTTTTACCTTATTTCACGTTATTATTATTTCACAATTGAGAAAAGTAAATTATGTAATTAATTGATTCATTATCATTGTATCGCTTAAAATTATTTTTACGTCTTTTATCTTCATAGGTTTATGTTTAATTTTCAACTGAACCCTAGAACAAAATTTTAGAAAATCGGCAAATTCTTTCATTTTCAAATCAATGAACTTAGTTGCTTCCTATCTATCAACGAGTGAAGACGTGTTATAATCAAAGAATATGACTCGCAACAGTCGTTACAGTGTCTCACGATTATTCAAGTGAATCTTATGAAATGACTTTATGTCGGTGCTCCTGATGGCAATATCAGTCGAGTTAGGGAGCTGTGTCACGTGCGCTTCGCCGAAGGTAGACCGCTGGATGAGCAGCGGATGCTATCCTTCAGCTGCTTCGGGAGAATTTGTCAGGTGTCTGCCTCCGCTCGAGGCTGGTTCGTTCCGCGCTCAAACCCCCAAGGTCGCGCGCCTGTACGTCTACTCGTGGTACCGGGACCTGCGGCTGGTGGTACCTACCCACTGCGCGCACGGGTGGACATTTTGAGTTATTGTGCGGTATTAATGTGTGTGTAAACCAATAGTAGGTCGGACCCAAATCCCAAAGTGTAAAAGTTGGATGAAACTACATGACTAGTATGTAGGTAGGTATTACTTGTTTAATGACAATGTTTTGATCAGTTAAATTTATTATTGAATAAAAACTATGCTTTTACCTCTAATTTTTTTTGAATAAATAATTACTGCTATTAATAAGTTTTATTATTTCCAATAACATTTACCCTAGAATAAAATAGGTAGGTATGTTAAGGCGCGGGCGGCGACCGGCGGTCGGCGCGAGCGATCAGCTGCGCGCGCAGGCGCTACCTGCCACTACTACGGTCAACGACACTAGCGCGTAGGGAGCCCGTACGCTTTTATTCTTCAATCACAGGGTTGGCGAAAATTCACACATAAAAAGTAATTATTAAGTTTATATGAAAGAAAAAAGTTGCTATATTAGATCTGATATTTGTGTAGGTATTTCGTTACACGATATACATATACACCCTTCAATATTATTTCACCTTTCTGATACATATTGTATATGTACAGACATCAGTTACAATTTTATTATAATATGTATGTATATAATATAGAAATGCATAGTTCAACGTTTTAGTTGTATTATTTATAATTATTCTTTGCGAAAGCCTTACGTGTTTATTTTTATAAGTACATGCAAGTTATTGTGTTCATATTCTAAGCTTTTGGAAGAGGTAGGAGGTGCGATTTAAAAAAAATTTTGATTAAACAATTATTAATCACTATATTTACACCAATATTACGAAATTCGACATATTTAATTTTTTTATAAACCAGTAACAATTTTTCATATTTATTTATTGTGCTATAAGTTTAAGAGACATCCCCTTTTTGCACACTGTACTACACATAAAATGCGTAAAAATTCGAGCGCGCAGCGACAACGCGGCGCGCAGCCTCTCTCCTTGAATGTCAGCGCTAGACTGACTCCCGTCGCCCCCGCACGGACCCGCTTGAGACGATTTGTGGTGAAACTGCTATTTCGTAATTTGCGTAAAAACTAATTGGTCTTTTAAAAAACTGAACTATAAAATTTTAGATAGATAAATTACCAATGTTTTCCCGCAAGAGCTATGAAAATATCTCTTTTAGTTTAGAAGAAGAAGCGAATTTAAAATTCAAAACAGCCTTGTTGCAATATTTTTTTTCATATAGTAAATAATGTTCTACAACATTTTCAAACTATGAAAATGAAGATTATATATCAATGCTTAAGATATATTTTTTCTGGAATTTTGTGATTGCTCGTTTATAAGCCTTATGCCTTCAAAGATGACCATTTCACGACACTACTCGCCTTAACTTTGTTTGTTTATCGCACTTCCATCCAATCGTTGTCAGTCGTCATAATTTTATTCTTCATTTTTTACTTTAACACATAATAATGGTACCTATCCATATATTATTTACAATCAAATTGGCTAATCACTTACTAATTGTGAAACCCAGGACTGTTTAACAGCTTAGCAGAGTTTCCACAATAAGAGCAGATAAAGACAATTGTACAAGTTTGCGAAAGCCACAGAAATACCGCAACCGTGTACACGGCGAGCCTAATTAGCAAATAGCTGGAGACAATGCTCTTTGAGCTTAACAGCACAAAGCAAGCCAGCACAAGTTCCCTCGATAGTTCCAAACAAGTCCCAACTAGATTACAGTAAAGGAGCTTCTATTTAATATCTTTGGAATTACAGAGGTGTGACTGGAAACCTTCATTCTGTAACTTTTGAAAGACTTTGAACTAAGTTATTAGTCTTGTTTACGTTTAGGATTGCTAGCAAGTTTGACAGAAAATCATTATTATTAGATATTAGATGGATAACCGAAAAGATGGATGTCATATCAAAATTCTCGTTGCTGAAGCTAAAAGTATCGGCTCCAATATAAGATCAAAATTACTTATAGGTTTATATGCAAACCTTGGATATTCAATATTAAATGCTCCATTTAAACTATCATTTTGTTAGTCACTAGCTGGTGCCCAGCGGCTTTGCCTGTGCGGATCCTGTTTATTCCCGTTCCTTTGGGAAAATCCCTTCATAGTATAACCCTATACCCGCTGTAAAATGTACTGTAGATTTTGACCCAGTTACTCAGTTATCAACTCACCAAATTTCGTCAAAATCCATCGAGTAGTTTTTGCGTGATGCTCAGATTTATTATATGTAAAAATTTTACTTCAATAATTCTCTTAAATATGCAGGATCGCAGTTCGGCACGACTGTAGCTTTCCAAGTGGCAGGCGTGCTGGCGGGCAGCCCTTCGCTGGGCTGGCCTGCCACGTTCTGGCTGAGCGGCGTAGCCAGCCTGGCTTGCTGCGCGATGCTGGCCTGGCTAGGCGCGGCCTCCCCTCACGAACACCCCACCATCTCCGCTGAAGAGCTCGCCTACATCACTAGCGATAGCAGCGCCGACACTGTGCCTCAGGTGAATGCAGATTGACTAACTTTTCAACGCACAGACTCAACAGCTGAATCTGGAATATGAATGAATGAATATGAATGAATGGATATGAATGAATGAATATGAATGAATGAATGTGAATGAATGAATATGAATGAATGAATATGAATGAATGAATGAATATAAATGAATATATGACTATGAATTAATATAAATGAATGAATGAATATAAATGAATGAATGAATATAAATGAATGAATGAACATGAATGATTGAATGGACGGACGGACGAACAATTGAATGAACGAGCAAACGAAAGAATGAATGAATGAATAAATAAAGCTTCCAATTTATCCTTTAGAAGCTAGCTATCCCCTGGAAGCACATCTTGAGGAGCCGGCCGGTGTGGGGGATGGTGGCGGGCCACGCAGGCAGCACCTTCGGCTACCTGTTCGTGCTCACGCAGATCCCGCTCTACATGGACAAGATCCTCAACGTCGACATCAAGAAGGTGAGCCCTCGGTGATGGAGAGAAATCTGTTAATCGAACCCAATTTCAATTTCAGATTGGACCGCAAAAACAGTCCTGCAGATAATATGAGACACCGAATATTTCAAGTAGATCAAAGGGAATAGATCCACAAAATTTTATTATAAATTTAGCCCTAATTCTTATAAAGATCAAGTCAAGGAGCACAAAAATAGGTTTTTAATTGTCCTTGACTCCTCAACACAGTATTCTTTGAAACAATTCTTACGTAATACTAAATTGGGTTACATCATCTGATTCTGAAGATGATGATGATTACTTTCCCTATTCTAAGCTGGAGAAACCTTTGATTCCAGAATGGCTTGTACTCGTCGTTGCCGTACATCGCGATGTACTTGATGTCGCTGGTGTCAGGGTGGGCGGCCGACTGCTGCCTCAACCGGAGGATGTTGTCCTTGACCAACATCAGAAGGGTGGCCAACACCATCGGTAAATATATTTTATATTTTTTATTGGTCTATGTATTGTCCCACTACTGAGCAAAAGCCTCTCCTTCCTTCCTCCATTTATCGGTAAATATACGTAATGATTGAGATGTAATATCCTGATAAAGGTCCAGCCGTGAAAAGGTGTCAGACATAGTTCCTTTCATTTATAATGAAATAAAAATTAATAAAAAAAACTCTTTCTTAATTCCCTCGGCGGTAGGAAAGTATTCCATTACTGGAAATACACGTTTGACCAGTCTTAGGTCCCTAAACGTGATAGGCGGTGAGTCCATCGCTGAACTGGGTTTGTTACACATTTAATATCTTACGAGCAGTGATAGCCTGGACGGATGGATGTACGGATGGCATGTACCAATGAGTTTTTCAAAAACTTACGTACATATTTATCACTAGCTCGACGGTGAAGGAAAACATCGTGAGGAAACCCGCAGGTCTCAGAATTAATTCTGAGACATGTGTAAGCAGACCCGGTCTGGCGATGGGCTCACCACCTATCACGTTTAGGGGTCCAATATATCTCGTGAAATGTGGCTATATCCAGTAATGGAATACCTCTGCCTACCCCCTCGGGGATAAAAAAGGCGTGAGATTATATTATTATTATATCTTAGTAGAGATATAATCTCTCTCTAATTCAAAGAAATAACTCAAGATCAAAAATAATTGTGAGTTTCAACCTTACCTAATGGAATACCTCTGCCTACCCCTTCGGGGATGAAAGGCGACAGATTTTTGTATTTTTTATTTTTTTCAACCTTACTATAAGAACGATAAAACTAAAAGGTATTAGATATTATACAAACATTTTCCCTCTAGTAGATTATACAAAGACCTTCAGTAAAACTATTTTCTCGGTATTCGATATTTCGAGCGTAAACTGAAGACAGGTTTTCACTCTAATAAATTATCTAATTAGTTCGCTGAACACAAGTCTAATCCATATATGATTTGAGTTAATTTAAAACCCACCTACGCTCCAGACTAGTTTTAACGAAAATTCTTTTACAAACGGATTCCATGAATACAATTTTAATTTATTTTTAGAAATAGGTAGATACATACTATTCAACGTGTCCCGTCTGTAGTGTACACATTTCTAATTTACGACGAGCAAGAAAGGGCTGGATTGTTAACGGTGAGTAAATCTTCAAATTACTTGGGCACCATTTTATCGCAAACCATCTAAAGAATTACCAGTCGAAAGCATATGAATATGTTTTCTATTTCTTTACTAAACCAAAATGTAGAGCTGCTATGAATAAAATTTAAATTATTTTAGAAATACTTTTAACGTGTGGAAATATGTATAACATTTCTAATTTATGATGAGCATTATGAAGGGTTGGTTGCATAGAAATAGGTCTAGCTGGTTGTTAACATCTAAAGAATTACTATTAAAAACATGTATTAAATAAGCTTTGAATATGTTTTCTATTTCTTTACTAAACCAAAGCGTAGAGCAACTTTAAATACAATTATAATTAAGAGAAATAGATACGTAAGTAATAGAATATTTTGTATCGAGGGACTAAACGAAGCCATTATATACCGAGTCAATGAAATATATTAAGTTGGCGTTTAGTCTCGAGGTGCAAACTGTACTTTTCACTTTGATTGCCAGAAAAATAGTCAAATTAGTAGAAAACCATTTAATAAATATTACATAAAATAATAAAAATCACAAAAGATTTTTTTAATTGAAGTTTAAATGTCATTGTTGATTTTAACATAGAATACGTACTCCGCAACGACGATGGTTGATATTTTTTCGACAATTCATCGAAATAAGCCAAAAAGACGCTATCTGTGTAATAATTTATATGTTTCTTTTTCCTCCAGTCCATAAAACTTTCGTAAGTTTGTAGATGAAGCTTCCGCGATTTTGGCGGCAACAGATTATCTATTATGCATTTTGCCTTTTGCTCGACCTCAAACTCTTCACTGTCATTGTACATTCTTAAATAAATCTACACTCGACAGAAATTCTGAAATTTTCGCGGTTAAGTTTTTCTTCTAAACCAGTCACAGATTAAAAATAAAATTTGCGCCACCTTCTTTGTGGAAAAAACATGGAACTAAAACTCTCAACATTTTTGCATATATTTACTGGCTGTTTGAGTTTGTCTTTGTCTCCTTAAGAAAATTTAAAAAACTAATTACTTTAGAGACTAAAGTGGTCACTTTAGTCCCGCTTCGCAGGGCTATATTGGCGTACCTTTAGAGCATGAGAATGTATAATCTCACGCCTTTCATCCCCGAGGGGGTAGGCAGAGGTATTCCATTACTGTATATAGCCACATTTCACGAGATATATTGGACCCCTAAACGTGATAGGTGGTGAGCCCATCGCCGGACCGGGTCTGTTTACACATGTCTCAGAATTAATTCTGAGACCTGCGGGTTTCCTCACGATGTTTTCCTTCACCGTCGAGCTAGTGATTAATATGTACGTAAGTTTTTGAAAAACACATTGGTACCTGCCACGAATCGAACCCGAGCCTCACAGATTTTCGGCCGGCTCTTTAACCGTAAAGACTATCACTGGTCTTATAAATAATAAAGCAAAATAATAATATAATCATTACCGTGGGAATTTTAAAAAATCAATTTTTACGGATGCCTTTGTTTTTTGTTGTTATAGTCTCTAACATTACGCGATATGTGAGTTAGTGGTGTTAGTATTTTTATAACACATTTGCTCGTAAAAGGTCTTATTTCACCAATTTCAATATCGTATTGTATCTCATTACGCCCAAGTGCGGTAAGTGTAATATAAAACGCACGGTATATCAAGATGCTCCATCTTAAAACGAACGGTACTTTTTAAGATCTCAGCAAAGAGTTTTTATGTCAAAAAAGTTGTCAACATTTTATGATTGAAATTAACTTTGGGAGACGGTTTGGGACGGTTAAAGAGCCTGCCTAAAATCAGTGAGGCTCGGGTTCGAATCCTGGCATGTACCAATGAGTTTTTCAAAAACTTACGTACATATTTATCACTAGCTTGACGGTGAAGGAAAACATCGTGACGAAACCCGCAGGTCTCAGAATTAATTCTAAGACATGTGTAAATAGACCCGGTCCGGCGATGGGCTCACCACCTATCACGTTTAGGGGTCCAATATATCTCGTGAAATGTGGGTATTTCCAGTAATGGAATACCTCTGCCTACCCCCTCGGGGATAAAAAGGCGTGAGATTATACTTATACTTATAACTTTGGGAGATAAAATATAATAAATAAATATTTATGAACATAATTATTTAATTTAATTAATTTTGACAGTAAATTACAACCAATTAATCTGTAACAAAAACACAAAAAAATATTAATTTACTTTACTAGTAATAGTGGCTGTTTTTTGTGCCTTTGCTTACAAAAAATGCTGATGCGCGCCGCGCGCTTTTTCTTAGCGCTGTATTGTTTTTATTCGTTTACCATAGTCGGAGTTTTATTTTATTTCCTCGCAAATTTGTTATAAAACGTCGTATGACATACGTGCGCTTTGATAATTACAGCCTCTGCTTACTTGTAGCCCTCGCCTACGGCTCGGGCTAGCAATATCGCCTCGGCTGTAATTTTCAACCTACCGCACTTATATCTTAATGTACTATTATAATATACCAGCTAAAGTAAACGTTACTCTTATACGTTTGTTATTCTCAGAAAGTATGTAAGCTTTCCATTATGAAATAATCTTTAAAATCAGTCCACTAATTTAGGTGTGTATTCATTACAACCAAATCTTTTTTCTTTAATATTAGAGTATGTTATTTATCGTGAATATGACATTTAAATAACTCGATGTAGATACTCTTGGAGTCAAAGCTCTGCAGTCCATAAACGCATCTGATGGATGGATGAGGGTATGCAAAATAAGCCTTTGTCTTTTTGTGAATTTTTAGAATTGTAATTTCGTGTGTTTTACTTAAATTTTATTATTTCTGTGTTTTACTGAAATGTTATTATTTCTGTGTTTCTTTTATTGCAATTTTTTAAACATACTCTGATATAATAAATATTTTTATAAGTGAATGAATAGAAACTTACTTTTCTTTAACTGTTTTGTTTGATTTCGAGCTCTATCTACTAACATTTGTTGTACATTTTTCAACGTTTCATTGGACGATTTAAAATGGATGCTGTGCCTTCTATTGTCCCAGGTCTGGTGGCTTCTGGCGCCTTCCTGGCAGCCTTCGTGTTCGTGCAGAGCACCCCAGCGGCAGTGGCCTGTATCGTCATGTGTCTTGGACTGCATTCTGGCACCAGCGTCGGCTTCCACGTAACAATTTAGTCCTTACTGCACCCCCTTTAAGATTCATTTTTCGTTACCGAGATTAGGAGGGCTGATATTTTGTGAATACCTAATAATAATAATTTATATAATTATCGGTTTTCTTAGGTCCATACAGGTTAGTAACAAAGTAAAACGAGACATTATAATATAATAACAACTAGCAGCGCCCCGCGGTTTCATTACCGTTTTCCTATGAACTTTCCTCTTGAGAAAAAAACGCATCAATTCCGTCGCGAAGTTTTAAGATCTAAGACAGAAAGTGGGGAGCGACTTTGTTTTATACTATGCAGTGATTTATTCATTTAAATGAACATTACCGTAAGTCTGTTATTTACGGCATTATGGTCATAAGAAAAACGCTGGCAACACTTTGAGATACCAATATGAAGTAGGATTTAACCTGTATTTCAAGTGGCGCCGTTGTGCTGACCGGGTCAACTATGGGTTTACAAAATAGATACTAAACTAGTAAGCCACAATGATAAGCAATGCGAAGCGAAGACCGCCCATTGTACTTTAGTTAATGTTGGTAGGTATCCAATATTGTGTTGTTTTTGGTGTCCAATAGAGTTGTTGTATTGTATTGTATTAAACTGTTAATTGTTTAATGACTAGCCATTTCCCAAACTACAGTACGGCCGTTATAACTTGACAGCTCTGAAGTTGCGCAAATAATAATAATAATAATATTTTTACTGCATAACACCCGTTGAACAAAAGTACAGTAAAAGAGGTAAACGTATTATACATAAATAGTGACAAGTGACAACTGACTCCCAAACTAGGGCTACCTGTATTTTTAGAGTCAGTTTTCCTCCTTAAGGCGACTGTAGCCGCCAACGGCCTTGGGCTTCAGGGCGGAGCTTATGTTTCCCGCTCCGCGCTTCCCCGCATTTTGACCACGCGTCTTGATAACGCAGTAGGGTCAGTAATAAAATATATACAATACAAAACGAAACTTGCATCAATATAAAAATGAATCTTTGATCTAACATTCATAACAAAACATTTTGTGAATGGAACGTTACTTCAAACACCAAACATCTTTTAGTAATTATAATAAACTGATAACAAAAACCTAGAAAGCAAAATTGTGGAAGAGTTCTCCTGCCACTTCACCATCAACTCCACTAACCATAGGTAGTATGCATTGTGACGGACGAGCATAAAATGCTTGGCAACTCTATCAAAGTAATACTAATAAAAGTAATATTATTATTATTAATACAATCGCAACAAATAAAATACTAATCATTGAGTAGTTCAGGTAGCCCAATCTGGTCTTCATCATCAGTTCCACCAAATGGTGCTTACCAAGAGTAAATGTACTAGTTAAACCCAAATTGCAATAGGTCTACACTATAATATTCATAGATTTATAATATTGGAAGAGTTCCCTCGATTTCTCGAGGATCCCATCATCGGATCCTGACCTGATGAGTAAGGTTCTACCTGGAAAGTATACGATTTCAAACGAAAAAACAATTTCCCGAATCGCAGCAAGCAGTCTTCGAGTAATCTGGAAACACACAAAAAAAAAAAAAAAAGATTTCGACACTGATAACTTTCTCTTTTTTTTTAAGTTGCTTAAATAAAAAAAGATTCGTGAATGGATCATGGTAATAAACATTGTCTATGTACATCTTTTCCTCATTTTATATTTTGTCTAATAATGTTATTAGCCGACTTCAAAAAAAGCGCGAGGTTCTCAGTTTGTCAGTTTTTTCCCCGATTACTCGAAGTCGACAGGACAGGTTCCGAAAATTATTTTTTTGTTTGAAATCCTATACTTTCCAGGTGTTGTTCCTGTCATATATGTGGGTAGATTTAAGTTTCTAGTTGGTAAGGTTGATTCTTTGTGTCGTTCTCTTTTTGAATAAACGTTGTAACGAACGGACGTACATATTTCTGTCTCCTTGATAGTCGACATTAGTTACCCAGATAGCTACATAATTCTCATTGGCGACGAATATCAAAAGAATACGCGCGTGTGTTAAGCAAAGTGAATTGTAAAATAGTTTTATTTTTGCTAAAATGTCTGTGGGAAAAGTTGGACATTTTGACCTTGACAAGGACAACTGGGAGTCATACGTGGATCGGTTAGAACAGTATTTTATAGCAAACGCAGTGAAATCAGAAGTGAAAGTGGCTACGTTAATTACTGTGATAGGAAGTGATGCGTATGAACTCATGGTAAATTTGTGTACGCCGGCTAAGCCATCCACGAAAACTTTCTCTGAATTAGTGAACCTAATGAAAGGACATCTAAATCCCAAACCAAGCATACTAGCAGAAAGGTTTAAGTTCAGACAGCGAACCCAAAGAAAAGATGAAAGTGTGGCAGACTATGTAACCGAATTAAAAAAACTAAGCAAGGACTGCGGTTTTTCAATAGACACTTTGAAAGAAAGTTTAAGAGATCAGTTTGTCTGTGGGTTAGTAAATGATGACATCAGACAGAAATTATTCACGGAGGACGATAATATTACGTTCGAAAGGGCATTCAAAATCGCTGTGTCCATAGAAGCGGCTGAACTGAACGCGGCGTTGGTTGACGACTGTACCAGAACCAAGTCTGGTGACAGTGTACCATCATCTTTGGCGTCGGTGCATCAGATGGGGCGAGCGAACAAAGGGCGATCAGCTGGCCGGCAAAATGGCCGGGCCGGTACATCGGGCGCAGGCAGCGAGCGCGCGCGCATTCCGCGTGACTCAGCGGGCGGTGGTCCAAGCGCTACAAGCGGAGCGGTAGCGACGAGCGGAAAGTCACGATTTACTTACGACCATCATACAACGAATATTTCGAAGGCGGTTTGTAAGGTGTGTGGATCAAAACATGATTCCGAAGTCTGCAAATTTAAGTTGTATGTTTGCAGAGTATGTAATCGTGAAGGTCACTTAAAAAAAATGTGCCCAAAGTTGCGAGGAAGTTCATCTCTATACAACGTGCTAGAAGAACAAGTTGCATATACTGATTGTGAGGAAAGTGACAGTGAAGAGGTAAACAATTTTTCGTTACATATAAACAATTTCAAAAATATTGCACCATACACCATTGATGTGTTTATCAACGACACTCAGTTAACGATGGAGATTGATACAGGTAGTGCAATATCTTGTATAAGTGAGGGTTGTTATAACAGATTGTTTACAAATTGTAAGTTGTTAGAAAGTGATGTAGTTTTACATTATTATACCGGGGAACGTGTAAAACCGGTGGGGAAAATAATACCTCTAGTGAAATATAATAATGTATGCAAAAGGTTAGCATTGTATATTGTTAAAAGTGGAAAGACTAGTTAGTTGGGTAGATATTGGTTAAACGAATTAGGTGTAAACTTGCCGATACTTAATTGTCATCAAGTGAGTGGATCGGATAAATCGTTTAATGTGGATGATCTCAGTTCCAGATACTCTGAGGTGTTTGCGGATGGCCTGGGACGGTTCAGCGGTGGCACGGTGAAGTTCCATCTGCGTCCTGAAGCGAGACCATTGTTTCTTCGTGCGCGGCCTCTTGCCTATGCTCTCCGGGAGCCTGTGGAGCGCGCACTGGACCAGATGGTGCGGGATGGAATCCTCACGCCAGTGACTACTTCTGACTGGGCTACGCCTATTGTACCAGTAATGAAATCAGATGGCACGATACGGGTATGTGCAGATTTTAAATTAACTTTAAATAAATGCCTCGAGGTGGACCACTATCCGTTACCGAAAGTCGAGGATTTGCTTACAAAGTTGCACGGAGGGGAGAAATTTACTAAGTTAGATCTCTCACAAGCTTACGCACAATTTGAGTTAGACGATGCGTCCAAGAAATATACGGTGATAAACACCCATAAAGGGTTATTTATGTATAACAGGCTCATCTATGGCCTAGCCTCAAGTCCAGGTATATTTCAGCGGAAATTAGAGCAACTGTTTGCAGACATGCCAAGAGTAGGTGTATTTTTAGACGATTTGATTATTACTGGAGAGGATAATAAATCGCATTTAGCTACTTTAGATGAAGTTTTTAAAAGGTTACACATGTATGGGTTGAAAATAAAAAAAGAGAAATGCAAGTTTTTTGCCGAGTCAGTTACGTACTTGGGGTTTGTGATCAGTAAACAGGGGGTACACACGTGCCCAGAAAAAATTGAATCAATTAGGAACGCACCGGTGCCTAAAGACATTTCGGAACTGCGATCATTTCTCGGCTTAGTAATGTATTATGCTAAATTTGTACCCAATATTAGCACGATATTATCACCACTGTATGCATTGCTAAGAAAAGGCATAAGTTATAGATTTAATGAGGAATGTAGAAAATCATTTATTCAAGTGAAACAAATGTTAACCTCTAGTGAAATCCTGGCGCACTACTCACCCGACCTGCAGCTAGTACTGACAACAGATGCGAGCAGCGTCGGGGTGGGTGCCGTCATCTCCCACCTGATGCCTGGGGGGGAAGAGAGGCCAATAGCGTACGCGTCGCGCGTTCTCAACAACGCCGAAAAGTCGTATTCGCAGATAGAGAGAGAGGCGTTAGCTATTGTTTATGGTGTAAAAAAATTTCACCAATATTTATATGGTCGAAAGTTTATTTTGAAAACGGATCATAAGCCGTTGGTCACCATTTTTGGAGATAAAACCGGTATTCCTGTGATGGCAGCTAGTAGGATGCAACGGTGGGCGGTAATTTTAGCAGGCTACGACTACATGATTGAATATGTTCGCAGTGATAAAAATGTTGCCGACGCCTTATCACGGCTGCCAGTAGGTAGGGAGAAGCGACAGGTCGCGGAAGCCACATATCTCAATTTTATTCAAAATTTTCTACCGGTTACTAGACAAGAAATTCAGCATAGTATAAGTAAAGATGAGGTGTTAAGGAAAGTATACTTGTATATACAGACAGGATGGCCCACTAAATGTGATGATGAAAATTTAAAACCATATTTTGTACGGCGTAATGAACTTTATATCGACATGGGATGTGTCGTGTGGGGTTACCTTTTAGTGATTCCTAGTGCAGTTAGGGACCATTTATTGCAGGAGCTTCATGTGGGACATTTAGGTATTGTTAAAATGAAAAGCATGGCCCGCAGTTTAATGTGGTGGCCTGGCATTGACAGTGAGATCGAACGGACTGGCAAGCAGTGCACGACATATGCCATAGAGGGCGTTGCACCGCCTCGAGCGCCGCCAGAACCTTGGCAGTACTTCACGGAACCATGGTCACGACTTCATATAGATTTTTTGGGGCCTTTTAACAATAAAACTTTTTTGGTACTAATAGATTCAACTACCAAATGGCTAGAAATATTTCTGATGCAAAGAACTACGGCTTCCGCAGTTATCAAAGTTCTTAGGGAGACTTTTGCTCGTTTTGGATTACCAAAAGAGATAGTCTCGGACAATGGTCCACCATTCTCTAGTAAAGAATATGCAGAATTTATGTCTCACAATGGGATTAAAGTCACATTTACCGCGGCATATCACCCGTCATCTAACGGAGCGGCTGAAAACGCAGTCAAACTGTGTAAGCGAGCTATTAAAAAGTCGTTAAGAGATGGCTTTGATGTAGATGCGGCCTTACAGGCTTATTTAATGGCTTATAGAAACGTAGAACATAGCTCTACAGGAGCCTCACCGGCAATGCTTTTACAACGTCGAAATTTACGTAGTAGGTTAAATCTATTGGCGGGAAACAGACTTGTAGAAGATAAGGTACAGCATGCTCAGCAGAGGCAGGTAGAGAATGCCGGGGGTACACCGAGAGATTTCGACATTGGAGAATCCGTATGGGCTCGTGATTTTACAGGGGGAAAGTGGTTAGGCGGTTGTATTGAAAACAAAGAAGGTTCACGGCATTATATTATCGGCAGGGAGAGTGGTCCATCAGTTAGGCGGCATGTTGATCAAATAAAAAAAAGACGTAGTATTGGTGTGCCATCTGAGGTTATTGAAAAGTATGATTCATCATCGTCACCACTCACACGGACTCATGATATTAGTTCTATGGCGGGCCCAGTAGTCGATGTGGCAGCTGGCATAGATAGCATGCCAGTACCAGGTTCCCTGTCTGAGTCACCGGGCGCGTTGGATTCCCCTGCGCCTTCCACACCTGGTCATAATAAGTCACGGAGGGAGTCGCAGTTAATAGCTTTACATAGTAAAAATACACCGCCACCAATGGACCATCCCAGGCGAGACCGAAGACCTGTACAACGTTATGGGTTCGATTTTGATTAATTGTTATTTATTTTCTAGATTATTATAATAATACTTTTGTTACTAGTTATTAAGATTTTAGATTACTGTTAATTAAGGGTGGAGGTGTCATATATGTGGGTAGATTTAAGTTTCTAGTTGGTAAGGTTGATTCTTTGTGTCGTTCTCTTTTTGAATAAACGTTGTAACGAACGGACGTACATATTTCTGTCTCCTTGATAGTCGACATTAGTTACCCAGATAGCTACATAATTCTCAGTTCCCACTATCATTAAGTCAGGATCTGATGATGGGAGTCTGGAGAAATCAAGGAAACTCTTCAAATATTATAGGAACATCTATAGTGATTTGCGAATTGGGTGTTTTCCGGACCTGATTGCATCATATTGGATGGGATCGGACCAGATCACATAAAATCGGACCGGATCGGATCAGACCACGTCAGACTGAATCGGATCAGATCACATCGGAGCGGATTGGATCAGGTCACATCGGACCGGATCGGATCGGGTCATATTGGACCGGATCGGATCAGGTTACATCGGACTGGATCGGATCAGGTCACATCGGACCGGATCGGATCAGGTCACATCGGACCGGATCGGATCAGGTCACATCGGACCGGATCGGATCAGGTCACATCGGACCGGATCGGATCAGGTCACATCGGACCGGATCGGATCGATTGCTTACATTACTATGGTTGATATACTAATGTTTTGCATTAATAAAATAGAACTCTAAAGAGTAAAAAACAGTCTTTAAATTGTATGGTTTTCTCTATATCTCTATAGGTATGCCATTGTCAGAACTGGACTACACACACGGGAACCACCAGCTTTCAAATAAAAAAAGAATCACTAATTTCTGTGCACCCAGTCGAAAGTTCTGAGGAAACAAACATAAAAAAACATGCAGCTGAATTGAGAACCTCCTCCTTTTTTGAAGTCGGTGGAAAATCAATTATCTTCAGTTCCACTTCGATAAATTGAGATTTCCAACAACAAATAAAACACCCCTTTTTGTTTCCTTGAATCAATCTTTATGTTTTGTATCCCTTATCCGACTGCCTCATAAGGAGAGTAATGATGTTTATTATTACTTGTTATGATATAGGTACGACGTTATGATGAATTCTAAAAATAATAATATTAGTTTCGGCTTCTATTGCTAATCCTAATCCAAACATATTTTTTTCTTAAATATCTTATATGTGTACAGACATCAGTTGCAATTTTATTTTATGTATGTATGTAGTCCATATTTCATCGTTTTAGTTTTATTATGTTTATTTATACTTATTCTTTGCGAAACCCTTTTATAAATACATGCAAGTTATTGTGTTTATATTCTAAGCTTTTGGAAGAGGTAGGAGGTCAGATTTTAAAAATATTATAATAAAAAAATATTATTATTTAGAAATATTTTAAATGTATGTATATTTACACCAATATTACGAAATTCGACATTTTTTTTTTTCATAAACCAGTAACAATTTTTCATATTTATTTTTTGTGTTAAAAGTTTAAAAGACATCCCTCTTTGCACACTGTACTACACATAAAATGCGTAAAAATTCGAGCGCGCAGCGACGACGCGGCGCGCAGCATCTCTCATGTCAGTGAACTTAGCAGAACATTGTCCAGCAGATCAAAAATAAAAAGGAGTTCTATTCGCATGCAGGTGAGTTCTATTGTTTCCAATACTTTTCAGGAATAGTTCTGGCGTTTTTCCTGAAAAAAAAGTCATTCGAAAAAATGATCTGCTAACTTCCGGTAGCAGATCATTTTGCAGCAAATTAAAAAAAAAAAAAAAGTTCCATGCGCATTCAGCTAAGTTCTATAGTTCCTAATACTTTTCAGAAATAGTTCTGGCGTTTTTCCTGAAAAAAAAACATTTGAAAAAATGATCTGCTGACTTCGAAATTCAAAAAATACCTATTTTCATCGTTTCAAACAAATGTCAAATGCAAGAACTCTTTTGTTTTTCACAGATACGTATCAGAACAGCAATCTAAAATTCGATTCGAATCCAGAACTTACCTAAAAGTGCCAGCAGAGCATGTCAGAACGTAAAAAATCTAGGAAATTATTTTTTTCCAAGTCTTGTATCATTGTGACAGCCTAGAACTCTTTTGTTTCTTACAGATCTCTATCATAACTACAATCCTAAATTCAATTCAAGTCCAGAACTCACGTAAAAGTGCCAGCAGAGCATGTCAGAACGTAAAAAAAGTAGGAAATTATTTTTTTCCAAGTCTTGTTTAATTGTGACAGCCTAGAACTCTTTTGTTTCTTACAGATCTCTATCATTCCTACAATCCTGTATTCAATTCGAGTCCAGAACTCACGTAAAAGTGCCAGCAGACCATGTCAGAACGTAAAAAAACTAGGAAAATATTTTTTTCCAAGTCTTGTTTAATTGTGACAACCTAGAACTCTTTAGTTTCTTACAGATCTCTATCATTCCTATAATCCTGTATTCAATTCGAGTCCATACCTCACGTAAAAGTGCCAGCAGAGCATGTCAGAACATAAAAAACTAGGAAATTATTAATTTCCAAGTCTTGTAAAACTGTGACAGCCTAGAACTCTTTTGTTTCTAACAGATCTCTATCATTCCTACAATCCTGTATTCAATTCGAGTCCAGAACTCACGTAAAAGTGCCAGCAGAGCATGTCAGAACGTTAAAAAAACTAGGAAATTATTTTTTTCCAAGTCTTGTTTAATTGTGACAGCCTAGAACTCTTTTGTTTCTTACAGATCTCTATTATTTCTACGATCCTGTATTCAATTCAAGTCCAGAACTCACGTAAAAGTGCCAGCAGAGCATGTCAGAACGTAAAAAAAGTAGGAAATTATTTTTTTCAAAATCTTGTTTAATTGTGACAGCCTAGAACTCTTTTGTTTCTTACAGATCTCTATCATTTCTACAATCCTGTATCCAATTCAATTCCAGAACTCACGTAAAAGTGCCAGCAGAGCATGTCAGAACGTAAAAAAAGTAGGAAATTATTTTTTTCCAAGTCTTGTTTAATTGTGACAACCTAGAACTCTTTAGTTTCTTACAGATCTCTATCATTCCTACAATCCTGTATTCAATTCGAGTCCAGAACTCACGTAAAAGTGCCAGCAGAGCATCTCAGAACGTAAAAAAACTAGGAAATTATTTTTTTCCAAGTCTTGTTTAATTGTGACAGCCTAGAACTCTTTTGTTTCTTACAGACCCCTATCATTTCTACGATCCTGTATTCAATTCGAGTCCAGGACTCACGTAAAAGTGCCAGCAGAGCATGTCAGAACGTAAAAAAAGTAGGAAATTATTTTTTTCCAAGTCTTGTATAACTGTGACAGCCTAGAACTCTTTTGTTTCTAACAGATCTCTATCATTACTACAATCTTGTATTCAATTCGATTCCAGAACTCACGTAAAAGTGCCAGCAGAGCATCTCAGAACGTAAAAAAACTAGGAAATTATTTTTTTCCAAGTCTTGTTTAATTGTGACAGCCTAGAACTCTTTTGTTTCTTACAGACCTCTATCATTTCTACGATCCTGTATTCAATTCGAGTCCAGGACTCACGTAAAAGTGCCAGCAGAGCATGTCAGAACGTAAAAAAAGTAGGAAATTATTTTTTTCCAAGTTTTGTATAACTGTGACAGCCTAGAACTCTTTTGTTTCTAATAGATCTCTATCATTTCTACAATCTTGTATTCAATTCGAGTCCAGAACTCAAGTAAAAGTTCCAGCAGAGCATGTCAGAACTTAAAAAAAATAGGAAATTATTTTTTTCCAAGTCTTGTATAACTATGACAGCCTAGAACTCTTTTGTTTCTTACAGATTTCTATCATTTCTACAATCCTGTATCCAATTCAATTCCAGAACTCACGTAAAAGTGCCAGCAGAGCATATCAGAACGTAAAAAAAGTAATAAATTATTTTTTTTCAAGTCTTGTTTAATTGTGACAGCCTAGACATCTTTTGTTTCTTACAGATCTCTATCATTTCTACAATCTTGTATTCAATTCGAATCCAGAACTCAAGTAAAAGTTCCAGCAGAGCATGTCAGAACTTAAAAAAAATAGGAAATTATTTTTTTCCAAGTCTTGTTTAATTGTGACAGCCTAGAACTCTTTTGTTTCTTACAGATCTCTATCATTTCTACGATCCTGTATTCAATTCGAGTCCAGAACTCACGTAAAAGTGCCAGCAGAGCATGTCAGAACGTAAAAAAAGTAGGAAATTATTTTTTTCAAAATCTTGTTTAATTGTGACAGCCTAGAACTCTTTTGTTTCTTACAGACCCCTATCATTTCTACGATCCTGTATTCAATTCGAGTCCAGGACTCACGTAAAAGTGCCAGCAGAGCATGTCAGAACGTAAAAAAAGTAGGAAATTATTTTTTTCCAAGTCTTGTATAACTGTGACAGCCTAGAACTCTTTTGTTTCTTACAGACCTCTATCATTTCTACGATCCTGTATTCAATTCGAGTCCAGGACTCACGTAAAAGTGCCAGCAGAGCATGTCAGAACGTAAAAAAAGTAGGAAATTATTTTTTTCCAAGTCTTGTATAACTGTGACAGCCTAGAACTCTTTTGTTTCTAATAGATCTCTATCATTTCTACAATCTTGTATTCAATTCGAGTCCAGAACTCAAGTAAAAGTTCCAGCAGAGCATGTCAGAACTTAAAAAAAATAGGAAATTATTTTTTTCCAAGTCTTGTTTAATTGTGACAGCCTAGAACTCTTTTGTTTCTTACATATCTTTATCATTTCTACAATCCTGTATTCAATTCAATTCCAGAACTCACGTAAAAGTGCCAGCAGAGCATGTCAGAACGTAAAAAAAGTAATAAATAATTTTTTTCCAAGTCTTGTATAACTGTGACAGCCTAGAACTCTTTTGTTTCTAACAGATCTCTATCATTTCTACAACCTTGTATTTAATTCGAGTTCAGAACTCACGTAAAAGTGCCAGCAGAGCATGTCAGAACGTAAAAAAACTAGGAAATTATTTTTTTCCAAGTCTTGTTTAATTGTGACAGCCTAGAACTCTTTTGTTTCTTACATATCTTTATCATTTCTACAATCCTGAATTCAATTCAATTCCAGAACTCACGTAAAAGTGCCAGCAGAGCATCTCAGAACGTAAAAAAACTATGAAATTATTTTTTTCCAAGTCTTGTTTAATTGTGACAGCCTAGAACTCTTTTGTTTCTTACAGATCTTTATCATTTCTACAATCTTGTATCCAATTCAATTCCAGAACTCACGTAAAAGTGCCAGCAGAGCATGTCAGAACGTAAAAAAGTAATAAATTATTTCTTTTCAAATCTTGTTTAATTTTGACAGCCTAGAACTCTTTTGTTTCTTTCAGACCTCTATCATTTTTACAATCCTGAATTTAATTCGAGTCCAGAACTCACGTAAAAGTGCCAGCAGAGCATGTCAGAACGTAAAAAAACTAGGAAATTATTTTTTTCCAAAACTTGTATAACTGTGGCAGCCTAGAACTCTTTTGTTTCTTACAGATCTCTATCATTTCTACAATCCTGTATCCAATTCAATTCCAGAACTCACGTAAAAGTGCCAGCAGAGCATGTCAGAACGTAAAAAAAGTAATAAATTATTTTTTTCCAAGTCTTGTATAACTGTGACAGCCTAGAACTCTTTTGTTTCTAACAGACCTCTATCATTTCTACGATCCTGTATTCAATTCGAGTCCAGAACTCAAGTAAAATTTCCAGCAGAGCATATCAGAACTTAAAAAAACTAGGAAATTATTTTTTTCCAAGTCTTGTTTAATTGTGACAGCCTAGAACTCTTTTGTTTCTTACAGATCTCTATCATTTCTACAATCTTGTATCCAATTCAATTCCAGAACTCACGTAAAAGTGTCAGCAGAGCATATCAGAACGTAAAAAAGTAATAAATTATTTCTTTTCAAGTCTTGTTTAATTGTGACAGCCTAGAACTCTTTTGTTTCTTACAGACCTCTATCATTTCTACAATCTTGTATTCAGTTCGAGTCCAGAACTCAAGTAAAAGTTCCAGCAGAGCATCTCAGAACGTAAAAAAACAAGGAAATTATTTTTTTCCAAGTCTTGTTTAATTGTGACAGCCTAGAACTCTTTTTTTTCTTACAGACCTCTATCATTTCTACGATCCTGTATTCAATTCGAGTCCAGAACTCAAGTAAAAGTTCCAGCAGAGCATATCAGAACTTAAAAAAACTAGGAAATTATTTTTTTCCAAGTCTTGTTTAATTGTGACAGCCTAGAACTCTTTTGTTTCTTACATATCTTTATCATTTCTACAATCCTGTATTCAATTCAATTCCAGAACTCACCTAAAAGTGCCAGCAGAGCATGTCAGAACGTAAAAAAAGTAATTAATTATTTTTTTCCAAGTCTTGTTTAATTGTGACAGCCTAGAACTCTTTTGTTTCTTACAGACCTCTATCATTTTTACAATCCTGAATTTAATTCGAGTCCAGAACTCACGTAAAAGTGCCAGCAGAGCATGTCAGAAAGTAAAAAAACTAGGAAATTATTATAGAAACAAAAGAGTTCTAGGCTGTCAAAGTTATACAAGAATTGGAAAAAAATAATTTCCTACTTTTTTACGTTCTGACATGTTCTGCTGGCACTTTTACGTGAGTTCTGGAATGGAATTGGATACAGGATTGTTGAAATGATACAGATCTGTTAGAAACAAAAGAGTTCTAGGCTGTCACAATTAAACAAGACTTGGAAAAAAATAATTTCCTAGTTTTTTTACGTTCTGACAAGCTCTGCTGGCACTTTTACGTGAGTTCTGGACTCGACTTGAATACAGGACTGTAGGCAAGATAGTGATCTGTAAGAAACAAAAGAGTTCTAGGCTGTCACAATTAAACAAGACTTGGAAAAAAATAATTTATTACTTTTTTTACGTTCTGACATGCTCTGCTGGCACTTTTACGCGAGTTCTGGAATTGAATTGGATACAGGATTGTAGAAATGATAAAGATCTGTAAGAAACAAAAGAGTTCTAGGCTGTCACAATTAAACAAGACTTGGAAAAAAATAATTTCCTAGTTTTTTTAAGTTCTGACATGCTCTGCTGGAACTTTTACTTGAGTTCTGGACTCGAATTGAATACAAAATTGTAGAAATAATAGAGGTCTGTAAGAAACAAAAGAGTTCTAGGCTGTCACAATTAAACAAAACTTGTAAAAAAAAATTTATTACTTTTTTTACGTTCTGACATGCTCTGCTGGCACTTTTACGTGAGTTCTGGAATTGAATTGGATACAGGATTGTAGAAATAATAAAGATCTGTAAGAAACAAAAGAGTTCTAGGCTGTCACAATTAAACAAGACTTGAAAAAAATAATTTCCTAGTTTTTTTACGTTCTGACATGCTCTACTGGCACTTTTACGTGAGTTCTGGACTCGAATTGAATACAGGACTGTAGGAATGATGGAGATCTGTAAGAAACAAAAGAGTTCTAGGCTGTCACAATTAAACAAGACTTGGAAAAAAATAATTTATTACTTTTTTTACGTTCTGACATGCTCTGCTGGCACTTTTACGTGAGTTCTGGAATTGAATTGGATACAGGATTGTAGAAATGATAAAGATCTGTAAGAAACAAAAGAGTTCTAGGCTGTCACAATTAAACAAGACTTGGAAAAAAATAATTTCCTAGTTTTTTTAAGTTCTGACATGCTCTGCTGGAACTTTTACTTGAGTTCTGGACTCGAATTGAATACAAGATTGTAGAAATGATAGAAATCTGTTAGAAACGAAAGAGTTCTAGGCTGGCACAGTTATACAAGACTTGGAAAAAAATAATTTCCTAGTTTTTTTACGTTCTTACATGCTCTGCTGGCACTTTTACGTGAGTTCTGGACTCGAATTGAATACAAGATTGTAGAAATGATAGAAATCTGTTAGAAACAAAAGAGTTCTAGGCTGTCACAGTTATACAAGACTTGGAAAAAAAAAAATTTCCTAGTTTTTTTACGTTCTGACATGCTCTACTGGCACTTTTACGTGAGTTCTGGACTCGAATTGAATACAGGACTGTAGGAATGATGGAGATCTGTAAGAAAAAAAAGAGTTCTAGGCTGTCACAATTAAACAAGACTTGAAAAAAATAATTTCCTAGTTTTTTTACGTTCTGACATGCTCTACTGGCACTTTTACGTGAGTTCTGGACTCGAATTGAATACAGGACTGTAGGAATGATGGAGATCTGTAAGAAACAAAAGAGTTCTAGGCTGTCACAATTAGACAAGACTTGAAAAAAATAATTTCCTAGTTTTTTTACGTTCTGACATGCTCTGCTGGCACTTTTACGTGAGTTCTGGACTCGAATTGAATAGAAAATTGTAGAAATGATAGAGGTCTGTAAGAAACAAAAGAGTTCTAGGCTGTCACAATTAAACAAGACTTGGAAAAAAATAATTTCCTAGTTTTTTTACGTTCTGACATGCTCTGCTGGCACTTTTACGTGAGTTCTGGAATTGAATTGGATACAGGATTGTAGAAATGATAAAGATCTGTAAGAAACAAAAGAGTTCTAGGCTGTCACAATTAAACAAGACTTGGAAAAAAATAATTTCCTAGTTTTTTTAAGTTCTGACATGCTCTGCTGGAACTTTTACTTGAGTTCTGGACTCGAATTGAATACAAAATTGTAGAAATAATAGAGGTCTGTAAGAAACAAAAGAGTTCTAGGCTGTCACAATTAAACAAAACTTGTAAAAAAATAATTTATTACTTTTTTTACGTTCTGACATGCTCTGCTGGCACTTTGACGTGAGTTCTGGAATTGAATTGGATACAGGATTGTAGAAATAATAGAGATCTGTTAGAAACAAAAGAATTCTAGGCTGTCACAATTAAACAAGACTTGAAAAAAATAATTTCCTAGTTTTTTTACGTTCTGACATGTTCTGCTGGCTCTTTGACGTGAGTTCTGGAATTGAATTGGATACAGGATTTTAGAAATAATAGAGATCTGTTAGAAACAAATGAGTTCTAGGCTGTCACAATTAAACAAGACTTGGAAAAAAATAATTTCCTAGTTTTTTTACGTTCTGACATGCTCTACTGGCACTTTTACGTGAGTTCTGGACTCGAATTGAATACAGGACTGTAGGAATGATGGAGATCTGTAAGAAACAAAAGAGTTCTAGGCTGTCACAATTAAACAAGACTTGAAAAAAATAATTTCCTAGTTTTTTTACGTTCTGACATGCTCTGCTGGCACTTTTACGTGAGTTCTGGACTCGAATTGAATAGAAAATTGTAGAAATGATAGAGGTCTGTAAGAAACAAAAGAGTTCTAGGCTGTCACAATTAAACAAGACTTGGAAAAAAATAATTTCCTAGTTTTTTTACGTTCTGACATGCTCTGCTGGCACTTTTACGTGAGTTCTGGAATTGAATTGGATACAGGATTGTAGAAATGATAAAGATCTGTAAGAAACAAAAGAGTTCTAGGCTGTCACAATTAAACAAGACTTGGAAAAAAATAATTTCCTAGTTTTTTTAAGTTCTGACATGCTCTGCTGGAACTTTTACTTGAGTTCTGGACTCGAATTGAATACAAAATTGTAGAAATAATAGAGGTCTGTAAGAAACATCCTTAATTGGGCATCCTTAATAAGGTTAAGCGATACTTCACACCTGGACAGCTTCTAACACTCTACAAAGCTCAAGTCCGATCATGTATGGAGTATTGCAGCCACCTTTGGGATGGCTCAGCTAAATACCAACTCGCCGCTTTAGACTCTGTAGAGCGCAGAGCCAGGAGAATGATTGGTGACGAGATGATGGTGACTAAGCTGCAATCTTTAGCCCATCGGCGCAAAGTTGCCAGTCTGTCGGTATTCTATAGATTGCATTTCGGGGAGTGTGCCCAAGAGCTGCACGAGCTCATCCCACCTTCCCCTTTTTACAATCGGACTTCCAGACGCACGGCTGGGCTTCATCCCTACTTGGTGGATATCCCACCTATACGCACAAAGCGCTTTTCAAGTTCTTTTATTATGCGCACCGCCAAGGAGTGGAACTACCTGCCGGCGTCTGTATTTCCGAGTTCATATAACCTACAAGCCTTTAAGGATCGAGTGAACAGGCATCTTCTGGGCAAGCTCGTCCCAACGTAGGCCCCGTCTTTGCTCTCGGGCTAGTCTGGGGTCAAGAGCAAGCCCATTTTTTAGTAAAAAAAAAAAAAACAAAAGAGTTCTAGGCTGTCACAATTAAACAAAACTTGTAAAAAAATAATTTATTACTTTTTTTACGTTCTGACATGCTCTGCTGGCACTTTTACGTGAGTTCTGGAATTGAATTGGATACAGGATTGTAGAAATAATAAAGATCTGTAAGAAACAAAAGAGTTCTAGGCTGTCACAATTAAACAAGACTTGAAAAAAATAATTTCCTAGTTTTTTTACGTTCTGACATGCTCTACTGGCACTTTTACGTGAGTTCTGGACTCGAATTGAATACAGGACTGTAGGAATGATGGAGATCTGTAAGAAACAAAAGAGTTCTAGGCTGTCACAATTAAACAAGACTTGAAAAAAATAATTTCCTAGTTTTTTTACGTTCTGACATGCTCTGCTGGCACTTTTACGTGAGTTCTGGACTCGAATTGAATAGAAAATTGTAGAAATGATAGAGGTCTGTAAGAAACAAAAGAGTTCTAGGCTGTCACAATTAAACAAGACTTGGAAAAAAATAATTTCCTAGTTTTTTTACGTTCTGACATGCTCTGCTGGCACTTTTACGTGAGTTCTGGAATTGAATTGGATACAGGATTGTAGAAATGATAGAGATCTGTTAGAAACAAAAGAGTTCTAGGCTGTCAAAGTTATACAAGAATTGGAAAAAAATAATTTCCTACTTTTTTACGTTCTGGCATGCTCTGCTAGCACTTTTGCGTGAGTTCTGGAATAGAATTGGATACAGGATTGTTGTAATGATAGAGATCTGTTAGAAACAAAAGAGTTCTAGGCTGTCACAATTAAACAAGACTTGGAAAAAATAATTTCCTAGTTTTTTTACGTTCTGATAAGCTCTGCTGGCACTTTTACGTGAGTTCTGGACTCGACTTGAATACAGGACTGTAGGCAAGATAGAGATCTGTAAGAAACAAAAGAGTTCTAGGCTGTCACAATTAAACAAGACTTGGAAAAAAATAATTTATTACTTTTTTTACGTTCTGACATGCTCTGATGGCACTTTTACGTGAGTTCTGGAATTGAATTGGATACAGGATTGTAGAAATGATAAAGATCTGTAAGAAACAAAAGAGTTCTAGGCTGTCACAATTAAACAAGACTTGGAAAAAAATAATTTCCTAGTTTTTTTAAGTTCTGACATGCTCTGCTGGAACTTTTACTTGAGTTCTGGACTCGAATTGAATACAAAATTGTAGAAATGATAGAGGTCTGTAAGAAACAAAAGAGTTCTAGGCTGTCACAATTAAACAAAACTTGTAAAAAAAATAATTTATTACTTTTTTTACGTTCTGACATGCTCTGCTGGCACTTTTACGTGAGTTCTGGAATCGAATTGGATACAGGATTGTAGAAATGATAGAGATCTGTTAGAAACAAAAGAGTTCTAGGCTGTCAAAGTTATACAAGAATTGGAAAAAAATAATTTCCTAGTTTTTTTACGTTCTGGCATGCTCTGCTGGCACTTTTACGTGAGTTCTGGAATTGAATTGGATACAGGATTGTAGAAATGATAGAGATCTTTTAGAAACAAGAGTTCTAGGCTGTCACAATTAAACAAGACTTGGAAAAAAATAATTTCCGACTTTTCCTACGTTCTGACATGCTCTGCTGGCACTTTTACGTGAGTTCTGGACTCGACTTGAATACAGGACTGTAGGAATAATAGAGATCTGTAAGAAACAAAAGAGTTCTAGGCTGTCACAATTAAACAAGACTTGGAAAAAAATAATTTATTACTTTTTTTACGTTCTGACATGCTCTGCTGGCACTTTTACGTGAGTTCTGGAATTGAATTGGATACAGGATTGTAGAAATAATAAAGATATGTAAGAAACAAAAGAGTTCTAGGCTGTCACAATTAAACAAGACTTGGAAAAAAATAATTTCCTAGTTTTTTTAAGTTCTGACATGCTCTGCTGGAACTTTTACTTGAGTTCTGGACTCGAATTGAATACAAGATTGTAGAAATGATAGAGATCTGTTAGAAACAAAAGAGTTCTAGGCTGGCACAGTTATACAAGACTTGGAAAAAAATAATTTCCTAGTTTTTTTACGTTCTGACATGCTCTGCTGGCACTTTTACGTGAGTTCTGGACTCGAATTGAATACAAGATTGTAGAAATGATAGAAATCTGTTAGAAACAAAAGAGTTCTAGGCTGTCACAGTTATACAAGACTTGGAAAAAAATAATTTCCTAGTTTTTTTACGTTCTGACATGCTCTGCTGGCACTTTTACGTGAGTTCTGGACTCGAATTGAATACAGGACTGTAGGAATGATAGAGATCTGTAAGAAACAAAAGAGTTCTAGGCTGTCACAATTAAACAAGACTTGGAAAAAAATAATTTATTACTCTTTTTACGTTCTGACATGCTCTGCTGGCACTTTTACGTGAGTTCTGGAATTGAATTGGATACAGGATTGTAGAAATGATAGAGATCTGTAAGAAACAAAAGAGTTCTAGGCTGTCACAATGATACAAGACTTGGAAATTAATAATTACGTTCTGACATGCTCTGCTGGCACTTTTAGGTAAGTTCTGGATTCGAATCGAATTTTAGATTGCTGTTCTGATAAGTATCTGTGAAAAACAAAAGATTTCTTGCATTTGACATTTGTTTGAAACGATGAAAATAGGTATTTTTTGAATTTCGAAGTCAGCAGATCATTTTTTCAAATGTTTTTTTTTTCAGGAAAAACGCCAGAACTATTCCTGAAAAGTATTAGGAACTATAGAACTTAGCTGAATGCGCATGGAACTTTTTTTTTTTTAAATTTGCTGCAAAATGATCTGCTACCGGAAGTTAGCAGATCATTTTGTCGAATGACTTTTTTTTCAGGAAAAACGCCAGAACTATTCCTGAAAAGTATTGGGAACTATAGAACTCACCTGCATGCGAATAGAACTCCTTTTTATTTTTGATCTGCTGAACAATGTTCTGCTAAGTTCACGCACACGCATCTCTCCTTGAATGTCAGCGCTGGACTGACTCCCGTCGCCCGCACACGGACCCGCTAGAGACGATTTGTGGTGAAACTGCTATTTCCTAATTTGCGTAAAAACTAATTGGTCTTTTAAAAAACTGAACTATAAAATTTTAGATAAATGAATTACTTATGTTTTCCCGCAAGAGCTATGAAAATATCTCTTTTAGTTTAGAAGAAGAAGCGAATTTAAAATTCAAAACAGCCTTGTTGCAATAATTTTTTTCATATAGTAAATAATGTTCTACAACATTTTCAAACTATGAAAATGAAGATTATATATCAAGGCTTAAGATATATTTTTTCTGGAATTTTGTCATTGCTCGTTTATAAGCCTTATGCCTTCAAAGATGACCATTTGACGACACTACTCGCCTTAAATGGCTGAGCAATAACATTTTTGGCTACCATTTGGCGGTAAGAACGGATTTGCGCAGGCGAGGTACCCTTTATGTACGGAACCCTAAAAAGATGGTAACAGAAGTTAGTGTGCACAACACTGGTTAAACCGTTCGACTCGAATTTCGCCGTATCTTTCTTTATTCAAACATCCCAAGTTTCCTTACGACTAAACTTCCGAGTTCCAGCAACTCAACTCAATGCACTTTCCTTGATTAAAGAACAATGTTTCCAGATCAACTAGAGATGTGACATTGATCGAAAAAAATACAATTAAAAATGGATTTTTCTTTTTTTAATATTAATCAATTTTTGTAAATTCGATTGATTTAAATAATTAAAAATCGATTATAAGAAAAGAAATACCAATTAATTTGAAATTAGAATTTGTTTTCACATTCTTTGTCCTAATAACATAAACTATATGTTGGTGAACTTAAAATTTCTTCATTCGTCTCACAGATGGTGCTGTGTGTGACAGCTGCTTACAAAAATCGATTAAAATGTGTCAAAAAATAATTGATTAATTTAGATTTTTTAATTCTAGAAATCGATTATTAAAAATCGATTATTCTAAAAATCGATTATTATTTCACATCCTTAAGATCAACGCGATAGACCTGGCGCCGAATTTCGCTGGCCCACTGATGGCGCTGGGCAACATGACCGGCAACCTGGCTGGGCTGCTGCTGCCCGTGCTCGTCTCCAGCATCGTCGGCAATGACGAGGTTTTTTTATCAAAGAGATTAAAATAATAGGACATAGAAGGGCATTGGGAATATTTTCATACAAAACTTTGAAGGAACGCGAGCTGTCATTCGGTCGAAATCGTACTAGATTTATTCCACTTGTTATAACTTTTGGTATCAAATTTTCCTCGTTTTGTCCCCTCTATGCCTTATTATATTTTAATCTCTTTGTTTTTTCATACAACGCGTAACAGAATAAGCCCTTTTCCTTATACCTACACCCCAATTAGTATAATAAAAAAAAAAATTATGCCTTCGTACTTTAGTTGTGTATAAAATTTTCATAAAGAACAATAATAGTACTATATTCATTAGCACTAAATTCAGTGAAGCTAATTCATTTTTCGGAAAAACTTAACACATATTAAAAGTAGCTGAAATCGATTAAATAGTCGATACTGATCAAACTAATTTCAGGGATTGCGCTTATTCTGTTGCAAATGGTACCTATAGAATATGGAGCAAACGAGCAGACGGGTAACCTGATGGTAAGTGACCACCGTAGCCCATGGACACCTGCAACTCAAGAGGACCAACTGCGTTGCCGACCTTTGAGGTGGGAGTGGAGAGACGTTCTTTTCTTGAAGGTTTCAATTTGTTTTTGTTAAAAATTTGTTGCACAGATAGGTTGTGCGCGGCAAAAAGTATCTTATTATTGAATGCGCATCATTTATTTATCTAGATAAAAAAAATAAGACTTAGAAACGTCAATAGTCTAATAAAAAGGGTTCATTGATCTTCTGGCAACAAATAACGTGAGTATAACTAATTCACACAGAAAACTGATAATAATAATAATCTCACGCCTTATATCCCCGTGGTAAGCAGAGGTATTCCATTTTTGGATATAGCCACTTCTTACGAGATATTCTAAAAGAAAACTGATAATATGATGCTATTATTTTTTCTATTAAGTTTTATCACTGTTACAGTGAGGTGGAAGTAGAAACTCATTTAGTGTTCAACGAAAAGCATTCCATCTTCAACTAGTTTCCAAAATAACACGTTACTAGATTTTCTTTTATTTCAGGAAATTCAAATCTACTATATAAAAATAAGTCGGGTTTTCCTTCCTGACGATTTAACTCGAGAACGGCCGGACCGATTTTGATGAAACTTTTTGTGTGGGTTCGAGTGGGTCCAGGGATGGTTTAAAGCAAAGAAAATTCAGCATTGCACCCGTGCGAAGCCGGGGCGGGTCGCTAGTCTACTATATAAAAATAAGTCGGGTTTTCCTTCCTGACGATTTAAATCCAGAACTGACGAACCGATTTCCATGGTTTTGCATTCGTTGGAGAGGTCTCGGGCTCCGCAAGGTTTATAGCAAAAAAAATTCACCATTGCGCCCGTGCGAAGCCGGGGCGGGTCGCTAGTGCCTCATATAATACGATTGCATGATTTCGCATCACAACGAATCCAATTTGAATTATTGTGCATCTGAAATTTCTCCTGTAACCTAACGTAACTAATTTTGCATTCATCGCTACAGAATACAGAGCGCTCTCATGATATCTGCCAGTAGTCTAGTTTGCATTTGAATTACTTCCACTTTAAGCTCGGTGAAGTTGCAGGGTATTCATTTTGGAATACGTAGGGAACTCTCTTTAGTTTGGACCAAATTGTACTTTAGCCTCATATAAATAATGAATAAATTGTGGGACACAATTCACACACGTTCCAAAGTAGGCACGGCCTGTAGGTACTATGGGTACTTACAAATGATAAACATACACATAAATATTAAACGACCAGACACGAAGCGAACTGCCATATTCATGCTCACAAATGGCCCCGAGCGGGGATCGAACCCTCGACCTTCTACTTTGAAGACAGAAGACAGGGTCTAACAACTGAGCCAACAGGCATGTTTTAGGTTTGCAACAATGGGATTAAATAAAAAAAAATAGTTTCAAAATCGAGTTTTCCACGCACTTGTGAAGTTGTGACTCTTGAGTTGCAATTGTCCATGGGCGACGGTAGTCACTTCCCATTAGGTGACCCGTCTGCTCGTTTGCCCCCCTCTTTTAAAATATATATATATATATATATATGTAGACCTTCAATCAGTGTCTGTTACCAGAAAACATTGAATTACAGAACTTTATATCGCTGAAATATCATCCGACTAATTAAAATTGCAATTTTGCTGTAATTTTTGGCGATAAATTATACTCAGTCCCCATACAGAAAGAACACTTACTGACACACTCACTCTTGCATAGTATATAGGTATAAGAAAAGCAAGTAGGTAACACAATCACGCACAAATTACCCAAATAACATTCTCATCTGCACAACGGTGCACTAGCGCGATCGGTGAATAAAACATCCTCTCTTTGTGCGGAGTATAATATTTGTCACAAATAATTTGACCATTGTAACGTCCGAAATGGAAACCTGGCTTTGTCCGAGGACTCGGCAGACAAAGCTGCGCTCAGCAGACTGGAACGTCCGATGAGATCTCCACTCGTCTCTGGGGCTTAACTAAAAGATTTCCATTCCAGATACTCTGCACACGGTAATACATTTTGTTCAGACAAACTTACATGATTGTATTTTATTGTTCCAACAAAAATACTCGTAGGTAATATCTTTCAAATAATACTCACCGACGTGCTGGTCAATTTGTGTAGTAATTTAAATGTAATAATATATAAAATAACAAAAAAAAAAAAAAAAAAAAAAAAGTGTCATGGTCTTTGGAGGTTTTAGTTTATATCTAACATCTGGAAAATAGTGATAGCCTTACGGTTTAAGAGCCTGCTTCTCATTATGATAATCAGTGAGTCTCGGGTTCGAATCCTGGCATGTAACAATGAGTTTTTAAAATTTACTTACATATCCATTACTAGCTCGACGGTGAAGAAAAACATCGTGATTAAACCCGCAGGGCAAGCTCAGTCCATCAGCCATCGAGCCATACCCAGAGCTGCCCATCACCACCGACGAGTTGCCGGTTAATTAAGAATGTATGTATACTGCGCAGACGAACCAGCAAAAGTGGCAGATCCTGTTCCTGCTGGTGGTGGCGCTGGAGGTGTTGGCCAACTGCGTCTTCGTGGCGCTGGTGAGCGGCGTGGCTCAGCCCTGGAACTACTATGGTGAGCCTGGTGGTGGTTCTGGTCGACAATCGTTATCAACCGACTTCGAATACATAGAACTCTAAAAAGTATAAAAACCGACTTCAACTTATATGGTTGTCTCATGGATACCATTGTCAGAACTGGACCAAAATCCAAAGTTCTGAGGTAACAAACAAAAAAAACAAATAGCCTAATTAATAAACTCTTCCTTTTCAACCAAGCAAGCAGTGATAGCCCTGACGGTTAAAGAGCCGGCCGAAAATCAGTGAGGCTCGGGTTCGAATCCTGGCATGTACCAATGAGTTTTTAAAAAACTTACGTACATATTTATCACTAGCTCGACGGTGAAGGAAAACATCGTGAGGAAACCCGCAGGTCTCAGAATTAATTCTGAGACATGTGTAAATAGACCCGGTCCGGCGATGGGCTCACCACCTATCACGTTTAGGGGTCCAATATATCTCGTGAAATGTGGGTATATCCAGTAATGGAATACCTCTGCCTACCCCCTCGGGGATGAAAGGCGTGAGATTATATTATTATATATTTTCAACCAACAAAAAAAGAGGAGGTTCTCAATTCGACACCTACCTATGTTTTATTTTTATGTTTGTTACCTCAGAACTTTCGACTGGGTGAACCGATTTAGACAATTCTTTTTTTATTTGAAAGCTGCTTGGTGCTTTTTGTGTGGTCTCACTTTATTTTGGTCATGTTCTGACACTGGGATCCATGAGAAAACCATATACATTTACTTGAAGCTATACAAGTATCAGTCGAAAAATGCTTTATACTAAAGCAGGTTTTACAGAGTTTATTCATTCAACGGACTAAGTTACATACGCTAAGTTACGCATTTAAAACTACGTGAATTTAAGTTTTGTAAAGTATCGTTTGTTTATTTTGATTTTTTGGCAGGAATTGACACGAAAGATGCCTCCGAGGTGGCGAGTGAAAAGGAAACCATCACAGTCAAGAGCGTAGCCAGCTCGTGACGACGTCTTAGGCAGTTGAAATCTTGGGGAACAGCTAGTATATACATAATATCGCGTTAGCCATGCTACGCATTACATCATTACTTGTAAATTTCCGTATTGCAACATAGCATTTTGAGCTTTCCACAATAATTATTTTCTTTTAAAATAAAGTCAGTTAGGATCAGAACACTGTCCCGTGAAGCAGTGTCTGCTTGCTCAGAATTCTGGAAGTCGGAATTAACTTTGTATAAACGTTCCCAATAAACGTTTAGTGCACCGTGCAACGTTTAGTCATTGCAGAGTTTTACACTTTGCCATGTTGTATTAAAGCTAAAAGCAAATCTTGTTATTGTAAATAACTATTGTTATAAAAATAAATAGTTTAAAATATTTATAGAGTTTTCTGTTTTATTTTTTTAATTCCCGCATATTTTATTTTATTTTTTATCCCCTATACCTTTACTTAAAAAGAAAGAATCACTATCACTACATAGTATAAAACAAAGTTCTCTGTCCCTATACTATATCCCTATGTCCCTATGTATGCTTAAATCTTTAAAACTACGAAACGGATTTTGATGCGGTTTTTTTAAATAAATAGAGTTTTTAGTATTAGCATTGCACCCATGCGAAGCCGGGGCGAGTCGCTAGTTATTCATAAATAAAATCAATATATTATATAAACTCACTCACAGCCGGTTAGGTCAACATTACAATGCATAATATAGTATAGCAATAAAATAAACAAGACCTGTCGGTTTACTGTGACGTTCGTTATTGTTCATAGCCTAAATATTGACTCGTATTAAGTAGTAGTCATAGATAACTAACAATAACATTAATCACAGTCTAAGTATGTACCTGCAAAGCTATGGGGTGGTTTCAGGATGCGGTTTTTTTACAGTAAAATAATATGAATGAATATGTAGCATATAATCAAGTAATTTTAGAAAAATACTAAAAATTCAGAGTAAATTCTAATTGTTTTTTTTAATGACAATAATAATATAATCTCACGCCTTTTATCCCTGAGAGGGTAGGCAGAGGTATTCCATTACTGGATATACCCACATTTCACGAGATACATTGGACCCCTAATCGTGATAGGTGGTGAGCCCATCGCCGGACCGGGTCTGTTTACACATGTCGACCTGCGGGTTTGGATGTTTTCCTTCACCGTCGAACTAGTGATAAATATGTACGTAAGTTTTGAAAAACTCATTGGTACATGCCAGGATTCGAACCCGAGCCTCACTGATTTTCGGCCGGCTCTTTAACCGTTCGGGCTATCACTGCTCTTATATACTCACGTCTTTATTACCGAGTGGGTCGGCCGGAGATCTAAAGTAAATCTTGAACTATCCACCTTTTACTAGTATATTTTAAGCCCCTAAAATTGAAATTAACTACCCTTTTGAAAAATCTCATTTAGTATTTTATTCTTACTACCTATAATTACGTCTCTAATATATGAACACTATAAACTTTAAGTTGTGTAAAAAAAACCTAGTTTGAGGCATCGGTCTTTAGGGACCTTATGCAAGTTTCTTCTGGGTATTCTTAACTTTGTTTTTTTATGATCCAATGACCGTTTACCTTTATTACTAAACCAATCATATTTCAAGAAAAGGCAAAAAAAATGCAACTAAAATTTTAAAACTTTTAAGTACTATTTTTGACAACAGTTTTTTTTGTTGTTATGTTTATTATTTTGTAAAAATGGTAGCCTTATAACTTTGAGTATTTAAACAACAGGGGGTCTAAAAAGGCCGTTTCGGGTGAATCATAATAGGATCCTATTTCGATTCATATTCGAATTTTTACCAAATCCGAATCTGCTAATGAATTGAATTGTCAGTCAATCACCAAAATGAGGGACCATTTTACGAAATTTAGAGGAATTGCTTAGGATTTGCTGGGAATTCATAAAAGGAGGAATTGCTCAGAGGAATTGCTCAAAGTGGCCATTTTAGACCCCCAGGAGACGTCACGCGCACTAGTTTCTTTGCAAAAAAGTCTGCCAATTTCTGCGCGGGGGACGAGGAAACAAACACAAATAATGTTAAACAAACGCATTTTTTGACAAAACAATTAAACACTAGCTTGAACTAGTTGCAGACAAATACATTCACCAATCCAAGCACTCCGTGAACTCAAAAAAACTAGTTGTATATAACAGGTATGCGTGTTGACCGACACTTTTTTTTGGCAGAGGGGAACGCCTGTCAGTGGCGTCTCCGGTTGGTTTAATACTCAAAGCCTTATAACAATTCTGCGTTTATGAATGACTAGTAGCGCCCCGCGGTTTGACCAGCGTAGTTTCTGATCCCCTGGGAATACGGGGATAAAATATAGCCTACGTGTTATTCTGATGTAACTGTAAAGATTTATTATAATACCTTCAGTAATTTTTGCGTGAAAGAGCAACACACATCCATATATTCATACTCACAACCTTTCGCGCTTATAATATTACTTGTAGTAGGATCAAATAATCGGTAAGCGGAAAGTTATGTTAGTTATAAAAATAAGTCGGGTTTTCCTTCCTGACGATATAACTCCAGAACTGACGAACCGATTTCCACGGTTTTGCATTCGTTGGAAAGGTCTAGGGCTCCGCGAGGTTTATAGCAAAGAAAATTCAGCATTGCACCCGTGCGAAGCCGGGGCGGATCGCTATTGTTAGTTATAATAATATTAACCATCTTCAAACAGAGATCGTGCGCAGGGGCTGATGTTTGTCACAACTGATGCTATAATAACAACTCCGTTTAACTTTATTTTAGATAAGGAACCAAAGAACAACTTACAACAAGTAACGTAAATTCTACCTTTACGATTAACCAACCAATTCCATAATTTCTTCAAGTTGCGTCCAGAAACGCATTCTTTTTGGATGCGCATTCACTTAACTGCCGAAAACCGATGCAGTTACATTATACTGAAATTATATTTATTTCATTAGGAGATTGAGAGAAGAGATCCTGAACTAAATCGCAAAAATACCAGCTGAAGTTACTAAATCATTTATTTTCTTTAGGTATATTAAATACACTTCGAAAAAAATACTTTGACTACAATCTTTATTTTAAATTGTAGATCCGCAAATTGATAAGAAAAATACTTCAATTTATTTGATCATCATACATACATACATATAATCACGCCTCTTTCCCGTAGGGGTAGGCAGAGACCACTTCTTTCCACTTGCTACGATCCTTACATACTTCTTTCGCTTCGTCCACTTTCATTATTCCTTTCATACATGCTCTTCGGTTTAGGGTACTCTTGACCTGGCCTTTTTTCAAGACGTCCCCAATTTGGTCTCGAAACGTCCGCCTAGGTCTACCCCTTCGCACAGTTTTTCTAGATCAACTGTTTCAATTGTACTTAGGGGCATAGTTTATTTCCTTATTTTGTTAAACAATATTGAACACTATTTTGTTGCAGTCTGTTTCATACCAAACACACACAAACCCCACCCCTCACACATACATCACACACGCACACCTACACAAACTCACACACAGTTACATATATAAATATTTATATCTCTCGACTGAAATAGCAGCTATATTTTCTTGCGTACGCAAATGATATACTGTAACGCCGCGACAAGAGGGCCGGAGACTGGTGAGCCGTAACACAGGTCTCGTAACCTAGTCCGTTCTCCAGACTCTCACCTAGGATAAATAACTTAAATTTAAATACAACATAGTTGTACCTGGCTGTAAGTCCTAATGAGAGGAAATAAATAAAAATATTATTATTATTTCATTACACTGCTCCTTTGATTTTGTGTGTCTAATAAATAAATAAATTCCACAGATCTTTCAATCATCTGATGAATGTTAACACCTATGGAATCTGTTTTCCGGACCAAAAATTACACATCAACGGCCCTAGTTCATAGACCTACACTAGTATCAATCAGTATTCCTATAATACTTACTCTCAAATCTATATATTTATTTATTTTAGGAAAATTATTCGACGCATTTCAATAGTCCCATCTGTAACTGCGATCTAAATATTCTGTGTAAGGATCTATGCAATATTTAATATCAACATGATTCCTATTGAGTTCATACTTCAAAGAGTTAATGATATGTGTATGGAAACTTGTCCGCTCGTTGTAAAGAACAATACGTTTAAATATGCCAAAAACAGACAGTACTGTAATATATCAGTATGAGAAAGTTGCAATAAAGGACGGTGAAAACGCAAAAGGTGAGTGCAAGCTGAGCGAGTCAAGCAATACTGAAGTATCAATAAAATAACGGCCAAGAATTCCTTACCATCATAATATAAAAGCGGCAAAAAAATCACGTTTGTTGTATGGGAGCCCCCTTAAATAATTGTTACAGCGGCAACATAAATACATAATTTGTAAAAAATTCAACTGTCTAGCTATCGCGGTTCTTGAGATACAGCCCGGTGACAGAGAAACGGACGGATAGGCAGACGGACGGACAGACAGCGAAGTCTTAGTAATAGGGTTTGTACCCTTTGGGTAGGGAACCCTAAAACACAGTGTATCAAGAAATTTATTGGCGAAAACAATACATAGATTTAACATGTCAAACCGCTAGGTTGAAATATAATAAGATAATCTAATGTACTTGAACTTGATACTGATTCTTGACTGGCTACGGTATTAAGAAAAGCTAAACTACATGTATATTTTACATGTTAAGTTTAAATTGATAATTGAAATAGATTCACATCTGCTTTCAATTGGAAATGCTGAGTAGGGTAATTCATGTCAAAAATTTATAGAGTAATTTTGGGCTCTTCTCTAATAATACAACCCAGTACCAATAGTTTGGCATCAAACCAAAGCTGCAAAGTTACCTATTATCAATAATTATTATTATTCCTATCATGTAAATTTGCTCTCAATTTTAAAATACTAACTATCAAGAACTACATCAGTGGGGTACTTCTTAAGAATATTGCGCTAATTTTACTTGGTCGGGCTATAATGCCGCGCGCATGACAATTCGAACGCTTGTGTCAATCCCATATATCTGTCATTCTATTCGACTGACGTTAATGTTTCAACAAAACCTTTTGGAAAGGCCCTGGAGTCTAAATGTCTGAGTTGTAGGACATTTATACGTTTCAGATCAAGACGATGTTCCAATCAAATACGGCTATGGGGTGCGGCATATCCAGGCATTGCTATATTTCTGTAGCTTATCTACATTATTCGTCGTGAGAGCTCACCTTGGAGTCACTGTGGTCGCCATGATTGAGCCTCCTCAACACCGTTCCCATAATGTTAGTAACATTGCCAACATAACTGGATTGGTTGAAGAGGCTATTAGAACTAAAGAAGAAAGAGATGTTACTGCAGATGGTTTAGGAGAATCGAATCAAAGCATCGTAGGAGATATATTTACAAATATGACAGAGACAATTGAAAGCAATTGGAATGTATACAGGGTAAGCATTACGCTAAGTAGAAAAATGTAAAAAAAGTAAAATACGAAAACCAAAACTAAATTATCTCTATCAGCTGTGTTGGAAGTAAACCCAAAAAAAATTGAACATACTATCACTAACTCGACGGTGAAAGAAAACATCACAAATAAACCCGTTAACACCAGAATAGATCCTGAAGTATGTGTAACAACCCTGGCCCGGCGATATACTCAAATTCCATGTTAAGGGATCTTCAGAATAAACTGGTGAAAAGTGTGTATTTCTATAGAACACTTTTACCAAAACCCTCGAAGACAAGGGAAAAGTTTTTTTTTGCCATAGTCTTTAAGGTTTCGAATATTCCAGAGTTACGACTGGCCTAAATCAACGCAGGAAATGGTCCTTGGGTCGTTCTTCCTGGGCTACATGATCATGATGTTTCCGATGGGCGCAGTGGTGCAGCAGTGGGGTGGCAAGCGGCCTCTGCAGGTTGGGCTGGTCGTCAGCGGCGTGGTCACCTTCCTCACCCCCTGGCTGGCCATGTGGGTAAGATACTCATTCCAGAGATTATCTTTATGTATAATAGAATATTATAAAGAGGAAAGATTTGTATTTTTGTATGTTTGTACCTTTGTTACTCAAAAACTACTAGACCGATTTCAAAAATTCTTTCACTAATGGAAAGCTAGGATCTCCCTGAGTAATATAGTGTCCCACGGGAACGTGAACTACGCTAGTAACTTTACATCACACTATTCTGCATTTACATTCTTATACCCGCTACTTTCACCAGTTCATCTACCTTTTGGAAAGACTTCTATCACGCGGTTGCAACTACACGGTGGATGCGTATAAGTGTAATAATACACTGGCACCGCAGGGCTACGAGTACCTACTCGTCGAAAGCATTGTTCATATTTAATAGTGTTGAGTAGTGATGCCAAGAGCGAAGCGACAGAGAAGAAGTGATGCACCGAAATTCGTTTCACATTCGATAAAACCGAAGTTCGGCAGCTTTTACCGAATTTCGGCTTCGGCCGAATTCCGGTAAAAAATACCGAACTTTGGTTCGGTAGTTTAAAATAAAACCCAAATTATACTAATTGACACACAATTTCTGCACTAAGATACTTCTCAAGTTTTACAAGTAAAATAAATTGATACTAGTTGATGCCCGCGACTCCGTCCGCGTGGATTTTACGATTTACCCGATGACTCCTAACCCCTAGAAATTATGTTTTTTTTTAGGGTTCCGTACCTCAAAAGGAAAAAACGGAACCCTTATAGGATCACTTTGTTGTCCGTCTGTCCGTCCGTCCATCCGTCTGTCAAGACCCTTTTTCTCAGGAACGCGTGGAGGTATGAAGCTGAAATTTATATCAATTACTCAGGTCTACTGTCCCTTGAAGCTGTGAAAAAATCAAACTTCTAAGCCAACGCAATCAAAAGATACAGCCGTTTATGCCGCAAATTTTCGACACTTGCAAGGGAATCAAAACCTACAGGGTGCTTCCCGTGAACTCAGAATCTTGAAATTTGGTACGAAGCAACGTCTTATAGCATAGATAAAGGAAAAATTACGAAAACCATAAATTTGCAAGGTTGTACGGAACCCTCGGTGCGCGAGTCCGACTCGCACTTGGCCGGTTTTTTTTTCGGGATATTAGCAATTTAGCATTAGTAGTCCTACTTGCCCAATTTCATCAAAATCGGTTCAGTAGTTTACTAGAGAAAAGGGAAGCGGTAATTAAAACACATCGTAACGAGTCGTGACCTGTCCATCATAAGAGCGCGTAGCCTTGACGAACTTCGGCCGAAGTTCGTCTTCGGCAGATTTTTAAACCGAACATTCGGCCGAATTCGACATTCGGCAGAACCCACATTCGGTGCATCTCTAGTGTTGAGTGTCTTTTCGGTGTAATATTTGCTGTAAAATGATTCGTTTGTTATTTCTGTTTAAATTTAAATTTAAATTGATAAATTCGCAAATATTCATATTGAAAATATTGATTTCGGTTGAATGATGCAATATGGAATTATCTTTTTCATTGAATTGGAAAATGGAACCTGAATTTTGTGCATATTTTATAATATTACAGCCTCTAGCAGTGAAGAGTCAATTATGATGAATTCATTCATTCAGTCAGTATTAATGTCTATGGTATGCAGGATGGATTTTTGAGACGGGTCAGTAAGGGCAGGTACCTTAATCGTTATAGTTACAGGAAAACGTTCCTAGGAGACAATCCCTAACTTTTTAAGATATTATGGACTGCATTCACAGACTTTGGAGAAAATTTACAGTCAGCGAAAAAAATGCTAAAAAACAAAAAAATAAATTTTTTATGCCAATCGATCCTATTTTGTGTGGGAATCAAAAGACTCTATGGGACCATTTAGGGTATGAGTACTAAAAATGACAGAAACGCCAAAAACTTTTTTCATAAGTTTTGTACTGTTACATTTTGTATTATTGTACTTTTAAATTTTGTAAAATATGCATTTCTTGAGCCTGCAACAAAAACATTATTAAAACAAACTCACAGGGAGGGTGGAAGGCAGTTTGTATGACGCGAGTCGTCATCGGCATGGCCCAGGCGGGCACATACCCCAGCCTGCACACTCTGGTGGCGCGTTGGGTGCCAACGAGCGAGAGGGCACGACTCTCCACTTACATATACATTGGTAAGTACTGTCTTAATGTTTATTTGCTCAAAGTAATAAATAAATAAATAATATATAATGGGTTAACACTGTTCATCATCATCATCAACCCGTAATAGCCCACTGCTGCGCTAAGAGTCTTTCCTCAGACATGAGGAAAACCTCCCACGCGAGCCCACCGGTCATTGGAAATTATTAACGTGCTGAGGCGCAGTGCCAACTATCAATTCCAATATTATTTATATTAACACGGTTATCTAGTCCCAAGCTTGGGTACTAAACTGATAAACGTACTTATACAACATGTTCATGCACACAAATGTTCGAACGAGCTGAAATCGAACCTGCGACCTCCTGCTCAAAAGGGTCACCACCAACTGAGACAACCGGCCTGTCAAAGTCATGTCACATCTAGTGAGGTTACAGTATTTAGTCTAATTTCGATAGTTAAGTATGTATTTTTTTAAATATGAAGAGATCTTACAGTAGGGCCGTTTTAACATGGCTACTCTGAACATATGCTCCGCCTGCGCAAACCGCCTCATACCGCTAAATGGTTACTAAAAAGGTTATTGCGCAGCCATTTGCCCAACTTCAGAGCTGCCAAGTTAAAACGGCCGTACTGTACGTTATAACAATACTTATAAGTAGTACGAGTATATTTTTCCTAATCCTAAAATGAAATGAAATAATCTCACGCCTTTCATCTCCGAGGGGGTAGGCAGAGGTATTCCATTACTGGATATACCCACATTTCACGAGATACATTGGACCCCTAAACGTGATAGGTGGTGAGCCTATCGCCGGACCGGGTCTATTTACACATGTCTCAGAATTAATTCTGAGACCTGCGGGTTTCCTCACGATGTTTTCTTCACCGTCGAGCTAGTAATAAATATGTACGTAAGTTTTTGAAAAACTCATTGGTACATGCCAGGATTCGAACACGAGCCTCACTGATTTTCGGCCTAAGTGACTTTGTTTATAGTTTTACGCCTATCTACTAAACTGATTTTGAAAAATCTTCCACCAATGGAAAGCTACATCATCTGCCCCCTAGCCAAGTGGCATTGTACAATCTAATCGAATGTTCTTTTAGATTGACATGTCCCATACATTGACGCATAAGCACTTGCCAACGAAAGCTAACGCCACTGTCAATTCCATACATGTCAATCTAAAAGAACATTCGATTAGATTGTACAATGCCACTTGACTAGGGGGGCAGGAAGTAATTTGCTAAAATCACTGCTAAAAGTAGCTTTCAATTGTTGAAAATAACTACGATAACATACTCGTATTATTCAACCTAATCAGACATTTATTTGAAAACCTAGTAAGTTCTCCTTTTTGATTGTTGCTAAAAACAGCTGCCCTTGAATTTCTTGCTGGTTCTTCTCGGGGTACTGCATTTGGAACCAGCAACTCGTCGGTGGAGATGGGCTACTGTTTACATTTAGCCAACTTTCATGGACGAGTTTAAAGTGCCTTGTTATTAGACTATTGGTATTTTAAGTGTGCTTTTTGTACGTCCAGAAAATAAAAGATTTTTGTTATCTTTTGCTTCGTCATCTAAATAAAGTACCCTTTAAGTTGGATCCCGTTTAATCCATCAAGCTCACGAGCAACGCAGCAAATTAATGAACAATTCATGAGCATTATCTGCGACGTGGATATTGCAGAGTCGGCGAAACACATAAATCTCCGATAAAACATAGTTTACTGCTAAAATATAAGGCAACCAGACTACAACGAATAAAATGCATACTAAATTTTTAATTTGTGCAGAAATGTTAGAATAAGGCCCAAAGAAATTGTTTCTAAATTCTAATCTGTAAATAAAATATATGAGAGTCTGAGTAACTTAAAGTTGGTCTTAAAAAGGTCTTACAGTACTAAAGACTGAAAGACTCACTGATATTAAACTTTGGTTTCATTTACAATATCGAATAATACATCTAAAACAACGACAACAGACAGCCTAACCATGATTAAGTGAAAGAGTATACTTGTCTTTGCTATAACTGCATTTTTTGTTGAATAAAGTCCTGATAATAAAAGCATTCATGGTAATGCTACAGATACATTTGGCGTTGCTTACGCTTTCGGATTTACTTCAATCTTCATGCTTAAGACTCTTTAAGATGTTTCGACTTCATTTTACTCAGCTACGATACTACTAGTATCTTTCCTGTTAACTACTGCTGCACTGGAACCTGGTACTGCATTTGGAACCAGCAACTCGTCGGTGGAGATGGGCTGCTGTGTACATATCTTCATAGATGGGTTTAGACTGCCTTGTTATTAGACTATTGACGTTTCTAAGTGTTACCTTCAGTACCTACAGAAACTAAATAATTTTTTACTTTGATTTTGACTTAAGGTTCAATGATCGGAACCATAATCGCTTTCCAAATGGGCGGCTTCCTGGCCGCCAGCTCCCTCGGTTGGCCGTCCATCTACTGGTCAACCGGCGTCTTGTGCATCATCATGTTCATCCTGCTGACCACGTTCGGCGCGCCAACGCCCGCTGACCACAAGCTGATCACCGATGATGAGAGGAACTTTATTCTGGGCAGAATTTTCACCGGTGTTGAAAAGGTATTATATTTTATTACCTTGAAGTGTGGGACTACAATTATTAAGATGAAAGTTTGTGTGTTTTGTAAAAATTCCTTCAACCGTAAGACTAGATTTTTTATCAAATTTGGTTATTATAAACAGTCCTAGATCAACACGTTGATACTTTCACTCTAGAACTAAAACAAAGCCACGAGAACAAGCTGTTTAATATAAATTTGTAATTCTAAATGCCAATCCGCTGGTCAGCTTCCACTAAAACTACTTTTTGATTTCTTTGCTCCAGTATTGTAGTAAGTCTTACTGTAATATGTAGGTAAACATAGTAATTTTTATTTTTGTATATAAAAGTAGGTCCAATAGCCATGAATCTGCCAGCCGCTCTAAAAGTAGAAAATCAGACAAAAATACTTGAATCTAACTAGTTGGGCCTGAAAACACCGTTCGGTACAATCATCATCAACATCATTATCAGCTTGTTCATTGCTGGACAGAGTCCTCCCCTAATGAACGCCATAGCGCCCTGTCTTCAGCTCGACGCAACCAGCATCTTCCTGCAGTCTTTCGCAAATCGTCATCCCATCTGGCCGGAGGGCGTCCTACACTATGTTTGCCGAATTGTGGTCTCCACAATCATACTGTGTATATATCTATAGAAGCGCAAAATACCATGGAAGGCCATGGCGCGGTCGCGACCGGTATGGGCTGCCATGATGACGCACGCGGGCACCTCTACCTCGTTCATCTTCTTCCTCACGCAGGCGCCTTCCTACGTGCATTTCATCCTCGGAATCGATATCAAGACTGTAAGTATCGTCAGAGAGACCTAATCAGCATTCATGAACTAGGTTATTGGTAACATTACAGATCTTATCATTAATGATCGAATATAATCATGCAAGAAAACGGAGATGGCGCTGTCGTGATCGTATAGTGCTTAATATTACATTAAAACGTTTGGATTGTGTTCAGTGGGTGATTAGTGTAGGGTGTGAGTGTTTTCCAACCCATAGCGCATCAACTTTTTGTCATATTTATGATAAATGATATACGAAAAGACGAACTGTTGGTGACATATTTTGTGAAAATATTCGTTTAGTTGAGAATATAAGCTATTACCTACTTGATGCACAACAATAAGGTCAGTAAACGAAACTTTAAAAACATTATAATATAGTGAATGAACAATCCAATAACTTTTATCAAAATTATTACCGTTGAGAATTTAAATTGAATGTAAACAATCTTTTGAAAAAAGTGTTGAGTCTCACTCGCGCCATCTACTTTTTTAACCGCGGAATCTGAAACTATAATAGTCAACTATCGACCTAACGACTTTGGATATCAGTTGCTTGCTTTATCCACGAGATGGCGTCAAAACAAGAAACCGAAAAGACTTGCGCAGGCTGCCGCAGTGTTATTGCGAGTAGGCGATACCTTTGCTGTTGTCTCTGCTCCGAGGTATACGATCTAGATTGTGCGAATGTGTCTGAGGCTCGCTTCTATAGTACCATGACCCCAGAACATAAAACATCATGGGAGTGCGTGAACTGTAAGTGCAAGCAGCCCAAGAAGGGAAATTTAAATACACCAGTGCGTTGCATGAACCATTCACCGTCACGCCAAAACGTAACATTAACCCGCGGAACATCCACGCGCAACTGCGACAGCAACATGGTAGAGACCGACAGCGAGCCAGGATATGGACAAAATGTTAATTCTGAGTTATCTGACATTCAGGAGCTCACCTTAGAGATTCGTCTGTTCAGGGAGGAGATGCGTTTAGCTCGGCTCGATATGCAGGAGCTAAGAGAAGCGGTGTCTAGTATTGACACAAAAGTAGATCGGTGTGATAAACGGATAGACGACCTGTCCGCGAGAATAGCCACCATTGAAAAAAGTTTGAACAACTCGGAAGCTCCAACCCGTGGAGGTGCTTTAGAAAACACGATAGCCCAACTTAAAATTGAAATCAATGACCGCGACCAGGAGCTCCTGTTAAATGACGTAGAATTTGCTTGTGTCCCCGAACAAAAAGGGGAAGGCGTCGCTCATATCGTTATGACACTAGCTAACAAGTTAGGCGTCACGGTGACCGAAAATGACATCGTGAGTGCGACCCGTGTGGGCCGCCTGCCGGACCCGGGGGGCGCCTCACCGCGCCCCCGTCTCATAGTAGCGCGGCTGGCGCGCCGAGCCGTCCGTGACCAGCTACTGCAGGCCGCCCGGGTTCGCCGCGGCACCTCCACCGAAGGCACTGGCTTACCTGGCCCGTATCAGCGTTTCTACGTTAACGAGCGTTTGACGCGTGACAACCGTCTGCTATTCGTCAAGGCGCGTGAGCATGGTGGCCGCATGAACTGGAGATTCATCTGGACGAGAGAGGGCAAGATATATGCCCGCCAGCACCAAGGCCAGGATTCCCCTCGTCACCGCCTGCGCTCTGAAGCAGACCTCGTCCGTGTTTTTGGAGCATCTAATGTTGGCTCCGATGCTAAACGACAAGTTTAATTTCTTCTTTATTCCTATTGTGTATCACCTTATGTCATTTAATTTTTGTTATAATTTTTGTTCCACAAAAATATTTTATACTTTATATTTGTTATTATTGTGTTCATTATTTTATAGATGTTATTGTACACTGATATATTTTCTTTTTAGGTATAATTTAATGGTATGTAAATTTATGACGGCGAAAGAATGCCGTTCATTTTTATTTGTTGCTATTCTTATAATAATAATTATTAGTAACAACTTTTTAATTATAATTCCTATGTTTACAAGAAACTTAAATAGTTATAATGCTGAATATTTTTTGTGTACTTTTATGAATCAGAAAACAATGTCTCAATATACTTGTGTGCTAATAATTCATTTCACTTCGATAATAGGATTAATTGATATTTTTTCTGTTGTTGTTTTGTATAAATTTATTTTTAACTTCGTCCTTAATTCGGTTTCCATATCTGTAATTGTATTTTATTCGTCTTGCTCTTTATTTTATTTATTTTACATAAAAAACAATGCTTATATTGATAAATATATTAAAATAACACATTTTAGATCGTATGAAGCAACTACTTATAAAACGAAAACACTTCTGCGGCTTTTGGTAAGAGATAAAAAAAATAATCTAGCTTGGGATTGGCGGCATGTGACACAGTTACGACTCTCCTTGTTGACAAGTAAAATAATTTTAATTCGTAACTCATTTGTTATACAGTTCATTAAATTTAAAAAACTTAAAATTGCATTTCTAAATCCTGGTTCATTAGGCACACGGCATGATGAGTTTGTTGTAGCCATGGAGCGGCACGAGGCCGACGTGGTCGCCATCAACGAGACGTGGCTGCGGCCCGGTGAGGAAGCGCGCGCGCCGCTCGTGCCCGGGTATCGCCTACGCCACCTGCCACGACCGCCAGAGACGCGCTCGCGCGGAGGGGGAGTTGGGTTTTACTTGCGTGATAATATCGGCGGGCGTTTGCTCACGGTTCCTGCTAATCCTCCCGTTGAGCAGATGTGGCACAGTCTTAGCGTTAATGGCTTAAGACTCGCTGTAGGTACGGCGTATCGACCTCCGTGGCTGGATGTTAATGTGTTTGTAGATGCACTCACGGAATCAGTTTCTTCTCTCGGTGCATTTGACCACATTATTTTAGTTGGCGATTTTAATGTAAACCTATTTAGTACTAATAACTCTAACACAAAGACGATTTCTAACTTTTTGGACTGCATGGGTTTAAAACAGTATGTGGAGCAAGCTACTCATTTCACAGAACATAGTGCGACATTAATAGACTTGATGTGCAGCAACACTAAGTTATACGATGTATGCGTTGATTATATTCCTGAACTCAGTAGTCATGCTTTTATCTCGTGTGAACTAAAAATAAAAAAGCCTATGTCGCCCCGTAAATGGATTGTATATCGCCCCATTAAAGATATAGACTTTAACAATTTCTCTTTAGACCTAGATTTAATTAATTGGGAAAGTGTAGTATCCAAAAATTTAGATGATATGACCGCCTCTTTTACGGAATATATATTATTTCTTTTTGATTTACACGCTCCTGTAAAGACAGTCTATCTAAAGAATAAAACTTTTCCCTGGATTACCTACACTATTAAAGAAATAATGAAGCTGCGTAATGAAGCTCACGTCAGAAGTAAGAAAACTAATCTAGATATACACAAAAAATATTACAAAGATCTAAAAAACATTGTTACATCTGCCCTTCACAGTGAGAAATCAGCATACTTTCAACAAAATATTAACCGTCATTCTAAAAATCCTCGCAAGCTATGGAAAAATATAAAAAATATTCTTGTTGATTTTAAATCCAAAATCAAGGAATTGCCTGAGGACCTATGCAAGCCTGATTTAATAAATGAACATTTCACCGATGTGCCTGGTAAGGATAACGCCACTATTTCTGAACTAACATATTACGAGTTCAACCGTCATAGCTCCGCGGTATTTTCGCTAAAACCAGTAAGTGAATCAACAATTTTAAACGTAATTAAGTCTATTAAGACAAATGCCCAAGGTATCGATGGTATTACACTCGACATGGTGTTACTTACGCTGCCTCGTACTCTAGGTATAATTACTGCCTTAATCAATAAATCGATTGAAACCTCTGTCTTTCCCGAAGCTTGGAAGATGGCAATAGTGAGACCTATACCCAAAGTAAATCACCCAACAGAACTCAAAGAGCTAAGACCAATAAGTATCCTGCCTTTCATGTCTAAAATACTAGAAAAAGTTGTTTGCAAACAGATGACCGATCATATTGAAGCAAATAATATCTTGCCTAAAATGCAATCAGGGTTTAGAAAAGCTCGCAGCACTGCAACAGCGTTATTAAATGTTGTAGATGATATTCTATCTGCCCAAGATGCTGGAATGGGGACGATTTTGGCTTTGCTTGATTTTTCGAGGGCGTTCGATACTATCAACGTTTCACTCTTGTTGTCAAAACTAACATATTACGGTTTCGATAATGGAGCAGTCAGATGGTTTGCCAGTTATCTCAGTGGTCGCACGCAAATGGTAGAGCTTCGTAATGAGAATGGCCTCACGGCTCGTTCCTCCGTCTCACTTATTCAGAGAGGTGTTCCACAAGGGTCTATTCTAGGACCCGTCCTATTCATTTTGTATAGTGCAGATATAGTGAGTTGTATTAAAAATTGTGTATATCATCAATATGCAGATGACCTCCAACTATACATCTCTTTTAAGCCCACGGAGTCGCACATAGCAGCTGAAAAACTTAACGACGATTTAAACAGGATATCCCAATGGTCACACTCTAACAGTTTAGTTTTAAATCCATCCAAGTCAAAGTTTCTAGTATTAGGCACAAAAATACAAATAAACAAGATTATCTCTGAAGATCCGACAATAGCTGTTGCTGGAAACCCTATAGATAGAGTATCGGTGGCCAGAAATCTGGGGCTCTTAATGGATGGGAGGTTGCATTTCGAAGATCATGTACAAGAGTTGGCTCGGAATTGTTTTTACAGGCTTAAAATACTCTACCGTATTCGGGACTACCTTAGCATTGACTTGCGCATCAATCTTTGTGACTCTCTTATTCTGTCCAAATTTAACTATGCGGACACTGTAATGGGAGAATGCCTGTTAGCTCGAACCAAGAAAGTAATTCGGAGAATTCAAAATGCCTGCGCGCGTTTTTGTTTCCCTATTCCACGTCGTACACATGTAACGCCCTTTTTAAATAAAAGAAACTGGCTGAAAATGTCTGCCCGCCGTACACTTCACTTCGCCACATTACTTTTTGGTGTTATCAAAAGTCAGAAGCCGCCGTATCTCTACGAAAAACTAACCTTTTCGCGTTGTGCCACTAGAATCGCCACTCGTCTGGTATGCACCCGACACCATACAGCAGCCTTCCGTGGCAGCTTCCGCTACGCTGCTACAAAGTGTTGGAATAATCTGCCACCGCCGATTAGGAACTGCAACTCGAGTCCAGCATTTAAAGAAGGACTTCGGAAGCATCTTCTTCTTTCGCAACATAGTAGTTAGCAGCAGTGAACCAATTTAAGTACAGAGTGCGGGTGCAGTTCGTTTGTTTATAGGTAGGATTTAAGATTAGGAGTATTTTATGTACATACTTATTTTATAAGGCAGTTTATTTTGGTATTCTATTTAGTTTATTTATCTTTGTTTTATGGGGATCGTTTTGTATCAGTGGGTTATTTCTATTACTAATATTTATTACATAATTATTTATTTATTAATTATTAATATATTATGTACTTAATTATGTACCTATATTATGTACCTTTGTAATTATATTTTAGCGTGTAGTTTAGTTGTAAGTTGTAAATTTAGTTTATGGGCAGCACGAGCGCGAGGCGCGCCGTCTGCTCCCGGGGCCCCGCAGAATACCAGCGCTGTGGCTAATGCTCCAGCACAAGCTGAATGGGGTCCCATTAGGCACTTTTTATTTTTTTTTGTACCATTTTATTTTATTTCTGTTCTTGTTCTTTGTTTCGTGTCTAATAAATTTATTTTCTTTCTTCTTTCTTTCTTTCTTTCTATAAAGACGAAGAAGAGATTTTGGAAGTACCCACATTTTAAACGTATTTCTTGGATCACTAAACTTCGTTTAAGTCCATTACTAAACCGTGATGCTATTACTCAATCCTCAGAACCATATTTTAAAATATAATATATTTTAAAAGAATAATACAATATTATTGTAAAAGAATAATAAAAAATATCTAAATAAATTGGTCGTTTATTAAAGAGTATGATTAGAGTTCATAGGAGTTATTTATTCCCACTGGAAATCTTCTCGTAGGCAGTTTCGAATCTGTTATTAATAATCAAGGATTTTTCAGAGCGGGCTGCTCTCATCGCTGCCTTATCTAGCAAACTTCGTGTCTTCAATCAGCTTGGGGCTGCTTTCCGACTACTGCACCAACCGTGGAATCATTTCCATCAAGAATGCTCGCATCATATTCAATACTCTGGGTAAAATGTTTTAAGAGTTTTATAACTTTTTCTCCATACAAGTCAATATAGCTAGAGAAACGTCTGACATTAAACTGGAGTGACCATATTAGTAAAAGATTTATTTTAAAAAATAACGCCTTATCTTAGTGAGGATGTCATTTCTGGCAATACTTAATTATCACCAGTGTGTTTTTGGACCCCTAAAAGTGACAGTCCGTGAGCCCATACCTTGACTGCAATGTCATTAGACATGCCCCTAAGCAAGGTTTGGCTTAATGGTATTCTGGCGATGTTTTTCCTTCACCGTCGATCTAGTGACAAACATCTATGTAAGTTTTTGAAAATAAGTATCTGAGTGTTAAATCTTCCTGGATTGTAATGTTTAGTAAAAAAAATAGACATCTTGGGTAAAACACCTAATTGTTGACACCCCACCAATTAATTGACACCCCAGGAGTTTTATTCAAAATGAACAAAATTACAATACACAAAATAATTATATTTAGAATAATGAAATAAACAAGGTGGTTTTATCTTATTATTCTAAATATAATTGTGTATCGTAATTTCGTTAATTTTGATTAACACTGTTGGGGTGTCAGTTACATGGTACAGTGAACTAATAATAATATAATCTCACGCCTTTTTTATCCCCGAGGAGGTAGGCAGAAGTATTTCATTACTGGATATACCCACATTTCACGAGATATATGGGACCCCTAAACGGTGAACTAGAGTGTCAATAATTGGATGTAATACCCTATACTGTCACAGTCACCGATAATATTTTTCTCTCTGAAACCACTCTGAACCCTATGAGTAAACCCTATAACCAGGAAACAGAAATAATGTGAGGATTTGTATGGTCGCAACAGCGAACGTGGGCCCGGCGCTGTGCCTTGGGCTGGTCACCTTCACTTCGAACGCGGTGCTGGGCGTGCTCTGCCTCGTAGTCTCGCTTGCCACCCACGCCGGCACACACACCGGCTGGATGGTGCGTCGTCACTTTAGACTTAGTTTAGGTTACGGAGGTGGTTTTATCGGAACCACCGGAAGTTTTTAAATTTGGTTTTTCGGAGTAGGAATCGGAGTCGGAGTCAGAGATGGTGGCATAAGAAAGATGTGTCCAAATAAAACTTGATTTTGGCTTCATTGTCGAAATCAATTAATTGTCAACCACACAAAACAAAACAAACCATCCGGATGGCGTAACAACAAGTGAAATGTTAATCGATGACAGAACGCGTGTTCCCCGGGTGAGATGCATAAACCTATTCCTATTCCTCCGATTTAAAAGTATCGGAACTGAAGTCGGAACCGGAGGTGTAAGAACAATCGGAAGTTCCAATATATCGGAGTCTTAGTCGAAACTCCCTAACATCCCTAGTTCTTGCTTATACTAATAATAATACCATTATGACTATATGGCTCTATGCAGGTGAACTACATCGACTTGTCACCCCGCTACAGCGGCACCCTGATGGCCACCGGCAACACTCTCATGAACGTGATGGCGCTCATGCTGCCCACGCTCGTCTCCAACATCGTCACTGACGTCGTTAGTCTTTATTCTTTTAACTTTTGTATCGGGTTTTGGAAAGAAATTCAAATCCAACATTTATTTACTATATTGTAAGCAAAGATATTAAACTATAAATGAGTTATATTCATAACGCGCGCTTTTGGATATTGTTCCGCTACGACTGGCTACAATAATTACATACTGACATCTTAGCGTATATAGGATACAAAATGTGGTTGTATCCTATAAATTTTCGCCGTCATCGGCGGAAGATGATGCGGAATGAATGATATAGAAAGAGACTTAGAGTCAAAGAGTTGCGCTTGAAATATGACTTGAATGAAATACAATGCGACGAAATAAAATGTGATCAATTATCAACATTTGTCGGCCTCAGTTTCCGCGATCTAGTAAGATATCTACCTCTTTTTATATCATTGATTGTAAGATTTGTAATTAAAAAAAAACTTAGAAAAGTCTGTAGTTTAATAACAAGGGACTCTAAACTCGTTCATGGAGGTTGGAATATTGAAACAGCAGTCTATTACACCGACAAGTTGCTGGTTCTAAATGCAGTACGCCGAGAAGAACCAGCAACAACCACTGGACGGCAATTTGCTAAATAATGATTATATTTTGTATCGCGGTCTGTCTATATAGCAAACAATCGACCGCCCAAAATATATTTCTGGAATCTCAGTATTTGTTTATCATTCCCAAGGCGACAAAAACGAACGTACTGTCAACGCCAACCAGTCATTTTTATGTCGTTATTGAAATCTTCATATAAGGTATTTCCATCGACGGTTTACATCTGTCAATTGCCTCAATGATAAAGCGTATATATTTTGTTTTCTTTATAATGTTTCATTATAATATAATGGGCTCGATTCTGCATTACAGCGACTAAACTTATTTTAGTTTAGTCCTGTCATTTTCTTTCTCCTAGAAAACAAAAGAGACGACAGATATTTAGTCCTGTCAAATTAAAATTACTCCTGTCAACTAAGGCGTGTTTAGCAATTTTAGGGACGATGTAACAAGGTGATGGATAAAAGTGACAGATAAGCACGTTCATAAGGTTCAAATTTGTTGGTTTTTACATGTTTGACATTACTCTTTAATCTATGGTTTGTTTCTGTCCTTTTTCTTTCGTATTCTATGGAGAAGGATAGGCTAACTTTAAATTAGGAATTTTAGCTGGTCTGCAGAATCGAGTCCAATGTCTGCTTTGGATAATTTTTAGAACTTATCATTGACTTTTATATTTATATAGTATTAATATGTACATTTAAAATTGGAGACGATCAAGTTCATTGAACTATTTTTTAAAATAAATGTAATGCATTCAAACTCCTGTGTGAGTTAAAGCGATTCAGATAATGTATTTCTATCACGTGCCTTTCATAATTTCCGTAGTAGACAATGCGTACACACAGCGCAATTACTTATCTAAAATAAAGAATCTTATCTCACAAAAATAGTTTTGGCGGAAATTAAACTTGAGTAATAATTTATTAATGAAACATTCCACTAGTGAAGACCTTGATGAGTGTGAAATTAAGCACTACCACGTGTAAGAAAACACAATTTGTTTGACAGATACAATACAACAAAAATACAATATTCTTTATTTCAACAAACAATTCGTACCAATTATTTTGGTAGGTGACTTAGATTATTTTACACTAGATGTTCCGCATAGTTTCACCAACTTAGTTCCCGTTCCCGTGGGAATACGGGGAAAATATAGTCTATGTTACTCAGTAATAATGTAGCTTTTCATAGGTGAAATATTTTTTTAAATCGGTCTACTAGTTTTTGAGTTTATTCGCTACAAACATACAAAAATAGAAATCAGGAAAGATAATATTATAGTAGACTTACAATATACAGAGAATGAGAATGGTGATAGCACTGTTGATGATGTTACAGACGAATCCATACCAGTGGCGCATCGTGATGTTCGTGGTGGGAGCCATAGGGCTGACGGGGAACGCAGTATTCGTGGCGTTCATGACAGCGGACCGCCAGCCTTGGGACGACTTCGATTACCAGATCGATGGTATGATACCAGTGATTCGCAAACCAGATCACCTTGCATCTCAGCAACAAACATAGTACAAAAGTTTTGACCAAAGAGCTAAAAGCAAAATTTGATTGATTTATAGACCAATAGACAGATTGCGATGATCTGTAGGGGGAATATTGGTAGTAAATTCGTAACTTAGGAGAAGCATATGTCTAGTAGTAAGCAATACGACATGACGATAGTCTTATGGATGAATCATTCATTAAAGTGGTAGGTATTTGCTACGGAAAAACGTCATCAGACTAATTTTGAGGTACACAGTCTAACGTAAATCTATTTATTTGATCTTTAATTTAACAGAACTATTATCTTGTTGCAGAAAAAGAATTTGACGAAGAAAATAAAACTGTCAAGGAAGTGAAAGAAGATGCAAACTGCTAATGGATATAATAACATAAAACTTAAATAAATTATTATGATGATTGAAAATGTAACAAAAGAAAGAAATAAATACAGTACAAAATATTTAAAAAACATGAACAAGATTTATCTAATATCCTCGTCAAGCCTTACTGCATCGCTGGCTGTTACTTTAGTATCTCTAGCTAACAGAAAATAGTCCTAGTCATAATACCTTCTTATTTAGGTTGCGATGATACAAGGATTGCAAACTATCAGTAATTAGATTACAACAGATTGAACAATTATTAAATTAAGATAATTTAACATTTCAATTAACTTACGACAAAAAGAGTAAAAAACCGACTTCAACGAATTATACTAAAAAAATACAGTCGAATTAAGAATCTCTCTCTTTCTTAAAGTCGGTTAAAAAAAGAATCATCGATATCGGTTGGCGTGATATTGAGTTATTCTTCCATTTGTCGCGCACATACTTAATGCAAATTTAAGACTTATATGGTGTTCTTATGGATGCCATTGTCAGAACTGCACTAATGGGACTGCACGGGAAGCACCAGCTTTCAAATAAAAAAAATCTTGAAAATCAGTTCATTTAGTCGAAAGTTCTGAGGTAACAAACATTTTCTCAAACTCATTTTGAAGTCGGTTGAAAAGTTACGAAACACCTAACAAAACACAAAGCATTATGTACAGTCAACAAAGTTGTTAGGGTTACATGGTCAGAAACTAAGATTCAGTTTTCTCTTATAGCCGTCAATGTAATTATAGTATTTTTTTTGGTAAAAGTATAGGGTTCGAAGATACCTTTTGAAATGAACATTAATTAATAAGATTTATTTATGACTAGCTCAGAAAAATAAGTTTTTAATTACTGGCCATGTAACCCTAACAACTTTGCTGACTGTACCATTATAGTTCAATGTTTTTTGCTACTAATATATGTATGTTTACTGTATAATATATTAGAACTTTGCAAATTAAACACTTATCACGTTCCGGGGCTTAATTGGTATTAGCTGTAAATCGGGAATTCAATAAATAACTGCACTTTTCGTTACATTCTAAAGCAATACAGCTATCAAGACAATTCTTAAAGAATCATCTTTAAAACTTAGTTTTGTTGTCATTGTAGGTTCAAACTCTGTTGGTTTACTGACAAAAACAAGTGGCGCCAGGTGCTAGTACTAGTTAACTCTTTCCGAGACATATTTTAAGTTCAACCTTCCTTATCTAGACTCCTTTGGTTATTCAAATCAGTCGACAGTGCTGGAGGATCATCGATGCATCGAACTACACATCGGTCTTTATTCGAAGACTCCTCGACTTTTCGCTATTGATAATCTATTGCAAAGTAAATACATTAATCACAGATGGTATAAACAAACAATAGTCACAAGAGAAGTAATAATGCGTCTGCAAATTTTCCGCAAGTCCGTATTTGAGGAAATAGAAAACCAGTAACTACAGTAAGCTCTTTAACATTTGCACAGAGATAACACAATAAGATGCTTTAATGCCATGCAGTAAGTGATATATACCAGCCACTGCGAGCTGACATAATGATAAACCTGCAGTCGGACTGATACCTTTAAGAAGTCAACTTGGAATTATGTGTGGTAGTGTGAAACAGAAAGTAGAAAAGAATGGGGATTCATTTACTAACGGTGACGGTAAAGATTTCGATAGTAAGTAATTTTGGTCAAAGTTTGGAATAGTTACGGGAAAATAGATAGAAGTCACTCTCTTTTTTCCATACTTAAACATTTACATAATTATAGAGCATTTTTTGTATAAGTGAGCAATTCTCTTTTTTATATTGTTCCTTGTTATAATTGTCCTGCTATTATAATCTATGTTATTAATAAAAGTCAAAATTTAGTTTTCTCATTTATTAAACTTTGCGAGATGACACTCTCCAATATTTGACAATATTGCCAGAATTTACTAATAATAAATAATAATATAATCTCACGTCTTTTATCCCCGAGGGGGTAGGCAGAGGTATTCCATTACTGGATATACCCACATTTCACGAGATATATTGGACCCCTAAACGTGATAGGTGTTAGCCCGTCGCCGGACCGGTAGGCGTATTCATGGAGACTCGATACCGTTTCCGTTCGATTCGAGTTGAATCTATCGACATGGGAAACGAATCTATCGAGATGGGCTGATGTTGGTATTGAAAACTAATGTCATATGTAGTGATCGGATAATTGGATGCATATTTACCTAAAGTTAATTTTTCGTAAATAAATTCCGGGATTTCTGAAATCTAAAAAAAATTGGGAATGCGAAACTAGTCTGTAACATGGTAAAGAAACGTCGTCTTTAGCATGAGGTATTTATTTTAAAAAAACAGGGGGATTACATAACTGTTAATGTTATTTATTATTCGTTTGAGATAAATGTTTTGAAAATTTAAGAAAAATGAAGAGGAAGTAATTTTTTTTAGTTTTTTAAAATATAACAGTTAAAATAAGTAAATATACCTACACCTGATTTGTTTCTATAATAAAAACAGTAAATTTGTTGAATCCGAAATCCCGGGATTTTTTCGATACAAAAGTGCATTCCATAATAATTTCCAACACTTTAAACTAAGTTAATGTTCCTGAACCCGATTTGATTATATTGTAAAAAAAAATTGTCAATTTCGAGTTCCCGGGATTTTTTCGATACAAAAGTGCATTCCATAATAACCAACACCTACACTTTAGGTAAATATGCATCCGATTATCCGATCTCTGGTCATATGTGACACCAACTGTCTTATGTGACATTAGTTTTCGATACCAACATCAGACCATCTCGATAGATTCGTTTCCGATGTCGATAGATTCGACTCGAATCGAACGGAAACGGTATCGAGTCTCCGTGAATACGCCTGCTGGTCTATTTACACATGTCTCAGAATTAATTCTTAGACCTGCGGGTTTCCTCACGATGTTTTCCTTCACCGTCTAGCAAGTGAGAAATATTTATCACTATTATACTAGTAAATTCATTCCGTACATATGTACGGAATGAATTTACTTGTAATAATAAATATTTATAATAATTTATTTTGCAGCGTCCGCGGTGGGTTACCGTCACAAACAATGTTTGGTGTTGTTTTTGTGCTTTATGATAGCGTACAGCATGAGAGCGTGCATGGGAGTAGCATTAGTGGCCATGGTTGATGACACTATTGATACAGACTTGCATGATCTCACCAATGGTTCAATCATGAATGATGTCAATCAAACGCTCGGTCAAGATGTAGAAGTTAAAAATAGGAGCGATGTTACCAATACCAGTAGCAATCAAATAAGAGAACCACCTTTGCTGTACGAAGAAAAATCTTATCAAACGCATGGAATACTGAACAGTATGCTTTTGACGCCTCCAGTACGTATTTATTGAAGTGACGTGATTTACGAATTCTATCTAAGATTAAATAAAAGAGATAAAATACTTAGTAGTGATTACTTTCTAATTATATTTATACAAACGAGACATGCACCAGATATAAATAATAGAGGTCATTGGACACAATTTAATAAAAAATCGTTCAAATTACATATATCAATTATTGACAAAAAGACTAATCTAGATGCTTACAGATCCGGATGACAATGATTATAATTATGATCAAACTTCATAACCTCACCTTGATTTTAGATCTTCGTAAAAGACCAATATAGCTGAGCATGCGTATTAAATTATTTCAGTACCCTAAATTCAAATGGAGCAAAAAGCTGCAAGATACCGTCCTGTCCTCGTTCTTCTGGGGGTACATGACGCTGCAGGTCCCGGGGGGTTTGATGGCGCACCGCTTCGGATGTCGGCGGCTCCTGACTGGCGCGCTTGCCATCAACGCCGTCGTCAGCTTCTGTCTGCCCTGGGCAGCTTATTATGTGAGGCATGAGGAACATTTACAATAGACTTGAATTGAAAAAATCTGGCTGTTAAGTGACCACTAGCCTAATACCATCTGCAGCATACTTCCTCATATGAAGGAATAACATTTATTTACAAAGAAAATATACATTTATTTACAATAATTACAGATAAAAAATGTCCTCCAACGAGGAACCATGTGGGACAGTGCCCAGAAGACTGGCTGCATTCTATCTATGGATAGCTAGGCTATTCCTTTGACAGAGATAGCTGCCAGCCCTCTGGTCACCTGGAGCCTCATATTATGTGTGAAGACCCTTACCTCAGCAGTGGGCTCTTACGGGTTGATGATCATGATGATGACTTTAATTTAAAATAACATGAGCCTTAGCTTAGCAATCACAAAAGCAGTCACAATATGATAATTTATTGTTCTTTCTACATTAACGAAAGGCTCGTCTCGCATATAAGACAATACTTTGTAAACAAAACATCAGTTACAACTTCCAAATTATTATGTGATTATGATAATTATTAGTGATTGGGTTACGAAATAATCTTTTGAGATTTATCCTGATAACTTTACTTTTTGAAACAATTTCGTTAGAACACATAATTTCGAATTGTCCTTTACCAGCAACTGATGACTCATGCATGTTTTTTTTATAAATGAATATGTAAATCTTACAGGGAGGCTGGATATGCACCTTAATCTGTAGAGTGCTGCAAGGACTGAGTCAAGCGTGCATCGTCCCGAGTATGCACACATTCTTTGGTAAATGGGCACCTCTGGAAGAAAGGTCTCGGTTATCTGGGTTTGCACAAGGGGGTAAATACCAAAATTTTTGTATTCTTATTTTATATGCTTTCTTATTGTACCTTCTGATTGACTCTGGACTTAACATAACATTGTACCCAATAGAAGGTTGGCCTAAATATTCATTATCTTCGCACGCAAAAACGTACTAAATTTTGATCTTTGTTACTCAATTACATGCCTGCCCCCCAATGGAAAGCTACATCATCTGCCCCCTAGCCAAGTGGCATTGCACAATCTAATCGAATGTTCTTATAGATTGACATGTATGGGATTGACATTAGCATTAACGCTCGGTGGCAAGTGCTTATGTAAATCTTATACTTGTCAATCTAAAAGAACATTCGGTTAGATTGTGTAATGCCACTTAGCTACGGGGGCCGAACTGAAAAAAGTTAAGTTAAGTCGGAGAAAGTGAGCAAACGAAATTAATTACTATTTCAAGGCTTAACCGCTTAACCGCTTAACCGCTGTCCGAGAAATAGTTTGCATGTTGAGGTTCGACGTCAGCATTGCGGTTGAAGTCGTAAAGAAAAACAAGCAATTAATAACCTATAAATTTTAGGTCAAGCTATCGGTGCAGTTCTGGGTTTACCAATAACGGGTTTCCTGGCCTCCTCTCCGCTGGGCTGGCCCGGAATCTTCCGCTTCTACGGGCTGCTGTCAGGTGGCGTGGCGGTGCTGGCCTTCTTCATGATTGCAGACTCCCCTGCTGAGCACTCCAAGATATCCGAGGGGGAGAGGAGATACATTGCAATGGGATTAGGAGGAAAGGACGGAGATAAGAGAGTGAGAAAAAAAATTGTTGTCTATAAAATCGGTTTACAGCCGATAATTTGACGTGATATCGTCATAAGAAAACATTGATGAAAGTTGCATACATGAGTGGAGACAGAGATAGATGCGTCATAAGCCGAACGTTTAGGACGATCGTTCTTCTCTGCCGCTTGTTCCTTGCTCTTGCTTTGAGTCATGCTTCTCCGTGAGTGCAGCCGGCGTTCATCGATTTATAAAACACTACCACGTCAATAATAATTCTGAATTAATAGTTAGTAGGAAAGAAACAAGATTTGTACTTGCAGCCGGCGTTCATCGATTTATAAAACACTACCACGTCAATAATAATTCTGAATTAATAGTTAGTAGGAAAGAAACAAGATTTGTACTTGCAGCCGGCGTTCATCGATTTATAAAACACTACCACGTCAATAATAATTCTGAATTAATAGTTAGTAGGAAAGAAACAAGATTTGTACTTGATCTTCGTCTTTGGCTTCACCTGTTCCCGTTACGCGAGGTCGGCTTTTTTAATTATTTGGTTTTAACCATCGTCATCCTTAGGGCCTAGCTTTTGCATGTCTTTCCGGACATTTCTCATTCAGGTAGTTTGTGGTCAACCTCTCTCTCTCTCTGTTGTAGCCATGGACTTTCTCACGATGTGGTCATCGGGTCTGCGTCTAAGATGTCCGTACCACCTTAGCCCGGACTCTTAACATAACAAGATTTGTTCTTGATGAGAATGATAATTACAGCAGCGTCAGTATTCACAGCAGCGACCAATAAATATATTTGAATCTTCTTTTAGTTTAGTAAGAATTATTCTGAGGAAATATCAAGGAGTTGAAAGTAAATAGGACAGTTTTTCAGTATCGCAACATAAGTTAATGAGGCTGTTACCTCACCTTTTCAATACTGAAAATCAATTTCTAAAACATTTTTATCAAAACACTTACAGAAACACCTGCCAGTACCTTGGAAGAAGATCCTGACCAGCCGGGGCATGATGGCGATTTCGGTGGCCCACGTTGGGCAAACTTGGGGACAGCTCACGCTCTTCTCAGAGGTCCCCGCCTTCATGGACAAAGTCATGGGGGTCAACTTAAAAGCGGTGAGACTTTTTCTTACTCCTTTATTTTATACATAAGCTACAAAACAGGGGAAATTTGTTGTTAAAATTGCCTGGTTTCCTTTTATACATTATTTGGATCATCATCAATCATCAGTGCCAACTACGTAACCGCGTACTTCTGGGCTTTACTCTTATTGGCTGCTGAGTCTACCATGCAGTCACTTGAAGTGACGGTATTTCTTACGTAAACTTTATACAATAATACAATAGCAAATTTACAAAAGCTCAACCATCTACTAATCTACTTTATGACGATGTGGAGTAGCAATAATGCAGTAAATAAGGAAGTTATTGTTGTGTTAGTTTAATCGTCGTCTCAATAGGGCAATAAACTTGACACCACAATAAAACTTTATTGTTTTGTTCACTGTTAACAATGCCTTTAGATCCGTTTACAAAGTGAGATGAATTGATATTAAATATTTAATTTTTACCGGTGTATGATGAAAGGTATCTTTAAATTTTATTTGTTTTTCCCAGCTTAAAAAAAGTACGTAGTAAGTAAGTAGTAAGTACTCTTAGATATGTAACCCAATTTAGTAATATGTAACAATTGATTAAAAGAATATTGTGTTGAGGAGTTTCTTGCCCCACTTCTTCTCCTCAACCATACATGCTGAAGCGGTGGAGTTGAAATGACGTTCAATAAGTGGACTTGTAAGTTCCTATTTTGAATAAAACATTTTGACTTTTGACTTTTAGAATTTTCTCTTTTGTCAATTTGCATTATGCATACCCAATTAAATACTGTTGTTCCTAAATTATTAATTATGTTTAAAAACCACTTATTTTTACTGCTTTTGTATGTTTTTTTTGTTACAATGGACTTTTTTGGTCAAGTATTTTTTATTAATTTTTCTTACTATATTTAATATTTTTCTATTTATAAATTTCGCACACAGAATGGTTTGTTGACGGCTCTCCCTTTCCTTATGATGTGGTTCACCAACTTCTTCTACAACTGGTTCACCGACATGGTCATTGTCAAGAAGATTCTCAGCCCGACCAACGCTAGGAAAATGGCCAACTCCTTGGGTAATTGAATCTTTTATTTTTTCTTATAATAGTTTCTTGTTGTTCCTGAATCGATGTTTGTGGTGAAAATAACACACTATCCGAGTTATGGATTTACCATTTTTAATTTTTTAGCTTTTTATTACCGTCAGGCCTGTTGGGTCAGTTGGTGCCCTGGTAACCCTGGCAGGCTCTGCTGTATAGTCGAATATTGTAGGTGCAATGCAATTACCGCCTGAAGCTAACATTTGTGTACATGCACTTGTATGTTGGCTTCGTCTAAATTCTCACCAACTTCGGAGTTTAATCGTGTAACACATTTATTTATTTATTATTTACATGTTCCTATTATTTCAACTTTCCTATCGCAGGTTGCGTCCCTCCAGCCATCGGTCTGATCATACTGGCGTACGCACCAAAGAACATTTACGTGATGGAGGTCATTCTCGTCGTCATTGGCTCTTTCACCATCGCTACGCATGTTGGATGTATGGTTAGTGGATCACTATACTTATATTATAATTTTTTACTCAACTCTCATGTCTCGCTCAACGGAGCTGCACATAGATATTCACTTTTTGCAAGAAATAGTTTTAAGTGGTACAAAAGGAAATAAATTTTTATCTCGATAAAACGTTTAAAGAGACCCACAAGATATAATTCAAAGTCCATATCAGGCGTGGCTGCCTTGTTGTGATGTTTCATGGAACAATACTATATTAATGAAATATGTAAATTTGACAAATCTTGAGTTTTACTATAATACGAGCTTTCTATACAAAGAGATTTAAATATAATAGGGTGTAGCGACACTACATAGAACGCGCCAATAGAAGGCCGAGTTACATAGAACGCGCCAATAGACGGCAGAGTTCTAAACCGCGCTATCGGAGTTTTCTAATAAGTTTGTATAAATACAACTGTCCAACATCAACCGTAGGACCGCGGTCCCCAGGCACGATCACCTCGCCTGGCGGAAGATCTTCCCTTTTCACGATGGAGGAGTATTCCACCTCCTCTCCTCCATAAGGGCATAGAGACGGCATTGGGAATATTTTCATACAAAATTTTGAAGCCTAAGCGTCATGTCCTTGTCATGTCAGTTAGTATGAACGCGAGCTGTCCAGAGTTGGAAAAAAAACCTGTTTTTTTTTAAAAGAACTACAAAACATTGTGTTTCTTTTTTGTCAAAAAAAAAAAACATGTTTTGATCTTTTTTTTTATAATGTTGAAATTGACATGTTTTAATCATGTTTTAATCACGTTTAAAACATAGTTTAAAACACTTCTTGTTATAAAAAGAAATACAAAAGACAACAATATAAGAGGTTTTTATAGTGAAGTGAAACACCAATAAATCTAATAAATCAGAAGTATTTATTGTAATAATTTTTAACTACTAATCTTTACTTTAGGAAAATCAAAAATCAACATGTTTCATTTCACCTTCCATCTATATATCTATCCTACTCTACTTATTCTTCGTCAGCTACATCATACATCTAAGTCGTCCAACTCGTCCACAGTTAATTTTTCTTTCGGATTGAGCGCTCTCATGATCGTGACACAACCTCAAATATATTGCAAAATTTCCAAAAAAAACTGTATGAAATAAATGAATAAGTGTAAGTAGGTATATGTTTTTTTATGTATGTTTTAAACGTGTTTAAAACAAAATGTTGTAAAACATGTTTTAAATAGGTTTGTTTTTTTTTCAGTGTTTTAAACAATGATTTAAACACTTGTTCTAAACAATTGTTTAAAACATTGCCAACTCTGGAGCTGTCATTCGGTCGAAATTGTACTAGACTAATTCCACTTGGAATAACTTTTGACTTCAAATTTTCCTCGCTTTGTCCCCTCTATGCCCTATTATATTTAAATCTCTTTGTTTCTATATTTAAAACTAGGGAAGGGCCCCCACCTTCGTTTTATTTAAAAAAATGTATCTTCTAAGGCCAGCAAGATATAAAAATGAAAATTGATGTTGAAGTTCCAGTTTTAACTCGTAAAATTGTAATTGAAAAAATTGTTGAGCCTTCTATAACCTATTCGAAACAAACTTTCAAACAGCAGTTTTCACTTCAATTTAAAATTGAATCTAGTTTAATTAGTTTACAATATAGTTTACTACCATTACATTATATAGATATACTAGCGACCCGCCCCGGCTTCGCACGGGTGCAATGCTGAATTTTCTTTGCTATAAACCTCGCGGAGCCCTAGACCTTTCCAACGAATGCAAAACCATGGAAATCGGTTCGTCAGTTCTGGAGTTAAATCGTCAGGAAGGAAAACCCGACTTATTTTTATATAGTAGATTTAAGTAGTATTGTAATTTTTTAAATATTTATGTGTTATCCATAATTATAGTTTAGTTTGTGAATATTATATGTGTATTCTGACAAAAATATATATATTTGCTCAATTTAAAATTTGAGAGAAACTTTTTACGACTTACTACCTAATATATTAGTAGATATATACATATGCAATAACATCATGAGAGCTAGTAGTTTATATCTAGCCAATAAATAAGGGTTACAAATTTATCTCCTTGAAATATGTCTTTGCGTGAACCGCTTTTCCGCTAAAGGACCTAAGGGCTGGTTTGTCCGTTGAGAAAGTGTGTTTGTCCGATAAGGGCTAACTTATAGACTCGCTGCTTTATCTTAGCACGTTACGGACCTTTTTCATTGGAGACGGGGGGTATTTACTTCTACCAAGGGACAGACCAAATGACGAATTCGCAGGAGAGTGCGCGCTTACGGTGGCTATAAAGCTTTTGATAATAATATTGTATTTTTCCACAACAAAACTGAAGCAACAACTTCCATTACTATTTTTATAATAATCATACTAAATCCTAAATAAATAAACGCTTTACATTTAGCAAAAAATCCAACTACATTTACGTATAACACTGAATGAATAAGTCTATTATTTAGCAGTATAAGTTTTAAGTGTAGTTTTCTTTTACCTACAGAAATAAATTAATTTCTACTTTACTATAACTATTACTTTTTTTGTACATTATTATCACTAGCTCGACGGTGAAGGAAAACATCGTGAGGAAACCCGAAGGTCTCAGAATTAATTCTGAAACATGTGTAAACAGAACCGTTCCGGCGATGGGTTCACCACCTATCACGTTTAGGGGTCCAATGTATCTCCTGAAATTTGGGTATATCCAGTAATGGAATACCTCTGCCTACCCCCTCGGGGGTGAAAGGCGTGAGATTATTTATTTATTTATTTTTATCTTTTTACTATTTTTTTTCCTTTTTTTTTTAGTTAGATATTTTATATGTATGTTAGTTGTAATGTATATATAATATGGGCCTCTGTTTATGTTATTTAAGATCTATTAATGTAAATATTGCCTGAAATAAAGATTTATTATTATTGTTATTATTATTATGCAGGTGAACCACATTGATATATCTCCGAACTTCGCGGGCCCCATGATGAGTGTCAGCAACTGCGTGTCGAACCTGGTGGGCTCGCAGGCGCCTCTCTTGGCCGGGTTCCTGCTCACTGATGTGGTGAGTATCGTACTTAACAGCAGATCTTTTAAACGTCTTCAAAAAAGAAGGAGCTTTCTCAATTCGACAGTGTATGTATAATAGTTTTATGTGTGTTCGCGGATAACTTCGTTGATGATTCATTTTGTGTTAGAAAGGAGATATCCCAAAGGTAGTACCATGATAAAGAAACTAGGATCGGATGATGGCATCCCATATAAATCGAGGGGAACCTTCGAAAATCGTAGTGGTGACTACTTTTGCTGGTTCTTTTTTACTTTCCTGTTTAAAGTGGGTTTTTTTAGAGTTACAACTCCAAGGAACCCTATAGCTAAGCAAAAACCATAATATGTCTGTCCTACCTTTAAATTTCCTAATAATTAAAAATGTTATACAAATACGTCTAGAAACTGGCAAAATTGGTGGAATATAGTCCAAGTATGAGTCGGACCCACGTAAATGATCCCTTAATTGAAAGCAAGAATTTTAGTAAATACGTAACACAAACATGTTTTGTTTGTACTCTCAATAAGAAAGTGCGACTAGGATTAAGATATTTTTTATTTATGGGTATCATCTCAGTCAAGGACAAAACTCTAATCTGTTTTAAATCTGAAGCAAAATACCTTCTTACACTCAAGAGATCTAGTAAAAAAGAGCTAAGAATTTTTTTCTGGTACGTATCACAAACACAGTGATTTCTGTAGCTTAGCCCCCCTAGACAAATGGCATTTCACAATCTAATCGAATGTTCTTTTAGATTGACACGTATGGGATTGACATAAGCACTTGCCAACGAGCGCTAACCCTAATATCAATCCTATACATGCCAATCTATAAGAAAATTCGATTAGATTGTACAATGCCACTTGGCTAGGGGGGCAGGTGTCTGCATCTAATACGCTGGACCGCAAAGAAAAAGGGCCGGTTAGGAATCTTTAATATACTTAAAAGTAGCTGACCCAGCTTTATGAAATAAAGACTACATTAAAGAAAATTTAATGCCACATAAAATAATATATAAAACCTTTTTATTTATTTTTGATAATTGTATAAAAAACTTTAAATGTAAAATAATTGTCGTTTTTTTTATTTAGTACCAATTCAATTAAATAATTTTATTTCTAAACCAATTCTTTATCCAAACAGACGAGTGAATACGACTGGAGAAAAGTATTCTTCGCCGCCGCTGGGATCTACTTGATAACAAACACGGTGTACGTGATCTTCGGAACTGCTGAGACAGCTGAATGGAATAATCCACCTGAAGAACCTATATCTGACGCCGAGGAAGGACCTGAAGCTGAACCGATGATGAAGAAGAAAGGACATGACAGTGATATCAAGAATAATACATAGTATAATGTTTTTGAAGGCATCGTTGAAGATAGTTGTCGGCTTGGTGACATCAGAGAAATTCCAAACCAAATATTATGAGGAGCACTAAAATTTTTGATGACCAAAAGACGACAAGAAACATCTTCATTTGGACGTCTAATATTAAGTTGATATAAATAGGATGATGTTAGTAAGTGTATTATTTAGTACGGAAGATTTAAGAAGAATGAAAGTATCGAGACAACCGATCACGGACCTCAATTTCAATATAGTATTATTGAAAATTAAATGAAATGTTACAGTTGTTGTATCTATTGAAAGACTAATAATTCAATAAGGCGATGCTCACAATAGGATAGTTAAGCATAGTAAGAATTTGTATAAAACCGCTCAAAGAGCACACATCTAGAAGAGTCGTGAGTATTTTAACAGCGTCATATCTATGGAGACTTAACGTAGTTTTATAAAACCAATCAACGTGCAGACGGTATGTAAATATAAAGATGTTTTAGTTCTTAATTATCTTAGTTTTATCATTAAATGGGTGCGATGATATGAGTTGTGTAATCAAACATGATATCGTCTCGCAGAGGAAAACGCGGGGAATACGACATCCTGTGGCTAATATGTAATCTGCAACAATCTTCCAACTAAATTCTGACGCACGTGTCAGGCCGCAGTAGAGTGGAATGGAGGAGTTAGACATACGTCATGGTCTCTCAATATAGACAATAAGTGATTTTTCTGATTGCTTCTTGATCTGAGTTTGATGATGACGAAATGATTAAAAAATAATATGACTTTAGAGGTTTAACTTTTTGATATTATATTTATGAAAAGTTTATAATCTTCAGTCACTCACATGTATACATACGTACACACATAATCTCACGCCTTATATCCCCGAAGGGGTAGGCAGAGGTATTCCATTTCTGGATATACCCACTTTTCACCCGATATTCTTTGGACTCCCAAACGTGATAGGTGGTAAGCCCATCGCCGGTCTGTTACACATGTCTCAGAATTAATTCTGGAACCTGTGGGTTTCCTCACGGTGTTTTCCTTCACCGTCGAGCTAGTGATAAATATGTACGTAAGTTTTGAAAAACTTTTTTCGAACCCGATTTTCATCATGTGAAACAGGTCCTTTAACCGTAAGGCTATCACTGCTCACATGTATACAATCTGTAATTCTAACAAACAACTAAATGTACGAAGTTCATTATTCAAAATATTATGGTTATTCATTGGTTACATAATTGGTTCTAAGGCACATGTTTTAATAACTCAGTTTGGCTTACCACCTGTTACGTAAGAAAAACCTAAACAGTGACGCGCACCTACGGAAAGTAACTTGTTCTTAGAATTATTAAAAACTAGCGACCCGCCCCGGCTTTGCACGGGTACAATAGTTATACTAAAACCTTCCTCTTGAATCACTCTATCTATTAAAAAAAAATTCATCAAAATCCGTTGCGTAGTTTTAAAGATTTAAGCATACAAAGGGACATAGGGACATAAGGACATAGTGATATAAGGACAGAGAAAGCGACTTTGTTTTATACTATGTAGTGATATACATTGTGTTTATTAATATAAGAATATGATTATGTTGTTACTTTTCAAACAATAAAAATAAATTAAGAGTAAAAAATATTTTTTAAAACAAGCTTTTATTTTAATGCGCTAAAAAGAATAAAATAAAGTTTTCCATTAAAACTTTGACTATCCTTAAACGTCATTACACAATTTACTATGTAATAAAAGCTTGTCGCGAGATTTAAGTACTCATATTTAAGTAAAAGAATTTTCTTTTCAGACTAAGTAAATATAAGTTTAAGAAAAAAAATAATTCAATCAGTTATAAGTAGTTATTAATATATTTACTATATGAGTAGATATATCTCGCGACAAGCTTTTATTACATAGTAAATTGTGTAATGACGTTTAAGGATAGTCAGTTTTAATGGAAAACTTTATTTTTTACTTTTTAGTTGGATTTAGAATGACGTCACATGGCTAACCATGCATATATACAAAAGTACTCGTAAAGACAAATCATACGAGCCCAAACTCGATGTGGTTGTGTCGTTTAATTACCTAGTTCCCATAGCCATCTTCCAGCTCCATCATCAGACCCTGGTTACCATCTAATGCCAAAGTACTCGTCAAGACGAATCATACGAGCCCAAACTCGATGGGATTATGTCGTTTAATTACTGAGTTCCTATGGCCATCTTCCAGCTCCATCATCAGACCCTGGTTACCATCGAGTATCAAAGTACTCGTAAAGACGAATCATACGAGCCTAAACTCGATGGGATTATGTCGTTTAATTACTGAGTTCCTATGGCCATCTTCCAGCTCCATCATCAGACCCTGGTTACCATCTAGTATCAAAGTACTCGTAAAGACAAATCATACGAGCCCAAATTCGATGGGGTTGTGTTGTTTAATTACCTAGTTCCCATAACCATCTTCCAGCTCCATCATCAGACCCTGGTTACCATCTAGTATTAAAGTACTCGTCAAGACGAATCATACGAGCCCAAACTCGAGGGGTTTACGAGTAGTCATTGAGGAGTTGCCACATCCACCTCCTGGCTCCATCATCAGATCAGCTCGGTGGTGCCATAATATTGCATTGTCACCAAACTTACATAAGTATACCAAATTTCAGCTCAATCGGTTGAAGATATCTGCTTCAAAATTGAGTTGCAAGATTCCACCCGAACATACATAGTTACATACATACATTGCAAGTTAAATAAAAGAGGGACCTCCTGTCTTGAGTGCCTTCATTGTATCATAACAAGAGTATTCCATCAATACTTAATAGTATATTTTATATCGAGGGACTAAACGAAGCCATTATATACCAGAGGTGGTTTGACTCGCAAGCTCGGGAGTCATGAAACCGAGGGTATATTAAGTTGGCGTTTAGTCTCGAGGTGGAAACTGTACTTTTCACTTTGAGTGCGAGAAAAATTGTCAATTTAGTACAAATTTATTTAAAACCCAACAAATTTACACTCGACAAAAATTCTGAAATTTTCGCGGTCAGTTTTTTCTTCTAAACCTGTCAGGCTGTCACAGATTAACAAAGAGATTTAAATCTCTTTGCAGGTAAACAATTTAAAACACATGGCGCCACCTTTCGCGGAAAAACCATGGAACTAAAACTCTTCACATTTTCGCAATGAAGATGGTCCACACTCTACAGATATTTACTGGCTGTTTGAGGTTGTCTTTTTCTCATTAAGGAAATTAAAAAAAAAATTACTTTATACTCCCTAGGGACTAAAGTGGTCATCAAAATTATAACAAACTAAGTAGAGTATTTGTACAAACCAAGAAATTGTACCAACTGTTTATAATTTATTACCATAAGTTACAGAAACCATTAGAAATTATGAGCAAACTAAGAACATTGACAGATATTTAATCAAATACCTTAAATTTAAGCAATTGGTAGGAAGTTTCCGTACCAAACAATCTTGAGCGGCTTAGAATTTCAAATTTAGGATTTCCTTTACAAAGGTATCTAACCTGAGCAATATATAAGCGTTGTTTACCTTATTGAGAAGGGTTCGTTCCTGGAGGGTGTCGGATTACGGGCATGTCTTATCGTTCTAATCAGCGGGATTGATGAATTGTGCGAAAACGGAGCTTGTCGCGTCAATCTTCGTTAGACCTCACCCATTTGCGAGAAGACAGGACATTTCGCGGTTGTACTTGTGACATACACTAAATAATCTAACGTCTTAGCCTTGAAGGAATCGACAGATGTATTCCATTTCTTGAAAAACCCAGTTTACACTAAAATATGTTTGTGGTACACATGACTCAGAATCATTTCTAGGGCCTACTTGTTTACCTTGTTTTTCTATATAAAGAGGAAACATTTGTATGTTTCTAACGAATAAACTCAAAAACTACTGGAAAGATTTCCTAAATTCCTTCACCAATGTAAATCTGTGATATCCCTAAGTAACATAGGCTATATTATTTCAAAGTATTCCCACGGGAACGCGAACTACGCGGATAAAACCGCACGGAACAGCTATAGTACATAATCATATAAATCTCAATGCCGTACGTCTGCACATTAGCAGTGCGTGTAATAGGTACGTGTAATAGGTGCGTGTAATAGTAGTAATGTTTTCTACTCTGCTCTTTTGTCTTGCTTTCTTTTCTTGGAGATCTTAACTCTTAATGGAAGAAAATAGCTTACAATAGCACTTTCAGTAATACCACAGAATAAGTAATACTACGTACAGAAGGTTCTCTGTTTAGGTACTTCAAACAAATTCCCTGTTTAGGTACTTCAAACGTACCTAAATGTGGCCATCTCTTTCTATCGCATGCAACGCGCTCTTTCGGAGGCGGAGCCTTAGATCTAGGGTTGCCGGCAGCTCGACCCATTAAATTTATACGTACGTAGTTAGTATAATCGTGTATTTTACCTGCGATATTACGATTATTCTTTATTTAGGTACTAAAGACTACCCAACTAAACAAAAGCTGTGTAATTAGCCTTTAGGTTATGTTATGACTTCAAAACTGCCTGTTTCTGCAAAATGTTGGACGAAGACTGACAACTTGGTTATCTACATACATACATTATATAATGTAAAGAAAATAGTTTATTAAAATTCAATATCTATACAACCAATGCGCGGCAACCATTATTAGACCGCCGGGTGGCGGCCGGCCGCATGTAATGGGGAGTTTTCGGTGACAGCTGTCACTTGAGTATTCAAAGGTGTCAAAAGATGGTGTTGATAAGCCTTGGGTTTTTTTTTACCTAATCTATGGTCGCAAGAATTTGTCAAACAAAAAAAAAACAATCTGAATTTTTATCAAAATGGTTACGTACTCATTGTCTTGTATTTTATTTATTGTTCTGTTTGTACATCGTTTACGAGTGGTTTGTTTTACAACAAAAGATCCGAATCCACGATAAACAAAAACTCAGTCTCCTTCATCTGCGAAAATGCGTGGACCATGTATAGTGTATGGGTGTAAAATACGGAGGAACCGAAGCTCGACTCGACGCACTAGGAATTTAGGTACCTAAAACAAGATCTGTTTTATTGCGTTGCCTGCTAACGCGTTACACTCACACACAACACAACAACGGCACATGACATGACGGACGAATGTGTCACGTAAAGCGACACATCAGTGTTGCCAATTTCTAATTTACAATGTTGATCAGCGCCATCTAGTCCAATTTTAAGAATGTCATTGAAAATTCCTCATTGTAGCAGCGCGATGACGTCACGCAGTGTGCCTCCCCTGGTAATACTATGTACCTTATCTACTAATATCTTATCTCACATCTCGTCTACATTAGTCATGACAGCTTGGCCCAGTTCAATACAGCAATTTGTCATCATTACCTGATAACGTCAGACCTCACGTACGGCAATCGTATCTCACGCGACATCGGCAGTTATAGTGTGTAATTAAATACCACTTTTGTCATTAATTTGTGTTGCATGTATTAATTAATATTGCAAAAAATGTTGTTCAAGTGTGCCCGATAGAATGGACTTTTGTGGGAGAAAAAAATATGAAACTCACAGTTTATTAAAACACTTTTTCATAAATTTGCTAGGTAATACACCAATGATAATCGTAAACTGAGGTACATGCGTTATAAGTCTTCAATATCAGACCCGAAGTATAGTATATACTATATATTATAGACATATCTAGGGAAGTAAACTAAGAAATGTCTCAGATCACATGTTTGTCGACTCAGATTACATGTTATCTGAGTCGACAAACATGTGATATGATCTACACCATAAACACAGAAAATACCGGGACATGTACTTAATAGTCACAAAATATTTTCTCCATATCTTCACTACTTACCATTGAGACAACGCTTGAAAAGGGGCCATCGTAAACTACCATTCATGAAAAAGACCATAAAAAATCTAATCCGGAAAGCTTGGCTAGTGCGTGCTGATGTCCGGAATATCCGGTGTCGAGCCGCTGCACATTACCGTGAATGGGTTGCGTTGCGGGTCGCCATTAATCTATCGTCGCCTCTGACGTTTGAGTCCATTGATGTATAAAGAAATAACTTTCCAGTAGATGAGTTATATATCCCCGTTTGTTTGAAAACAGCGTCGATAGTCGAAGAAATATGAACCAAGATTGGGTAGTTGACTGCCTTAAATTAGTGATACTTGATAACTTTTGTCAAAAATCACCTTTTAAAGAAAGTGTACTAAAAACTAAAAAAAAATTGTATTTCGTTGCGTCAGGTTTTTTATGGTTTTATCTGATACCGGATTTAATTGTAAAATCGAGATATATTTTCAAAGGTGTTTGTTTTGATATGATTTCTCTCAAATTAAGTTATATATAGTCAACCATGGTATAACCTAAAAATGAATGGCAATAAGTGAACTTTAGAGCAAATTTTCTCCAGCACAGCATCATACGAAAATGAAAAATAATCATGTTTTAACCTCATCATTATTAGGTATTTCTGTATTTTGACATATGCTCACGCCTTTTTCCCGAAGGGGTAGGCAGAGACAACAGCCCGCCACCTGCTACGATCCTGGCATACCTCACGTGCCTCATCCACATCCATCAATCGGTTCATACAAGCTCGTATTTTGAATAGATAAAAATTTAATTTATAAAAATCAAACTAAATAATGTAGGGAAATATTGCTTGGAAGTTCCTCGCACCGCTACCTTTACTCATCTATATCACATTCTAAAGTGGAATACCTAATAGTATTGAAATTCAATAACTATATTCCACATTACAAAAAACATTTGATTCATGTCGATACTCCTCTCTCAGATAAATTAGTTTCAACTCGAAAAGACTCAACGTGCATTTGTTTTAAAACTTTTTAGTTCTTAGAAGTAAGCTTAATTCATTATCTCTTGGTAGCTACATCGATGGTTGAAGGTCGTAATCTATCGCGTTCGATGACGTTCGGCTCATTCACAACGTGCCAATTACACCGGGACACAGCTTGTGCGTTATTAGACGGATCAGAACAATCGGCGTTGAAAATAAATAAGTTTTTTATTTAACCTGCCCTCTAGCCACGATCGCTTGCATCTATATAAGACAGTGTGATGATTTTCATATTTTTCTCATAGATACGATAGTTTGTCTGAATTTGATAATACAAAAAGATGGTTACGGTAGTGTATTTTCTATACATATAATAAAACATAATAATAATCTCACGTATTTCATCCCCGAGGGGGTAAGCAGAGGTATTCCATTACTAGAAATACCCACATTTCACGAGATAATATTGGACCCCTAAACGTGATAGGTGGTGAGCCCATCGCCGGACCGGGTCTGTTACACATCCCAAATAGTATTTTTTTGTCCAATGTGGTTCTAACGTGATTAGGCTACAGGAGGTTTCGCAATTGGCCCAGCTTAAGATTATGCAACTTCGCTTTTGGTATTGATATTTTTTTTGTGGATAAAAGAGGTACATAAAAGGGACTATTTACCAACATATCAAAGCGCGGAGAGCAATCGTTTTCGAGTTTTTTTTTTTAATTAAAAATAACCTCGAAAAAAAAACTGTACAAATTAAACGCGATCACTTATGTCAAACGTCAATGCGTTTTGTTTCTCCTATGTTAAACGTCAATGCGTTTTGTTTCGTCTATTCCAAATGTCAAATTTGTTCGTGAATGCGTCATAGTCTATGGTTTTTTGATAAATAATGAAAAAAGTGTTGCTGGAACGTAATTTGTGGTAGATGTCATCCGCCATTTTGTAGGTCATTCACAGCTTGGATCTTGGATTATCGGTACCTACATCGGGTGCTCTGTGTTTTCCGTGTGATCTCTGTGAATTGTTCTGTGCTTGAATCATGTCTTCGTCTGATTCAACCGATCTACCGATAGTGTGTGTTGTAGTGATGCCGGTGTTAGACTCTTATGAGCCGCCGGCTCTTTTGGGGAGTGCTGTGGTGTCGGTGTTGGGCTCTCAGGAGCCACCGGCTCCATCAGGATCAGGATGTACTCGTGTACATGAGCGAGTTCATCTTTATTCAGAGGAAGATCTGAATATGTGGAATATGGAGCGCCTACTAGGTATGTTAAAAGTAGTTTGTATCACATAGGATTTCTCTTATCTACTCACCCATTTTACATAATAATAATAATACTAGCAGGGCCCCGCGGTTTCACCCGCGTAGTTCCCGTTCCCTTGGGAATACGGGGATAAAATATAGCCTATGTGTTATTCTGATGTATAAGCTATATAACTGTAAAGTTTCATCAAAATCCGTTCAGTAGTTTTTGCGTGAAAGAGGAACAAACATACATCCATACATCCAGACATCCATCCAAACAAACTTTCGCATTTATAATATTAGTAGGAAGTAGGATATTAGTAGGATAATAATATAATCTCACGCCTTTTTTATCCCCGAGGGGGTAGGCAGAGGTATTCAATTACTGTATATACCCACATTTCAAGAGATATGGACCCTTAAACGTGATAGGTGGTGAGCCATTGGTGAACCCATCGCCGGCCCGGGTCTGTTTACACACGTCTCCTTATTAATTCTGAGACCTGCGGGTTTCCTCACGATGTTTTCCTTCACCGTCGAGCTAGTGATAAATACGTACGTAAGTTTATGAAAAACTCATTGGTACATGCCAGGATTCGAACCCGAGCCTCACTGCTTTTCGGCCGGCTCTTTAACCGTTCGGGCTATCACTGCTCTCTTTTATTTTACATTTTCATTCCTGAAATTATTAGTGTACCTACTTATGACACTTTCTAAACTGTGATTTTATATTTTTCAGCTGAACTGGGAACAGCTGAGCTATGCATGGTGTTTAGTGAAGAACGGGGATTGATTCTATCGTCAAAAACCTGCAGGCATCATCGTAGTGTCATGACCGTTTTAACAACAAGGGGACTTGTGGGTTCATTGTGCAAGACTAAGAGGTGTAAGAGCAGATTTGTATCCAGGGCTAGGGGTACATGGTTTGAAAACGCAAGATTGCTCCTGCCCTTTGAGTATTAAACCAACTGGAGACGCCACTGACAGGCGTTCCCTTCTGCCAAATAAAGTGTCGGTCAACGATCATACCTGTTATATACAACTAGTTTTTTTGAGTTCACGGAGTGCTCGTATTTTTAAATGTATTTGTGTCCATATACTTCAAGCTGTTGTTTAATTGTTTTGTCAATAAATGCGTTTGTTTTAACATTATTTCTGTGCGTTTCCTCGTCCCCCGCGCAGAAATTGGCAGACTTTTTTGCAAAGAAACTAGTGCGCGTGACGCGTCCTGTTGGTTTGATACTCAAAGCCCCTGCCTCAAATATATAAAGTGACGTATTCCTATGCTCGACGACTTCGATTATTACCAAGCCAGAATAGAGTGCAGTTTTAAGGCTCTGGGTGTTGCCATTTCAGAGGGCACACTGGTACAGTTACTGTAGAGAAACCATTGTGGTCTAGAAAATCAGCCTCAGAAGCCGAAAATTGGTGGACGTGGCAAAGTTGTGTAGATAGACGAAAGCAAATTTTTTTTTACCAGTTTATTTTATTTCTGGTCTTGTTTTTTGTTTCGTGTCTAATAAATTTATTTTCTTTCTTTCTTTCTTTTCTTTCTTTCTTTCAAATTTGGAAAAAGAAAATATAACAAGGGAAGACGCATTGAAGGCCACTGGTTGTTGGGGATGATAGACGATGAAAGCAACGAGTTACGTTTAGAAGCGTGTCCCAATAATGTAAGGCCGGCAGAGAAAAAACATAGCGGAAGGTTCCACGATTCACACTGACTATACTGGCGTGCGTACGACTCTCTGCCGACCCATGGATGTATACATAAAAAAGTTAATCATAGTGATCCAGACAATCCATTTATTGCGGAGGATGGGACACACACCCAACACATTGAAAGCCAGTGGCGAAATTTGAAAAGAAGATTCCACAAAGTAAATTACAAAGAAAACTTTGAAGATTGGTTAATCGAATATTTATGGAGATTAGAGAGTAAACGTAATCACCTAGATACTTATAAAGAATTGTTAAAAGCAATAAAATATGTATATAAAATCGAATTTTTGGCTTTATTTCATATCCCCAATATGTAGCGCTAGGTTAGGTTAGGTTTTTCTTGTGACCCTCATGAGCGTGCCGCGGTAGCGGCCGGCGAGGTGCCAGGGCCGAAATGTCCCCAGGTCACTTGTATAAGGCAGAATACGAAAACTAAGTTATGATTACATAACCTCACTTTTTTGTTTTTTTTTTCAATTTCTTCAATACTATTAGAGAGGTAGATTACCCCTCACTCATTAAGTCGCGTAAAACGCAAACTATTGAGGCTACAAACTGTGTACAAGAATTATAATTATATGTACAATACCAATACATATTATATTATAAGGTCTTCTAATTTTAACATTATAATTACTCTTAATTTTAAGAGTAGGTACAAAGGTGTACCCCAGATAATAGTACATTATGGTACAAGTGAGTAAAGTTGGTGATTACCGCTGAGGCGCCATTGAGACCCGAGCCGTAGGCGAGGGTCATAAGAGAGCCGAGGACGGTAATCATCAATACACACGTGTATCATACGACGTTTTTCAACACACTTGTGAATAAATAATACTAAAAAATCATTTTAAAATAATCATTCGCAATGGCGGGGAAAATTAATTGGTTTTCCAATTTTTTATTTATATAATTTGGAAAAGGCAAAAGGATCTAGGCCCATACAGCCTCGTTTTCCTATGCGCTCGCATCTTACAATGGCGATCGGCCATGGACTAAAAAAATTAGGTTTCTTTTTCTTTGGTTTGTCGTGGATAGCGTTTTAGCCACGTACAAAATGGGGTATTTAAAGTTTTTACAGAGAAAACCAAAGTTATATTTGAGTGAAAGTTTTGTTTATTAAACACGTACAAGTTGAAATGATCTATTTAAATACGAAGTTGCATGAAATGAGCAAGCCATATTTGTGTATTAATTTATTAGTACGATTGAATACGATCTTTTTTGTATCGAAACTTTTTTAAGAACAAAGCAACTCTAGCAACAAAATTGAAAAAAAAAATCTATAACTCACTAGTGAATAATAGCAAACAAAAAGTCTCAGTTTGATTATAGGTGTCATTATGTGCCTAATTGCAGTGAAATTAGAGCCACTTTATGAGCAAGTGTGTTGAAAAGAAAATTAACATAAAAAGAGAAGATAATGTTATTTTTTTTTCTTGTTCTTTTCTAACAAAAAATTTTTAAACATACTTTGCAGAAACCCTCATTACCACACTAAAACGCCACGTTTGCTGGCTTATAATATATTTATTTATTTTGTTATCTTCTCGCAATTTTTAATTAATTAGTGTGTATTATTTATGTACAGCGGGTTACTTTGTTTTTTGTAATAATCGATGTTATCTAGTAAAGAAAATATCCAGAAAAAAAAATAATATTAGCACTTAATTTAAAATGCCCATTTGTATTTTCCCAAATTACATACAAAATACATTACGATCCTTTTGATTTACAAATAAAAATCGGGCTATTCCACTAGTCCCTACCAGCTGTCCCTCCTGGTAGGGACAAGTGGATTTATTTTTCCACTCTTCCCTACCACGCCGTCCGTGGTTGGGATAAGTGGAATTTCATTTCCACTCTGTCCTCGTGTTAAAAAAGGAACAATTTCCTTCAAACAGTTCGATAAGTCAGATTCCGCTAGATTTCATTTATTACCCCGATAACCGCCGTGTCACGAGTGTCACGTGCTGGTTCTCCGGAGATAAACCATTTATTCTCCAGCGTGGCTTTGTTCAAAGATTAAAAATAAATTGTATTCCACCAGCTGTGCAGCATGTTGCTATGCACCACGTCTGTGCTTCTTTTGTTTCACGACCTCTCGGGAAATTAGATGTGTGTAGTAGAGATGGGTTATTTTAAAAATTTTTGATAGAAAGTTTGTGGAGAAATCTTAAAAAACCGGCCAAATCAAACCGGTCAAAAAAATATTTTGTTTTTAGTATTTGTTGTAATAATGCCAACAGAAATACATAATTCTTCTAAAAAGGTTCTTGAAATACAGCCTGGTGTGGTGACAGACAGACGGACAGCGAGGTCTTAGTAATAGGGTCCCGTTTTTACCCTTTGGGTACGGAACCCTAAAAAGATATTTCATACCTACGTCATATCTAATATTCTCCATTTAGCCTGGTACCTATGAACGCGCAAATCATGTGAATTTAATTTCCAGTAGCAAGTAGTACATGGGAATTAAAAAATATTCCCTGTGAAATTTTACAGGTGAAATCATGTTACAAAATAAGTAACTTTATCAAATGCAAATATTAAAGTAGCAAACACACCCATCCCTAGTTCTGAGAATACTTTCGCATAGGTACTGACTGATGTTATTGTTGAAGACAGGATAATGTAATGCAAACAAAAGCTTGGCTCTTTCGCATATACTTTATCTTGGAATATTTCTTGGTTTTCAACTGACTTTATAAAAGATGAGGTTATCAATTTCAACTCTATGTTTTATTTTATTTTATGTTTGCTGCCTCAGAACTTTCGAGAACCGATTTTAATGCTCCTTTTTTATTTGAAAGCTGGTGCTTCCCGTGTGGTCCCATTTTATTTTGGTCCCGTTCTGACGAGAAAATCATGTAAGTTGAAGTAAGTTTTATACTTTTTAGAGTTTTTTGTATATCATAAAGGGTGTTTCAATAAGAGTGCACTATTTTAAGTTTTGTTTTTCGTGCAAATGGCAACTGAAGTTTTACAGCTGTCACCTATGATTTTGAAGGTAAAAAATTGATTGACATACAAAAGTAGAATGTATTATCATTGTAAAAACCCATTAAAGAAAATGGAGAAAGTTACGCTAAGGTCGATTATGAACCTGAGTAGTTTCAAATTTTTTGACACATTAGGTGCCTTTCTCGACCTACAATTTCGCAAAGTTTTGCCAACCGTTTTTGGAACTTTTAAAATGCTTGTAATGGGTTTTCAGAATGATAAAACGTTGTTTTGTGTAGTGGTCCATTTTTAATAATCAGAACAAACATAGATGACGGTTGTCAAACACAGTTGCGATTTGCACAAAAAAAAAACCATTTGTGCACTCTGATCCAGACACCTTTATATCCGATGTGTATGTTTGGTATCTTAAGTATCAAGTATCTTAGCTTCAATAAGCGTCTATTGTACAAATCTACAGTCAAGAGCACGTGGAGTTAACACATTGGACTTTGTAACGTTCTTATTACAATCGCCTTAGAGGTCAGACTCGCACTACAAGTGTAAAGCTTGTGCTCTTGCTTGTAGGTAACTACATTTTCTGGAAAGAAAGTAAATTGAAAATTAGAAATGTAAATATGCTGTTAACTATTCCAACTTAGTTTGAAGTTTCTTTAAAAGCACTTTAAACGGACTCTTTAAGACTGCCAATGCCTTTTAACCTGAAGCTATTATGGTTTTTATTAATGCTGCTTGGAGCTCAAGCATTTGAAAGCGCTTTCTTTGCACCCCTACACATATAATTAACTAATTAAGAGTCGTCCCAAGTGGAGTTAAGCGTCAAATTCCATTGTTCAAAGTTGGCAAACTTAAACATCGATAAACAAAATCACGAAGTTAAACAAAGGTCGGTAAAAGTTATGGCCAAGTAAGTTTACAAAGGTCATGTTTGGGAAGGTTCCCTATTTCAAAGGTAAAAGATAAGCCAAGTAACATCAAAACCGTTTATTATGTAATACATTATGCTATGTAGGGCAAATATGAACGGGGCGAGCAAAAGACAGTGGTGACGAGATCTAGACTACACTACCATTAAACTGTACTTAGAGATCTTTAATCAGTCCAAAACAAGGTAAAATTTGGAGAATATTTAAAATTATTTACATTAGAAGTTTATTTACAAAGAATCAATGAGATTCGTAAATATCAATCGTCCTCACCGTCTTGGCTCAGTGCTCCCCCGCACGTATTTTGAATTCTCATTTAAATATCTTAACTTACTTGTTTATACATTTTATATATCAAACAGAGTCTTAACAATACAAACACGTACATGATATGTACAATTAACATCACTATTTGTCTTCGGTTATTATATTTACACAATTTACACAATCTTCTTTGAACTAAATTAGTATTTACAATTAGTTATTGCAAAGCGTTGCCGTGGCTAAGATTTTAGTGGAGTATTAATGAACCAATATATTTCAATTAATTTGGAAGCAAATATTACATTAAAATTTAGCTACAATTTTAGATAAAGGTAGGAAATGACTAGGATAGACAGTTATATTTACAGATACTTATACCTAACTCGTATCCACTGGTCTTTCAATGGCGATAGGAATATGAAAAGACTTGAATTTTGGAGTATACTATACAACTTAGATAACGTATGACTAGTTATAACTCGATGAACATTATTTAAACTATCACTGGTTCCCTCTCCCTCGCTCTACAGGAGCAGCTTTTATTCTTAAAATGATTCCTCATGGTTCCCGCGGTCGGGTGGTCACCGTTAAGAGACTTCGAAGACTTCCTTTGCTATAAAGTGTCCGCTTTTTCATTGGTTGTTTGGACCCTTGTACTCCTTACAGTATCTTGGTCGACTACGTTAATATTGTTGGGTTGTTTATCTTCTGTGATACCATTGGTTTGTTTATTTACATCTGTAGCAGGTAATGTCTTCTGATCGCCTTTGTGTGGCTCCTTCGCCATCTGGTAGGACTGTCCATTGAGTTTGATGAAGTCTGCCAACTCTGTTTGGGTGCCTTTGTCTGCGACTGCCGGCTCTAGAAAAGAAATGCAAATTAGGCTTTAACATCATATCAGATCATATCAGAAACTATTATAAGCTTAATTAAACTTCATATTTAAACAAAAGGCTCATTTCACGTACGGGTACGGTACGGGTACCTACGGCTAGCAAGTTTTATCGGTCGGAGGAGATCGGCTGCTGTTTAAATTTAGCCAATATTCACCGACGAGTTTAGAGTGCCTTGGTAACCCTTAGACTACTTTTTCATTATTGTTATAGATTTGTTTATTATTATCAGGCTAGCAGCTAACAACTGACAAAAGCTTGTATCTTGGATACTCTCAAGCTTGTTTCTTACTTTGGAAAATGTACTTTTGAATTTATTTACATTTAGTCTAGTCGTCTGTCTAGATGTCTGTATCATGGTCTGACCACTTTATGAGCAAGAAATGTCTTGTCACGGTGAATAATATTCTGATTTGGACGGTCTTTTAGTTAGGGTTTTAAAAGAAAATATACATTGATTTACAATAATTACAGACGGGTTTTATAGTCTCGTTCAAACATTCCATGAAAGTTATACAGATCATAGTGCTCAATAAGTTCTCTACGATGTAAATTGTTAAAAACATATTAATTGGTAATGAGTCTTTTCATCTAGTTAAAAGTGTGCTCCTGAACTTACTCTTCGGCGGTGCGTTGGCGATAGAGGGCGGTGGCTTGCGGCTGTAGCGGACAGGCATGATGCTCTGGCGCACGTTGCGCTCCGGCCGGATCAGGATTATGTACAGCTGGACAAAGGTTGCTCTTAAGTCTGGTTTCCACGGACCTAGTAACTAACGGACAGAGTCCGACAGCTACTCGCCCCGTGGGAACAACAGGGAGCCATATTTGTATAGACAGTCAAGTCCAAAGTGAGATAAGTAAATCGGACCATTGACGTAAGTGATTTTGTGAAAACAAGCCTCTAGTCACTATAGGCATCGCGGTGCTGCTACTTCGCAACGTTTATGTAACACTATACCTAATTCTATGGTAACGCAACCAAACCTAGAAAACTGGTGGAGACAGCTAATACTACCAGCTCCTGAAAGCTATCAGTGCTATCGTGACGTCATGCTGAGAAAAAGGAGATCAGAGAGATACCACATTTGTCTCGATATATGCGACTATGCCGTAAATTTGGTATCAGGTTGTATCTATCGATCTACATCTTCATTTAAGAGCTCCTTCACAAGGTCGCAAGTGCCACGAACTGCTGCGAACCAACAAAAGCAAGAGCAACAATGACATATCCTTTTTGAATCCATTATAAGAATCAAGTGTGCCATCCTAATCAAAGAAGGTATGTTCTGCTACCACGCTGCTGCCGCACTGCTTGCGACCTAATGTGAAGAAGCTCTAAAGGTATCGTACCTTCGGCGAGAACAGGCACACGAGCGTGACACTCGCGCTGAGCGAGATGGTGACCGCCATGCTGGTGACCCGCAGTGGCACGTGCGACGCGGTGCCGAAGTACAGCGGCACGAACGCCAGCCAGATCACGCACGTCGTGTACATCGTGAATCCTGTAAGAAAAAGTTGCATTTACTTGACGTTTCCAAGTGAAAATGACGTTTTTTCTTCATCAGGCTTTTTCTGTTTTTAATTAGGGTTGTTTGTTATAATTTTATAATCGACCGTCGACATTAAAATTGTTTCTGAGTAGTTGTCGGATTCATGGTGTTATTTGCAAGGACTTATTGATCGTCATTTTATATGGCTTTTAAGTTCTGACCAAATTTGAATATTTTTCACAAGCGTTTTTTGGGTCTTTGCATGATAATGTCCATACCAGCAGCGCGTCTCTGTGAGTTTCTTTGGTATTAGTCTTATTTTGGAGTTGCTTCAGATGTAGATATTTAAAATTGTAAGTACCTATATATCGTATTTTATCTGTGTCTCGTCGTAGCTCGTCTTTGTTACAAAAAGATTTTTAAAAAGTAAAAGGTTATATAAGTACCATTACTTCAATTCACTATCCGTTCCGTCCTAATAAGCTCTCATGGAGGCATCACTCGACGAATTGGCGCCACAATACGTTATCAACAAAGCGGCAAATTGCATTGTCTGCGATACAAAGGCCGCAAACAATACCTCCTCATTCGGGTTAATAAAACAACATCCTAGGATTTCGCACAGATTTAGCGCAATCGTTTCAGGAGAGCGTGGCGGATTACGAAGATCACAGAAGGAATCAGATTTTCGTACTCTTTTGTTTGTTTTATTTCCTTCTTTGCCTTGTTTGGAATTACGTAGGCGGATCAATGAGCTGGCTTACTACTTTTATAGGAGTTACTATTAGTAAGAAGTGATTGATGAACCTTTGCATTTCTTTAAGGAAAACAGTTATTCAATCTCTACAAAATAGCTACTTAACTATATAGGTAAATACGATCAGATGTTTCTTTGACTTTTCATGTTTTTCAATATCACAAATCAATCTTTAGAATCGATCTTGTTATTTATAGAACCCCTCCCTATTTTGAATTACAGTTTGGTTGTACTTTAATTGTAATTTTGTCCGCCTTTCACTTTTGCATTGTGTATAGAGATCCTGTTCACGTTTGAGAGACTGAAGTAATTGCTCTTTTTACGGACTACGTTTTTATGGCAAATAATCTTCTTAATTGAGCTAGGCCATTCTGGTGGTTGATGTACTGAGTCGTACGCCAGAGTGAAATCAGTATAAATGTTAACAAGTGGTTTTATGGACCAATAAAAACATTTGATTCACTTTTGACGAGTACAAAGAGCATTTCAGAACCTTTTTGTATTATAATTGTCTTTTAAGTTAGTTACATTAACGTTTGAATACAATTTCTATACAATTTATATCAAGAGTGGGTGGCACTCATAAAAATAAAACTACCTTCTTTCAGTGCAATTGGATAAAAGAGTAGCACACACAAAACTTCAACACACTTCAAAAGCCGATAAACCATTCTGCCTACAGGAGGTCCCAACAATTTATGCTCATATACCTACAAGCCTAAATTGAAAAACATTATTTATTTATTTAGGATTGCTAACAAAGCTGCCACAATGTATTGGAACATCACAATATCTGGTTAGACTTGTAAGTCTTGTAATCTGTAGATTTGTGCCACTTCACTTCAAGGCTACCACGGTAAGCAAAGGAGCATAATCAGAACCAATTACACAACGGTACATAAGTAAATAAAAAAAATAAAAAGTATGCAAGTAAAGCAAAACAAGAAGTAAATTACAATAACCAACAACTTTCAGCAGCGCTTACTAATGAGTTCTTGAATTTAAAGGCCTTGTCTGAGAACACATCAATATCTATTTCAGATTTCTTGAAAATGTTGTTGTATTTAACATTCAAAACATTTAGTTGAGTAAATACTCTAATAGGTTTTGTGATTTAACCTAAGGATAAAGCTCGCACGCTCCTCCATGTGCATCTTTAGTAGAGTGACTCGACGTAAATAATAGGTTAAAGAAACATGAAAAACTTCATCCCCAAAACTCACCAATATGCTTGCTCTCGTTGAACGCCTCGGGGATCTTCCTAGTGAGGATGGCGTAGACGGTGCAGACGACGATCAACACGATGGGGTAGAAGAAGGCGATCATGTAGGAAGCGTCCACGTACGAGTCGCACACTAGCATGTTATCCTCACGCGTAGGGTAGTGGAACATGGCGCGGGCTGGGGCAACTATCATCCATACCACCACTATCAGCACCTGAGGATCAGACATTGACAGTTGCTAAAGGGAATACCGAAGCTGAAGCGGAATACCAGTCTGAACATAGTACGAGCAGCGTTAAGACGGCGGTGAGTGAATATTAGTCATCTCAGTCTGTTACTTGGCTTTTGGTAGCTGCGTCCCTTTGCGTCCAGGAAATCGAATTTCACACCGGCAAACTTAGCTGCAACTATTTGAACAAATTTGTTCACACTTCCTCTTAGTAAGAGGAAGTGTGAGTGTGTGAGTGTGAGTCCCTCCTGGCAATTCTGAAAAAATATGTTTTGCCGGTCACATACAATAATCATGTCGATATTTTTAGTTTAGCCGCGTAACGCGACTTTGTCTCCGTTCCGGAATAAAGGTCCGTTTTTAGTACTTTAACTATCTCAATGTCAAAAATCACGACGCTTCGATGCTTTTAGCTGCCTGAAAGAAGGACCAACCAACAAACACTAATTCATCATCATCACTCCTCCATTGTCTTCCAAACTGAAAGCGGCCTGCATCCAGCTACCTTTATCAGATCATCTGGCCCTTTGCCAGTCATTCAAAAAACTTTCTGCCCTATCGACCGTCGTTCTTCGGTCTATGTGTCAGATTGTTACAGTTATAATGCAAGGATATAGTAAGCTTATCTAATGGCAACCATACCTGTATAGAAATGAGTGCAGCGCAGATAGCGAGCTGCGAGCTTGGCGAGATGAGGATAGGTCGTTTGGCGGAGTGCTTGCTGGCGTTGAAGATGCGCGCGATGCGGTTGGTCTTGGTGAGCAGCGCCGCGTACACGACCGTGAAGCAGAACCCGGTGCCAAATCTACGATAAACCAACATCCCATTATTTATTCCAATCGAAAAGTTTTTTTATATGCCCCCACCCACATGTCAAAGCCCCAAAAAGAAAGAGAGTTTTTTTTCGGAAGGTCTAAGAGAAGTTTGTCTGATGCGAAGGCCCAATGAACGAATGGTAATGCTAAGGGACTTTAATGCTTGGATGGGTGTGAAAAGGGAAATATATAAGGGAAAAGGTACGAATATACAAGGGTAAACTGGCGGGTGGGTAGAGGACAACCTAGGCGTACTTACATCGACCAGATCGGCGATGTATTAAAGAAAAGCCAGATAAAGAGTATACGAAACCGACGAGCATAAGTCGCTTGATGGATGTGGATGAAACACGAGAGATCTGCCAGATTCGTAACAAGTGGCAGTCTATTGTCTCTGCCTACCCTAATGGGAAATAGGCGTGAGATTATACAATATGTAACAGAATCAGCGCAATTCCTGAAATTAGTTTGTTCAGTATCGACTACTTATTCGATTTCAGCTATTTTTAATATGTGTTAAATTTTACCGAAAAAATAATTAGCGTAGCTGCATTTCGTGCTATTATTGATCGATATTAAAGAAAATTGGTTAGACACAATTAAAGTACGATTGCATCATTATTTTTTTTATGCTAATATACTAATTGGGGTGTATGAGGAATTGCGCTTTTTCTGTTACGCGTTGTATATGTATGTATGTAAAAGTTTTAATTCTTTGTAGGCATAGCTCCCAATTTGATTTCGATACTGTCTTTATTGAGGGGAATATATTGGCCCCGGACATTGAGATAAGCTGTGCAAGTAAAAGGGAAGCAAATGGTTTGCTACTCCATTAATTCTGCCATAGAAAACATTTGGCAGTTTTGTTTTATAGATATCGCAATCCACTGAAGAAATATTGGGCTTTTCAGAACTGGGTCAATACGAGTACTTCAGACAACAATATCATGTTTATCAACTTTTGTTAAAGTGGATCAATTGACAGCACAATATCATTAGTATTAATATCAGATATATATTATTTAACGTGATGTCAATGTATCTGTTGGAGGTCGAGTATATTAGAATCGACATTATCTTTGCCCATTAATATTGTCTGTGAATACAATGCATGTTTATTGAGGTCGTAAGTACCTAATAAATATATTGTGGGAGACAATTTTCACAAGTTCATTTAGTCCTAAACTAGGCAGTGGTTCTTTTTCTTCTTTATGTAGTTCTAGCGACCCGCCCCGGCTTCGCACGGGTGCAATGCTAAGACTAAAACCTTCCTCTTGAATCACTCTATCCATTAAAAAAACCGCATCAAAATCCGTTGCGTAGTTTTAAAGATTTAAGCATACATAGGGACTTAGGGATATAGGGATATAGGGACAGAGAAAGCGACTTTGTTTTATACTATGTAGTGATAGTATATTAATAAGGAATTGTGTCCTTATTATTGGACATGAAAAAAACAACAAGTGCGAGTTGGACTTGCTCACGAAGGGTTCCGTACCACCATGCTAAAAATCCTTTGAATTTGTAATCTATTATTTTTATGTTTTTGTGTCATCTTTATGAATGCAAGCTCTGAATATTTTAATATTTAAAGCGTTTTCCTATTGCTATTATTAAAACGTAGCAAAAAATGCCAAATAAACACTTTTCTTGTAAGGAGACCCCCCTTAAATTTTAGTTCATTAGGGTTCCGTACCTCAAAAGGAAAAAACGGAACCCTTATAGGATCACTTTGTTGTCCGTCTGTCCGTCCGTCTGTCAAGACCCTTTTTCTCAGGAACGCGTGGAGGTATGAAGCTGAAATTTATATCAATTACTCAGGTCTACTGTCCCTTGAAGCTGTGAAAAAATCAAACTTCTAAGCCAACGCAATCAAAAGATACAGCCGTTTATGCCGCAAATTTTCGACACTTGCAAGGGAATCAAAACCTACAGGGTGCTTCCCGTGAACTCAGAATCTTGAAATTTGGTACGAAGCAACGTCTTATAGCATAAATAAAGGAAAAATTACGAAAACCATAAATTTGCAAGGTTGTACGGAACCCTCGGTGCGCGAGTCAGACTCGCACTTGGCCGGTTTTTTGTTGTTGTAGGGGCAGTACATACACATTATTTTAAAATTTCAACTCTCTAGGTGCAGTTGTTACTGTAAGATACAGTCCCTGACTGACAGACGGACGGACGGATGGCCGGACAGACTGACTAACAGCGGAAGCTTAGTAGATAATAGGGTCTCGTTCGCACCCTTTGGGTAGTGAACCCTAAAAAGTAATCTTATTTTGTGGTTATTTTCTAATTAACTTTGTAACTATTTAGTATCGATCATTAACCACATCAATTCAAAAACTACAAATAGTCTTTGCAAATTAACATGGTCAGCAAAAAAATAGTATTTCCAAGTTAGCAGGGATTTAGCATAAAAAAAACAAAATCCGTTTTTTCACTACGTCATAGTATAAAACAAAGTCGCTTTCTCTGTCCCTATAATATCCCTATGTTAAAATCTTTAAAACTACGCAATGGATTTTGATGCGGTTTTTTTTATTAGAGTGATTCAAGAGGAAGGTTTTAGTATTAGCATTGCACCCGAGCGAAGCCGGGGCGGGTCGCTAGTATTATCTAAAAGATGAATGCGCAAAAACTCGGCCGCTCAATTCGTTAGTGTACAAACAAAAACTGGTAACAGCATTGGCAATAGCCAAGCTAAGGCTAACAACCAATCAAAGAGATTAAAATATAATAGGACGTAGAGGGGGCATTGGGAATATTTTCATACAAAACTTTGAAGCATGTTTGAAGCTCAAGCGTCATGTCAGTTGGTATGAATGAACGCGAGCTGTCATTCGGTCGAAATTGTACTAGACTTAATCCACTTGGAATAACTTTTCGGCTTAAAATTTTCCTCGCTTTGTCCCCTCTATGCCTTAATCTCTTTTAATCTCTTCAAGCAATCAAGCCGACGTATGCAAGCTTCGTCAAATACAAATCATCGGGAAACTTGTACAGTCAAGAGCACATGAAGCTTTACACTTGTAGTGCGAGTCTGACCTCTAAGGCGTTTGTAATAAGAACGTTACAAAGTCCAATGTGTCAAGCTCCACGTGCTCTTGGCTGTATTATTCCGCGAGATTGATCGTGCCTGTGACTGATGGTCTGCAATAGCGATGCTTTTCTGCCGTCATAGAGTACTAAAAAGTGCTCTTATTAAACACTAGCAGCGCCCCGCGGTTTCACCCGCACCAGTCCTGGTCAATGGATGTTGAATCCTACTAATATTTTAAACGCAAAAGTTTGTGAGTTTGGACGTTTGTTGCTCTTTCAAGCAAAAACTACTGAACGGATTTTAATGAAACTTTGCAGTTATATAGCTTATACATCAAAATAACCTATAGGCTATATTTTATCCCCGTATTCCCACGGGATCGGGAACTACAGGTTTGTACTTTTGTTTAAAATTTTGATTTTAACGAATAGGGTGACAAATGGCAATCCACTTGTTATTCATGTTATTATAGTCTGGGTGATGCTATATTTTCCGAAGTCGGGTTTTAGTTTCACCGATTCTTACCTTTGTATGGAGCAAAGGATGTCAGTCGGGCGGAAGACGAGGGCGAAAGTGACCAGATAGCACATCAGGATGCCAGCAAGCAGGACGTACGATAGCTCCCTCCCACTCGCACGCACCACCGGCGTCGAGCTGTGCCGGGCCCAAACGCCGCACACGAACCTGTCTTAATAATAAAGGTAATTAATTGTCCTTACTATAGCTATATTTGCCGCGAATCCATAGATTATAATTGATGGTGGTCTTACTTATACTGTACAAAAAAATCTTGTGTTGATCATGTTTTAAATTACAAAGATTTTTGTTAGTATTTGTTTTTAATGAATAGGCTCCGACACTCTAGACAGATTGTTTTTTTTTTACCAATGGAAAACTTACTTTTTTTTAAGTAACTGGCCTATAATTTTCCCAATATAACCATTAAAAGATATCGAAAGAAAAGGAAATCATTTGAATTAAATTATCATCCAACTTAGACAGACAGAAAGTTGCGACAGTTTTGATTGAAGTTGTATGTTGCAAGCTCAGTATTGTTTGTGACAGAACGACTTTGACGTAAAGGTCAATGTTAGAGGTCAACCAATTTGACTTTTGACACTTCGTCGTTGAACTTCTACAGAGTAAATCATTTATAAGTTTTGTTGACGCAACGATCGCCTACCTTCCAATAAATACCATTACGTATTATGCTACGATCATAAAGGTTAAAGGTCAATCAGTAAGGTGATTGCCTAGTGACATTGCATTATTGCGAGCTCCTTCGTTTATCAAATACTGACAAGTGGCCAATAGTTTAACGCCATATTTTAATCTAGGTACATTAGGCTCGAATGGAAGTCTACGGGTTATACTTGCTCAAGGTGAGTATTACTGATGTTGTTAGAATTATGCGACACGGGCTAGAAGTGTCTACATGAGAAAATGACACTAACAGCACAGGAACAAGATGTATGAAACAAACGCTTTCCTACTAGCGCTTACATGATGGTCAACGATTATCATGTATTTTTGACCTAATTTAGGACAAGAAGATTCAGAAGAAATTTTCTGGGCACATATAGAGTTACATAAAGTGTAGGTAGACGAAATAATTTAAATATACCACGGTATATTTTTAGACAAAGCTGTGATCCTAAACGTCAGTTTGCAAGATACGAACGAGAGGTGTCATTCAAACGTATCATACAAACATATCACACTAGACATGTGACCACTAGGACCGCTTTGCCCGCTTTATACCACAGTAATGTAAATCTCTATAGCGATAGTTTTTTTACGTGATACTTTATTATAAATCGATGAAAGCCGGCTGCACGCACGAAAAAGTGTCACGTTCCGCCTGAGTCGAGCGTGCAAGCTAGATCGCGGAACAAGCGATAGAGAGAGACGCATCTATCTCTCTCCCACTCCAGTATGCAATTTTTCATCAATATTTTCTTACGACGATATCACGTAAAATTATCATCCGTACACCGACCAATTACAGACAAAAATTTTTTTAGTGTGTCTTCAGACTTTTTTCATCCGACATGGTGATCGGAGACGTTTTTAAGCGTACACTATTTTGAGTATTATTTAGCAATAGCTTACGCAGTAATCAGTATGCCGACGGAAGAGAAGGACATGGCCCCAATGGCCCAGGCGGAGTCCGGGCGAAGATACGCCTCGGGGATGGGCCTGCAGTGGGTGCGAGTCGCGTCGGGCAGCGTCCCCCGAGGACAGACCATGCACGCCGTCTCCACGTACGGGGACCGGATCTAGACACAAATAACGTCAATGAATTAGTTATAAATAATAAAAAAAAATCTCACGTCTTTTATCCCCGAGGACCCGGCAAAGGTATTCCATTTCTGGATATATTTATAAGAGATATTGTTTGGACACCTAAACGTGATAGGTGGGCTCACCACCTATCGCCGGACCGGGTCTTTTACACATGTCTCAGAATTAATTCGGGGACCTGCGTTTCCTCACAATGTTCTCCTTCACCGCCGAGCTAGTTATGAATATGTACGTGAGTTTCAAAAAAATCTGTATTACATGCCAGGATTTGAACCAGAGCCTCACTGATTGTCATCATGTGAAGCAGGCTCTTTCACCGTAATGAATTAGTTATAAATTATAATACCCCGTCAATATAGTATAGGACATACACTATAGGATTGTCTAGTGTCCTTGTCCCCCTGAGGGCATCTTACGCTTGAGTGAACTCTAGACATCTACTTCATAAAAAGGCATCAGTGACATCATTATCCTGATGTTTTTTTCCAATTATTTGGTGGTTGACATTTTGCTTGGTAGTGCTGTTTCGTACTTTTGAAAACGAAATACATCGATACCCATTTCGTCAATGTTATTGGTGCCCAAATCAAAATCTTGGTGAGAACCATCAAAAACAGTACCACCAAGAACCTAAGGATGTTAAATAAAACTCTCAGTAGTATTCTATAATACTCATAAGTAAAGCTGTTGTGTTGAAACTACATCTGATACCAAAACTTGTAGAATAACGATACAGTGGTTATGTGATACAGAAAACATTATATAAATTAGGCCTGATTTGTGCTCGTAGTTGTTCTTTTTTTAAAGTTTCCAAGAAAATATTATTTTTCATAGCTTTTACACTTGTCTCAAGAGAGCATACCTCACTCAGCACGTTGTTTACCCTAATGGAATCTATCCCTTCGATGCATTTGTGAAATGAACTCGCAATCGGAAAAATGTGCGCCTGCAATCACATTGGAAAGCTTTTACGTGATATGTTGGAGCAAACGACCCTGTTGGTCGCTGATTACTACCAATAATCCGACCCTTCGTCCTTCGACGACTTAAGCCGTAAAGAGGCTGACTGTTCCGGAAGTGGATTGATTAATGGATACCGACCAAACTGGTTAAGCCGCCTCAAGCTGCCTTAAGACTCAATCAAGGAAAAGCACGGAGTTTAAAAACTGTTACGGCTAAAAGAAGTTGTGAAGACGACATAGAAGCCAATAAGTGGGTGTTAGATAAGGGTGATGGGTACGGTAAAGTTTAGATTATTACAAATATATGAGACTTGGCTAAGCAGTAATTAGGCACACCTTTTAAAACCAAACATTATCAAATCAAATAAACAAATTGTAGGAAACAATTTCAAACAGGTAACCCTTCCAGGTAGGTAGTCCCTATATAGACAGTTCATGTGCTATGGGTGAATAAGAAGCCAAATCGATTTTCGCATTTACAAAGTTAAATTCTTCAGTTTTAGCGTATACTCGCAAAATCCGCGGCGCGATGTCAATGACCGCCGGGCCACAGCTAGCAGCCACCGTGTGTATGCAATACGCTACGTAGTATATGGAAAATTCAGAATAGTTATATTTTAGAAAATGGCACAGTAGTGTTTAAATTTTATTTATTTAAACTTTTTACATGTATGCGAAATATTTTTCGGTTACTCTGTTACCCCCTGAGTGGATTCCCACGATTTTTCTGTCACACTTTATACCGCAGGTCCCAGAAAAATTCTGAGGTATGTGTAACAGACCCGGTCTGATGGGCTCACCACTTATCACGTTTAGGGGTGAAAAGAATATCCTGTGAAAATGATGTATTCCCGTTGTCTCAATTGGCCATATCCCCATGAAGGAGACAACAGAAAGTAAAAAAAAAATGTGTTCCCTTTGTCCCCATTATAGGGATACGGCAGTGGGGACAACGTGGGTATATCCAGAAAAGAAATAACTCTGACTGACGGTACTGCCTGACTGCCTCGGGGATAAAAGGCGTGAGATTATCTATTTTATACCTCATACTGCGTGCAGTTGAAGCAGTGCCAGCAGCAGCTCTCGCCCTCGACGTACTGCTTCGCCTGCCCGAGCTCGCAGTCGGCGCTGCACACCGACTCCGGCGGCGCCGGCGTCTCCCACTTGAACTGGATCTCTGTGGGAATAGTTCACTGTTGCCATCGGTGTGACTGAACACGACAGTCCCTACGAAACCGTGAAAAACACTGGTAAGTCAAAAATTGGTGATACCGAAATTTGTTTCTATGATGTATCAGTAACGATCCGGTTTTCGTTGTGTTTACGCTTTACGCTTATGGGAAGTCGTTGAGTCATGGCGGATAATGTTGGGTGGCTTGAAACATTCTGACTGTTAGGTGGCCACCAGCTTAACACGATTATAGTCCATATTTCGTCGTGAGGAAAGATTTTTAGTTAAGCAGTGGGTTATTAGGGGTTGATGGTTGATGATGATGACCAGTAAGGAAAATTGCTTGCAATTAATCATTTCTCTAACATTTACATAAAATTTTACTGGATTTGGATATTTCAATTATATTTTTTATGATAGTATAAAAATTTGTGTTTTTGAAATTCTCTATGCAATACATCAATAGTAAATAGACCCGGTCCGGCGATGGGCTCATCACCTATCTCGTTTAGGGGTCCAATATATCTCGAGAAATGTGGGTATATCCAGTAATGGAATACCTCTGCCTACCCCCTCGGGGATAAAAGGCGTGAGATTTTTTATTTTATTTTATTTGAGCAGTGATAGCCCTGACGGTTAAAGAGCCGGCCGAAAATCAGTGAGGCTCGGGTTCGAATCCTGGCATGTACCAATGAATTTTTCAAAACTTACGTACATATTTATCACTAGCTCGACGGTGAAGGAAAACATCGTGAGGAAACCCGCAGGTCTCAGAATTAATTCTGAGACATGTGTAAATATAGACTCGGTCCGGCGATGGGCTCACCACTTATCACGTTTAGGGGTCCAATATATCTCGTGAAATGTGGGTATATCCAGTAATGGAATACCTCTGCCTACCCCCTCGGGGATGAGATTATATTATTATTTTTACTATTTTATTTTTATACATCAATTGCATAATTTCTATATAATAATATATTATTACACTTTGAGCATTTATGAGTATACTTTCATAGGGCTTCATACAAGAAATAAGTGTTGCAGACCAACAAGCAAGAATAGTAACATTTTTCCATTGCTCTGGAAAGTTTGGGAATAGACGCCTTGCCAACAACATCTGCGACGCGATACGAGACGCAAAGTTTCAAGTTGAAAGTTTCATATCACGTACTTAGTTGGTTGGTGCAACAGAGAACCTGTTCACTTGTTCTTTTATGTCACGAGAAAAATCTAAGGATCTAGTAGTGAAAAGATAATCACAAATATGTACTACCTCTTTCAGAATCAAACATGATAATGTAATCGTAGTAGTCCAGTCAAAATAACCATTACAATTTTGCATTAATTCCCAACTAATACAAATGATAATATTATGTCAAAAGTCCCCATCGATCCCGCTTGTGCGTTGTTTTTTATTCCACAAATTTGCGTTTTTTGCGTATATCTCTGAAACAATGAGAGCTACCGAAAAAAAGTTCAAACAAAGTTTGTAGATCGTAAAACTGTCTACAAAAAATATCTCAACACTTTTCTTCTACAAGAGACCGCAGGAAAGTCGTATTTTCGACTATATGCACAGTGCACACATTTCCGCATCACCTCTGAGGTAGTGTACACGGCGCGTTTTTTAACGTGGTTTGACCAGTTGGAATACTACACAATATATTTTGATCGAGAGAATGTAATGGGACACTATTTTATTGATGAAATATTTTTTTTATTTAAATTTAATGAAAATTTTAACAGCAAGAAAATTACATCATCGTTCATCATCAAATTCTTCATAGTCACTCGTTTCTTCCTCTTCACTGTCTTCTTCCTCTTCTAGCTCGATTTGTGTAGACTGCTCCAAGACTGTGTAGACTGTTAACCCGATGATGCATACTGGCCACGTATGACTGGATATTCGTATTTTCTATGTTTAAAACAGCCATAATTCGAGAACAGGGCACCGTAGAAGAAAAAGTGTTGAGATCTTTTTTGAGACAATTTTACCTAACTTTGACCTCGAATAAAAAACAACGCACAAGCGGGATCGATGGGGACTTTTGACATGTCATTTGTAATGACGCATCCAAGGCCTGCACAAAAATCCAGCTTGTTGGGAATTAATGCAAACTGGAATCATAATTTAGTCTATTTTCACTGGAATATAGCCATATGTGACAAATTGTAATTTTGTCTGTTATACTTGGCAGAATTATCTCCAAAAACATGACAGATTTTTTAAAATTTACTATCATAACTATACCCAATAGACTTTTACAAAAGATATTTAACCCATATGCTTTATTTTTGATTTATTTTTCTCGTGAATGGGCACCCGGAGGAAGCCTATTCACTCGCGACTTGAATAGATTCAGATTATATGAACTTGGAAATACAGACGCATGCAGGGAAATCCATTTCTTGGCTGTGCTCTTTATAAAAGACTAGCTTTTGCCTACGACTTCGTTGGCATTTCGTCATAAAAGTAGGCCATGTTCTTCAAAATGCCAGCAATTTTCCTGCCAAATTTCATCAAGATCTTTTAAGCGGTTTTCCAGAGAAATCGAAACAGACAGAGTTAGTCTCGCATTTATATATAAGTAGGGATGTTGCAAAGCGCTCTGTGCGAATTTGCGGACTATTTACCATGTATGGGTAATGGGTGTACGATGTCCTAATACGGTGCGTCTCATTGAAAAAGTAAGCAAAAAGTTTCTGTTATTTGTTGTTATTGTAGCACATTCTGTGATTTCAGAAACATCGCGCTGGCAGACATACCGATAAATGGACGAACGTATAACGAAGGCTCTGTATAGCTATGGGTACGGTTATGGTTCCATACCCAAAGCACTAAACCAACCAAAGTATCACACATGAGCTCACATCTTACCATCGAGGTGCAGTTGAAGGTCGCCGTCAACGTACTGGCCGACGTTCTCCCATCGAAAGACGCCTCGGGCCACCTGCTTGAAGTGCAGGATGTTGTATCGAGCCGGCCCATCGCCATTGCCGTCGAAGTGGAACTCGTCGCCACTCAGACCTGGTCACCAGAACATATCCTTTAGAAACCTCTGAACCATAACTGTGGTACCTAATGATCAACTTTTTCACAAACAGATAGATATTCATGCTTCTTTGTAGGTTAGGACCAAAGAGATTTAAATATACTACATAGAGGGGATATTTTCATACAAAAACTTTGAATCTCAAGCGTCATCTCAGTTAGAATGAACGAGAGCTGTCATTCGGTCGAATCACAATGGACCTTAAGTAATAATTTTTGGCTTCAGATTTCCCTCGCTTTGTCCCTTCTATGACTTATTATAATATTTGAATCTCTTTGGTTAGGACCATAACTTGTTAAGAATCAGGTCAGAATGATCAGTATGTAACATGGCAAAGCAGAGTTTGTACCGACTTACATCTACAGAGCATAAGGGTCAAAACACACTTGCGGAAATTACGCCGCGGAACTTTCCGTCAACAACATACATTGACGTTTCACTTTAAAGATAAATGGATCTGCCTCCCGCGTCAACTGTAATGTATGTTGCTCACCGAAAGTTCCGCGCGTAAGTTCCGCCAAGTGTGTTTGCTCACTAAGATGCAACTAGCAATGAATCCATTTACACTTAAGAAAAAGTAGGAAATTTAAGATTCAACTTTTGCAATCTTACCATCCAAATACACAGGTGGTATTACAAAAGATAACTTTGATAAAAGCAAAAAAGGAAGATGTACGGTACATTCATAGAAACCATCGTTGACATTTGGACTACATACAACTACAGCCACCCGTGGGTTTTATTTTTGTGCTATTTCAGACTTCATAAAAGCATTTGATTGCATATCGGTATAACCATTCAATGTGTTTCCTTCTCGTCGACGATCACGTACTGTCGATACGCCGGCCCGATCGAGACTGTAGCGAATTACGTTCCTTGGACCTAATTAAAGCGATCCATTCGCGATAAGCTAGTATCGTATCTTCTTACTTTCTTTGCTTTTATCTAATTCAAGCAAGGAACACTTCAGCGGAGTTAGATGAAGAATGCTTTACGACTGATATAATGGCTGTTTCTGACTATCCTCAAGCGCAGTTTCTTGCTAGTACCAACAATAAATTACACGAGAGTGATGGAAATCTGGTACCATAAGTACACACGTCAATAATCTCGCAGGTCAGGAATAAATGGTAAGGAGTTAGGAGAGGACTTACCAGTGAAGTTGACCTTCCGCAGGTATCGAAGCAGGTCGGCGCCGCTGGCGGGTCTCATGGCGTCGCACAGACCCGAACGGCCGCCGCACACCGTCAGGTGCATATCCCTGGACAACAAAACGACGCAATTAAATGGAATTACCGAAGAGATTAAAATATAATAGGACATAGAGGGAACAAACTGAGGAAAACCTGAAGCAAAAAATTATTACCTAAGGTCATAAGTCTAGTGTAATTCGACCGAATGACAGCTCGCGTTCATACTAACTGACATGATGCTTGAGATCTAGGTTTTTGTATGAAAATATTCCCAATCTATGCCCTATTATATTTAAAGGTGACACTATGCAACAATATAAAAAAGTTATGCAGGAGTGGAGTTGTTGTTGTCACCCAGTAACACATTAAAATCGCGAAGTCTGATATAATTTGATTGTTCAATTGATCTATTTAGGCCTTACTTTGTATACGATTATGGTCTAATAGAGGATGCCAAACACAATGCCACTATGCGGTGAAGACTTGCGTACCTAGTTGGCATCAAGAGCACATGTTTGTCTAGAGACATTTAATTACAGAATGCAATCACGCATTCCACACATATTCCACAAATGTTGTCACAGACGATTTCAAAAACAATTAATAATGTCACCTAGTGAAAGCACTTTCCGTTCCGGTTGTCAACAATTAATTAATTTTAAAATGATTCGATTTTATATAGTCAACACGGAAGAGTCTGTCTTAATATCTTAATTTTAAGGCACACTTTGTTTTCTCGCCGTCGTACCACACCTTGCCGCTCTAGGTTCACGAGTACTCTCTAAACTTTGACTCAGCAGTCGCAGCATTTTGAGAATGTAAATAGTTATTTCCAAATGCAGATTGCATTGAAAATTGATCCTACGTTTGCGAATTCATAGAAGTATTTATCAAATCAATATCGTCCTCAAGAACAACTTATTCTCTCGCATTCAGTTCACACTTGATCTGCAAAAGCAAAAGTTTGCTTTGAAATTTCGACGAAAATTCAAACTTATTCAACTTCCAAGTCCTGCAGCGTCGAAACTTGAACAAGATTTAGGTCCCATTGCTTAAGCACGAAGTCAGATGCAATGACGCCCAGTTGCAGTTGTTACACTTTATCACGGGCAAAGAGATTAAAACATAATAGGGTACAGAGGAGGAATATTTTAATACAAATACTTTGAAGCTTAAGCGTCATGTCAGTTAGTATGAATGCGAGCTGTCTTTTGGTCGAATCCTGGTCGAATCACATTAGACTTTTTCCCGCTTGTAATAACTTTTGGCTTTCAATTTTCCTCGCTTTGTCCTCTCTATGCCCTATTATATTTTAATCTCTTTGATCACGGGTGATGTCTTTGACATTAAAGCTAGATTCATATTTATTAATATGTAAAAGAAACCTAAATATGTAAAATATTTATCACTAGCTCGACGATAAAGGGAAACATCGTGAAGAAATCCGCAGGTCTCAGAAATAATTCTGAGATTATGTGTAAATAGACTCGGTCCGGCGATGGCCTCACCACCTATCACGTTTAGGGGTCCAATGTATGTCGTGAAATGTGGGTATATCCAGTAATGGAATACCTCTGCCTACCCCCTCGGGGATGAAAGGCGTGAGATTATTTATTTTTATTTTATATAGAAAAGAAACCATCCTAAATGTAGTTTTGGAGAAAGAGGTCGATGTAAGTCATCTATTAAGGATAAAATCTTTCCCCCATATCAATGGGTGACTAAAAGTAACAAACGACAAAAAAGAATCGGAACGAACGATGTATATGTTACCGGCAATCTGTTTAATGAAGGTATTATATATAATCCCTAGGCAATATATGTAATACCTGGGGCGTTCAGGCAATATATGAAATATTATTAATATTTATGTAGATTACATACTCTACCTAGGTAATATATAGAATGCCCCGGGATTATATAGAATACCTACTTGGCTACCGGCAAAGTATAAAATAAATAGATTTTGGTCTGTATTATTTATCAAAAAACCGACTGACTGACTGATCGACCAACGCACAGCCAAAACCACTGAGTCTAGAAGTATGACATTTTGCACAAAGATTCTTTAAATCAGACGGGCCTCCTGGCTCAGTTCTGATCCTCGCTCGGCGCCAACATTTGTGTGCATGAACATGTCTGTTGGCCTCGTCTCTGGATGTTTAATATTCAGTTGTTTAGTACCCCTATCACTGGCTCTGCCTAGTTTGGGACTGCCAGTGTGTGAAAAAAATTACGTAAGTGAGCACTAGGAAGGGAATTTTTTAGAAATTTCTACGGGGACGGGTAATGCCGGTGGTATTTTTTTCTTTAGGTATGGAATATACACTTAGAAACGTCAATAGTTTATAATAACAATGCACTCTAAAGTCGTCCATGAAGATTGGCTTAATGTAGCAGCCCATCTCCACCGACGAGTTGCTAGTTCCAAATGCAGTACCCCGAGAAGAGCCAGCAAGAAACTCAAGGGCAGCTCTTTTTAATCTCATGTTTTACTAATAAATATAATTTACAATAATAATTATAATAAATAGCCTTACATAGCGTCGAGTGGGTTGATAAAGACGCCTCGTAGCTTCTGAAACCGGTCACAAGTCGAATTTAGAACCGGATAATCGGAACGCCGGTTTTTATTATAGGAGCCTCGTATTCCCTTCGCGATTATCTCCGACACTCGAACGGTTTTGTATTTACGAGTGCCTCTGGCGACGAACAAAGGGATTACCTTTTAAACGAAGAGCTATGTTTGTAGCGGTGGATTTTTACGTTGTATCTTTTTTTAAAATAATAAATACATAAATACCTCTGCCTACCCCCTCGGGGATAAAAGGTATCCCCGAGGGGGTAGGCAGAGGTATTCAATTACTGGATATACCCACATTTCACGAGATATATTGGACCGCTAAACGTGATAAGTGGTGAGCCCATCGCCGGACCGGGTCTGTTTACACATGTCTCAGAATTAATTCTGAGACCTGCGGGTTTCCTCACGATGTTTTCCTTCACCGTCGAGCTAGTGATAAATATGTACGTAAGTTTTGAAAAATTCATTGGTACATGCCAGGATTCGAACCCGAGCCTCACTGATTTTCGGCCGGCTCTTTAACCGTCAGGGCTATCACTGCTCTATACTTAGCTACAGAAAACAAATAATTGACTTTGACCTTGGTGTTCGAGAGTACATCTATGGAGGAATTTAAATCACAATGTAATAATAATGATAACACAAATCTAAATAGCAGAATGAGTTTTAATTCCCGCCGGCTTTCCAGACGGCTCCCATAAATTTGTTCCCTTCCTCGGCCGTGACAAAATTTTCGTTGTACAATTTCGCACAAAAAGCTTTGTTTGGGCGTAACGTCCAAACCAGGAATCTGGTGCGGCCGAGTTGGCTCCCACCCAAACTTGGCTACTCTTGCCATGCCATTACAAAAATGCTTAAGGGGCGAAAGAGCTCGACTAGAAGAGCCCCATTAGAATAGCAAATGTTAGGACAATAGATTGACAATTTAATTTATTCGGGTGATACGGCGCCGCTTGAGAGATTTCGGTAGTGAACCCCGTTCTTGCTCTTACTTGGTTCATCATAGTCAGCGTATCAATGCAGCTAGCGTTATAGATACTTTGGTACCTGGTACGTGCAGGTTTAATACACTTAGGCGGTTTGCCGGATTAAATTTTGTTTTATTAGAAAAAATATGTAACATAATATTATTCGTCAAGACTATATCACACAAAGAAATGTTCATAATAGTACATTATGATATAAGTGCGGTAGGTTGAAAATTACAGCCGAGGCGATATTGTTAGACCGAGCCGTAGGCGAAGATTACAAATAAGCAGAGGCTGTAATTATCAAAGCGCACGTATGTCATACGACGTTTTATAACAAATTTGCAAGAAAATTAAATAAAACTCGGACTATGGTAAACGAATAAAAACAATACAGCGTTAAGAAATAGCGTGCGGAATAATTTTTACTATTACAAATTAGCGATGCGCGCGCATCAGATTTTTTTTTAATTTTAAATTTAAATTAATAATTTTGTGTTCTTGTTACAGATTAATTGGTTACAATTTACTGTCAAAATTAATTACATTAATTAAATAATTATGTACATACATGTTTCTTTATTATATTTTATCTCCCAAAGTTAATTTTAATCATAAAATGTTGACAACTTTTTTGACATAAAAACTCTTTGCTAAGATTTTAAAAAGTACCGTTCGTTTTTAAACGGAGCATTTTGATAAGCCGTGCGTTTTACATTACAGAGATACAATACGATATTGAAATTGGTGAAATAAGACACCTTTTACGAGCAAATGTGTTATAAAATAAGTAAATTAAAGTTTCCGTGCTATGGTCACTTCATTGCAATTATTTTGCAATAAAAAAAACTTAAATTTCACTTCTACTTTTACTATTTCTATATGTATAAAACCAAAGATATTAAAGTAAGGATGAGTTATATTCATACTGCTTGCGTTTGAAAATTGATCCCCTACGAGTGTGCTACAACATGTACATACTTACTTCTTAGCGTATTTATAGGATACAACAATGACGGGGAAAGATGATACGGTACGAATAATAAAGAAAAATCTGTTAAGCTATCTGTTAAGAGTTGCGCTTAAAATACGACTTGAAATACAATGCGACTAAATAAAATGTGGTTAATTAACTACATTTGTCGGCCTCATTTTCCGTGCTCTAGTAACATATCTTAGTCTTTCTATATATAATATCTTTGGTATAAAACATTTAAGAATTATGCGCAGTTGTCATTTTCTCTAATAGCTGTATTTTCGACCTCTAAACAAGATATCTGATGAGCACATCGGCTAGACTTTTCTTTGATACATTTCTTCATTCCTCACGATGTTTCCTTTACCATCGACTAGTAGCAAATACGTACGGAAGTTTTCGAAAAACTAATTGGTACATTCATCATTATCACCAAGATGAATCAGATCCGGGCCTCGTATATAAGAATTAATATTATGCAGCTATAGATATTTATATATTTTGAACTTTTAACCCTGTTTAGAGTTTCTCTTTTGTCTATTTTTACTGTCAAATAAAAACTTAAAAAACAGTAGCATTTTTTGCTCAACAACAATAATAAGAATACAATGAATATACCTAATTGTTGGAATCTATATATACCTAGTAGGATTAACTGACCAACTTTTTTTCTAGAAAAATAATTTGGTGTAGGTATTGTACAATAACGCCCGACTCAAATTACAAATAGATTGGGATATAATAGATTACTAAAGTAAGCTCATCCAAACCAATTTCAACAGGCTAATAGATTTGAGCACTCCAAACTGTTAAAATGAATATAAAACTAATCCCGACGAGTAGTTTCCAACTCGCGACCCTTGTCGGGCGGAGCGGGAATACAATCCAGTTAATTCTCTTAATAGGGGATTTACACTTTAATTAAAACTATGGACCACATGTAAAACTAGTAGGGGCTATTGATTACAAGTGGAAAACGCTGATTCAACTAGCATTTGCATAGGATCTGGTGAAGTAGGCACTTTGATTGAATCTATTCGGGAATCGGGACCGACTAATTGGGTTCGGTGAACGAGTAATTGATTTTAAAACTTCTCACGAAATTTCTAAACGAATGAAGTTGTTATTGCCTAAGTTAATACAATTTAGTTGGTATTGAATTTGTACTTGAAATTATTATTATAACGGCAGTTAATAATAATAAACAACTTTGAAAATAAATTTCGGTCGCTTGAAAACAATTTTTGTTGTTACTATGTCGACAAATAGTACAAACTCACATAATTATCAGAAGTAAAAAACAAAAAAAAAAATGTAAAAGATGTAACTAACTGATCCATCAAAGAACAGCCTCAACGAGTGTACAGGAAGCTAAAATTAAAGTTTGTGACAGGAAAATAAGAAGAGGTATTGCAAATACCTACAACGGGAACATCAACAAACCTAGTGGTGCAACAAAGAAAAATGATTTCTAACATGATGTTAATAAAGCAGAAGATCTAACAGCCGCCGTACGTAAAGACAATGTGATCGTTTACCCCATATGCGAGGCTCCGTCTCTTATGAGGGCATTATGCCACGGAGCGACCCCGCTGCATTCAGCGCTCGTTCCTGCGGAGTATTGCGGCCGCGGAATGAGGGCGCTAAGGAGAGACTATACCACTAGCAAAACCGTTTATAGCCGGATTTAAAAGCTAGGAAGCAAGCTGGAACATCTACCAACATAAAAAAATAATGAGAGTAGTAGCAAACAGGGACTTATACTAGTATCAATATACCACTATTTATACTGGTATAGTTATTCGGTATCATTATTCTAATTCAGTTAATTTCTACAGATATTCAAACTCTACCAATATTATACGGAAATAAACTTTTTGGTATCACAACAGATATTTAATCGTTATTTTTTTGGTACTGAAATAACATCGAAGGGCGTGATTGCGGGGTGCGGGAGGACTTGCCTATACCGGTCGGTCCCAACGGGAATCATCAATCGTTTGTTTTGTTTTTTTACTTACGTTACGAGCGTGCATGCGAAAATCTGCACTCAAAAGTTTATAAAAAAAAGCTTAGGGTATTAATATTAAGATACCAATATTTTCTTGGTTGTGTATGTTTTACACAACTTTTTGAAATTCGTATCGTATCGTACCTATATTTCAGTTTGAAGTTGTAAAATTGTTTAGTTTTACAAAAGAGAAGAATAATAGTGGTATTTTATTCCTCGTATTTTATTACCAGAACCATATACCTATACATCATTGTAAAGCTTATTTACTGGGCTATTTGATAACATAATGAAATATTTTAAAATGCCACCCTATATGTTTGAAAAATTCAGTAATATATGAGGGTTTAGGTCACTGAGAAACGAACGTCACCCTTTTGGTCTAGGGACCCAAAATGATTTAACCTGTGGGCCTATAATTATTTACTTAGTTAATTTGTATGATTATTTTGTATTCCCTGAATTTAGAAAAATCCTTTCTTAGTGCTATCCTACGTCTTAAAAACAATAGCTGTAAAAAAAACAGCTTTCTAGGTCTAAGGGTTTAGGCTGGGCGTTGATGAGTCAGTCAGTCAGGACTTCTCTCTTTATATATATAGATAATATAAATGTGATATTAGGTTAAAACTTGTAATTTTTTTTCTATCGATGTCGATAATATGACTAAATTTTCTGTTGTTGGTGTGGATCAAGAATAAAAAATGCAAGATTGTGAAAGTGACAGACTGTAGCGGCAGGTATAGAAATATTAAGCATAGGTATTAATTTTTTTTAATAAAAATTACTTCGTTTATCATCATTGACTTGCCCTTTTCCCATTATTTGGGGTCGGCGCAGTATGTTTTTTCCTTCCATTTAGATCTATCATACGTCATATCTACATTCACTTCCATCATGCACATTATCATCCTTCACACAATCCATCCATCTTTTCTTTGGTCTACCCCTCTTTCTATAACCTTCCATATTCATATCAAGCACTCGCCTTACAACATTACTCTCATTCCTCCTCATTATATGTCCATACCAAGACAGACGATTACCTCTCAACTTCTCCATCAGGGGTGCTACTTTCAGACTTCCTCTTATGTACCCATTCCTAATTTTATCCATTCTTGTCACTCCACACATCCACCTCAACATTCTCATCTCCGCTGCATATGCAGTCTCCTTTCATCCTCCTTCTTAAGCGCCCAACATTCCGATCCATACGTGACGACAGGTCTTATCATGGCCTTGTATACTTTGCCCTTTAGTTTAAGGGGTATTCGGGGGTCGCAAGTTGTTTCCGTAACCTGTCGCCATTTCATCCACCCTGAGTTAATCCTGTGCTGTGCGTCCCTGTGTATGTCGCCATCTTTCTGTATAACTGAACCGAGGTATCTGAAATCGGAACAGACTGGTAATGCTACGCTATCTAGTGAAAGGGCCACAAAACTGGGGAGACCGCCGAAATCGTAAAACATGTGTTCCGTTTTGGAACTGCTGATTTTCAAGCCAACATTCTCCAGTTTATGTTGCCATTTTCCAAGCCTGTTCTGTACCTCGACTCCGTCTTCGCCAACAAGAACATCATCGGCAAACAGCATGCACCAGGGCGCTTCTTCCTGTATCTCTGATGTTAACGCATCCATTATTAATAGGAAAAGATACAGACTCAAAGCAGACCCCTGGTGCAAACCAACAGCCACATTAAACTTGTCGGTAGTGCCGGCAGCTGTCCGTATGAGTGTACAGGACCTATTGTACATAGCACGGATTATCTCCACATACTTCCCTGGCATGCCTGTCTCTTTCAGAGCCCACCACAACACCTCACGAGGTACCCGGTCGTATGCCTTTTCAAGGTCCATGAACATCATGTGCAAGTTTTTATGAGCCTGTCGGTATCTTTCACATAACTGCCGCAGTGCAAAAATGGCGTCCGTTGTTCCTCGACCAGGCATAAAACCGAATTGGTTTGGGCTAATCTCACTCTCTTCTCTCAAACGTCTCTCTATCACTTTTTCATATACTTTCATACTATGTGACATCAATTTTATTCCTCTATAGCTATAGTTGTTGCAATCCTGTACATCACCTTTATTTTTGAAAATGGGTACCAATGTACTGTTGTACCATTCGTCAGGGATACACTCTACATGCAACAACTTATTGAAGAATAAAGTGAGCCATTTACACCCATCTACACTCAGCACCTTCTACACCTGAACTGGTATTTCATCCGGTCCCACAGCTTTTCCCTTTTTCATACCTTGCACAGCTATTCTTACCTCTTCCATACTTACTTCCCTTACTAAATCCATATTTACTGACGCATTTCCCATAACTCTACTCCAAACATTCTCTTCATTCATCAACTTTTATAACAAAATATACCTTCCACCGTCCTTTTTTTTCATTATCACTCGACAACACCTTTCCTGCTTCTTCTTTTATACATTTAACGTGCGATACATCTCTTCCATTCTTTTCCCTAGATTTAGCAATTTGCATGAGCTGTTTCTGGCCTTCAGGACTATCGAGTGACTTATATAGCTTGTCCTGTACCTCAGCTCTTGCGATGGCTACAGCTTGCTTTGTTTTCTTCTTGCATTCTTTATACTTAATCTTCATTTCAACTCTTGCACTCTGACTTCCAACTTCAATGTTTTGCCATTCTTTAAAATCCAATTTCTTTTCTTTTAGTGCTTTTTGTACCTCTTCACTCCACCACCATGTTTCCTTCTCAATCATACCCTTCCCTTTGGATTCTCCAAAAACATTCTTCGCCACACTTCTAATACAACCTGCCATCTCATTCCAACACTCATTAACTGATTTATCTTCCATACTTCCCATTTCTATCATTTTATCCACTACTTTCTCTCTAAATATTCCTACACACTCATCCTTCTCATCCTCCAACATACGCCAACTAATTTTGGGAGGGGGCCGGTCTTTGGTCCTATTGGGCTGAACACTTATTTTGACCTCTGCAATTAGGAGTCGATGTTGTGAGACTAGATCACTAGATTTACAGTCTTTGACACAGATGATTCTGTTTCATCTTACAAGGAAATAATAAATCAGTGTCATGTGGCCGCCACTTTTATATGTTATAAGGTGTTCGTCGCGGTTTTTGAACCACGTGTTTGTTATTGAAAGGTCATATGCAGAGGCAACTTGCATCAATGTCTCCCCCATGTTTCCGAATGTTTCCGAACCCATAACCTCCATGCACTCTTTCATACCCATCATTGATTCTTCCCACATGCCCGTTAAAGTCTCCACCTATGTAAATCTCCTCACTATTCGGAATGTTCATCATTACCAAATCAAAGTCCTTCCAGAATTTTTCTTGCATTATCATCACATCCAGTCTGTGGAGCGTACACACTAATCACGTTCAAAACCAAGTTCTCCAACATCAGTTTTATAGCAATCACTCGATCACTCACCCTTTTTACATCCGTCACTCATCCTTTCAAATTACTCTCTAACACAATTCCGAGACCATTCCGTTTACCGTCACTTCCACAGTAATAGAATTTATATCCTTCACCAATCTCCCTAGCTTTCGCACCTTTCCAATGTGTTTCTTGTAAGCACGCCACATTTATTCGTCTTCTCTTTAATACATCCACTAGCTCTCTTCCTCTTCCGGTCATCGTCCCTATGTTCTAACTGGCACACCTCAATCTCACGCTCTTCCTTTCCCGGGCTTGCTTCTTACGTGGCCCCCGCCCGGGGTGGTGCGACAACCCTTTTGTAAAAGGCATCGAACCTCTTGAACATACCTAAAGTTGAAAGTACATGAAATGTCGAATGTTGGTGTACAGTTATGAAACCTATGCCAGTCTATAGAAAATATTATTTAATTTTTAACTTTTTAGTAAGAATTATTTTATATTTACATATCAGTTAGTTATGGTTCCTATGGCCACCTTTCAGCTTCATCATCAGACACTGGTTACCATCTATCACCAAAGTTCTCGTCAAGACGAATCAAAGGAGCCCAAACTCGATGCAGTTATGTCGTTTTATTACGGAGATACTATGGCCACCTTCCAGCTCCATCATCAGACCTTTAATACCCTCTAAGGTTAAAGTTCTCATTAAGACAAATCAAACGAGCCCTTACTCGATGGGATTATGTCGTTTAATTACTGAGTTCCTATGGCCATCTTTCAGCTCCATCATCAGACCCTGGTTACCATTGAAAGACAAATTACTCGTCAAGACGATTCAAACGAGTCCAAACTCGATGAGGTTGTGTCGATTCATTGCGAAGTTCCTATGGCCACCTTCCAGCTCCATCATCAGATCAGCACCATGTCATCATAATATTGCATTGTCACGCGTTTTACATATGTATACAAAATTTCAGCTCAATCGGTAACCGGGAAGTGGGTCAAATTTAAGTTGCAAAATTTGATTACAACGGGACAGGTGAAACTAAATAAAAGCTTGTAAAAACGTGCGCCGCCGGCTACAATTGCACTATTATTTCTAAATCTTGCTCACAAAGTTCAATGCCAAATTTTGATACCATATCTATACCAGGTATCAAAACCAATATTAGTACCAAAAAAATTGATACTAAAACCAATATTAGTATCCAAATTAATGGTATCAAAACTCGTTTTGATTTTAGTACCAAAATAAATAATCATATCAAAATGCTGCAACTACCGAAAAATAACTGTATGACGTCATACCGAAATTTAATGGTATCAATATTTTTTGGTATGTAAGTCCCTGGTAGCAAAGTAGGGCATGGATACCGGTATACCGGTATATCGAAATACCGGTATACCGGTCAATTTTTTCGGTATTTTGATACCGGTATTTGAGGATGAAATACCGTTATTTCGGTATTTGGAAAAAAGTGCGCTTTTTTTGCAAGGGTTTTTAAAGACCATGCAGAACGCTCGATTTCTATGGTTCATAGTGTTGTTCATACTGCAGATGAGTTTTCATGACACGAATAACCACGATTATAGAAAAAAATCACTACAAAACCAACTGCGCAAAACACTGCATGCACATATTGTACTAGCTATACACTTCTGCTCTAGCTGGTATTTTATGATATTGCTTTTAGTTGTTAATCTAATGTTTTACCCATACCACAAGCGTTGAATCGGAAAGAGCCTTTTCAGCTGCAGGTTACATAATATGTAACAAAATAAGATCATCGCTCAACGACGCAAGTTTGAGCGCGTTGTGTTTCCTTCGTTCGATGTTCCAACAAACGCGATCTGCCTGATTGATGGCGTCGAGTTAATCTGCGCCTGCGCCTACATTTTGGTTTATTTTAAAATAATTACTTTCGACGATACCTTCATTTCAAATTTTATTTGGTTTTATTAATACGTTCATATTTATAATATCGGCTATGATTAAGAGAGATTTTCAAAATGTTTTCTTATCATTAGAGAGTAAAACTGATTTTAATAACTATTTCACCATTTACTTGCTCTTTTCCCATTATTTGGGGTCGGCGCAGTATGTTTTTTCCTTCCATTTAGATTTATCATACGTCATATCTAACATTCAATTCCATCTTGCACATAACATTGTTTACACAATCCACCCATCTTTTCTTTGGTCTACCCGTCTTTCTGTAGCCTTCCACATTCATATCAAGCACTCGCCTTACATTATTACTCTCATCCCTCCTCATTATATGTTCATACCAAGACAGACGATTACCTCTCAACTTCTTCATCACGGGTGCGACTTTCAGACTTCCTCTTACATATTTATTCGTTTTATCCATTCTGGTTAATCTACACATCCATCTCAACTTTCTGATCTCCGCTGCATGCAGTCTCCTTTCATCCTCCTTGTTAAGGGCCCAATATTCCAATCCATACATGACGACAGATCTTATCATGGCCTTTCATACTTTTCCCTTTCGTTTGAGGGGCATTCAGTTGCCATTTCATCCACCCTGAGTTAATACTGTGATTTTAATACCTATTTGATTGTGATATTTGTGTCAATGAAACAATATATGTAATTTTTTTTGGATTTTCTTTCGTATTTTCTTTGGTATTCTTATGGTATTACCTCTACTTCAATAACTCATTTTGTGGTTTCTAGGGAGTTGATAAATAGTTTGTGTTTCTGACATATGGCGTAGTTCTTGTGATCATTTAAACAGTAACCAGCAGTATTTAAAAAATACCGAAAAAATACCGAAATTTCGGTATACCGGTAATTGAAATTTCAATACCGGTATCAATACCGGTATGAAAATCATTCCGGTATTCCATGCCCTAGCAAAGATGAAGGAATAGTTGCAGATAGGTGATACTGATATTATAACGGCTCCTTGCATCTGAAACCGTGTGTTCTACATAGATAATTTAGATTTAACACTGTTCTACGGTGGTGAGTGTCACAGTTCACATTTCAAACACTATAAATTTCACCCGCAGGTCTCAGAATTATTCTAAAGCATGTGTAACAGACCCGGTACATCGATAGCCTCACGATTAAGGGTCGAATATTCTCGTGAAAAGTGGGTATTTCCAGAAATGGAATACCTCTGCCTACCCCCTCGGGGATAAAAGCCGTGAGATTATTTATTTTATTTTTTTTTCAGTAAAAATACCCAACTTCGGTTACGTTTTTTTTTGGAATTTTTTATGGAAGTATTGTCTCATACTATACTACAGTCCTGCAAAGTTTAATCGACTGAGGAATATTGTTGGGGTCTTCATACAAAAATCCGCTTCATTGCCTGGACTATGGATGCAGACTAAAACTATAGTAACAATACAAATAGATTCTTTCCGAATAGTCCAAATGTGTGTTAACACTAAGCTAACACTAAAGTAAGAGTAGTGATAGCCCGGACGGTTAAAGAGCCGGCCGAAAATCAGTGAGGCTCGGGTTCGAATCCTGGCATGTACCAATGGGTTTTTCAAAAACTTACGTACGTATTTATCACTAGCTCGACGGTGAAGGAAAACATCGTGAGGAAACCCGCAGGTCTCAGAATTAAGACATGTGTAAACAGACCCGGTCCGGCGATGGGATCACCACCTATCACGTTTAGGGGTCCAATGTATCTCGTGAAATGTGGGTATATCCAGTAATGGAATACATCTGCCTACCTCCTCGGGGATAAAAAGGGCGTGAGATTATATTATTATATTATTATTATAAGAGTTGTTTGTTTTCCATGACCTTGACGCTCGGTCAACTAAAGACACTAGAATTGAAATTGGTTGTGTTAATATTAAGTTCAGAGATTTTACGGGTAACAGGTGGCAGCTATCCTTACTTTGGTAAACCGAAAATAGCCGTATTTGTTACTGTACAAGCTGGATTCAAAACCACAGTGTAGTTTCTCCCTAAGGAACAGTTAGCGTCAGTCGCTTCACCGAGCACGCATCTGGGACAGAGCGGTTTCTTTGTCCAACTTCTGCTTTTTAAGATCAACGAAGCATTTCCTGAACGCAGTTCTCATTACATTCGAGAATCGACTGGCCTTTTACTGAATTAGTTGAATACAGAGCTTCATTTACGTATTAATAACTTTGCAAGCACATTGTCCCTAAATTACTACAACGACAGTATCAGCTGTAATTTATTTGGTAATCAATCACCAAAAAAATGACAGCGGCAGATGGTTTATCGAACAACGTTGATCCAAATGATTTTAATAACAGGTTTCAGAATACAATGTAATATATTGGCCAATATTCTGTCAGCCGAATATGAAGTCAAATAAGTATAAACACATACTAATGAATACGATATTTAAAAAAAACTAGAAGTAAAATTCGTATAACTTTTGTAGAAGTCGTTTACGGTATGATTGAGCAGATAATGCAAATATATCAATATTGAAGTGATCTTATTGTGAGTAACTTTTTGAACTTGTTTGTTCAATCGGTGAGGTCACGGGTTCGATTCCTATCGAAATTAAAATTATTTTATGTACTTGAACATGTCTGCCGGTGTCTACAGTCTTCTTATCGTCCTAAGTTGTGCCAACTAGACTTTTAAAATACCTACTGACTAACCGATAACGCAAAGCGTAAGCTAGAAATTATTTTTTATTCTCGGATAAAGTTTGTATGGAAGTTCAAAATTCCATTTGGCATACTGCTTGTATCTCTAATAATAAACAAAATCCCACAAGCCTAACACTGAATGAGTTAACAATAACGTTTCTTCAAGTTGCACAGCAATCCGCTATTGAAATAATTTATATTCCCAGCAAAGTTTAAGATTTAACTTATTACTTACTTGTTGTAACGTGATTAATGTACAAACTCACTGAACTCGAAGAAATGTCTTTGGATTTCTTCTGTGATATGGAAGCTTCAGTTTTGTGGAAAGCTTTCAGAAGTAGGTATACTATACTCGGAGTTTCCCTCAAAGGGTATCAAGAGTATTCATGTTTACATATAATTTTTCTCCTTGTTTGTGGTTTGCGGGTAGTCCAATCATCGTCTCAAAATAAAATTTAAACTATTCTAGACCTTAAGGATCTTTCAATATATACTATTTTTGTATGTTCACTTCAAACAGTACGTTTTTCGTTACAAAATATTTCGTACCAAATCTTTAAGCTTATTTGTTTGTTTGCATAGACTTTATTCCATAAATCATTCTTAAGATTAACTCAAACAAAGGCTTACCTGCTTATCTTTCTGAGATATATAAGTACGTATTCAAATTCTATACTGTTACGAGTATATCCCAATCTGATTTCTAAACTGGTTTTTTATCAGCTACCTTCCTGCGGGCGTATTCACGGAGATTCGATATTCGATATACGACTCGGAATCGGAAAATCTGTCGAATCCTCATATGTCAAATATGAAATCTGTGAATTAATAGCCCATCTCGAAACCTTTCGACGGATTTTCCGATTCCGAGTCGAATATCGAATGTCGAATCTCCGTGAAGACGCCCAATCTGTGATCTCTGACAAAGGAATCATCGACAAGCATCAATGTATAAGTGTTAATTTTCTACCGTACCCAAATGGTACCAATAGTAAACCATTACTAAGCCTCCATCCGTCTGACTTTCTATCAGTGGGCTGTGTCTCATGAACCGTATTAAGAAGATACTTGAAACTTTCTAAAAATGTGTCCTTTTATTGCCGCTATAAGAACAAATAATAAAAAGGAAGAAACGTGTATCCTCTTCAAAAATATTGTTCGGTCGCCGGTCGTACGCCTTTGTGTGCTAATTTGACTCACAGTTGGTCCAGTTTTATTATGTCCCGATTATCAAGAATCTAAGTAATTGAAGAGCTACAGCACTAGACAAACAGAATGACAAGTGTTTGAGTGTGTAGGGGAGGAGGTTTAAAGGTAATCTGAAATAGCTTGTGTAATTTATTTATTTATTTTGGAGACCAAACGCCTACAGAAATTTGCACAAGAATATAATAATGATAAATAATAGTAGTGCTCAGGTACTCCATTTCTGATAATACCCACTTTTCACGAGATATTTTTGGACCAACGTTTAGACGTTGGTGGTAAACGGTGGTGAGCGCATCGCCGGACCGGGTCTGTTACACATGCTTCAGAATTAATTCTGGGACCTGCAGGTTTCCTCATGATGTTTTCCTTTACCGTCGTGCTTTAAAAACTTATTGGTTTATGCCAGGATTTGAACCTGAGCCTCAATGATTATCATCATTTTACCTTATAATATAATTGTTTTACTCTAGGTAATGTCCCAGCTTTTTCCTATCCGCAGAGGAGCAACTCTTGATTTAGTGAACCGCAGAGCGCTCCTATGCTTGGTCATGCAATTTAGTCTGCTCCCAGGAGATCAGTATGTGAAGTTAGCCGTGTGCACTTAGCTACTATAGAGGCATTTTCCTCTTCATTGCACCAATTTATCGACTGTAATTCACAACTTCGACATTTAATACAGCGAATTTTACCAAAGCGAATGTTTGTGATCGCGATGTACGTTACAGCGAAAGTATTCGATATACTTTCGCTGTAACGTACATCGCGATCACAAACATTCGAATGAATGAATGAACGAATGTTTGTGATCGCGATGTACGTTACAGCGAAAGTATTCGATATACTTTCGCTGTAACGTACATCGCGATCACAAACATTCGCTTTGGTAAAATTCGCTGTAATAAATGTCGAAGTTGTGAATTACAGTCCGATTTATCACTAAATGCATACTGTGTTACAGTGTGTGAAGTCGTGTGATTATCATAGTCTGGCTACTAGAGTTGACAACTGTTTAAGCAAAACGTGTTTACTCGTGAATATAATAGACTAGCGATCCGTCCTCGCTTTGCTTCGGTTTATGTGGGTTGCGATCGCAAATAAAACCGCCATAGGGTGCTTTTTTCTAGACATGATTTACTATTATTCAAATTTTGAACTGAAAACTAATTTTAATAAAATAGCAATAAAGCAGTGATAGCCCGGACGGTTAAAGAGCCGGCCGAAAATCAGTGAGGCTCGGGTTCAAATCCTGGCATGTACCAATGAGTTTTTCAAAACTTACGTACATATTTATCACTAGCTCGACGGTGAAGGAAAACATCGTGAGGAAACCCACAGGTCTCAGAATTAATTCTGAGACATGTGTAAACAGACCCGGTCCGGCGATGGGCTCACCACCTATCACGCTTAGGGGTCCAATGTATCTCGTGAAATGTGGGTATATCCAGTAATGGAATACCTCTGCCTACCCCCTCGGGGATGAAAGGCGTGAGATTATATTATATATTATATTAAACTAATTTTATCCAAATAAATCTGCCCTTTATTAGTCACAAAGAAGAAGAAAATAATGTACCTCTTCGAGGTTACAAAGATAACCTCCTATGAACATATTTAAAAACTACTACTGGGCAAGCTCATCTTTGCCTTCGGGCTACTCTGATGTAGGGTTTGCGATTTCTCGAAGATATCCAGTTCGGGTCTTCTCCGAATATTGAGAAAATTAAATTTACTTATACAGGATGACTTTTTTTACCGTCTGGAAAATGTGGTGTGATAGGTAAGTGTAATAGATTCATTTGGCAATGTTACTTAAAAAAAAAATTTTTTTTCTCAAAAAATTTTTCTTATACATTACTCAATTGTAGTCACACTGAATTATTTGAAATAGTATTTTAAAAATAAACAGGCTCGTAGCTTCCATTTATGCGCAATTTACCTACAACCGCCACCTGCGCGTAGTACTGTGCGTAGTTTTCTAGATTTTGTAAATAGCATTAAACATGACTATATTTAACAATTAATCTCGTGTATAACTTCAGCTCTAGATACCTTATACGTCATATTTTTTTTCCAGACGGTAAAAAAAATCTTCCAGTATATTTTCCAGAACCAACCAATTTCCCGGGAATTTGCAGGAACAAACCCTAGTCTGATGTCAAGAGTAAGCCCATCATAAAGAAAACTGTGTCCTAGGGTTTGCAGTAGCCCTTTAAAAGTGGAAATGACCTCCAAAACAAAATCTGCATACCTACTGTAGCATATAGGTTTCTAAACGAAACGCGAATTGACATCTGTCAATGCAAATGTCATTTAGAGTTATGGTGGGAGGCGGCATCTCCTTCCCCCTCTTGCCTGTCTACTGTAATAGCGAATGGACGCACTAAAATTAATAATTTATAAAATAAACTCCCAAGTGCTTTCTAAAGAGTTCTTTTATTTAAATAACGTTACTACACCTACAATATATGATAATGAGCGTTATTCTCACCGAGAAACTGTTTTGTAAGTAGGTTGACGAGTGTAATGTAAAATTGTATATTTTTTGTAAAACGAAATAGGGTAAGTATTGTATCCCTTGCCGATTTCGGCTAGGGTAAGTATTAATACTTCTACAAGTATGCATGTTTCTACACTTTCTACAACAAACTTACGGCATTCACTGAGTAAAGAAACAAGAAGAAATATCAAAGAAATGTGGGTGAATGCACAAGCTTTGAGAACCAGTTACCGTTGGTAATACTCCCTATGTATTTCTATTCGTGTATTTGCAATGCACGTTGAAAGGGAATAAATCTCCATGAACATGTGGCCAAGACTGCCAAGAGTTCCTAAGAAGTACACCTCATGAATAAAAATGCGACCGTCGCCGCGCGGTTACTCATGCTAAGTGCCTTTTACAGCTAAAAAGCGTACATTGTAAAGATCTGCCGCATGAAAGAGCTGCAAGCGAGCTGATTGCATTGAGGGCAGTACTTAGATCTTTATGTCAGAGGATGGAGTGACGTCACAGTGACTTCGGAGAAAGTATTGATAATTAGTGAATTACAGTTATAAGGCACTCGTAGCCCTGCGGTACTAGTGTTTGTAACGAACCCATGGTTAAGCAAAGTTGTGCGCGGTCAGTCAGTGGATGGGTGATGGGTAATATCACAAGCTCCTTTGTGTTCGGGAGGCATGTTACACCGTTGGTCCCGGGTTTCGTTTTAAGCAATGGAAGTCGTTAAGCCATGTCAGATATTGGGTGGCTTGAAAAATTCTGACAGGCGGCCACTGGCCTAACCACCTTCCAATTTGGGGCTCGCGTGGGAGATTTACCAGTGTAATGTCACATGTAGATTTTTTCAACGGAGTAGGCAGAGATGGTGTTAAGCTAGTGGCCACTAAATAGTCAGAATTTTTCAAGCCACAAGAGGGTATCTGACATGGCTTTACGACTTGCATTGTGCGTAAACACAGCGAAAACTGGTGCCAACAATTTAACGTGCCACACGAAGGAGCTATATTATAATACCACTAGGCAGTCACGCATTCACTGACTGATCGCGCCCAACTTTGCGTAACCAGTGTGGTCGTTACACATTGGTACCGCAAGGCTACGAGCGCTTTTAAGTAGCTACGTAAGTGACGTTAAAATTCGTTGCACTGCCCCCTTAGCCAAGTGGCATTGTACAATCTAATCGAATGTTTTTTAGATTGACATGTATGGGATTGACATAAGCACTTGCCAACGAGCGCTAACGCTAATGTCAATCCCACACATGACAATCTAAAAGAACATTCGATTAGATTGTACAATGCCACTTGGCTAGGGGGGCTGCGCTCCACGACGGAGTACGGTGCAATGAGATAAAGCCTTTCGCACTTTTGTTAACTGATCCCATATAGAATCTACGATAATAGCTACACTCTCCACGTGGCACGTGTCTTTATGTTATAATAAAAGTTACTGCATACATATAAGCTCAAGGATATTCCGTTATTGCATATGTCAAGAACGATACAAAATGTTCCAGGAAGGCAAATAATAGAGGGTATGAATAAGCGAGCGTGTGCAACTAAGTGGCAGGGGAGCGGTGACATATTGAAAATAGTGTCCTTCACTATACGACTGGTCTGTATTATTCAATTTAATAAATAAAACTGGCAGAGGTATTCCGAAAATGCAGTTTTTACGAGAATATTCGACCCCTAAACGTGATAGGTGGTGTAGCCCATTGCCGGACCGAATTTGTTACACATGCCTCAGAATTTATCCTGAGACCTGTGGGTTTCCTCACGATGTTTTCCTTCACTGTCAAGCAAGTAATGAATATGTACCTACGTAAGTTTTGAAAAACTCTTTGGCACATGCCAGGATTTGAACCTCACTGATTATTATCATGAGAAGCGGGCTCTTTAACCGTATGGATATCACTGCATCTTTCCTATCTATCTATCCATCTATCCTTCCATACATCGATCCTTCTCTATCATTTATTTTATTTGAATGAAAGGCGCTGAACGAGACAAATATACAAGGATGCTGTGAAAAGCCGAGTCGGTAGAGGACGACTTCGGTGTACCTACAGATAAAGAGTACCCGAACCGACGAGCATGCATAAGTTTTTTGACAGATGTCGATGAAGCACGAGAGATCTGCCAGGCTCGTGGCATTAACTGGAAGCCTATTGTCTCTGCCCACCCCAAATGGGAAATAGGCGTGACATTATGTATGTACGTATTTGAATATTATGAGTCAGTGAAGTTTGAAACCGATGATGAAAAACGTTGTTGCGCCCATAAGACTTTGCATTACTTTGTGATGTCTTGAATTTTTCTATAACATGCAGAAAGGTAATTCCTCACGCGTTTATCTCCAAGGATGTCAGAAGGGGTGCTCCAATCCTGGAAATACCATCTTGTCACCAGAATATTTGTTGACATCACCAAACCGGGTTGCTGTTTCGTAACAGCTAACAGGCACGTGTGCGCTTTAGACACAATTGTTGGGGATGAGGAATTCTTCACCAAATTTTTCTTCACCATCAAGATAGTGATGTACATAAGTTTTAAAAAAAATTTTGGTACATACTCTCACAAGGATTCTAACCCGAGTCTCTTTTGACGAATTGTCTTGTAAACGATCAGCCACCTAGCTGTACAAGTTTGCTAATTTTGTTCATCATCTGCGGTTAGGCGACCTCACAATTTGTTCGGGTATCGCCTGCTTTACGGGTCAACACCGGCTATAAATATTCAAGGCCGACGCTGCGCGGATCAGAGCCGCAGCAATAGCAATCAAATACGCGGCTTCAGAATTTAAATGAAGTGGTTTGACCCGTCCAATTAGAGGTTTATCCGAAACGCGCCCCGAATCCCCGCCGGATTACCGTTTGGATTGGTAACCATTGATGCTACATGTATTTTAATTACTTTGGCACTCGCAGTCCCCGATGCGGTGTAACAACCGCTCCAGGTTAAGCAATTTTGGGGCGGTCAGTCAATGGTAGGTAAATATTGGGATTCAGATCGTTTTCGTATACTCGTTTCGTTAGTAGATAGATGTTTTGGGCTGATGCCGATGAAGCTCTTTGTGCACATCAGTAACGTTTGCGGTGGGCTCGCGTGGGATATTGTTGCCTTCCTCATGTGTGAGGAAAGACCCTTAGCTCAGCAGTGGGCTTGTTACCGGTTGATGATGAATAAACTATCTGTTCTTGAAAATTTACCAAATGAATGTCGCTCTATGCTATCAGCTTCTTTTTGTAGCAGTTCCGTTTACTTTTAAAGTTTACCTAGCAGTAAACCTAGCTAGGCAGATAATGCTACTTGCTAAGATATTGCAGATCTCTCGTGCTTTCATCCTTGAAACTACTCATACATTTCGTTTTCGGGTAATCTTTGTCAGGGTTTTTTGCGATACAACGTCAATGTGGTCGATGTTAGTATGTACTGGTTGTTCTTTTACATGTTAGTTATTAACTTAGTTTCTTTACCAAACTATACTATCATAAGCAATGGTTAAATTTTGTCCAGTATTTTTTCAGCTAATATTTCCACCACGTCGTTTTTAGGTCTGTTTGTTTCACTTAAGGCCAACTAAGTGCTTTATCTTCGTTACTGCCGTGACAGGCTGGTCAGGGCATAAAGTTAATATTCAAATAGTTGAGTCGCCTGGCACGCTGCCAACAGTGAAGGCTGATATACCAGTTGTTCAGCCAACCATCTGAAACGTTTAACACTAAGTTGAGCAACGAAGCGCCCTTGTGGTTATGTCAATCGTAACTGTTGCGTCAAATGGTACTGAGTTTATTCAATCTTCATAATGTATTGTATTAGCCTCCTCATTATCTTCAAGTTATGATTCAAACAAATGAACAACACTTCATCTTTGCTAGAACTTTTCCTGAAGCATTAGATCAGTATTGACGTACAATAAAATAATTCCAAACTCCTATTGATTGATTGAATAAAAATGATTTAAGAGAAATGAACAACATAGGTGGTATCCCTCAGGAAATCACCAATACTTTCTTAAAGAAAATACTTATGAAACATTTCTTAATTAGCTCATTAAGATAGCAATAACAAAATCTCGCAAAAATATAAATTTGTGGAATATAAAACAACATAGTAATGTCAAAAATTGTTGCTTATTATTAAAGATCGCTGTGACATAATAAGCGATATCTAACTACCATTAACTCGCCTGTCAAGTTAACTCAAGTTACTATTTCATTATACACACACGACTACACCTCGTTTCCTGTGACTAAACGAGTTTCCGTTAGCAGAAAAACAACTGAACATGTAACTACATCAAACAAGTTTGTATATAAAATAAATATTAATGAACCCGATTAGTAAAATGGATTTTAAAAGTTACAAGAAAAAAATTATTTTTTGTGAAATTATTGCCTATGACACTTCTGAAGTCCCTTTCTGAACCCTTCATTTATTAAAATGTATTCTAATTTAGATTGGCTAGCGTCCGCCATATTATTTCTTACTGTGACGTCACTCACTACACTGGCTAGCACCTCCACAACTAAGACGAACCTAACGACACCTCATTATTTAAAATCAATCAACCTGCTTAAGCCGCGGACTGCCAAAGAATCGACTAAGAACATTGCTCTCAGACTAGCGCCGTCGTGTAAAGAGAACCGTTATTGGGTTTACAGATTTCGTGATATTCAGAACACTAACAGACGGGGACTGGGTTTGGCTATCTTGATGCAGTTCTGTGGAATTAGAAATTGAGCACCGATGGGTGACATCTGGCGGCGCCTCGTTGCATCAGTGCATTAAAATGTGCATTTGCTAAGTCGGAAATTTGTAAACGGGTAATACATCAAATCTTTAACCAAACCAAGAAATGAATGTGATGGTAGATAGGTGATAAATTCACAGGTTGAAAAACTAATAATTTAGGGTCTTGTCTTTACAAAAAGGAATAATTCCACTATTATAGTATTTGATAACAACAACAAATAGGACAAAATAAAGGTCACAGTTGAAAAAACAAGAAGAAAGGACAAACAATATAATTAATCCTACTCGATACTTGACGAGTACGAACTGATCATATACAAATACATTAACAATTCCTTAGACCTAACATCGAATGAACAACACGGTCTAATCTAGAATCCAATTAATAAGACGTAAACTTCTACTTGTACCTACTCGTTGCTTGTCTTTACCCAGCTCACGCTGCAAACTCCTAGCGCAGGTTTCCTGAACCCAGTAAAGTGTAAAGTGTAATAACGTGTGTGCATTGGCAGATGCGCTTGTCATTTACCCGTAGGAAGCCAAGTTTAACTCTGGAGTCGTGGCTCGGGGCAACTTGCGGATGGTAAACGGTTCACTCGGAATAACCTTGCGGTTGCAACTTGACTGAATAAGTAGGGTAGTTGCTGTTCACTTTACGTCAACTTGTGACAGAAGACTTGGTGGTTATACAATATGGAACAGAATAAGCGCAGTTCCTGAAATTAGTTTGTCCAGTATCGACTACTAATCGATTTCAGCTTTTTTTACTATGTGTAAAACTGTTCCGAAGAATGAATTAGCATAGCTGAATTTAGGACTTGCTATGGAAACCGTACTATTATTGATCTTCATTTAAGAAATTTGGTTAAGCAAAACTAAGTTACGAATGCATCATATTTTTTTTATATGGATTATCGAGAAGCGAGCTTATTCTGTGACGGGCTGTAAATACTAGCAACATGTATTGGATTCGCTCTGGCAATGTGGTAAACCTAAACCTTTTGGAAGATTTATTCGAAGAGATAGCGATAGACGCGGATAGCGACTGTGTTTTACAGTATTTTATAGGTATTTTAAAGATGGCCTTGTTTACAGGCAAGTTTTGAATTTTGACCATTATGTGAAGATGTAAATAAATAAGTATTGGAATCATCTGATTTCCGGTTACCCGGTCTTCATTTCTTGCACCTCAATAATTAATAATTTAGTTTTTGAATTGCCTAGAAGTTACTCGTATATTCTTAGGTCATCATTTATTATATTCCTCTTCGTAGTATGCGAACTTAACGCGTCTATAGATGCCCGGGTCGCTACACTGGCGGATATCCGGATTGTGGAGTAAACGGTTCTCCCCAAACTCCGCGGTCACATCTTGTGTACATTGTTGTTTACTATACTAATGGTCTTAGTCTGGAGATTCGAACAGTGTTATTGGTACGCCTAGTAACATAGGAAATTTCGACACCCAGCTCTGCTCATAATGCTTTTTGTACTAGTTTTATACAAGTTTTAATTATGCAAATGTCATTGAAGCTCGAATTGATTTGCTTTAGTCTTAGACTATGTGGATTGAATCTAGTCTTCATTTTTGAATTGACTTAGAATGAGAGTAAGGAAATACTGTTTCATAATAAACAGCTTGAGTATTCCTTATATCAAAGAATAACGGGAAATGGCTAAATAGTTACACACAATAAATTTTAAAAGTCTATGTCCGTTCAAGAGTAACCTAGCGTTTACTTTTTATTAAGATATTTTAAAACTGTTATAATAATACCAACTATACTATAAAATTACACTTAATATCCATTGCAAATTACCCGAATGCTAAATCAGTTCTTTATATTGTCACCCCAAAAAATACATTTGAGTAATCCCATATCCAAATTGGTTTGAGCGCAATATGACGAAATGCTTCTGAACTCCAATGCCAAATAGATTGCAACAAACACCAATACATAAATCGAGTAACCGGAGCTGCAACAGTACAAATGTGCAAAGTGCATGATTCTTCGGGCCATAACTCTTTACACTGCGTTGCAATCGACAAGGAATAGCGAGCACTCGATATTTCACATTCGATTGCGGTATTTGTGGTCTCCTGACTCTTGGCACTGTGAGAAAATGGGGGGAGATATTCGCTTTACAACAACTCGAGGGAAATAGACAGTTCAATGCATTCCCTCCATCACAATTTTCGTTACTTTTCTCCCGATAACTTCACACGGTTTTGAGTTTTCAAAGAAAATTAAATTTCCTTCTTTCTTTGTGTTTTAATAGCGTCAAGTCGTCAACCTTATCTTAGTTTGTGTTGTGACTTGGTCCAATGGCGCAAAAATGAAAAACAGACGTTTTTGTTATTTGAGCTAACTTCCATAGCCGTAATGATTCAAATATCGCCTGTATTTTAAACATTCATTGTTTTCACGTTCTACGATATAGAAATAGAAAGAAATATTTCTGAAAATACCTACTTTGGTGTTTTTTTATTAATGATGGGCTTACTCTTGACCTCTGACTAGCCAGAGGGCAAAGACGGGGCCTTCGATGGGACGAGCTTCCCCAGAAGATGCCTGTGTCACTCTAGTGATTTTTTAGTAATAAGCTGCGATCCATTATGTGTAAACTTAAAAACTTGAAATATTATGTTACTAATAGGGCATTAATGTTTACATTATATCATGCGCTAGCGGAATCGGTTATTAGTTATGGGTTATGTGCGTACGGTAGGACGTTTAAAACTTATCTCGATAGAATACTGCATATACAAACTAGGTTAATAAAACTGTTAGTTGATAAGAAAACTAAAACTAAATGTAATCAAAATTATAATTTATTGTTTAAAAAATTTAAAATTTTACAAAGCTAAGTTATTGGATACTTTATTGTAAATGTAAAATGAAAGACACAGTTTAATGTTGTTAAATATGGTTAAGGGTAGATAAGTGGTGTTTTTTTCATTCCATGGTAGGTACACAACAATACTACATGTTTTAGTGAGTGAAACCTTCGCCAACAAACTGTAATGCAGTTTGGCGATACCTAATAATAATGATAATTGTTGTATTCTGTGGAAAAATAAATAAATAAATAAATAGATTTTGTTTAATGTATTTTATGTACACCTAAATGAAACAGGAGGTAAGTATATCGCTGTGATGGGCTATTACACTTGTCTCAGAACCAATTCTTTGTCTTCATGATGTTTTACTTCACCTTTGTGCTAGTGTATATCTATACTAATATCATAAAGAGGAAACATTTTTATTTTTGTGCGTTTGTTACGAATAAACTCAAAAACTACTCAACCGATTTATAAATTTTTTTCACCATTAGAAAGCTAGAATATCCCCGAGTAACATAGGATATATTCTATTACCGTATTCCCACGGGAACAGGAACTACGCGAGTAAAACCAAACCGCAAGTGTATAGTGTGTAACCGGATATGTAGACCCTAATTAGAAATTGGGCCTCACTCAAGAGAGATGGGCTCTCGTCCAACAGGGGGCCAATTCCACTAAATGTCAGCCATTGTCATCGAACTATCATTCCATTATACTGCAACTGGCAACTATGACATCTAATTTGTATTCCACTAAAATCATAGTGGCATTACAATGGCATGACTATGGACTACGTTAGGTGTTGCCTACCATATATAACTATTACTACCATGGGTGTCATTAGTTTTATTTCGGGTTTTCGGCACTAAAATCTTTAGATGATTGATTTTATTTCTGGTACATGTGACATTTCGATAAGTTTTGAAGAATCTTGTGTATTTTTGTGCATAGACTCTGAAGCAGAGCTAAAATCTGAATTTCGTGTCGTGTTTAGGGCTGATGGCTAAATTGCCAATGCCTTAAAATAAGGGAAAAAAAGCAATCACTGGACAGCGCCATTCCATGGTAGGAATAGTAGAATACCAAAAGTGGTCAACAATGATAGTTGAATGATTGTGAAAACTGACAGTTAACAGAATACGAAAAGTGTCAAAATTTGACATAATATAACCATTGAGTGACCACAGTCATACAACTATCACCGCTGTCATTTAGTAGAATTGGCCCCCAGGGCTGTTCCTGCTTCAACATGATCATCATTATTATGTACATTCTCAGCAATATCAAACTGATTTTCTTCAAAGTAGTTTGTAAGTCTACTTATTCAGTCATTGCAACTCCGCAGCTTAGAAATATTTAATTGTCGAGAAGATGAAGCAACTTGCGTAACAATATTACACTAACAATATTGTATTTCCATTTCACGCTCACTCGAGTAGTGTATCTTAATGTGGTTCAATGCAAACCGGACGCGGAATATTGGCCATTAATCGCTCAAGTATCGTCCCACCGAGCATCGATGATGGCTCGGTGCCAACTTGTCGATTCTGGAGGTAGTGTACATGTCATAGGCAAAGGAAGTTTTGTCGTCTCCTATATTTGACTAGTTAATATGCTTATGTTAGTCGTTGTAGTCGGGTATACGCTCTTAAAATAAGTTTCCCATTGAATTACAAAATTTGCCTCTTGACAAATTTGAAAAAATAGTTAACCAAAAACTACATAAAGGCTACTATAAAATTACAGACTACTTAGTAGACCAACATGCATGGGATTAACCGACTCGGCGCTATGTAAGGCTCCTAATCATAATAATTATTATTGTTAACCATAATTACTAAGAAGACTTGAGATTAACAAGAGCTGCCCTTGAGTTTCTTGCTGGTTCTTCTCGGAGTACTGCATTTGGAACCAGCAACTCGTCGGTGGAGATGAGCTGCTGTTTACATTTAGCCAATCTTCATGGACGAGTTTAGAGTGCGTTTTTGTAACTACAGAAAATTAATGATGTTCGACTCAATTCTCACGTCTGACTAAGTGACTAGACGTCTTAGTGAAAGTCCTAACCAATTGTGTGTTTCGATCTTTGACTAAAGAAAGCATAGTTCATTACTTAGGCTTTCCGAGGAGGGCCTACAATAGTCATCAAAACGGCGAGATAAACCTAATAGATTTATCCAGTACATGTCCGATATAATCTCACAGCTCCCCGAGCAATGGGGTACCCAATGAAAATTTACAGAAGTAAACAAAATGTTAGAACTAAAACAAGTTTTGCCAAAAGGCGTTAGTTGGTAGGACTAATCCAACCTAAAACCGAAACCTAGGTGCGACGGAACTTCGGTCTTCACTACATAGTATAAAACAAAGTCGCTTTCTCTGTCCCTATATCCTTAAGTCCCTTTGTATGCTTAAATCTTTAAAACTACGCAACGGATTTTGATGTGTTTTTTTTTAATGGATAAAGTGATTCAAGAGGAAGATTTTAATGTTAGCATTGTACTCGTGCAAAGCCGGGGAGGGTCGCTAGTTAAATATAAAATGAATACGTCAAACGCAATCAGATATGTTTTTACAAAAGAAAGACAGTTTTAGAGATCTCTTATTTTAGAGGCTCATTTGACCTTGAATGTTATACGTGACTTTCTAAAATACTGATTCAAACCTACGCCTAATACACCCAATAAATAAAACTTATAAATAAACTGTGATGTATGTATAGGAAGGTAGATGTGTTTTGTCCAGTGACAGTTCTCTTCCATTAAATGTGTTATAGCAGACGGACGTGTTTTAATAGCTCCAGGAGAAATTCAGTACCAATCCCAGTAGTAACCTCATATATTTCAGTGGCGACGAGAAATTAAAGATATCTGCGTGTATCCGTGTGAAAAAGTGTGTTTTCGTTAATTTAACACGAATTGAACAGTGCGCAAAATGGCGGCCGGGAGGTTTGCGCCGTTTGATATCGAGTCGGACAGTTGGGAGTCATATGTGGACCGTCTCGATATGTATTTTCTTGCCAATGATGTGAAAGAAGCTGTAAAAGTGGCTACGTTAATATCGGTGATCGGGAGTGACGCGTATGAGTTGATGGTGAATTTGTGTACGCCGCATAAACCGTCGACAAAGAAATACGATGAATTAGTAACGGTTATGCAAGATCATCTACAACCGAAACCAAGTATACTGGCAGAGAGGTTTAAATTCAGGCAAAGAACTCAAAAACGAGACCAGAGCATTGCGGAGTACGTAGCCGGACTTAAAAAACTGACTTAAAATTGTAAGTTCACAGCGACTAGTCTAACAGAAAATTTAAGGGACCAATTCGTATGTGGAATTAATAATGAAGCTATCCGTCAAAGGTTATTTACGGAGGAAGAGGTCACGTTTGACAAGGCGTTAAAGATTGCGATGGCAATGGAGGCGGCGGAGGGTAATGCGGCGTTGGTGGATGACCGTGCCCGAAGGGGTGACGGGGAACCAGCGGTGAAGGCGTCAGCGGTACATCAGCTGATCTCAGCCGGGCGGCGGTCGGCGGCAGCGAACAGCTCGACTCGTGACGTCACGCGCATTCCACACCGCGCTCGAGCCGATGGTGCAAGAAGCATAAGCGGAGCGGACGCTAAGGCGGGAGCGTTTTCTAAGGGACAGCGGAGCGACAAAAAACAACATACAGCTCAATGTTCGGCATGTGGCGGAAAACATAACGCGGACACCTGCAAGTTTAGGGTGTATGTGTGCAAGGTCTGCAACCGGGAGGGGCATTTAAAAAGAATGTGCCCGAACGTAAGATCGGAAACCACCTTTCATAACATGCTAGAAGATCAGGTGGTGTATACAGACAGCGAAAGTAGCGGCAGTTCTGAGGTAAACAATTTTTCTATGGACACGAGTAATTTAAAAAACTTTGGACCATACGTCATGACGTTAGAAGTCAATGATGTGAATTTAACTATGGAGGTAGATACCGGCAGCGCTATTGCCTGCATTAGTCAAGATTGTTATAAACAACATTTGTTTAATTGTCAGTTACAAGATAGTGACTTATGTTTGCGTTATTATACGGGCGAGATTGTTAAGCCCATAGGTAAAATAACGCCTTTAGTTAGATATAAAGATGTAAACAAAGAATTGGATTTATACGTGATAGATAAAGGCAAAACTAGCTTACTAGGAAGACAATGGCTTAAAGAGTTGGGTATCCAATTACCATTCGTAAATTGTAACTCGGTGGGTAGTGGTAAACAAGTGTTCAATTTAGAAAATTTCAGTTCCAGATATTGTGAAGTGTTTGCGGATGGGCTGGGTCGGTTCACCGGAGGGACGGTAGGGTTCCGGCTGCGCGCGGAGGCGCGGCCTGTGTTCCTACGCGCACGACCACTGGCGTACGCACTGCGCGGGCCGGTTGAGCGCACGCTGGATCAGCTGCAGCGCGATGGTGTGATCACTCCGGTAAACGCGTCAGACTGGGCGACGCCTATTGTGCCCGTGATTGTTAGGGTTAGTTATTAAAATCTTATTATAATTTATATTTCATTTAATTAATACATATTTTCATGTTTATATTAATATAAAATGTACATACATCATATACCGGTGAACCAAGGAAATGCTTTGTTTTTACGCTCTGTGATTGGTTGACGTTTACCGACGTGGACCAATCACAGAGCTTGATTTTTCCTGCTAAAAAAGGCGAGTTCGGTGGGGAATTTTGGTTGGCAGGGCATTCGGTCACGGATTGTTGAAGAGTAAAGTAGTGTTGTGTTCAGAAAATAAATCATTATAATCATATACAAAAAGAGTACAGTCATTTAAGAACCCGCTCTACGACGTATTTGCTTATAAGTCTCACATTTCAGAAGTGGGATACACCGAGTAACAACGTAAGTACATACCATCAAATATTGTTATTTTAATTTTGAATTCTGCTCTAGTATGATGCTTTTAATCTTTTCCGTCATTACATGGTACTAGTATGTGAAAATATTAGGTGAATCATATTAATGTTTGTTCGGCCATTAATCTTATTGCCATCATTATAATAATTTGGAAAATTTTAAATGCAACAGACTCGATGAAAAAGTGAAAGTCAAGACTTATATATCCAGAACTACTTACAATTTATTCCCAATGAAATATTGTGAGGGGTTATAATGATGTGCGTTATTCATAAGAGGAGTAGGGACGTTCTTTATTTTGATATTCTTTTTTTTTTTTATATAAAATAATTAAAGTCGTGGTTTATTTTTTCCGAGTACCAGACAATGGAGGAACCGAATCGTCGGAGTCGGTCTAAGTACCGTCGGAGACTCGAGACTCCCGGTCGAAGAGAGCGTCTCCCTGAGATGTCTGGTCGTTGGGAACAACACACCGAGATACCAAGGCCCAGGGAGCGAAGCAGGAGCCAGGTGCGGACACGAAGCCCCAGTCAGCCTCATCCAGACCAGGAGCTGCTATTGGCCCGCGAGCGGGTCAAGATGTTGGAGAGAGAGCTTCGACGAGACCGTCCGATCCCTCGGGGGGATCGCCGCGGCACACCCCGAGCACCACGGGCAGACAACGAGCGACGGAGCCCTGGCCGTCGGAGCCCCAGCCGTCGGAGCCAGAGTCGTCGGAGCCCCAGCCGTCGGAGCCAGAGTCGTCGGAGCCCCAGCCGTTGGAGCCAGAGTCGTCGGAGCCCCAGCCGTCGGAGCCAGAGTCGTCGGAGCCAGAGCCGTCGGAGCCCCAGCCGTTGGAGCCAGAGTCGTCGGAGCCCCAGCCGTCGGAGCCAGAGTCGTCGGAGCCCCAGCCGTTGGAGCCAGAGTCGTCGGAGCCCCAGCCGTCGGAGCCAGAGTCGTCGGAGCCAGAGCCGTCGGAGCCCCAGCCGTCGCAGTCCTCGCGGTGTGACCAGCAACGCCCGACGGGAAGAAGCTGAGCATCGTGATGGTGGGAAAGCAGAGCGACATGACGACGTGGGACAGATTGAAAGGTCACGTAGTCTCTCTATTTCTAAAAAAGATTTTGCTGATATTGTTAATTGCATAAGGGATGGTTTTGGATCCCAACTGCCTGCCCAAGGTGCAAAACCCTTGCAAAACGTAGATCATAAAAATATACTGCCGGAATTTGACCCGTCAACCAAAAACCAACGCGTTGATGTTTGGTTGAAAAAAGTTAATGAGTGCGCCTCGGTGTACAATTGGGATGACAAAACCACCATACATTTCGCCATGCAGAAACTTAAAGGTCTGGCAAAAACGTGGTACGAAAGCTTAACTTCTATTCTTTTTACTTGGCAAGAGTGGCAAGAAAAGCTAGCGAATGCTTTCCCCTCTGAGAAAAACTATGGTCAGACCTTGGAGGAAATGCTGAAGAGGAGAAGCAAGTTTAATGAACCCATAGAAGTTTATTACTATGAAAAAATGTCGCTACTCAATCAATGTGACATTATTGACAAACGCGCGGTCGATTGCATAATCCATGGTATTAATGATAGGACTCTAAAATCCGGAGCTCTGGCGTTGCGTTGCTCTTATCCAGACCAACTCTTACAGTATTTAGTCAGTAGTAGAGATTCTGGCAATTCTATGGAGCGGTCACAGTTCAGAAACAATAATTTAGACAATCGTAATATTGTCAACAACCCAAATCAGAATTCCGAAACCAGCACAAATCAAATAACTGGTTGTTACAATTGTAAAGAGAGAGGGCATAGCTTTTTACACTGCCCTAAACCATTAATAAAATGCACACAATGCTTCAAGGTAGGACATAAAGCAGAAAATTGTTTAAGTAAAGTAGGAGATAAAATGGCTGAAAGTAGCAGTGTTGCTGATGTTGAGGATTAGATAATACACATTACGTTAAAACAAGTCGCTGTCTCTTATGTTATTATGTATCTTTTTAACTACAGACTAGTGTTTTGTTTTGTTACAGATCAAGCACGAGAATCGATCGGTTCGTGTCTTGATGCTGCAGCCAATGCTAGAGAAAATTTTGAGACTACCATCGCAAGCAAAATCGATCGGCTTGGGGATGCTAGTGACACGCCACCGATTAAATCGATCGTTCGGGGCGTTAGTGTGTACTTGGGCAATCCGATTAATCGATCGTTCGGAACCCAATATTGATAACCTTTGGTATTCGAAAATGATTTAGTTCATTTTCCCAGTTCAAACGAGAATTATTTACAATAAGTAGTTTTTCAATGTTGAAATATAATTATTTAAGTCTGTTTTATATACATAATTTTATTTAGTTGGTTTGAAGATTCTTGTTACACGCCACCGATTAAATCGATCGTTCGGTGCGTAAGTGTGTAGGTAGGTACTTGGGTAATCCGATTAATCGATCGTTCGGAACCCATTTTTGATAGCCTTTGGTAATCGAAAATGATTTAGTTAATTTCCCCAGTTCATATACTTAAAAATCTTAGAGCAATAACACTGCCCATTGTACTTAAATTATTTTGTATATCCCTACTATATTGTTTTTGTGTACAACAAAGAGTATTGTATTGTATTATATTGCATCAAATCTATCTATATTTACATATTTTTTGGAATTAAGTTAGTTTCAACAATTGAATGTAGAGTTTTCTTTCAATTAATGGATTATGCATAATTTTGTTCTATGTTATATTCAACTGTTTTTTATATTACCTGTTAATTTTAAATTGTATGTTTATCGAATTTACCCAGCTTGCCAAAATCCTGTCCGATTGTTAGGGTGCCCCTGGCGTCGTGTGCAGGGACGCACACGATGTCAGGACGGACGATTGTTAGGGTTAGTTATTAAAATCTTATTATAATTTATATTTCATTTAATTAATACATATTTTCATGTTTATATTAATATAAAATGTACATACATCATATACCGGTGAACCAAGGAAATGCTTTGTTTTTACGCTCTGTGATTGGTTGACGTTTACCGACGTGGACCAATCACAGAGCTTGATTTTTCCTGCTAAAAAAGGCGAGTTCGGTGGGGAATTTTGGTTGGCAGGGCATTCGGTCACGGATTGTTGAAGAGTAAAGTAGTGTTGTGTTCAGAAAATAAATCATTATAATCATATACAAAAAGAGTACAGTCATTTAAGAACCCGCTCTACGACGTATTTGCTTATAAGTCTCACATGATGAAAAAAGACGGGTCCATTCGGGTATGTGCGGATTTCAAATTAACTCTTAATAAAAGTCTAGAGGTGGACCGTTTCCCGCTACCGAGGGTCGAGGACCTACTTGCAAAGCTACACGGGGGAGAGAAATTCACTAAATTAGATTTATCGCAGGCGTATGCTCAATTTGAATTGGACGAATCAAAAAAGTACACGATGATAAATACACACAAAGGCTTATTTATGTACAATAGACTTATATACGGTTTAGCCTCAAGCCCGGGCATTTTTCAAAGAAAATTGGAAGAGTTATTCGGTGATTTACCGCAGGTAGGAATTTTTCTCGATGACTTGATTATTACCGGCGTAGATGACAAGTCCCATTTAAGGACTTTGCATGAAGTGTTTGATAGGTTGCAAAAATATGGTCTTAAGATTAGGAAAGATAAATGTCACTTCTTTGCAGATTCAGTTACTTATTTAGGATTTACTATAAGTAAAAAAGGTGCTCATACTTGTCCAGAAAAGTTGGAAGCTATAGAAAAAGTGCCCAGTCCAACCAACGTCTCTGAGTTACGTTCGTTCTTATGTTTAGTAATGTATTATGCAAAGTTCGTTCGGAATATAAGCACAATATTAGCACCGTTATACAATCTTTTAAAGAAAGACGTAAAATTTTTCTGGAGCCAGCAGTGTAGTGAGGCGTTTAGGAAGGTGAAAAGCCTTTTGATGTCTAGTGAGATTTTAGCGCATTATTCACTGGATTTGCCCGTGGTATTGACAGCAGACGCGAGCAGCCTTGGGGTTGGCGCCGTCGTCTCCCACCTCACGCCGGACGGAGAGCGTCCCGTCGCTTACGCTCAATACAGCCGAAAAGGGTTACTCACAAATTGAACGTGAAGCATTGGGGATTATATTTGGAATTAGAAAGTTCCATCAATATTTGTACGGCAGAAAATTTACACTGCGAACTGATCATAAACCTTTAGTATCAATATTTGGTGAAAAAAAAGGCATACCCGTAATGGCAGCAAGTAGACTGCAGCGATGGGCAATTTTATTAGCCGGTTACCATTTCGATATTGAATATGTACGAAGCGAAAGGAATGCCACCGATGCCTTATCGCGTTTGCCAGTAGGAAGAACAAATAAACAAATCAGCGAACTGACTTACCTAAACTTTGTTCAAAATTTCATGCCGGTGGATAGGAAAGCAGTGCAGAAAAGTACAGACCGCGATGAAGTATTGAGAAAAGTTATGTTTTATGTGCAAACAGGTTGGCTGGCTACTAATAAAGATGATATGATTCAGCCGTATTACGTGCGACGAAACGAGCTTTATTTAGATATGGGTTGCGTTATTTGGGGCTATCGGTTAGCCATGAGCCATGGCTCGTAGTGTGATGTGGTGGCCGGGCATCGACGCGGACATCGAGCGCACCGGGCGCAACTGTGGTACGTGTGCCGCAGACAGCGCCGCGCCACCACGCGCTGCGCCCCAGCCCTGGCCCTACCACACCGAGCCCTGGTCGAGGTTACACGTTGATTTTTTGGGGCCGTTCCATGGAAAGACATTTTTAGTATTAATCGATGCCACTACTAAATGGATAGAAGCCTTCGCGATGCAAACAACGACGGCAACTGCGGTTATAAAAATTATAAGGGAAACATTTGCACGGTTCGGTTTACCTAAGGAAGTCGTTTCAGATAATGGACCACCTTTTACAAGCAGAGAATACGGGGAATTTATGAAACAAAATGGGGTAAAATTAAGTTTCGCAGCCGCATATCATCCGTCGTCAAACGGCGCAGCAGAGGGCGCGGTCAAACTCTGTAAACGCGCGGTTAAGAAAGCGATGCGAGACGGATGTGACGTCGACGCGGCTTTGCAAGCATATTTGTTATGTTATAGGAACGTAACTCATAGCACCACGGATGTGTCTCCAGCGATGCTTTTGCAACGCAGAAATTTACGCTCTAGGCTAGATTTATTAAGAGGCGAACGGCAAGTAGAGAATAAGGTACAAGATCAGCAAAAGAAGCAGGTAGAATATGCTGGGGATAAGACCAGAGAGTTCAGTCCGGGAGAGAAAGTGTGGTATAGGAATTACGGGGGAGGTAAAAAGTGGTTAGAGGTAGCATAATGCAAACAAAAAGTTCACGAAACTACACGGAAAAAAAATATTTTTACAATACTACCAGAATGTGTAGTAAATGGAAATTAGTTCTCCTAACAATTTTTCTGTTGGCCTTACGAATTTTTTGGTATCACCAAGTATTTTTTGTGTAACAGTGACAATTTGTTTGTAACGGGCAATATTCATTTCTAGTAACTTGCAACATTGTAAGGGTTACTATCTAAATGTTTAAACCAACAAATAAGCAAGTAATAGTTGCAATAATATCGTTGTGTTTACAATATGCATCGTTCTCTCAACGAATGAGATGATAGCGGCTAGAATGTGTGTGGTAGACAGCGGGGCGTAACGCGTGACGCAGTTAGAATACGTCGTTCATAGATGGCGTGGGGTGCGAATTAGAACGCGCTATCTTTTGGTTCCCGGCGTTTAGCCATAAGGTCGGACGACTTTTGCTTTGTATTCAGTATTGATCGTAAGATTTACACCACTAGTAGACGGTTCTCCGACTCTCTTGGAAATCTTTGCAATACCTGGATTAGGGATTCCTGATTAGGAAATCAGTCATAGTATGGTACTACAAATTAGTATAGTAAATAAATACCACAAACTCCACAAAGTAATGTAGGCACAACAAGGTCATATAGTAGACGTTACAAGACAGTATCGTAGACGTATGGGACGTACGACGTATACTAAAGGCAGTTTACAATTTGAATCGTTATGCGTACTATACATATTGTTGTAAATACTATACACATAGTTGTCTATACTATTATGTTTTACAAGAAGTGTATAGTAGAGTTAACTATCTGTAGAGTTGTCACATATAGTACCAGAAATATGGTGGGAACAACCGAAATATCGTTACGGTAACCATATTTTTTTTTCCGTGTACGTGGTATCGGCGGAAAACGGTTCACCTATACATAGACATGTTGATCAGATTAAACATCGTTGGGTAAATACCTATGAAGGGCTTTCACAAACATCTGGGGTAGAATCAATAGCCGATCATATGAGGAGTGACCACAATTCAGAGCGTGACGCGGTTGGTGCGGAGCACGATACCACCCAAGCAGTATCGGTGACCGATAATACTGATCGGGAAGCGCCGCAACCACCAGCCCCTTCGATGAACCCACCTGGCCCAACTCTTAGACCTAGGGATAAGTTATGTGTTGTTAAGAGATTTGGTTTAGATATTGATTAGCTGAAATTTATGTTGTAGTAAAGTAATACATCGACCTAGCTTGGTGGCAATATTTATGTATTTAATTAAGACTAGTTGTTAAATAACGGTGGAGGTGTGATGTATGTATAGGAAGGTAGATGTGTTTTGTCCAGTGACAGTTCTCTTCCATTAAATGTGTTATAGCAGACGGACGTGTTTTAATAGCTCCAGGAGAAATTCAGTACCAATCCCAGTAGTAACCTCATATATTTCATAAACTACAAAAAAAAGTACAAAAATGACTAGCCTTGTTTATTACAGAGCACCCCGTATCTTCAACAATGTTATCACGTTGCAAGCATAAAAATAATACATTGTATCCAGGCTTTCTATTTCCCGTTCCAAGATTACCTTTCAGCAAACGAGACGTGATGTATCATATCCGAGGGTATATTTAGAACACATTTTAGAGTCACGTTCCACCCCTCCAAACGACCTGTGTCTTGAAGTAACAGATAAGTAGACGGGTACCCTTTCCGGGCGGGTTGTACGAACGACAGTTTGACAGTTTCGCATGCGGCCTACGACGTAGTTCGCTGCGTTGAGTTTTCTCGTATCAGCAGTTATGTGTGTCACTTCAGTTAGGAGCCTTTCAACGGGCGATGCTATCTTGGTTGACTAATTTATCAGACGAGGGAGTGATGGATCGGCTGGTTTGTAACAGCCGAAAGATAGAAGGAAATGAAAAAGATGGATAATATACAACGCGTCACAGAATAAGCGCAATTCCTCATACACCTCAATAAGTAAAATAATATAAAAAAATATGATGCATTCGTAATTTAGTTTCGTCTAACCAAATTTCTTAAATAAAAACAGTAATAGTACCTACAGTTTCCATAGGCCCTAAATTTAGGTACTATGCCAATTTATTTTTCGAAAAAAATAACACATTAAAAATAGCTGAAATCGACTAAGTAGTCGATACTGAACAAAGTAATTTCAGGAATTATATTATATTTTTAAGGTATTTAGTTTTAGGTTAATTATAGGTACCTAATGTTATTAAATTAAGTTCGTTAAAATATCTAAGGTACATACAATAAATTTAATGTAATTTCAGGAATTGCGCTTATTCTGTTACATATTGTAGAATGGAACACCGTTTAAGCTTTTTCTACAAAAAAGATTTTATCACAGAAAGAGTCGGCAAAGGTATTCCAGTCATTCTATTTTCGGACCCCTAAACGTGATAGGTAGACCATAATGCGAGTTTCCTCATGAGGTTTTTCTTAATACTTATAATAATAATCCACATAATAAGTTATAAATAAAAAGTAATAACATTATGATGCAAGCACAACTAAAACTAAACATCTTAAAATGCGACACTGAAACGAAGAAGTGTTGGTTAGATCGATCACTGAAACTGCGAACTTTGGGTTTTGAATATTTGTGGAAAAAATACTATCGAATTGTAAGATTTGTGTACACTGTTTCAAAGAGGTAATACTAGTAGATACCTTAGATAAACTAGACCAAGCCTGTATCTTAGATACTAGTCACTACCAAAAGAAGAAATGAAAGACTTGAACATTTATAATATTAGAGAAAGATATTAAAACTGATAATAATCGCAAGTGGGTCTGACACTTTCTGGAGTTCAGTTCAAATTCAATTATGTCTCCGGAACTTATTGACAGATTTATGACTACCGAAGGCGTAGTACCTACGATAAAATTGAGGAAAACTCGATAAAGTAGTTTGAACGAAAATTTCAGAGATATAACAAAAAACAACCGACTTTTAAAATATTAGAAATCGAATTTGTGGCACCTTTTACCAGTTCTCCTTCACCAATTCATTGTGAATGCAAATGTACTCGTATTCTTGAAATGTTGCGGAAATATCAAACAACTAAAAGAATGTAATTTTCATCAATAATCAATAAATATTATAAAGAGGAAGGATTTGTATTTTTGTATGTTTGTAAGCTTCAATGTTTGAATCTTTGTGAAGAATAAACTCAAAACTACTGAACCGATTTTAAAAACTATTTCACCAATGAAAAGCTAAGAGATTCTTGAGTAACATAGGCTATATTTGATTTCCGTATTCTCACGGGAACGGGAACTACGCGGGTGAAACCACGCAGAACTGCTAGTTTTCGATAAAAATGAATTGAAGGATGGAGTTCCAAGATAAAATAATAATAATAATATAATCTTACGCCTTTTATCCCCGAGGGGGTAGGCAGAGGTATTCCATTACTGGATATACCCACATTTCACGAGATATATTGGACCCCTAAACGTGATAGGTGGTGAGCCCATTACCGGACCGGGTCTGTTTACACAGTCATGTCTCAGAATTAATTCTGAGACCTGCGGGTTTCCTCACGATGTTTTCCTTCACCGTCGAGCTAGTGATACATTGATATATCACCATCAGTCAGATTATCATTTTATATACAAAGCGTAACAGAAAAAGCGCAATTCCTCATACACCCTCATTAGTATATTTATATAAAAAAATATGATGCAATCCAACTTTAGCTGTATCTAACCAATTTTCTTAAATATCGATTAATAATAGCACGATTTCCATACAAAGCACTAAATTCAGCTACGCTAATTCATTTTTGGGAAAAATTTAACACATATTAAAAATAGCTGAAATCGATTAAGTAGTCGATACTGAATAAAATAATTTCAGGAATTGCGCTTATTCTGTTACATGTTGCATACAAATAATATATTTAAAACAAAAACCGTTGAGTCGATTCCATCTTCAGTCTTTGTGTTCTTGTCAAAGCAAACATTTAATTTCCAGCTGCAAATATTCCATCGCAAACAGTATTTTTATACGAAGTGTCTTAAAGGAACCGTCGCGTCGTCCTGAACCGTGTTTACTGTTTGTGTTCATAAATTGAGTTTTTAACTTTACTGTTTTATTTTCGAAGATGTCTTTCTACCTTTATATTTTCAAAATTCATTTCTATATTTGTTCTTCATATAAATATTAGTTAATTTTAGTTATTATATTTTTTAGTTAATTTTAGTTACCTATAGTTATTTTATAATGTAATAGAAATTTTATATAAATAGGTAGATAGAGACTTATATAAAAAAGTGGACTAATACTTAGCGACAAATAAATCAAGTTGGTATTACTATAAAACAAATATATTTGTGAATTCTATGACAATATGTTAGTAAAATTGGTTTACTTTAAAATTTACTTTGGTACCGAAAATTCAATTATAAAGGAGTAAACACATGAAGTTAAATAAAAGCTCAATCCACATACGTGGTTAATAAAATTAATCATTTAAACCAAATGTGGAAAGCAAATTGGAGTATCCTGACAACCTATTGCTTTATATACTCACGCTATTATCCCTGAGGAGGTAGGCAGAGGTATGCCATAGCGGGAAATACCAACTCTTCACCAGTATAGATTTATGAACTCCTGGTGGAGAGTCTATCGCCGGACTAGGATGCTGCTACACAAGCCTCTGAAACAATTCTTCATGAGGAAACACGCAGATCCCAGAATTAATACTGAGGCATGTGTAACAGACCCAAAGAGATTAAAATATAATAGGAAATAGAGGGGACTTTAGGAATATTTTCATACAAAACTTTGAAGCTCAAGTATAAACGCGAGCTGTCATTCAGTCGAAATCTTACTAAATTTAATCCACTTGTGGCATTATATTATTATATTCTATATTAATCTCTTTGCTCAGACTCAACCCGGAGATGGGCTCACCACCTATCACGTTTAGGGCCCAAACAATATACCTACTTGGTGAAAAGTGGATATTACTAGACATGGAAGACCATGCCCCCTAGCCAAGTGGCATTGTCCAATCTAATCGAATGATCTTTTAGATTGTCATGTATGGGATTGACATTAGCGTTAGCACTCGTTGGCAAGTGCTTATGTCAATCCCATACATGTCATTCGATTAGATTGTACAATGCCACTTAGCTAGGGGGACTTGTCAGGAATAAAATGCGTGAGCATATACATTTTTTTTTCATAAACCAAGCAACAAATGCGATTGTTTTCTTAATAAAATGATACAAAATTTTGCTTCCGACACTAAGTTTACGTAACATACCCACTTTGTTTGCCCTTCGTACAGTTTATGACGCCCTATCTTACGCCTCTATGTTCCGAGGTTGTACAGTCAAGAGCATGAAGCTTTACACTTGTAGTGCGAGTCTGACCTCTAAGGTGATCGTAATAAGAACGTTACAAAGTCCAATCAAGCTCCACGTGATCTTGACTGTACAGACGTTCCCTTTAATTTAATAGGAAACCGAAATATTACGGGAAAATTACATTTTCATATTGAAATAAAATTATTTATTTTATTTGAATATCACCTCGATCGGGTGTTATGTGGGGAATTTCCCGATTTGCGCGACAAAGGTTTAATAGCATGAATTAATGTATTTTATTTATGTCGTGATCAAAATGATTAATTGCTTCATTTACCGATGTGGGTTGGTCACGCGGTATGTTTCAGGGTAAAACATTACTATGACCTGTTAGATATGTATTATAATGTATTGAGTATTCGTTTCTAGATAAAGGGTTTATTTGTTGGTAGCGATTCTGCGCGGTTTCACCAGCGTAGTTTCCGTTCCCGGTGGAATACGAGGATAAAATATAGCCTATCTTAATCCCTGATAATAAAGCTTTCCATTGGTGAAAGAACTTTAAAAATCTGTTTCGTGTTTAGGCTTGAAAGCGTGTAACAAACAAAGTCTAAAGTATAAAGAAGGAAAGATTTGTAACTTTATAACGAATAAACTCAAAAACTACTGGACCGATTTTAAAAATTATTTCACCATTGGAAAGCAAGAAGATCCCTGAGTAACATATACTATATTTTATTTCCGTATTCCCATGGGAATGGGAACCGGTAGTATATTATATTGTGATAACCTTATGAAATATCTTCACACCATTTTCAGTTTCTGAACACTGGAATAAGCTTGTTTTGATAAATTTCTAGCACATGTGTTTTTTGAAGGCTAAGTCTAACCGAGTACCTACATAAACAATGATGTAACAATCTAGGCAACATGTCTACAGGAAATTCCCAGAAAAATCAAGAACACAGTATACTGCACAGTTATAGAGATGTTACGACCGTACTCACCTAAAACTTAAGTACAAGAGGGTATAAACCGTGAGAAATCAGAGAAGATCATAATACTGACTTTTATTAACACTTTAACAGCTATGGTCGCTCTAAGAGGCAGTATAGATGATAATACTAGACTTTATAGCAGCTAATAAAATAACACACAACATAATAATAATTTCAGATGTCTAGCGAGCGCTAACGCTAATGTCAATCCCATACATGTCAATCTATAAGATCATTCGATTAGATTGTGCAATGCCACTTGACTAGGGGGGCTGTTTAGCGTCTTTTAACAGTAAATTTTAAGGGTAGGCTATTGCCTGTACTGTAGTAGGTACCTATTTGGTATGCAAAAAGAAAAGTACTATTCTCAAGACCGCCAGCTTTTCATATTTAAATGTCATAATTGTTTTTTGTATGGTTACTATGGTAGTGGCATTGTACAATGTGATCAAATGTTCTTTTAAATTGACATGTATGATTGACATAAGCACTTGCCAACGAGCGCTAACGCCATACATGTCAATCCCATACATGTCAATCTATAAGATCATTTGATTAGATTGTACAATGCCACTTGGCTAGGGGGGCTGGACTCTTAACGTGAGCTTGACTCAAACTTGAACTATTTTTATAAATAGTTTTTGCCACGATCTCCAAACACTATCTACCCTTTTCACGATGAAGCAATTAAGCACTGATGACCCCCGTTGTCATGGTAACATCCCCCTGGCTAATTAGAAATTAGCTGGCGTTCGCTTAATTGTAATACGAATTACGTGTCAGCGACTATACTTCTTCAGAGTTTTGCTTCAAATTTACTTGGTCAGGCTGTACAGGCGCGGTTATTACAAGTTGAATACTTATGTCAATCCCATACATTTGTCATTCCATTCGAGTGACGTTGGCTAAGCTCTATCTCATTCTTGTGTGTGTATTTATATTTCGGGTATCTCGGACACTGCTTTAACAATGTTGATGAAATTTTGTATACAAATAGAGTTTTACATGTTCAGTTCAACTGCATAGTTGTAGTTCCTGTAAAAATGCTATTTTCTACAAAAACTAATATTTTTTAAATAATACGGCCTCTCGCTGGCAGATGGCGTTACAACAGTACGGCCACTTGACGAAAGATGGCGATACTGGTTGAACGAGCGAGGCTCGGTCTCCCAGGTTTTGAATAGATAGTTCTGCTAACCTGATGGCATAGGCGAAAGCGAGGACAGCGTCAGAGACGAATTGCAGCTGGCGTTCAAACTCGGTGTTATTGACAGACAGTCGCTCTTGGCCAGAGCACGCTGCCTCGTACTGCGCATTGTACGGAGTCCGTGGACTTCCTGGGTAGCGGCACTGGAAGTGGTCCTCCCAGAACTCTGCGAAACAATAATTTAGTTAACTAGATGCCACTTCAACACCAAAAATCTTAATTCATTGTACCGAAAGAGAAGTGGGGTAAGAAACTTGACAAATTCAATATTTTAAAGTGAAAATAGAACATTTACAAGAGTCATTGTCATTCATAGTTATACTAAACAACTTAAAACACCAACATATTTTTTAGCAGATTTTAAGTGTTTTTTTTTCTGGATAATCTCTAACTTTAGGTACCTCGTTGTTACACAGAACCCAATAAAGCCGCATTTTACAGTGCCCTCGTATGAGACAATAAGACAGCGTCCGAGTATACTCGGATTATGTGTTAACATGATAGTAGAGACTCAGTCCGACAGCGTAGCATAGTGAACACTTTGATTTAAAGATGTTAGATTTTTGTATAATCCATACGGAATCTGGTTTTTTTTTTATGATAAAAAAGGGTTGCACGAGCAGACGGGTCACCTGATGGTAAGTGACATCCGTCGCCCATGGACACTTGCAACTCAAGAGTCATAACTGAGTTGCCGACCTTTGAGGTGGGAGGGGGAGGGGGGGGGATTGGGGCCTCCGGTTACCTCACTCACTCAACGAAACGCAATGCATTGCTTTACGCTGGTTTTCTGTGAGGCCGTGGTATCACTCCGGTCGAGCCGGCCCAAGCGCGCCGAAGCATGGCTCTACCATGGTTGCTCTATTATAAGTATTTTAATATATAAATTGTGTATTTCACAGATTTTAGGAAAGAAAACTGATGTCAAATTGAATTTTCTGAACTTTTAATACAAAACCGTGTGATCAAACCTAACATACTGATACCTACCAAATGTAGTAACCTAATTTTGCTGTTTTTATGGTTGCTTGTGAATCGTGAATTGAACAAAACAATCTTAAAAATGTAAACTATTGAACGTCATTTTATGACTTTAGGACTACAATAACAAAATTTTATTCTAGAACAAAAATGTATAATAATATTAAAATCACTGTCTACAAAATTTAACAGAAGTAATTGAAAAGTTCCAAATAATAAAGCGGTACAATAACCACAGCTGTTGTAAATGCGGGCAAAGTTTTAAATCTAGTTTAAAACTGCCAAGATTCGATTGAAACTACAAGAGGCGAGAGAATTCGACCTATTTCCGCTTGGAGTTGAAAGTTTCAATAATACTATGTTCTAGCGACTTTTGACTGTGACTCGATTTGTTTAAATTCAAGGAATTCGAAGTGGTTCATTAATTTCTGCTTTCTACAAATTAATAATTCATGAGCAGGTTGTAATAATTGTCTATTCACTGACTGTATACACAATTACTTAGCCAGTGTGATCGTCAGAAACCCTGATGCCTGTGTAAATGGCTATGAGTGCCTCTCAGAACCACTGGTTAAACGTTTTCTCTCGTAATAATGGATCACATTTTTTATTCAAACCAGTCAAGCATCAGCGTCCCACAGGTAATCAAGACCAGTATGACCAATAAGATATTGTAGATGCCTTAAATAGTCACATATTGTCCAACTCATTTCATATCAATACTAATTTATAGCTGCCAATCACTGAATCACTGCTGCGAACAATCAAACAAAATCTAACCTTTTCTCTTTATATCCTGGCTATCTTACTCACCGACAAACCAAGGGTTCCTCTTATTGTTCTTCACGTTCAGGTTCAAGAAGTACTCCTTGAAGCCCTTCACGTCGTTGGCTTGCGGCTGCACGCTGATGGTGCCCTCCACTGCACGCTCGTTGCCGTCGGACACGAGTGAACGCGCACTCCACCCGTCCGACCCCACCCAGCTGAACGCTCTCGTTGCGTTGATGCGTTCAACTGCACGCATGACCCCAGCCACTTCTTGGTCGGACCCGAAGATTATTGCACCTGGTAAGTAGATTTATTCTAAATTGAGCAATTCTTGTATGTATAGATTATGAAAACATCGTGAGGTAACCCGTCTCAGAATTAATTCTGAGGCATGTGTAACAGACCCGGTCCGGCGATGGGCTCACCACGTTTAGGGGTCGAATATTCTGGTGATAATATGAAAGGTGGGTATTTCCAGAAATGGAATACCTCTGCTGCCTGCCCCTTCGGGGATAAAAGGTGTGAGGTTTTTTTTTAATATCTCTGCCTACCCCCTCAGGGACGAAAGGCGTGACATTATAACCATAATTGGATCAGTGTGTGATAAATAACCGTCCCATAAATTATACATACATATTGTATAATTATTAACTTATGGACTTATTCTAGATTTAGGGATAACTAGTATCCTATAATTACTGATCAACGCTAGAATTCAATAAGCTATTCTCTTGTGGACACCCGAAGGTTGAAGGAATCTGATTTTATTAATAAAAGGATCGTGAAGACAGTTATGAAGGCTTTATGGTAACATACAATAATATTACCTATTCATGATTTTTGCGTTCTGCTACGAAAAATAAACGCCATTGTTATCTTAAATGTTCCATGCGAGTGTTTTCGTTCATAGAGCTGAAAGTAGAAGAAATAAATTTTCAATTTGTTGGAACGACTTCCATTGCGACATTTTTAGTTTGTAACACTTCACGTGACTACATAAAACGCAAACGTGCAAATTCTATACTCGCTCCACGAAGGTGTCGTTTGGATTTATAAAGATTTATTCTTTTCTAGGAGCAGAAAACTGTTAGGTAAGTCTAGTGTTTGGTGCTCTAGAATTTTAGCGACTATAGTATGAATAAGTAAATATAAATAAGAGCAGTGATAGCCTTACCGTTAAAGAGCCCGCTTCTCATGATAATCACTGAGGCTCGGGTTCGAATCCTGGGAGGTACCAAAGAGTTTTTCAAAACTTACGTACATATTCATCACTAGCTCATCGGTGAAGGAAAACATTGTGAGGAAACCTGCAAGTCCCAGAATTAATTCTGAGACATGTGTAAATAGACCCGGTCCGGCGATGGGCTCACCACCTATCACGTTTAGGGGTCAAACGAATATCTCTTGAAAAGTGGGTATATCCAGAAATGGAATACCTCTGCCTACCTCCTCGGGGATAAAAGGCGTGAGATTATTTATTTTATATTTATAAATAAGTAATCATAGTTTATGAAAACTAAAGGACAGCTTATTTATGTACCTACAGTAGGTACTCATTGTTGAGGGAGTTACGAGTCCCGGGTCTATCAGATCATTTTAATGGTACCCTAATATTGCAGTGCCACAGAAATTAAGTGTGCCCAATATCAGCTCAAACGGAAGTTAAGGTAAACGCAGCTATTACCGACCCCCTTAAGCAAGTTTTGAAATTGATTATTAGATTTAAGGGTAGTGGTTGCAAACACACCAGATTTTTTTATTTTATATTTAAATATAGATTGTATATTTTATATTTATATTTTCACTTGTTTATAAATATCATGTTTTCATCGAAAAAATAATCAAAGAATTGTTGAAGTCAATTGTTTCTATCACCGACCCACCCGAAACGCTTTGAAGCTATTAACGATTTTTATGAATCTAACACCGACCGTAAGTAAATAAAGCATACTTTTTTTCACAGAATACCTACCTACACGTTCGATTCTCAAAATAACTTAAACCCTTTTTTTATTTGCCAAAAAGCCTATAATTTTTTTTTCAACTATTTTTTTAACCATTTTTAATACAGTTGCGAAAAAATGAAGCAATTTGATAAAATAATAAAAATACAATCAACTCAACTAACATTTTTGGAAAATCGCGCCACCCGTAAAAGATTAAAAGCAGAGGTTTTTTTGTTTTCTTCACCCATTCTGGATAGGCAAAGGGAACTATACATACAGCCAAGTCTTCAGTAGATTTTTTTATGGATATGAAATGAAAATGAAATTTAATGACATTAAATGAAATTAAACCTAACCTAACTCATTGAATCAAATCATATTGAAACAAATTAGTAGCTTTACTTTTAGACATTACATACCATTATTTAAAAAATACCAATTAATCGGTATAGAATCGGTGATAGCTTCTCTTTGTTGCAATTACCGATTCATATGGATCGTTAATTAGTGTTAAATAAAGAAATGAACAAATCTTTTACCGAGCCACGAAAAATAATCGATATTAATTGTAATATATTTCCCCATCCGTTTTAATACAATAATTTATTGATTTAGTCCTAAATTATAAAAAAAATACACCATTTTCATATAAATACGAAGAAAACTCTAAGTAGTTTCTTTCATATCCCACGTCTAAATGTTTAATAATGCGTGGCAGTTTATCGCGGAAAAACAAGTTTATAATATAACATGGTGTATGTCGCTAATAGATGCTTATAATTTTAGAATACTTAAGATTGAAATGGTGTTATAAAAACTTGTTTAATTATTATAAGCATTAACGAAAAAGGGAAAAAATAAAGAATAACCTCTTAGCCATTGCCGATCCATGGGTCGGTAATGACTGCACTACTAAAATGCACTGCAGCTATTGCCGTTCTATTTTAATTTCAAAAATACTTTTTAAAATCCCTTAAAACACAATAATGTTGTTGCGAAATGTGGAATATACAAATAAAGGAATATGTTGAGTTATTCAAAATAAACTTAACTTAAATATTTATATATAAAATATCTTAAGCAAAAAATTTGAGTACTTAACTGAGGAAGTAAGGGTTAGTATGACTCGATCGGCGCACTCGCTACGTTCACAGAAACTAACGTATTTGGTCACATTTCCGTGTACCTGCGTACACTAACACCAGTAAATTAATTAGGAAACATACAAACATGTGTGTATATTAAACTCTCTTGTGACTCAAATCGTTCCAAATCGATAAAAATAAGAATAAGCTGAATGGGTCGGCAAAACCTGCAGATTTTCGATGGGTCGTTGATAGCTGTGTTTACCTTAGTAAGTGGTCTTAAATTCAGTTGCAAGATTTGACCTTTTTGTTTTCGAGGTCGCCTAGGGTTATGTAGGGCTCGCTAGCCTAATGTTGAAATACCCACTAAAACCCCTGGGGTAGTCCTTCTTGCCTCTTCGGACCTGACCATGGCACAGCGGGTGCGCGTATACGCAGCCAGGTAACAAGATTTGACCTAAACTAACACATAAACATTGCAAGTTAGCTAAAGCTTGTAAGAGATATGTTCACGCATTTATATCCCAAAGGGGTTGACCAAAACTATATTGTACTATAGCAACACTACATAGCACTCGCCAATCGACAGCCGAGTTCTAAGACCGTGGTCCCCAGTCACGATCGCCTCGCCTGGCGGAAGATCTTCCCTTTTCACGATGTATGATGCATTCCACCTCCGCACCTCCATAGTATCCTCTTTTAACCAGTTGCTATAATGTTTGTGCCCTTAAGTGCCTTTTCACACGTACTGGTGAGCAATCGGTCAATTGGCCATACATTTCGCCGGCTACTCGGCAACCAGTACGTGTGAAAAGACACTAAATGTGAGCTGATGAGCCTATTACTGGACCGGGTGTTGTTTCCTCAGGTTCAATTCTCTGACCTGCGTGTCTCACCATGCTTCCGTCACTGTTGATCTAGTGATACATATAATTCAGCTACTATATTGTTTAAGGATCGAATTTGGCCTACTTTTATTAATATAACCGTACAACTGTTTTTCCTACTCTCTGGTCCCTTACAAATTTTACAGTCCCTTCGGGCACGGTCGCGAGTTAATTTACAGCGTTTGGGAGACGTTATCGACCTTTGTAACTGCACGGGAGCTCATATAGTAGCTTTATAACACAGTAAAACCTCTAACCCGGAGGCTTTTAGGACGATCAATTCAAATCTGTACAATAAATTTAACATTCCGAGCTTTTGACGCCGGTCCTCGCGAAAATGGCTCCATTTTGTTTCAATGATCAATCGATCTGAGTAAGTGATTGATGATGGCGCAAACTCCCGATTTTACGGGCGCAAAAATTGTTTTCGTGTAGCAACAATATATTATGTTCAAATTAGTGTGTATGTGCGGGGGTGAGGGCATGAACTTTGGGGTTTAAAAAATCTTACGTATTTATTTGACGGTGAAGAAAAACATCGTGAGGAAGCCCGCAGGTCCCAAAATGTATTTTAAGGCATGCAGCAGTAGCTCGGGCTGGCGACGGGCCAGTCGCGTTTAGAAGACGTCTAAAGAAACAATATTCTAGTAAAAAGTGTGTATATGTATATTCAGGAATCGAAAAAAAATCTCTCTCCTTTTATCCCTGAGGGAGTAGCCAGAGGTATTCCATTTCTGGATATACCCACTTTCCATGAGATATTCTTTGGACCCCTAAACGTTATAGGTGGTGAGCCCATCGCCGGACCGGGTGTGTAACACATTTCTCAGAATTAATTCTGGGACATGCGGGTTTCCTCACGATGTTTTCCTTTACCGTCGAGTTAATGATAAATAATATGTAGGTACGTAAGTTCTTTGAAAAACTCATTGGTACATGCCAGGATTCGAACCCAAGCCTCACTGATTATCATCATGTGAAGCGGGCTCTTTAACCGTGCCCAGCGGTTTCATCCGTGCAGTTTCCGTTCCCGTAGGAATACGGGGATAAAATATAGCCTACGTGTTATTCTGATGTATGAGCTATAAAACTGAAAAGTTTTATCAAAATCCGTTTAGTGGTTTTTGCGTGAAACAGGAACAAACATCCATACATCCAAACATTCTCGTTCATAATATAAGTAGGCTTGTAGGATTCTTGAGCGGATGAGAGAGTGTCTAATAATACGGTCGAAAACAAAACGCGCCACTTTATTGGGGCTGATAAAATCAGCCATCCAAATGAATCCAGCGCGGCGTGCTAAACGGTAATCATCGGTTATCGACAAGCGCCGAACGGATTTCAATTTGTGTAACCATTTTAGCGAAAAATTGTCTCGTGTGACACAGCTGGCTATCTCCGCGCCGCAACCGCCCCGCACCCGCCCCGCACCCACCAGCTACAATTTATCTGAGCCGTATTGGCAGCAATATGCCAGGGCTGCGATACCAGACACTTTTATTCCCCAATTTTCTTTTACGGGCGGATTAGATGGGATTTTTCTTGTTTGTTTTTCGGTCCGCGCGGAAGCGGCGAACGTCGTTTGTTTTAACGATGATCGTGTGATGAGTGAAGAGGGCATCTCAAGGGCATGGTGTGACGTCACACCGTGACCTTGAGACGTAATACCTTACATCTCAAGGTCGCGGGTTAACCTGCTCCCATAGAGAGCGTTTTTTTATGAATTAAGTTTTAAATTATATTTAACTCAACAAAAGCTACATCTGCACTAATTTTTTATGTATGAAACTTTTTTGCATGTTTGTTTATAATTCTTCGAATATCAAAGTCAAAGTCAAAGTCAAAATGTTTTATTCAAAATAGGAACTTACAAGTCCACATATTGAACGTCATTTCAACTCCACCGCTTCAGCATGTATGGTTGAGGAGAAGAAGCGGGGCAAGAAACTCCTCAACACAATATTCTTTTAATCAATTGTTACATATTACTAAATTGGGTTACATAATTTCGTTTGTTTTTCGCTATCGTATTGCGCTGGACTGGAGAAAATCTGTTCCAAGCATCATTGTCATTTATATAGTCGTCTAGTTTGTAATATGCCATTTTACAAAGTACATGTTTAACATGAGTTTTGAACACAGTTTCAGGCAATTTCAAAATATCTTCTGGTATTTTATTATAAAAGCGTATGCAAAGCCCCACAAAAGAATTATTCATTTTACTTAATCGTGACTGAGGTTGCTCTAGTTTATTTTTATTCCTTAGATTACAATTATGCCTGTCACAGTTTTTAGTATACAGTAATATGTTTTTCCGTACATACATAATGTTTTCATAAATGTACTGACAAGGCATTGTTAAAATATTAATTTCTTTGAACAGTTCTCTTAGGGAATCACGACATCTTAACTTGTAAATGGCGCGTATAGCCCTTTTTTGTAAAATAAAAATAGATTCTGCTTCAGCAGCTCTGCCCCACAGCAAGATGCCATAGGACATTATACTGTGAAAGTAGCTAAAATAAACGAGTCTTGCTGTGTCTACATCAGTAAGCCATCTGATTTTTCTGACGGCATAAGCAGCTGAGCTCAGTCTGTTAGATAATGCAGAAATATGAGAATTCCATTGAAGTTTGGAGTCTATTGTTATCCCCAAAAAAACTGTATTATCAGCGAAATCTAATTTGTCATTGTTTAAAATTATCTCATTTTCTACTCGTCTAACATTAGGGAGTACAAACTTTATACATTTGGTCTTCTTAGCGTTGAGCACTAGATTGTTTGCAGTGAACCATGTGAGAATTTGTTGAAGAGTGTCATTTACCTCGTCGAGCTTCTGAGCTTGTCTATCTACTTTGAAAATCAGAGATGTATCATCAGCAAACAACATTATCTTTGACAAACTCTCTACCATGAATGGAAGATCATTTATATATACAAGGAAAAGAAAAGGACCAAGAATCGAACCTTGAGGCACCCCAATTTTTACGGGTGCACCCTGTGATTTACAATCATTTATTTTTACTTTTTGTATCCTATTTTCGAGATAGGACCATAAAATATCAAGCGCTTTACCGTTGACTCCATAATGATTTAATTTACATAGCAAGGTCTCATGATCTACGCAGTCAAATGCTTTTGATAGATCGCAAAAAACTCCAATTGCGTTTTGAGATTTCTCCCAGGCATTAAAAATATTCTTGAGTAATGCTATTCCAGCATCCGTAGTTGAACGACCTTTGGTGAAGCCAAATTGTTCGTTATGAAATAAGTTATTTAGATTGAAGTGTGAAATCATTTGATCAAGCAATAACCTTTCAAAAACTTTGCTAAGTACTGGTAAAACAGAAACAGGTCTATAATTTGAGGGGTCTTTTTTCTCTCCTGATTTAAAAAGAGGAATAACTTTACTATGTTTCATTAGGTCAGGAAATAATCCTTTGTCAATACAATTGTTAAAGATATAAGCTAAATATGGTGCTACTAAGGTTATGATGAAGCTACATACCTTAACAGACATGCCCCATATATCTTCAGTACTTTTAAGTTTAAGTGCTCTAAAAGTTTTAATAACGGTATCCGGACTAGTGTGTCTAAATATAAGAGATTCGTTACAGCTGTTTACATTTTTTCGTAGAAAAGTTATGGCAAGAGATGTGGATGAGTTCAGATGTTCTGTTGTTTTAATAGGTATATTAGTAAAAAAATGTTCAAATTCCCTAGCCACATCCTCACTCTTAGTAAATAGGCCGTGGTCCGTTTGAATAGCTAAGTCATGGTCACGTGGTTTCACTCGACCCGTTTCTCTGTTTATTACTTTCCAAACAGCCTTTATTGTGTTATCCGATTTTTTAATAGTATTACTTATGGACATTGCTTTTGCACAAGCACAAACCTTTTTGAATGTTTTAGAATAGTTTCTAACATATTTCACAAACTTTTCATCATGGGTATATGATCGCTTTTCATACAATTCAAATAATTTGACCCTGCTTTTACGAATACCACTGGTAGCCCATTCGCTAAATTTAAATTTATTAGAAAGTATTTTATTTTTAAGTTCAAAATGTGAATCAAATTCCTCGGTTAAAACAGAAAAGAATTTCTTAAAATAGCCGTTTGGATCAGAATCAACAGGATCGGGCAAAGGTAACTTACACTCTAGTGCTCTTTTATACTTCTCTATTTTACATACTGTGACAGGTCTTATCTGAATTTTTACTGATAAATCGCGATTGTCCACAGGGAGTAAAATACACTGACCGTTGTGATCGGATTTTAGCTTATTTATTATAGTTTTACTATTAGGAATACAATTACAATAGATATTGTCAATGCAAGTTGCCGAAGTTTCTGTGATTCTGGTAGGATCTGTAAATAAATTCATTAAATTAAAAGATTTGAATAAACTTAATATCCTAGTTTTATACAAGCTTGGTTCAAGCAGATCCACGTTAAAATCACCACAGACCACAACACTTTTACTATTTTTACTTAACAACTTTAAGACCTCATCCATTTTGTTTTCAAAATTATCAAAATTTACACTATAAGGGGGTCTGTATACGCATACAATGATGTGTTTCTCCAACTCAACGCATGACAATTCAATAGTACTTTCCACCGATAATTTAATTACGTCCTGGCGGTCTTTCGCTTTGATATTATTTCTAACAAAAATTACGGAACCACCACGTGCGGCCAATCGCCGATTGAAAGTTATGACAGCTGTATAATTTACAAACCCAAACATCATTTCTGTGACTCTAAGCCAATGTTCTGTCACACAAAAAATATCAACTTTTTCGTATTCTAAGAATAGTTCTATTTCTAATTCTTTGCTGGAAAAGCCTTGAATGTTTTGATGAATTAACTTTAAAGATCTATGCTTTTCCTTCGTCTTACAGGTGGTAATGTTATGGCCAGAAAGTCCCTGATTTACAGAATTTATAGGTTTGGGACTTTCTGCTGTCGGACTTAACAGTTTAAATTCACATTAGTAGTGCTACTAACAGGTACAAGTGACTGTGTTATACTGCTTATAACAATGTCGTGTATATATGGAGCTAACAAAGTAGCTAGTCGTCGCTTAGATTTATTTGATAGATACATTGTATCCCTAGTCATCCTAAAATGTGTAATAATTTTATTAATATCATATACTGGACTGGTTCTAAAATTTGTTCACCAGTGAATAGTTTACGGTTCTGGAAGTAACATTGGCTACAATTTTACACTGTTAAAATCCCGGGGCACATCTGTATTAAATATTGTTGTGTCCTAACCTAGTATCATCCTATCAACCTAGTTAGCCTTAAATATTATAATAATAATAAAATTACTTTATTTAGGCTACTTAGACCCTATTGTTAGGGCGTCAGGGCCTGTTATCTCAGTTGGTAGTGACTCTGCTTCTGAGCCGGAGGTCGCGTGTTCGATCCCCGCTCGGGGTAAACATTTTTGTGCATGAACATGTCTGGTGGTTTAATATTTATCTATCTAGGTATGTTTAGCAGTTGTTTAGTACCCATAGTACAGGCCCTGTTACTAAATAGCCGTGTGTGAATTGTGTCCCACAATTTATTATCATTTAATTTATCATTTGTGTTAGTAACAATATAATTTCTCTGTTTTAGTTATACAACAAATAAAATAAAATTACACGTTTCGCGTTCCTGCGCCACGTTCGTTCCGACAAAGCTCGGCTACCACTGGTTAATTAAGTTAACTGTGGTAATTTGATATACCCTGTGTCACTCTCACTGTAAATACGAATCTAACCATACCCTATACCCTCTCAGGCTATAATCAATCGAGCCGTTCAGGCTGCAGAGCGTGCCAAACAATTATAAATACATACTCTCGAAAAACATAACAAAATTGAATGGTTTTGGTTAATCGCAGGATTCGTAGGGCTGCAAACCTTACGATCAGTTTAATAGATTTTTCGCATTATCGTATATTTTCGACTTTAATTTTGACTTCACTTAGCTGGGGGCCCATGGAATCCACGGGGCATTGAGCTGAAGCTCAAAAAGCCATACAACAGATCCAGCCCTGGCTACCAGCATTATTCATCCCGTAAATTGACACTCGCCTATTATTAAACGTGTCCTGCGAGTGGAGTGACAACCCTACACGTAGCGTTCGTGCGTAAATAATTATTTTGTGGTCTGAAATTAACCTATTGGTTCCGCAGTACTGTCGCAAACGGAATATATTATTATAAATACTGTAAAATAGATAATGATAGAGGGTAATTTTGAACTCGCAAGTTCAAAATTACCCTCTATCATTATCTATTCATCTCACGTATTGTGTTAATGTATGTTTTTTTTTTCATTGCAAATAAATTTATCTTATAAATTATAAGTACAAACTTTAACAGTGTTAGTCAGTAGTTAAGTTAGTGTCAAGAAATTAAGGTAAATATCAAGATATTTTATTGTGTTAACTAGATTTTGCAGTGCTAGAGATAGATCGATCGATCTCTAGATCTGGCTAGAATTGTAAATGGAAATATTGAAAATTGTGGCAAGTCTCTCTCTACCACAATGGGAAAGAAGCTTAATATTATGTATGTATTGAAGTGAACTGTTTCGTAACAACAGCTTATAGTGCTACTTGAGAGAGCTCTCGAGGAAATGCGGAACACAAAAGGGGCAGACTGTGTCTAAGCTCCGGACAAGTGGAAAAAACCCCACTGAGAAAAATCTGAGAACAAGACACTTCATTCAAAACGAGCTCACATTTGCCCACTTATACCTAAATACTACAACATTTAGGCAATAACAAAAAAACATATTATTGTGTAACCTTAGATAAAAGCAAAAAAGGACACATTCATAATAACAAAGGGTACATTCATAATAATAACTAGCGACCCGCCCCGGCTTCGCACGGGTGCAATGCTGAATTTTCTTTGCTATAAACCTTGCGGAGCCCGAGACCTTTCCAACGAATGCAAAACCATGGAAATCGGTTCGTCAGTTCTGGAGTTAAATCGTCAGGAAGGAAAACCCGACTTATTTTTATATAGTAGAATAATAAATAATAATACCTAATATTTTTTATTAGCTTTAAAAAATTATATTAATCTAGGTTATAAGTATTTCGGCTGCAAACAAGATACTAATAGTAATCCCCTGACCTTCAAACTAGGTGACCTGTGTTTTGATGATCAGTGGTTTTACGCCGTACATAAGGGTGAAAAACAATCTTTGCGTCAGTCAGTCAGTGTTTTTTTAGAATGTATAGTAGTCTATGCCCTTCTCCAAAATCCAATCTATCTTTATTTATACCTAAGTTCATCAATATTGGTTTACTGGTAGGCGTGTGAGTAACAAACAAACTCACCTTCGCATTTATAATATTAGGATAACAGACTTCCGCCTGTCGACCTTTCCTACCGAATTCAACACACGGGTCTCACGCAATTTATCCAGCTTAACATTGAGCTTTATCACATTCGACGATACACCTACTGGTAGTCGTAACGACAGCGATATAAGGCAGATATCGGAACGATAGCCTCGCATCTACTTCGAATGTTTTCCAACTATGGAGGAGCGAAGGTAGTATGCTCCTCCATCGTAAAAAGGAAGATCTTCCTTTAGGCGAGGTGATCGTGCCTGGGGACCGCGGTCCAACGGTTGATGTTGGACAGTTGTATTTATACAATCTCATTAGAAAACTTCGATAGCGCGGTTTAGAACTCGGCCGTCTATTGGCGCGTTCTATGTAGTGCCGCTACACAACATTATTTGTTTTCCGAATCAGTGTGAATTCCTACAGCACTTGGATTCAACAAGTAGTTTTATTTGTTTTTTGGAATCATTGTATATTTTTAAACAGTGATTCAATTCAATAAGTTGCGTTACGACGCATTTAAACTTCGAAATGGTTTTAAATACAGTGGCATCTAGTTTCAGTACACAGTACTCATCATCTCCTTTGACCTCTTTGAGTATTAAACCAACCGGAGACGCCACTGACAGGCGTTCCCCTCTGCCAAAAAAAGTGTCGGTCAACACGCATTCCTGTTATATACAAGTAGTTTTTTTGAGTTCACGGAGTGCTTGGATTGATGAATGTATTTGTGTGCATCTAGTTCAAGCTAGTGTTTAATTGTTTTGTCACAAAATGCGTTTGTTTTAACATTATTTGTGTTTGTTTCCTCGTCCCCCGCGCAGAAATTGGCCGACTTTTTTGTAAAGAAACTAGTGCGCGTGACGTCTCCTGTTGGTTTAATACTCAAAGTTTGACCTACATTGTTTCGTTGCCAATATCGATCTTGTTGTTGTTTCGAAGTTACGACGTATTTAAACTTTGACATGGTTTTAACACTGACATCCAATTTCATCGAAGCAGTAATAGAGTGTCACCCCAGCTTAGTTTCCTTCACCTAGGGTTGCCAGGTCGCCAAACCAAATAGACTGACAGACCAGCTAGTTTTTGTATGTAAAATCAAGCTTTTTTGAATATTACCATAAATCTTGGTAAATTCCGATGAAGTATAAATAAAATCGAATACCAAATCATTCTAAGATTTCTAAGTAAGTAACAATTCTTTATTGTACACCAATAAAAATATGCAAAAAGTGACACAATGATAAGAAAGTACAATGGGCGATCTTATCGCTTTAAGCGATTTCTTCCAGACAACCTTAGGTTGGATGTAACTGAGATAAACAGAGATAGGTGGTACTTTATTATTAATCAGACAAATAAAGTCATCAGTCAAAATTGTACTCGTTTGCGAAATGTAAAAAGCCCAACAAAAGCCGGACAGGCCGGACACCGTTTATTTGCCGGACACGCAATCAAAAAGCCTAACTATGTCCGGCTTTATTCGGACGCCTGGCAACGCTATTCACCTCACATTGTGTCTTTACCAATATCGGCATCGGTCGCTATAAACGACGACATTAGCATACGACGACGCATTGTGAGTGTTTCACCGATATCGGTAGTTATCATGTCGGTATCGTAGTCTTCTAATGTAAAAGGCCCATTCCCTATCCTTCTCCCTTCTCTGCAAAATAATCGCGAAGGTCGCCTTATGTCGTCCGTCATGCGAGCACGGGTGCATTTTATAGAGATCCTTCCGTAGGCTCCACAGCGGAGAGTTATGTTTTATACGTTTATGAATTGACCGTGTCAGGTTTTTGTTATGGTTTCGTATTGTGCTAAAAGTACATTTTTTTTCTAGAAAATGGAATATGTTTTTTTTTACAACATAAGGGGCAAACGAGCAGACGGTTCACATGATGGTAAGTGACTACCGTCGCCCATGGGCACCTGATACAACTCAAGTCGCAAGTGTGTTGCCTTTGAGGCGAAAGTAAGCTCTCTTCTTGAAGGTTTCAAGGTCGTATCAGTTCGGAATACCGCAGGCGACAATTAGTTCTACAGATTGGTTCTTTCAAGTTTCTCTTAATGCTGAAATAAAGGCTATAATATCAGGCAGAGGAATTTAATTCTAGAAATAGCCACGTTTCACCAGTACATTTTCGGACAGCTAAACGAGACCGGGTTGCTACACATGCCTCAGAATCAATTCTAAAACTTAAGGGTTTAAAAGTGACAGGCAAGCCTTTAAGCATCGAGTGAACATGCATCTTCTTTGCAAGCTCTTCCCATGGGCCCGGTCTTTGCTCTCGGTCTAGTCTGGGGTCAATAGTAAGCCCATCATTATTAAGAAAAAAAAAAGATTTCTTTAAAAGTTTTTCTTTGAACTATTAATTGGAATCTTAACATACCTCTGGCCCTGGGTTTGGTGAGCAGTTTCTGGACGATCTCGTCGTAAGCCCTCTCGTCGGCCACGCCCGAGTCCTTCACCAGTTTTTCCTTCACCGCTATGCAGATGCCGTTCCTGGCCAGCAACGCCTCCAACTCCTCGAATGCCTGTAATAAGATTCCCTTGTTAATACACGCGGTCTAAGGTATAACGTTGAAAGTACGGGGTTATTACAAACCATTACAAAAGTTAGGTAAATTTCAAAAATATTGTCACCTTTTAAAATTGCAGCGAAAGTTTGTCATCTGTTTTAATGGTGTCCAACTATAAACCCTGATGAGTAATGTTTTGTAATAACTGTATTATAGTTTCAAATTTAGAAAAATTGTTGATATCAATTTGATAACATTTATCCAATTTTAGGTATTGTTTCTACTTTACAAAGTTTAATCAGCAGATGTTTACCTCGCAAAGTTCGCTAGGCAAGGGTTGAGGTTATTTTCATTAAACTTTATGAACATGTCTAAAAACATTGGATGTTTCTCCAAAAATTTTGGAAATATTATTGAGGAAAAACTAAATCGTGTGTTTTACATTTTTTACAATAATACTTTTGTAGTCCGTTCCTACTTTTAAAGACTACATACATTATGCCAGTGACTTTTTTGAGGTGTTACGTTGATTTTGTTAGCACATTTTGTTTATCATAATTTTTTCAGCTTGTGTCAATACTGCACATCTATTATTCTATTCAGAACCGATAACAGGAAGCCCTCTGATAATACGCAAATGTTTTTTCATCTCTCCGGGCGGAAAGAGGCAAATTTCGGCCCGCTGCGCTAAACACAGTTCTCCGTCTCCGTCGAGAAGAAAAAAGTATAGACACCTCGGAAAGTAAATAAGAAAGCCTCAGATCACATATTCGTAGAACCAGACTTCGCCTCGGTTGACAATTAGGTACACGTGATCTGAGACATTTCTTATATTACTTCCCTTGGCATGTAATATACTATTCAAAGAGGTTGGAAGAAAATCATTCTCTTTCATAGACTTTTCTTTAAACGTCTTTGATATAGCCTAAGATCCGGCTGCAAAAAAGTGTAGGGATCGAGTATATGCTACAAACCAAATTTCTGAGTCTTTATGTCGTATATTGCCCCTTTTTGTATAAAGACTCTAAAAAATCAGATGATTTTTCACTGACTTTATATTTATTGCTGTGAAGTGGACGATATTTTATGTAAAAAAACAAGTGAATGAAATTTCGTCCCAAAAATCAATATTTTTTTTATTACAAATACTAGCCATATTTTGATACCCTGGTAGATATATATTCTCCTAATCATAAATATGCGTAAAAATGTGGTTTGTATCATATTATATACTCGATCCCTACACTTTTTTGCAGCCGACTCTCATACTAATACTATTGTTGCGTTTTTGACATTTCACATGACCCGTTATTGCATTAAAACCTTGAAGTAAAGTTACTCTGGGTTTATTAATAAGTCCGTATCAGTACATGCTTAATTAATGGCCGGGGGTGCCCCGAGGTGAACCCTACCTTCGTCTCGGGGGACGGCACACGATACACAATTACTTTGGCGAACGATCCACAAGGGTTAGGTTATTTTTCAAGCGCGTAAATAAAATGGAAATATTTAACGCTTGTTTCTTGTTTTTTGTGTACTGCAAACATGAATTCGTAAAGAGCAACCAGAAGGAAAATAAAATAGCTATTAATCAAACAAAAATGTTCCTTTAAACATTGAACTCCATAAACGAGTTTAGCAGGGTCTAAACTTGTAAAGAAGTTCAATATTTCAATATAATATGACAGCGGTGTTATTAAATGAAAATGAAAATGTATTTTTCACTTCTCATGCTCTAAAAGTACGCCAATATAGCCCTACGAAGCGGGACTAAAGTGACCACTTTAGTCCCTAGGGAGTGTAAATTTTTTTTTTTTTTAATTTCCTTAATGAGAAAAAGACAACCTCAAGCAGCCAGTAAATATCTGTAGTGTGTGGAAGATCTTCATTGCGAAAATGTGAAGAGTTTTAGTTCCATGGTTTTTCCGCGAAGAAGGTGGCGCCATGTGTTTTAAATTGTTTACCTGCAAAGAGACTTAAATCTCTTTGTTAATCTGTGACAGCCTGACAGGTTTAGAAGAAAAAACTGACCGCGAAAATTTCTGAATGTAAATTTGTTGGGTTTTAAATAAATTTGTACTAAATTGTCAATTTTTCTCGCACTCAAAGTGAAAAGTACAGTTTGCACCTCGAGACTAAACGCCAACTTAATATACCCTCGGTTTCATGACTAAATATACTATATTTCCGTAGGTATATTGCTAATTAAACTTAGAAAAGTCAATCGTCTAATAATAAAGCACTTTGAACTTGTCCATGAAGATTGGCTAAATGTAAACAGCAGCCGATCTCCACCAACGAGTTGCTGGTTCCAAATGCAGTACCCCGAAAATAACCAGCAAGAAACTCAAGGGCAGCTCTTTTTATTTTACAAGCTTTTATTTACTTTCACCTGTCCCGTTGTCTGTAATCAAATTTTGCAAGTTAAATTTGACCCACTTCTTAATCTCATGTCTTACTATTAAATATGGTTTACAATAATAATTATAATTAATAGCCTTAAACCCATGCATTTTGGTCTACTAAGTAGTCTGTAATTTTATAGTAGCCTTTTTTATTTAATGTTTTCTTAACTATTATTTTAAAGTCAAGAGGCAAATTTTGTAATGCAATGGGAATTGTAAAAGCGTAGGTATACATTATATGATTTGGTAACTTTAGATAATCGACTAACATAAGCAGCCAGTTCATTCTCATTTCTAGTGTTTATTTATACCATGTCTGTCACTATTTTTTTTGTAAAGTGATATATTCTTTTTAACATACAATACGTTTTCGTAAATATACTGTGACGCCAGTGTCTGTATATTAATTTCCTTGAATTTTTCCCTTAGAGACATCTTAAAACCCATTTTATAAATTGCACGAATAGCTCGTTTCTGCAAAATAAATATTCTCTGAACATCAGCAGCATTCCCCCACAGTAGAATGCCATATGACATCAAGCTATAGAGAACTCAAGCATTAGACTATAGACATCGCAATCTTACTCTATCCGTACTTGTTTTAAGCCACGCAACTTATTTTGATGAGGTTTTCAAGTATAGAAATGGCGATAAACAAAAAAAAATTGTATAATATAATTCATAAATATTCATTAGTAAATTGCATCGGTGCAAAGCTGAGGCGGGTTGCTAGTCGAAACATTGAAGTCATCTCTTTCTAGGTTCAATGGAGTATACCTTCGACCGACTATAGAGAAACGGGTTACGAACTCTCAGAGGGGCAAAGTTCAGAACACCGTACGTGCGACCACGGCTCTGACCCTGGGCCGTCCCAAGGGACCTCGGTGGCGTGGTGGTGGGTAGGCGAATTCAATTCATTTAATCCGAAACAATTTACATTGTGTAGGAATTATTACATATTATTAAAAATAAAAATAAATAAAAGAGCAGTGATAGCCTTACAATGAAAGAGCCTACTTCACATGATGATTATCAACCAATGAGTTTTTTAAAAACTTACGTACATATTTATCACTTGCTTGACGGTGAAGGAAAACATCGTGAAGAAACCCGCAGGTCCCATAATTAATTCTAAGACATGTTTAAACGACCCAGTCCGGCGATGGGCTCACCACCTATCACGTTTAGGGCTCGAATATTCTCGTGAAAAGTGGGTATATGCAGTAATGGAATACCTCTACCTACAGATGAGCCTTCCCCAAATTTAAGCGCCCGTAGGCCTCCACCTAAACCGGCCCTGTCTTGACTTGACTGAAACAAGCCAAAACAAGCCCAGAGATAGGACTTAATCTTGCCTAAATTAATATCCATCCAACTACAATATGTACAAAGACCAGAATAAGCGCAATTCCTGAAATTAGTTTGTTCAGTATCGACTACTTAATCGATTTCATCTATTTTTAGTGTATTTTTTTTGGAAAACTGAACTAGCATAACTGAATTTAGGGCTACATAAGGAAACCGTACTGTTATTGCTCTTTATTTAAGAAATTTGGTTACACATTTTTTTATAGTAATATACTAATTGGGGTGAATGAGGAATTGCGCTTATTCTGTGACGCGTTGTATATTAATTATTTCTTTTTAGTATGTATTTATTCTGATTTTATTTATTTAAATTTGAGAAGCCTATACTTAAGCTTTAATTGTATAGAAATTCGTTAGTACTGTCAGCCCTGTTATATACCCACTTTTTACCCTCGCACCCTTAGCCGTGGTGCTGATATCTATAGCTCAGGTTTTACCTATTTTAAATATCAGCAGTTCCTTCCTTCTGCACATAGCCTAACTTTAATACCTGAATAGTACCTAAGGAAAAATAACAAATGTACATGTATAAATTTAGGCTCTCGTTAATATAGAATTACTTTACTTTAACAAGTTCAAGTAAAAATAGATATTGCTTGAATAGATGGGTAATGCCCTTTTTGCCGACTTTCCCATTATGCCGACACTTACAGCCGAGTCTCAATTTCTCAAGGGGAGTGTTATTTAGCATTTGGCAGCGCGCCTACAATTGGAACTATCTCCTATACAATCTGGAGTGCCGTTGTTATGAGTTATGAAGAACTTTGGGTACCTACTAAAGATACAACATGACCCATCAGACATCCCAAGTAGTTTATCAGTGACTAGCGACCCGCCCCGGCTTCGCACGGGTGCAATACTAATACTAAAACCTTCCTCTTAAATCACTCTATCTATTAAAAAAACCGCATCAAAATCCGTTACGTAGTTTTAAAGATTTAAGCATACATAGGGATATAGGGACAGAGAAAGCGATTTTGTTTTATACTATGCAGTGATACATTTGTTATTTATTTTACCTGGGAATACGGAAACAAAATATAGCCTATGTTACTAAGGAATAACGTAACTTTAGATTGGTGAAAGAGTTTTTAAAATAGGTCAGAGAGCGTACTCCCACCTCAAAGGCCGGCAACGCACTTGTGACTCTTGAGCTGCAGGTGTCCATGGGCGACGGTAGTCACTTACCATCAGGTGACCCGTCTGCTCGTTTGCCCCCTTTTTTTATAAAAAAAAAAAAAAAGGTCATGTAGTTTTTGAGTTTATTAGTAACAAATACAAAATAAAAATATTTACTCTTTATTACATTACTAACGGTTCTGTGCGGTTTCATCCGCGTAGTTCCAGTTCCCGTGAGAATACGGCAATAAAATACAATCAATGTTACTCAAGGATATTCTAGTTTTCCATTGGTGAAAGAATTTTTAAAATCGGTCAATAGTTTATTCGTAACAAAGATACAAAAATACAAATCTTTCCTCTTTATTATATTAGTATAGATTTATAACTTATAGGTACCTACTTAATACTCAATATAAGACTTGGGAAGATTTCGTCTTGTTACAGACAACGGCGCGCCACGTATCTGATCCAAAACTAAAGTGTCTTTCAAACTTAAACCAACACCTGCAATTAATATATTTAATAATTCGAAATAATATAGATCATTCCCTTGAGTTTCTTGCTGGTAAGAACCCGAGAAGACTCGGGGTACTGCATTTGGAACCAGCAACTCGTCGGTGGAGATGGGCTGCTGTTTACATTTAGCCAATAGACGATAGTTTACAGGTAGGTACTTTGTTATAAAATACTAGCGGCCCGGTACGTGCATCGCAATGTGATAAATGAAGAACCACGCGACAGATTTTAAGCAAACTTCACATAAACCATCTGCTAAATAGTCTAAAAATTTGGTTTGAATAGGTGAGCCCGTTCTAGAGTTATAAAATAACAACGAAAAGTGGCATTGATTTTTATATAATTATGTAGATATATATATATATATATAATAAATATAAAAATATAATCTCACGCCTTTTTTATCCCCGAGGGGGTAGGCAGAGGTATTCCATTACTGGATATATCCACATTTCACGAGATTACCTTGTTATTATACTACTTATATTGACATGTAAAAAAATTTTTACCTACAGCAATAAATGAGTTTGAATTTTTATTCATAAATGTTTACTTCTTATTTGTATACTATACCCTGGATTTATTCCACTCGAATTATAGAACTAATTTTGAAATTAGCGAAAATGTTCGAGAAGGGACAAATTTCAAATCGATCATTCTGCTAAATACCTAATAAATATCTACAACCGCAGACCTTTTAAAGTAATAAAGCGGCAGGCAGATAATTACATAACTTGGAGGGAATTTTCTCGGGTATTAACCTTTGGACTTCTCTAATTTAATGGATTTTTCTTAGCTTCATTTAAAAGTTATATAATCCGGCGTAACTTAAGATTGAATTATTAATTTTCTTAAAATTCTTCAACCACTAGAAAAATATAGTGGATGATTTTTTTTATCGTCTGGAAAAAATATGACTTATAAGATATCTAAAGCCAAATTTGTATAGTCATATTAAATAAAAAGTTTGTGGTGGGTAGATTGCGCATGATGGAAGCTACGAGCCTGTTTCTTTTCAAACGATTTCAAAAAAGGTGGAGATTGACAATTTAACTTTATGTTTTTTTGTTTGCTAAATCAGAACTTTCGACTGGGTGAACCGATTTTGATGGTTCTTCTCAATTTGGTCCAGTTCTACCAATGGCGTCCTTGAGAAAACCATATAAAGTTGATGTCAGTTTTTTACTCTTTACAATTTATTATGTTACTAGCGACCCGCCCCGGCTTCGCTCGGGTGCAATGCTAATACTAAAGCCTTCCTATTGAATCACTCTATCTATTAAAAAAAACCGCATCAAAATCCGTAGCATAGTTTTAAAGATTTAAGCATACATATGGACATAGGGATATAGGGACAGAGAAAGCGACTTTGTTTTATATTAAGTAGTGATTTTTTATTAGTGATAGTCTTATTTTTGACCCCAGACTATCCTGAGGGCAAAGACGGGGCCTCCGATGGGACGATCTTGTCCAGAAGATGCCTTCACTCAAGCCTTAAAGGTCAGCCGTTAGGTATATGAATAGTTTTTTTTTATATAAAACTTAAATACCACAGCATTTTTGTATATTGAGAGCAGTGATAGCCCGGACGGTTAAAGAGCCGGCCGAAAATCAGTGAGGCTCGGGTTCGAATCCTGGCATGTACCAATGAGTTTTTCAAAAACTTACGTACATATTTATCACTAGCTCGACGGTGAAGGAAAACATCGTGAGGAAACCCGCAGGTCTCAGAATTAATTCTGAGACATGTGTAAACAGACCCGGTCCGACGATGGGCTCACCACCTATCACGTTTAGGGGTCCAATATATCTCGTGAAATGTGGGTATATCCAGTAATGGAATACCTCTGCCTACCCCCTCGGGGATAAAAAAGGCGTGAGATTATATTATTATTATTATTTATTTTGTATATTTGTAGATATTAACAGATAAAAGTAAATGGAAGATATAGACTTTTCCAGTCAATAAACACTTTAATTATATTTGTATCTAAAAGCATTTCTACTTTCCCAAGCACTCGGCATAATAAACAAACTCAAAGCAAATATGTATGTCAACAGTCGGAGGGATCGCGGATACAACGAATGCTAACAAATAATGCAAATATGACGAGAAAAATTTTACTTTGATATCAGCCAACAATAATGTACAGAAACTGGAGCAGCCCCAATACATAACTTTCCCACAGTAAACATATTATTGTTTAAGCTACTATACTAACCATAAACTAACATAATATATTATGTTACATTGCTGCGTGTGTTAATTAATCAGAAACCTTATGCAAATAATGACGTCAATATTTACGTAAACATTATTGTTAATGTTTGGGAACACAGAAACGCACTGCAGGGACGTTATTCAATTATATACTCACTCATAAAGCGTGAGGTTATATGGACTACATCTGCCATATATAATATAGGCCATATACATTCCTGAAAATACTCACTTTTCAAGAAAAGTATGTTTTACGGACCCCTTAGCGGGAAGGGGTTATGCATAAGAATCAATTCTGGAGCCTGCAGGTTTTCTCAGCATGTTTTCCTTCACCGCCGAGGTATGGATAAATATGTACGGAAGTTCTTTAAAATCTTATTGTTATACTCGTACAGTCAACAAAGTTGTTAGGGTTACATGTCCAGTAACTAAGAACTCATTTTTCTGGGGTAGTCATAACTAAATCTTATTCATTATTGTTTCTTTCAAAAGGTATCTTTGATCCCTATAATTTCTAAAAATAAAACTATAAATACATTTAAGGCTTTAAGAGAAAACTTAATCTTAGTTTCTGCTCATGTAACACTATCAACTTTGTTGACTGTACATAACCTATTAAAATAATACTTTGAAGACTACGTAGGAGCAGGGGTACATGGCTTTTTAAAATGTAAACTTTAGTCGAATAGAATGACAAATGTATGGAATTGGCAGAAGCATTGGACTTGCCACCCGCGGCAATATAGCGCGACCAAGTAAAATTAACGAAACCCTCTAAAGAATTGTAGTCACCAACATGTCGTTCGTATCATTTAGCTAATATTCAAAATAAACTTGTTTTTACCTCCTTGCTGCGGGGACAAACCAGAAATTTGAAGTAGCAGAAATAGAAGATTTCAGGCTGATTCACGTTACGCCGGGCCGGGTCCGGGCCGGGTCCGGGTCGGGCACCGTCCGGGGTGAATCATCCTAAAAATACCCCTCGACATGTCGACACCGTGCCACGTCCGTGCCCGAACGAGGCCCGGCCCGAACCTGGCCCGGTGTAACGTTAATAGGCCTAAAGTAAAATACAAATATTTCCAACAAACCTTGATCCCATAGCTAGATTCCTCGTAAATGATGGACACGTAGCTCCAGCCAAGTTTCTTGACGATCTCAACCATAGCTCGCACTTGGTGCAGGTCCGAGGGAATCGTGCGAGTGAAGTATTCGAACCTAGCTTTGTTCGAGAGCTCAGGAGACGTAGAGAAGAAGGAGACCTGCCAAAAAAGATAGTATAATTGTGTAGGCTGGCGCTAATATTTCTTAAACCTGTATTAAGAAATAATATCTGAAGTGTTATACCCGACGGAATATCTCTTGGGCCATGAAAGTGTGTCAATGGTGTAGGATGCTACAAGCGGCGATATTTTTGAGCCATCCCACATCAATATAACCTCAATTGAGGCTGACGCAGTGGTAAAAACAAATATACCAACCTTAATAAGTATCATAATAACAAATCAGTGATAAAATTAGTATACCAGGCTCTTTGTCAATCGATTACATCGTACTGCATCATTTCTTGGGGTGGTGCTACTAAAACCGCACTTTTGAAATTAGAAAGGGCGCAACGCACTGTGCTGAAAGTAGGCTGGCGCCTCCCATTCCTATACCCCACTACTAATCTGTATTCCACATGCAGAGTATTGACAGTTCGACAACAATTCATTTTAAATATAACAATGAAAACTCATTCACTCACTCCATATGATCCAAAAAAACTAGCTAATAAACGACGAGGGCATATTGTCTGCCCCTCCGGATCGTTTCCCTCTCAACTCGCACGCACGAACTTCTGTTACCTTGGTGTTTTGGTTTACAATAAACTAAACATAATCCTAAATATCTATCCAAAATCGAAAACGGAATGTAAATCTATTGTTACCAATTGGCTCTTTGAACAAGATTATGAAAACACGGAAAGTGTAATAACCCCGTAAAGCTCCCAATGAATCCTGATACACGTTACACACACGATACTGATAGGTATAAATATATATGTATATATCATATAAAAATATAAATAAAATATTAAATATTGTCTTTCTCCTAAATTGATAACGTAAGTGACTAATATTGTAAGACATGTAACTTTACTAGCTCATTCCGAGGTGGTTGAGAGCCTGGTGATCTGTAACACAGGTTTTGTATAAAACCTAGTATAGACACCAGCTCTCACAAAGGTTTATGTGAATCATTTAGATATTAAATAGTTATAAGTATAAGTAATTGTACCTTTGTGAAGAAATAAAAATATTATTATTATTATTATAATAAAGGCTACATGTTTGGTTGAGGCTTGAAAAACTAGAGGTCAAAAAGTCAAATGTCAAAAATTATTTATTTTCTGTAGGTATAAAAGGTACACTTAGAAACGTCAATAGCATGCCTAATAAAAAAAAATAGTCTAATACCACGGCACTCTAAACTCGTTCATAAGGGTTGGCTAAATGTAAACAGCAGCCCATCTCCACCAAGGAGTTTCTGGTTCCAAATGCAGTACCCCTAAAAGAACCAGCAAGAAACTCAAGGGTTGGCAGTTATTTATCTCAAGGGATCAGCCTATCTACCCAGAAAAGTGCAGCTAGTCTTCTGGGAATTCTACGTGGTTGGTTTTTGGAGGTTATTTTCCTAGATACCTGCGGGATCTTGAAGAGCCGCAGCAGGTTGGCCACCTGCACGGACGTGACGGAGGAGGCGGCGCCGACCACGCCCGAGATGACCTTCCGCACGGCGGTGGCGTTGCAGGCGTACTCCGCATCATCAATGTTGCTTATTGAACCTTGACAGAAACATCTACATTATGTATGACATTTGATACGACCAAAAATTGTACGACAGGGGTATTTCATGACTGGATATAGGTACCCACTTTTCACTATCTTTTTTGTACCCCTAAACGTGACCGGTGAGCAGGTTTCCTCGCGATGTTTTCCTTCGCTGTCCTGCCCTCCTTGCCAACGAGCGCTAATGTTAACAAGTGCTCATGTCAATCCCATACTGGGTTCGATTCTGCATTACAGCGACTTAACTTATTTTAGTTTATTTCTGTCTTTATTTTACCTCAAAAAAAGAAAAGGGATAGAAGATAACCTACCGAATTTAGTCCTGTCAGAGGCTGTATTTTAGTCTTGACTTATTTACGTAAGCACTAAACACGTTATGAAATGCCTTAGTTGACAGGACTAATTTTAATTTGACAGGACTAAATATCACTCGTCTCTTTTCTTCTCTATGAGAAAGAAAATGACAGGACTAAACTAAAATAAGTTTAGGCGCCGTAATGCAAAATCGAACCCACTGTCAACCTATAAAATCATTCGCTTTCGTTAGCACTTGCATCTTAGCTGGGGGGGCTGTTATGTTACCGATAAATATGTAAGTAAGTTCTAAAAGAATATAGTACCTACCTTACATTAGTGTTCCGACTCCGTAATATAAAACATACTTATACCAAAATGGTATATTCATACCAGGTATAATAATAGTGTTGAGATAATCTAAGCAGAAATGAGTCTGCCTCGTTCTTATGGTCATGAATTTTTATGAATGGCTTCAATGTTATGGATCTTCTACGCTCTTTCACAGAGTAGTAATACCAAAAAGTCATTACCAAAACAAAATAGGTTTTATGGGCATATTCTGTTATGACTAGATGAGGTAACGACACCTACCTACGCACTTTTCATCTTATCTCTTTGATAGGTATATGACAAATTTCATACTAATAATAATACGAAAGATACTGTGTCTGTTTCTCAGTTGGAAAAACTTACTTTCTGGGGACATAACTTAAAGTTCACACGATACGAGTCACAGGCAACAACATTATCTGTATAAATGTAAATTGATAATTATTAGTTTGATGGTATAGCTGTTCCTTCTTACCTTTGATAAAATCAACAGCCATTTCCAACCCATAAGTGTCTTTATCACAATCGTCAAGAACGTGAGCTCCTATGACCACCCCTGGGATCAGCTTGAGCTCGTTGTTTATGAAGTCCAGCGTGTACATCATCGTCTCTAACGCTTGCACGCCCCCTTGCGGCATCACAGGCCCACAGGTCATACTATCCGACCTCTCGTGAACCATCATCAGCCCACCAAGAACCAGATCCCCTTCGATCACCGCTTCTCTCTTTATAGGCCAATGGGGATGGTGCTTCTTATCCTTCATCTCCCCAACTTGGTCGTTCGACATGTTCATCCAGTCGTTCTTCAAGTCATTGCTTATAGAAGAGAAGTCGTACATATTTTTGTCGTTGAAGCTGGCTTGGTCGAGGAACTGGTAACTGAAGCTATCACCGAAATCGAGTGGTTGCTTGTGTTTGTGTCTGTGGTGGTGTCTGGCGTTAGGGTTCTGGTTGAAGTTGAGGCTTTGGAATTCGCCAGGGTGCCTCATTTCGGAGTGTTGGAGGATGAGCAGTAGAGTGGTCGTCGCCAACCAGGGCTGGCCGGGACGCATGTTAGCGTTGGTTGTCTCATGCCATTGTTAAATGTTTGGTCCATGTTGTTGAGCGGAGCGCGGTCATTTTCATCTGAAACAAGAGTAGTTTCACGTTAACTACATAGCTCGGTCTCTAATTTTCTTTTAATGGCAGTTGTTAGTGCAATACGATCTATCTTCTGACTGCACTGCAGTTGGTTTATAGTAGTGTTCAGTATTTGACCTCGTAATACGATATTGTTTTCGCGTGGTAGTTTTAGGTGCAATTGGTTTGTATAATTAACATACTTAACAGTCAAAACGCTTTGTGATCAAAATGACAAATCATTTTGTTCCCAACTTTCCGTACTTTGTTAAGTAGGAAACTAAGTTTTGGAGCTTTACGATTGCGTCAGTTTGTAAGTTACTTTAGAGACTTGAATTTCGACCATTAAAAGCAGGTGAGGCGATGCCCTAGACGATTAAGTTACACTGAATGTTACCTTAAATTATAGGAAAGTTTTTGACCTCACCAGAATTTCTTGTTGAGATCAAGAGGAGCCTGTCTTTTTTTTTTAATTATGATTTAATAATGAAATGTATTTTCATATCCTTTTACGTATTCCGTTTCCCAGATGTTATTTTATAAAAAAATATAACAATAAAAAATATATGCACACGCCTTTTGTTCCCGGGGGGGAGGGGGTAGGCAGAGGTATTCCATTCCTGGAAATACCCACTCTTATATTTTTTAGACCCTTAAACAGGACAGGTGGTGAGCCTATCGCCAAGTCAATTCTGGGACCTGCGGGTTTCCTCACGATATTTTCCTACACAGTTAGTGATAAATATGTTCTGAAAATCTCACGTGTACATGCTCTCACCAAGATTCGAACCCGAGTATCATGCATAAGTCGAGGACTCTTTAACCAAACCTACTACTGCTTTTAAAAATACTTTCACCGCTACGATTTTAGTGGCGTTTACGGTAATATTATTTCCGACCTCATTTTTACAACCGAACCTCCATCATTTATACGAGGTCGCTGACAGGCGAGTTAATATCGCGCACGTAATATTATCGGGCATCCTAATAACACCCTTTTCACCTATCGGGGCCACGTACTGGCCATTCCCTTTTGTTTAGCTTTGAATACGTGCTAATACACGCGCGGGTAACGCGATTTATTCCTTTGAGAATGTGATATAACAGAATATCGGGACCCTTTTTTAGGAGTTTACTGAAGGTATTCAGCCGTTTTATGAAATAGCTTGTGGCGGAGGATTTGGAGAAAATCGAGTGGAGCAATGATTGGGAAAATATGATATCTTTGCCAACAGAGTGGTTGTTGGAAAACTTTATATTTGCTTACGAATGAAGAGTAACAGCCTACGTGTAGGGAAAATTGTGGGACAATAGTGCTACGCGCTGAAATGATCGTCAGAAACACGTGCTGGAAATAAATAGATTTAAATACTAGTGCTTTCCATTGGTAAGGGGTTTTTTAAAATTGGTTATGTGGTTTCGGAGCCTATTCAATACAAACAGACAAATCTTTTATTTTTATGCTATTAGTGTAGATCTATCTTTGACATTGTAATTCTTGCGAATAAATGATGGTACAGTTGGAGCTTGACTCATTAAACTTTATCAGGTTCTTACAGTCGCCTTAGAGGTCAGACTCAAACTCAAACTCAAAATTCATTTATTTCAGTAGGTATATAAAATACACTTTGAAAAGTCAATAACAAGGCACTCTAAACTCGTCCATGAAGATTGGCTAAATGTAAACAGCAGCCCATCTCCACCGACGAGTTGCTGGTTCAGAATTCAGTACCCCGAGAAGAGCCAGCAAGAAACTCAAGGGCATCTCTTTTTAATCTCATGTCTTACTTAGTAAATATGGTTTACAATAATAATTATAATTAATAGCCTTACAGAGCGTAGAGTCGGTTAATCCCATGCATGTTGGTCTACTAAGTAGTCTGTAATTTTATAATAGCCTTGTTTTAAATTTGGCAAGAGGCAAATTTTGTAATGCAATGGGAATCTTATTGTAAAAGCGTGTACAGGCTCACACTACAAGACAGTGCAAAGCTTCTCTTGACTGTACTATCTGAGAATACCTATTGATTCAACCCCGGTATGACACCCTTGCACGTTTAGCCAAAACGCTAAACAAATATGGAACATGGTCTTTGTTTGTTTAAAACATTTCCGGTTGTATGCCGACGAGACAGCCCATGAAAACTTAAGCCGGTATTGTCGGTGATTTATCTATCTATCTATCTATCTTAACTTCTATACTACTATTATAAATAAAAAATATTTGTATTTTTGTATGTTTGTTACGAATAAACTCAAACAGTACTGGACCGATTTAAAAAAATATTTCCCCAATGTAAAGCTAGAATACCCTTGAGTAACAAAAACTTTATTTTACTCCCCTATTCCCACGGGAACGGGAACTGCGCGGGTGAAACCGCGAAGAACCGCTAGTCTATTCATATAATAAAACTGTAATGAGACCGTATCTGTACATGAAATATTTTTTGAAAATGTTTGAAGTGATGTAAACAGTTCCATTTAGATATCAAAATACATTTTTTTTAGTTTGTGTCTGTCTGTTGGTCGTTCTGGTTGTGGAGGCATCACTAAAAACCTACATTACGGATTTTGATGAAATTTTGTGAGGAAATAACTGAGTAACTGGGTCAGTTTAGGGTAGTTTTATTCCAGAAGAATATCTCATTTCCGAGAAAATGTAAAAACTGGTTATAAAGAGCAATGCATATTATTATGAAACGGTAAAACCAGGTGTTTTCGTTTAAAACTTGAAATATGTTATTTATGTACGAGTCTTATATGCCGTAGGCAACCGCTAACAGGTTATCAGAAATTCAAACGGGAACGGGAACAAACATGATCTGCGGCAACGCCACTGGGCACCGTCTAGTAATTTCATAAAAGCAAACTTCTTCCAGTCCAGCCCTTCATATAAATTAATATTAATGGTCCTTTATTTATTTTGCTTTCAACTTCCTCACTCATTAACAAGGGAAGGGTTGGGTAGGGTATTATAGACAAATGAGTCCCTAATAGCAGTAATAGCCTTGTGGTTAAAGAGCCAGCTTCTCATTTAGCTCGCGTTCGATTCCTGACGAGGGCATCTACGAATAAGTTTTTCAAAAACAAACAATACTATACAATTACTCTTTATTGTACACCAAAAACAACACAATATGGGTTGGTATCCGGTATTAACTAAAGTACAATGGGCGGTCTTATCACTTTTAGCGATCTCTTCCAGACAACCTTAGGATGGATGAAACTGAGAGATTAGAACATACTCGATAGGGAAGGAAAACATCGTGAGGAAACCCGTGAGGTCCTAGAATTAATTCTGATACATGTGTAACAGCATCCCATTCCGGCGATGAGAAAACGAATATCTCTGATTTCCCCCTCGGGGATAAACGAAGTGAGGTTTTAATATTTAATATTAGTGTCGTACAAGTCTTAGGTAGTTGCGTTTATGTTAAGACCAAAGAGATTAAAATATAATAAGGCATAGAGGGGACAAAGCGGGAAAAAAAAGCGGCTTCAAGCCGAAAAGTTATTCCGAGTGGAATAAGTCTATTACAATTTTGACCGAATGACAGCTCGCGTTCACTTGAGCTACAAAGTTTTGTATAAAAATATTTATAACACATTTGCTCGTAAAAGGTGTCTTATTTCACCAATTTCAATATCGTATTGTATCTCATTACGCCCAAGTGCGGTAAGTGTAATGTAAAACGCACGGTTTATCAAGATGCTCCATCTTAAAAGGAACGGTACGGTACTTTTTAAAATCTCAGCAAAGAGTTTTTATGTCAAAAAGTTGTCAACATTTTATGATTAAAATTAACTTTGGGAGATAAAATATAATAAAGAAATAATTATGTACATAATTATTTAATTTAATTAATTTTGACAGTAAATTACAACCAATTAATCTTTAACAAAAACACAAAAATATTAATTTACTTTATTAGTAATAGCTGGCTGTTTTTTGTGCCTTTGCCAAAAAAAATGCTGATGCGCGCCGCGCGCTTTTTCTTAACGCTGTATTGTTTTTATTCGTTTACCATTGTCGGAGTTTTATTTTATTTCCTCGCAAATGTGTTATAAAACGTCATATGACATACGTGCGCTTTGATAATTACTATTCCAATGCCCCCTCTGTCTTCTTATATTTTCATCTCTTTGGTAACAGCACTCCGTTCTGGCTGGGTTCACCGCCTATCACATTTAGAGATACAAAAAGTACTGCAGAAACTTGGATAATTAGCTACAGAAAATGAATAGCTCTGCTTTCCCCCTCGGAGATTAAGTGAGTGAGGTTATGTGAAGACCGATAATATCGCTTCAATAAATTCCTTCTTGAAATTACTTTCAGAAGTTGTTGCTTGAAATATTCTCGCTTTTTCCATTAAAATAACTTTTCTGTTCGGTTGAAGTGTAAAGCAACATCTGAATTTGAATATAGTTTCTTTGTAAAAAAAAAAACATTTTATTTAGTTTTATCATATTTTATAACATTTTTTTAAACTCAAAACAAAATGTGATATGTTTTTAAAAATAAATAAATATAAATAAATAACTCGCGCCTTTTATCCCCGAAGGGGTAGGTAGAGGTTTTCCATTACCCACATTTCACGAGATATATTGGACCCCTAAACGTGATAAGTGGTGAGCCCATCGCCGGACCGGGTCTGTGATGAATATGTACGTAAGTTTTGAAAAACACATTAGTAGATGCGAGGATTAGGAGGAGAAGGAGGAACCCGAGCCTCACTGATTATCATCATGAGAAGCAGGCTCTTAAACCGTAAGGCTATCACTGCTCTTATAATCTATACATATAATAAAACTCTAACGGGGACGTGTCTGTACATTAAATATTTTTTGAAAATTTTAACGGTAGTGTATATAATTATCGATATAGATACCGAAACACCAATTTTTGGAATTTTTGTCTGTCTGTCTGTCTGAATGTCTGTCTGTCTGTCTGGTTGTGCACGCATCACTTAAAAACTACTGGACGGATTTTGATGAAATTTGGTATGGAGATAACTGAGTACCTGGGTCAACATCTAGGTTACTTTTTATTCCAGTAAAATATCTCATTCCCACGGGAAAATAAAAAAACTGGTTAAAAAGAGAAATACGTACTACTCCGAAACGATAACACCTAAAAACTTGAAAAATGGTATGAAGGTGTCTGATATGTCATAGGAAATTGGTATGAAGGGATTTTTGGAAATTCCCACGGGAACGGGAATAAACTAAATCCAAGCGGGAAATCGCCGCTGGGCACCCGCTATTTGAAATATGGTATGTAGGTGTCTTAAATATGTCGTAGGCAACCACTATAAAGGGATTTTCGGAAATTCCCACGGGAACGGGAATAAACGGAATCCGCGCAGGCAACGCCGCTGGGCATCCGGTAGTCTATACATATAATAAAACTCTAACGGGGCCGTGTCTGTACATGAAATATTTTTTGAAAGTTTTAACGGTAGTGTATATAGTTATCGATATAGATACCGAAACACCAATTTTTGGAATTTTTGTCTGTCTGTCTGTCTGTCTGTCTGTCTGTCTGTCTGGTTGTGCACGCATCACTCAAAAACTACTAGACGGATTTTGATGAAATTTGGTATGGAGATAACTGAGTACCCGGGTCAACATCTAGGGTACTTTTTATTCCAGGAAAATATCTCATTCCCACAGGAAAATTTAAAAACTGGTTAAATAGAGAAATACGTACTACTCCGAAACGATAACACCTAGAAACTTGAAAAATGGTATGAAGGTGTGTTATACGTCTTAGGAAACCGGTATGAAGGGATTTTTGGAAATTCCCACGGGAACGGGAATAAACTGAATCCACGCGGGAAAACGCCGCTGGGCACCCGCTATTTGAAATATGGTATGTAGGTGTCTTATATATATTGTAGTCAATCGCTATGAAGGGATTTTTGGGAATTCCCACGGGAACGGGAATAATCTGGATGCGCGCGGGAAACGTCGCTATGGGCACCCGCTATTTGAAATATGGTATGTAGGTGTCTTATATGTCGTAGGCAATCGCTATAAAGGGATTTTTGGAAATTCCCACGGGAACGGGAATAAATTTGTATTGAAAAGGCTCCGATACTACCGGTTTTACCAATTTAAAAAATCTGTTGCCAGTGGAAAGCGTACTTTTCTGGGAGTAGCATGGGCTATAATTTTCCTACGGGAACAGGCCTAAACCACGAAAATGATTTAAAAAAGAGAGGCTTCCTTTTTATTCCCGTATTTCCACGGGAACGGGAACTACGCGGGTGAAACCGCGGGGCACTGCTAGTATTCTAATAAAAGTAACAGTAATTCTATTTGTTGAATAATCATAATTTACTGTGACAAATCAACTGGCAATCTCTTTGCACTATTCACTATTCTAATCTCAAACTCTGTTATGGCTCCGAGTTCTGCTATGGATAATTTGGACGGAGTTTTCAGCATCATATATCATCATATATTCATATCATCATAGGTGCCACAAATCCCTTGGATATGGATTTAGGGCGCGCCTCCTTAAGACCTTCATTACGCAAGAGTTCTGCTTCTTAAATAAAATTCCTTAGCAGCCGCTATAAACATTTTATGATCATTACGTAGTTTACGTTCCTAAGTTACGTAGTAGCCTCGTGCATAGACTATACTTTATTTTTTTGTGCGTGCGCTAAACGCTTTCTATTTTTAGTACTAGCGGATGCCCAGCGGCGTGGCCAGCGCGGATTCCGTTTATTCCCGTTCCCGTGGGAATTTCCAAAAATCAGTTCATACCAATTTTCTATGACATATCAGACACCTCCATACCATTTTTCAAGTTTCTAGGTGTTATCGTTTCGGAGTAGTACGTATTTCTCTTTTTAACCAGTTTTTATATTTTCCCGTGGGAATGAGATATTTTCCTGAATAAAAAGTACCCTAGATGTTGACCCGGGTACTCAGTTACCTCCATACGAAATTTCATCAAAATCCGTCCAGTAGTTTTTGAGTGATGCGTGCACAACCAGACAGACAGTCAAAAATTCCAAAAATTGGTGTTTCGGTATCTATATCGATAACTATATACACTACCGTTAAAATTTTCAAAAAATATTTAATGTACAGACACGGCCTCGTTAGAGTTTTATTATATGTATAGATATAGATTATTTATCTAGGTAATTAAATTTCGTGTAAGACAAATGAAATGTGTTTTCATCAGTTCTGAATTTTCAGATGCAGGCTTATGGATACAAATTGGGAGCTACTTGAGCTTTTCGTCTTACACTCATGATTCAAATTGCAGAATCACACACAAAATTACATAAGGTCAAAAAGCATAGCCAGAAAATGATAGTTAATTAACTACCTATTTTTATTAAAACTGTAGTCATACAATACAATGTGACTGGTAAACCGAGGGAATTCTTTACGGGGGTGAATAAGAAACCGATATTTTTATTTTTATTTTCGCAATTAAAAAGTTAAATTCTTCAGTTTTAGCGTATACTCGCAAAATCAGATGAGCGAGGTCAATGACCGCCGGCGCCGGAGCTGGCGGCCGGCGTGTGTGTGCAATACGCTACGTAGTATATGGCAAATTCAGAATAATCGTATTTTAAAATATTGCGCAAGAGTCGTTTTTTATGTGTGTTTTTTATTTGTGTTGTCACCTCCTGAGAGGATTCCCTCCATTTACTAGTCACACTGTAAAGGTGTAGTGGAAAATTCTAAAAATAAACTTTTAAATAAATATGAGTTTTTCTATTATTATAGTTCGTTCAATCACTATTGTAGCATAGTCTATGGTGCAGGGTCTATGTCTTCGGGTTGTCATTGATATAAAAATATATAAAATGTGTGTCATGGTGAAATTGGAGTTTTAATTAATAATCTTCCGATATAACATCTGGCGACGAGGTGAACCAAACCCCTAAGAAAAGTGAAAGTCATAACAAATACTTTGATTGTGGAACTTGTAGGCAACATAGGACAACAAACAGTGCTACTGCGACATAACCTCAAAATAATGAGAACGTGGCTTGAATGGATCTCGGTGAAATAAAATATTTTGTGGAACAGGGTAAGAAATCTTGGATTCAAACGAAAACGAAGAGTGAATTAATAGAAATAGCAAATTATCTACTGCACAGCGAAAGTGATGTACAATTTTCTGAGAAGAATTCAATAGAAGAAATTAGAAAATTCTTGCGGGTTTTTGTGGATGAAAATTACTCGAAACAGAGCTCCGCAGCAATGGCCTCATTTTCAAATTTGGAAACATTTACTGGACAAAACTGGAACGCTTATATGCAACAGTTTGAGTGTTTTGTTCTGCTTAATAATATACATGCAGACAAAAAGGTCCCACTATTGATTACCAAACTTAGTACAAATGTTTACGAGTTGTTAACAACATTGTGCACTCCACTGTCTCCTGTAAAAGAAACTTATGAAAATATATGTGATAAATTACAAAAACATTATCACCCAGTGGCAAATTATGCATTGAACCAAGCAGAATTTAGAAAGAGACATCAAAAACGAGATGAAAATATAGAACAGTTCATTTTAGACCTCAAAAGGCTATCAAAAAATTGTAATTTCACAAATGTGAATGAAGAAATAAAGGAGCGGCTTTTAAATGGTACATATTGTGATGCAGTGAGATTTGAGTTGCTGAAACAAGCAGAAAAGAGTCTGAATGAATTGATGAGCATTGCAAAAACAGTAGAAACAGCCTACAAGCTTGTGTATAATGAAGAAAAGGAGGACAGATCGCAAATGTTTGTATTACAACAAAGAAAAGTTTTTACAAAGAACAAGACGAATAATGTTAAATTGAGTCAAAACGGGAATGTGAGTAGACCTACAACAGGATCGGCTGCATGTTTCTGCTGTGGAAAAATAGGACATATTAGAGCTCAGTGCACATTGCGTGAAAAATTTTGTAGTGAATGTGGTGTTAAAGGACACATTTTTAAGATGTGTAATAAAAATAAAATGAAAATGAAAAATGTGAACATGGTCGAAATGAACGAACAAAAATGTGACAAAGATGTAGAAATACAACAAAATGACAATGAAGCAGAAGTTTTTGATATTTTTTGTTTTAATGGTAAAAGAAAAATACCATCTGTTACTATGAGTATTTTGGTTGATGGTAAAGCGCTAGAGTTTGAGGTTGACACAGGAGCCGATGTAAGTACAATCACTTTATCAGATAAAAACAAGTATTTTCCAGATTTAGAGATAAAACGAAAAAATATTATTTTCACTAATTTTGATCAGTCAACCTCAACACCCATAGGTGTTTTAGAAAATTTACATGTGAACTATAAAATGATAAATGTCAATAATCAGAAATTATACATTGTAAAAGATGGTTTACCTAGAATTGTAGGGAAAGATTGGCTTTCATCTTTACAGTTATGGCCACCAAAATTTGAACAACATGTTTGTCAATTAATTTCTAAAGAAATATTAATAGATGAAATAAAAAGTGAATTTAAAGAAATTTTTGAGCCAGGAATGGGAAATTTTAAAGGGAACCCTGTACATTTAGATATTGACAAAAATTCTAAACCAATATTCATGCCCGTTCGAAGTGTTCCTTTTGCTTTGAAAGACAAAGTTAAACAAGAAATACAAAGATTAATTGAAAACAAGCGCATTGAGCCAGTAGAGTACTCCGAGTGGGGTACTCCAGTTGTCCCAGTCCTCAAAGCAGATGGATCAGTTCGCTTATGTGGGGACTATCGAATTACTATTAACAAATATTTAAAAATAGATCATTATCCTTTACCCACAATTGACAGTATTATTATGAAATTACAGGGTAATAGTTACTTTTGCGAATTAGATTTTAGAGAGGCATATCTACAAGCACCACTAGACGAGGAATCCCAAAAACTTTGCACAATTGTAACAGAAGAAGGTATTTTCAAATATAAATACTTACCTTTTGGAGTTAATACGGGGCCTGGCACATTCCAGCGACTTATATCACAAAAGTTGGGTGGTCTAGATGTGCTTGTATACATTGATAATGTATATGTGTACGGAAAAACTTTATCAGAAACATGTGCCAAATTAAAACTTGTATTACAGAGAATAAAAGAGTCTGGATTAAAATTAAAACTAGATAAATGCCATTGGTTTGTTGAGACACTGGATGTTTTTGGATTTGAAGTGAATAGGGTGGGCATTAAAGTAAAAAAAAGTAAAATTGAACCAATATTGTCATTGCCTCGTCCTGAAAATATTAAAATGTTGAAATCTTTCCTTGGGAAAATTAATTATTATAACAGGTTCTTACAAAATATGGCAATAACACTAAAACCTTTATATGAATGTATTAGAAAAGATAAATTTGAATGGACAGAAAATTGTGAACAAGCTTTTAAAATTATAAAACACACATTAGCTAACACAACATCATTATCACATTTGGATGAACATTCCACGATTGTATTAACTTGTGACTCAAGCGAATGTGGTGTAGCTGCTGTGTTATCCATTAAAGACACTAATAATGTATTGAAACCTGTAGCATTTGGGAGTAAAAAATTAAATGATACACAAATGAAATACCCAATTTTAGAAAAAGAGGCATATGCTATTGTATATGGTGTTACAAAGTTCTATAATTATTTGTATGGGAAAAAATTCATTTTACAGACTGACAATGAAGCATTATCAAAAATATTAGGTCCTAAGTATGGCATCCCAAAAATGGCAGCGAAACGTCTACAGTATTGGTCAATATTTTTGAGTGGGTTTAACTATCAAATACAACACATAAAATCCAAAAACAATCCAGCTGATTATTTATCGAGAACAGCAACGGACAGTAAATTAGATGTTTCAAAAATGACAGACTTTACTGAAAAATCATTTGAGAATAATGTCATAAATTATATAAATAAATCAAAATATAGTTCATTAAACTGGAAAATAATACAGGAAGAAACAAAAAAAGATGTTGTGCTATGTAATATTATAAGATTTTGTAGAGATGGATGGCCGGGGAAAAATGAGTTAGGTGAAAAATATGAAACTTATTTTACAAAAAAGACTGAAATTACCACAGAAAAAGACTGTCTTTTATGGGGCTATAGAGTCATTATACCTGAGTCAATTCGAAATGATGTTTTATATGAATTACATGCAAGTCATTTGGGAACAACAAGAATGAAAGAAATATCACGTTCCTATTTTTGGTGGCCAGGATTGGATAAAGAAATCGAAAACATTACTATAAATTGTATGACTTGTTTACAGAATAGAAAAAACCCTGAAAAAACTAAGTTAACAGTTTGGCCCCAACCACCTACAGTGTGGCATAGATTACACGCCGATTTTTTAGGACCTTTTTATGGCAAAATGTATCTTGTTATTGTAGACGCCTACTCAAAATGGCCTGAGGCATTTATGATGACTAACATCACTGCAAAGAAAACTATTGATGTTTTTAAAAGTATTTGTGTGCGCTATGGTTATCCTTCACATCTTGTAACTGACAATGGTCCCACATGGACTAGTGAAGAATTTAAGAACTTCTGTACAATGTCAGGAATAAAACAAAGTTTTACACCCCCCTACTATCCATCTACAAATGGATTAGCTGAACGATTTGTAGAATCGTTTAAGTCACATGTTGACAAAATTGTAAAAAGTGGTCATACTATAGAATATGCATGTAATTTATTTCTTTTTGATTACCGGAGCACAATTCATAAAACTACTGGCTGTAGTCCAGCCAAATTAATGTTAGGTAGGGAAATAAGGTGTCGTTTCTCATTGCTTAGACCAAACCCAGCTGTGTATAAAGTTGATGAAGAACAAATAAAACAAACAATTAAGAGCAAAAATATTTTCAAGTCATTCATGGTGGGTGAAAAAGTAATGGTAAAAGATGAAAGAAAAAACAAGCAAAAATGGATATTAGGGACAGTTACAAATATTTTGACTCCAGGAGTTACTTATGAAATTGATGTAGATGGCTTAAAATGGAAACGACATGTCAACCAATTAGTGAAATGTGCTCAAACATTAGAAAAATGATTATTGTATATTACACTAGGTTTAGTTTTAGGTGTTTTTTTTTCAATACTAAACAAACAAGTGTTTTTGTTTTTTTTTTTCTCTTTGTAGTATTAGTATAGATACATAATGTACCTACCTCATAAACATGTGTTATGTTATGTTTGTAAGCGTACCTAATTAGTTTTAATATTATTTTTGATTTAAAAAAAGAAAAGCAGGGGGAGAGTGTAGCATAGTCTATGGTGCAGGGTCTATGTCTTCGGGTTGTCATTGATATAAAAATATATAAAATGTGTGTCATGGTGAAATTGGAGTTTTAATTAATAATCTTCCGATATAACAACTATGTCTTTTCTTTCCGAACACCCATACATCTACACATCCTTACATAGCAACTTTCGCGTTTATAATATTAGTAGGATAGGAATAGAGCAGTGATAGCCTTAACGGTTAAAGAGCTGGCCGAAAATCAGTGAGGCTCGGGTTCGAATGAGTTTTTCAAAAACTTACGTACATATTTATCGTTTGCTCGACGGTGAAGGAAAACATCGTGAGGAAACCCGCAGGTCTCAGAATTAGTTCTGAGACATGTGTAAATAGACCCGGTCCAGCGATGGGCTCACCACCTATCACGTTTAGGGGTCCAATGTATCTCGTGAAATGTGGGTATATCCAGTAATGGAATACCTCTGCCTACCCCTTTGGGGTTGAAAGGCGTGAGATTTTTTTATTTTTTTTAGGATAGGAAGTATGATTATACCTTTATTAATTTCCTTTTTGTACTTATCATCCTTATCACAATCATTCTAATTTTATCTTTGATAATCCTAGCCTCCTGATGTTGGAGTCGTAAGCTTGTTTGCTCGGTGTAGGCGGAACTTCGGAACTAATCTAAGTTGCTGTATTATTATTATTAGTTACTTAAAACTTGTGAGCCACCGCCTGCGGCCGATAGTTTAGTCAAGGTTCATCTAAAAGCATTTTTTGCAAGAATCAAACTACTTTTTACATTTAAAGGTAAAAATAAAAGATTTATTTACAAAAAACCGGCCAAGTGCGAGTCGGACTCGCGCACCGAGGGTTCCGTACAACCTTGCAAATTTATGGTTTTCGTAATTTTTCCTTTATCTATGCTATAAGACGTTGCTTCGTACCAAATTTCAAGATTCTGAGTTCACGGGAAGCACCCTGTGGGTTTTGATTCCCTTGCAAGTGTCGAAAATTTGCGGCATAAACGGCTGTATCTTTTGATTGCGTTGGCTTAGAAGTTTGATTTTTTCACAGCTTCAAGGGGCAGTAGACTTGAGTAATTGATATAAATTTCAGCTTCATACCTCCACGCGTTCCTGAGAAAAAGGGTCTTGACAGACGGACGGACAGACGGACAACAAAGTGATCCTATAAGGGTTCCGTTTTTTCCTTTTGAGGTACGGAACCCTAAAAATATAGGTAAATTTATCCTACTAATATTATAAACGCGAAAGTTTGTATGGATGGATGTATGGATGTTTGTTCCTATATCACGCAAAAACTGCTGAACAGATTTTGATCTATATTTTATCCCCGTATTCCCACGGGAACGGGAACTACGCGGGTGAAACCGCGGGGCGCTGCTAGTTTACAATATTTACGGATACAAAAGTCCTCCAAAGAGGTACCATGTGAGACAGTGCCCAGAAGTCTGGTGCATTCTGTTATCTCTCTTTAACATTTAAATCCTATCCTTTTTTTAACGGAAAAAAAGAAAGAAGCGTTGAACACTTTAGATTGGCGTGAGTGTTGGAGCCGAAACGTAGTTGAAAACGTGCATTTATAATTCTTCACATTGTCACTAGATGGCAGCACCTTATAACATCAGATGTATCAAGATTCTCCCCAGCCCCGATATATAGTTAAATTTAAATTTCCTTTTTGAGTTACCTAGAATTCAGAGTCTTGGGTAAACAGTAAATAAAGTAAGTGAGTACACAATAATTATATCTAACCGAAACTAAAGCTGTGTTTGTGAGTTTATTATTTTTGTGGGACTTGATAGCAAGTTGCCAAAGAATGTCTAACCGATTTATTGTATAATAAATTTTAATCGGTAGAAATATTGAGCACTTAGAACTAACGTACCTCTTGTTCTGGTCAACATAACGTCAAAGTAATCGTTTAGTCAAATTCAATCTATTGAGTAAGCGAGGGTTCTATGGGTCGGAGCTTCAAATGAATTTCTGAGAGCGACGGCCCTTCAGGACGTAACTGTGTGTCTGTTGACCCGCGCCTCCCTTCCAAAGGGACTATTCCATTGATCACTCCACGTATGCCCTTTAAAAGGTCAATATTGAGTTCAATCAATCTAAGGGAGCTTTCATCGCATACTCCCAAGTATTCATTGTATAGGTAAGACTATTTATTAACACTTGAAGTGGTCTTGCTAAGATTTATCTTGTGCTTTCAGATGGACGCTTTCAGCGTCGTGATTTTGCAGTGTTAATAACAGGAAGCTTATAAAATTGGTTGACTTTCAAAAAAAGTGGGTTAGAAAAAGGTGCAATATTCAGGCAAAGGCTCAAGTATACCTTCGCAAAATTATATTGTTTATTTCACCCAAGGGGGTTGAATTTTGCAAAATCCTTTCTTAGTGGATGCCTACACTGTATTATAAGCTATCTATGTGCAAAATTTCAAGTTTCTAGACCCAGCTATTTAGGCTGTGCGTTGATACATTACCAATAAGTCAGTCAATTTATCATTTTATATAATACTAGCGACCCGCCCCGGCTTCGCACGGGTGCAATGCTAACACTAAAACCTTCCTCTTGAATCACTCTAATTTAAAAAACTGCATCAAAATCTGTTGCGTAGTTTTAAAGATTTAAGCATACAAAGGGACATAGGGACAGAGAAAGCGACTTTGTTTTATACTATGTAGTGATATAGAATATTGCAATACGCATAAGAATGTACGAGTGAGTATGTTATCTGTCATTTTGAGTGTCTAACAGTCTGCGATGGCTCCAGAACATGTAAAATGAAATAAGTTGCTCAACATAAAACTTTGTTCTTTTATTTCCGTCACAGACTATAAAGCAGATATGCTTAAAGACATGAAACCCGATGACACTAAAACAGACAATAAACCGATGATCACAAACAAAGAGGTGTCTCCCCGCCATTTTTACGTCAGCAAGCGTTTTATTCGCATAAAAATCAAAATAAAATAAATAATCTCACGCCTTTCATCCCCGAGGGGATAGGCAGAGGTATTCCATTACTGGATATACCCACATTTCACGAGATACATTGGATCCCTAAACGTGATAGGTGGTGAGCCCATCGCCGGACCGGGTCTATTTACACATGTCTCAGAATTAATTCTGAGACCTGCGGGTTTCCTCACGATGTTTTCCTTCACCGTCGAGCTAGTGATAAATGTACGTAATATGTACGTAAGTTTTGAAAAACTCATTGGTACATGCCAGGTACATTTTATTCGCTTCTGACAATGTAATATTATGTTCGACTGAAGGCTTTGTCTCAAACAAAATCAATTATTTATTAATTCTCTTTGAAACCCCGCTTTATTACATATTCAAGACATCCGTTCCATTTATATTAGCTTGTAAGAGTTTCCTCTGTAGGAATAATAAGGTTATGTTGTTTTTCATACAAATTTTGAAAAATACTACCTACATTATTTATGATCGTTGTTTGTTTAGAGTTCGAACTTACAAGTTATGTTATTGAAATTCAAATTTGTTTTCGCACTCTTTTGGAATATGTTCCTACTGAAGACAGCTGAATAAACTTTATAATTAGGTCGGTTATATATACACACACCGGCACAATTAGCGGAACAGAAAAAAAAGGGAGTATTTACGCATTTTTGCGTGTTACTGGCCGGCTAAACAAGCTTTTTTTAAATTTGGGTTTTAATTTAAAAATGGAATACTAAGCGACTGCCCTTTTTTTTCATTCTTTTTTTTTTAATTTTCATTGATTCATTTTTTCCACCGCTTGTCCGTTTTTAGAAGGTTCGTGAATTCCATTTGAAAAGCTTTGAATTGCAGTTTTTGAGGCTTTTGAGTTTTTTCGCATATTGATAATTTACGAGCATATAATTATGCCTGATTTAACGCCATCAGAAATCATTAGGGCAGATCAAATGAGGAGAAATGGTCAAACCTACAGATCGATTGCCAGAAGCCTTCGTCGATCGTTATCAACGATTTATCGTAGCATCCAACGATACAGATTGACGAATGCTCTAGTGAGAAGGAGAGGACAAGGCCGGAAAAGGTGTACTTCAAGGAGGGATGACCGTTTTCTCCAACTTCAAGTCCGACGGAACACGAGACTAACGGCGGTGCAGGCTCGAAATTTACTGGAAGAGGTACGAGCAGTAAGGATGAGTGAGCGGACAGTTCGTAGAAGATTCGAAGAAGTGGGTATAGGCTCGTATGTGCCCGCCAAAGCCCCAAAACTTGAGAGACATCATCGCACAAACCGTCTACACTTTGGTCGTGAACATCGTGATTGGGACTTCGACGACTGGGGACAGGTTCTTTTTACTGATGAATGCAGAGTTATGTTAAATCAAATTGATGGAAGGCAGCGAGTATGGAGACGCAAAGGAGAACGGTATATCCAGTCTAATTTTGAAAATACAGTTGCATATGGCGGCGGTTCAATTATGGTCTGGGGAGGAATATGTTTAGGAGCTCGTACGGAGTTAGTAGTGGTCGATGGCGGGAATCTGAATGCTGATCGGTATATCAGGGAGATTTTAGAAGAACATGTTGTGCCATTTGCCCCCTTTATTGGTAACAACTTCATTCTAATGCAGGATAATGCTCGGGCTCACAGTGCTCGCACAGTACAGACATACCTAAACCATGTTGGTATAACGGTGATGGAGTGGCCAGCACGGTCCCCCGATATGAACCCTATAGAACACGTCTGGGACTTGCTAAAGAGGAGTGTAAAGTCAAGAATGCCCCCTCCCAATAATCTCAACGAGTTGCGAAACGCATTACTTGAAGAATGGCAGAGGTTGCCCCAAGAAACCATTGATAACATCATCCGCAGCATGCCCAGACGGATGGAAACCCTCATCAGAGCACGAGGAGGAAACACTCGATATTGAACAGTCATTGAAATTGTTGTTAAACTTTGGAAAATCTTGAATTTTCTGCTGTTTCTCTATAATTAAAAATCGAAGAAAAATGCATTTTGTTTAATTTAATTTTTATTTTTATAAAATTTTAAGTATGGTGTTACAAATGAATGTCAAAACATGTTAATTTAATTGTTGTTTCATTTTAAATAATATATTGTTTAAAAATTACATTCATTGTTCTAAATTCCCTCTTTTTTCTCCTTTTTTTTTCTGTTCCGCTAATTGTGCCGGTGTGTGTATTATTATTAATCCTACTTCCTACTAATATTATAATCCTACTAATATTATAAATGCGAAAGTTTGTATGGATATGTGGTGTGGATGTGTGGATGTATGGATGGATGTTTGTTCTTTCACGCAAAAACTACTGAACGGATTTTGATGAAACTTTACAGTTATAGCTTATATATCAGAATAGCACATAGGCTATATTTATGCCGACCTCAATGAGGGCTACATATTTGTGCCGTTTGGGGTGGAGACCATGGGACCGTGGGGTCCGGGGGCGCGGCAGCTCCTCAAAGAGCTGTCAGTGCGTTTGGTCGAGGCTTCAGGTGATCAGAGGGCTGACAACTACCTCTGTCAAAGGATCAGCCTAGCTATCCAGAGAGGGAAGCAGCCAGTCTTCTGGGCACTGTCCTACATGGTTCCTCTTTGGAGGACATTTTTTATCTGTAATTATTGTAAATGAAAGTACATTTTGTTTGTAAATAAATGTTATTATCCACCCATATAGTATAATTTAGTGTAACATATCATAGTAAAACTAACTGCCTACCCCTGTGAGACAATGGCCTGCTGTATGTATGTATGTAAACGTAACTAAAAGAAAACAATGATCACTTGTCAGTTTTTCTAAAGTTCTTGTAAAAGTCTGTGACAACAAGATCGTTCTAGATAACACTGTGTTGAATGTGACACTTATATGCGCAATGTTGTACAACGTTGTCCAAAATTTAAAGTGTTACGTGTTGCGCTCACATTGTTGCCATGAAAAATAAAAAATAAATAATCTACGCCTTTTATCCCCGAGGGGGTAGGCAGAGGTATTCCATTACTGGATATACCCACATTTCACGAGATACATTAGACCCCTAAACGTGATCTGTGGTGCGCCCATCACCGGGTCTATTTTACACATGCCTCAGAATTAATTCTGAGACCTGCGTATTTCCTCACGATGTTTTCCTTCACCGTAGAGCTAGTGATAAATATGTACTTAAGTTTTTGAAAAACTCATTGGTACATGCCAGGATTCAAACCCGAGCCTCACTGATTTTCGGCCGGCTCTTTAACCGTCACGGCTATCACTGCTCTGTATCTCATCTATCTATATCACTGTAGGTATATGTATCTGTATCACTGTTGCCATGAATAATAAATAATTGGGGGTAAGTTAACGTAGTACTTAGTAAACTTTATTTTTATAAATTCTAAACTTAAAATTCTGGTTTCAAAAAACAAACCACTGAACATTCAAAGCGAACAAAGCTGGTTATCTTAAAATATGAAACTAATTTATAATTAAAATCGAGCCAAGAGCTGAGCACATAATTAAAACTTCAGGTCCAAAAAACCCAGATTATTAGGTACCCCTTATAATCTGCTAAATTTAATCTAACAACCTGAAAATTATTCAGTCCAGGCCTTAGAGCAGCGCCGTAGCTAGGATCATTAGCGCCCAGGGCAAGACTCTCAATACGATAGCGAAAAACAAACGAAATTATGTAACCCAATTTAGTAATATGTAACAATTGATTAAAAGAATATTGTGTTGAGGAGTTTCTTGCCCCGCTTCTTCGCCTCAACCATACATGCTGAAGCGGTGGAGTTGAAATGACGTTCAATAAGTGGACTTGTAAGTTTCTATTTTGAATAAAACATTTTGACTTTGACTTTGACTTTTTGGGCCCAGGGCGAGACTCTGAATTTGGGCCCAATAAAAGTATATGCTTAATATAGGTCTGTACCTATAATAAGAATAGAAAGAAATATAAATAAGACTCTAAATTTGGGCCCAATAAAAGTATATGCTTATTATAGGTACAAGCGACCGAATTGATATAGACAACTAGCTTTTACCCGCGGCTTCGCTCGCTCACGTTTATTTCGCCCCCTCCGTGGGTTAAATTCTTTCTTAGTGGATGCCTACACTGTATAAGCTATCTATGTGCAAAATTTTAAGTCTCTAGACCCATTGGTTTAGACTTTAGACTATGCGTCGAAATATTAACAATCAGTCAGTATAAATCATTTTATAAATAAGAACATATGGCTGGATTAATCAGACGTTTCTGTAATAGTTCCATTTTCAAAATATGTATTCAAATCTTGTGTCTTGTTGCGCCTCTCGGAGTTTGCGACCCTGGGTTAGTCCTAGCTACGACCCTGTTTGGAGTACCAACTTAACAGATCGTAGGTCGACCTTTCTAGAGGCATTTAATTCTGAGCACCCTTGTGAGATAAGCCGTTCGTGCTTCTATATTATTACACCGTATCTCTGCTTAGCCTGGCCTTTGTATAAGCCTATTAATACCGGGAATGTAAATCTTTAATAAATTCTGTCTAAAAATACAAAGGGCTTTGTGGATTAATTTTACAGGATTATGTGTACATCCGATTAATTAGGGAATATCTGCACGGGTGCTATACAAGCTCTGAAGTTTCAAGTTATATACGATAAGTTGATAAGTATAATCATGTGCATTACCTATTTACTACAGACTTAAAAAAGGAGAAGGTTATCAATAGACTGTATGTTTCTTTTATGTTACCTCAGAACTTTGGACTGGGTGAACCGATTTGGATGATTATTTTTTATGTGAAAGGTGCTTCCCGTGTAGTCCCAATTTTCCAGTTCTGACATTAGCCTCTATGAGAAAACGATATAAGTTGAAGTAGTTTTTTTACTCTTTGGAGTTCTATGGTCTGTTATTATTGATTTGATATTATTGTTATGATGTGCAACTAAATACCTCAGTTACCTTATTTGGTGTCTCCCAAATTAATTTATACATTCTACAACCCACCTATTTAATAGTTAAAACAAACATAATAAAGAGTAAAAAAACGACTTCAATCTTCAACTGATATGGTTTTCTCATGGATACCGTTGTCAGAACTGGACAAAATTCAAATGGGACCAATCTGGAATGAAAAAAGAATCATCAAAATCGGTTCACCCAGTCGAAAGTTCTGAGGTACCAAACATAAAAAAACAGTCAAATTGATAACCTCCTCCTTTTTGAAGTCGGTTAAAAAGAAACACAAACAAAAACGGCCAACACAAGGCATCCAGAATCATTCTTCAGCAAGTTGTATGCTTAAGCCTATAAAATATGAAGCAATTACTTTTCCTGAAGCGTCTTAACAAAGTCGCACGGAAAATATCTCCTTATTTATTTGGCTCTCGTAATGGTTGCCGTGGGAGAAACGGGCCCTAAACAATGGTATCGATTACTTTATGAAAATGTTGCAGAGAAAAGATACTCCCTGTCTCGTTATCTGTCAGCGGACACTTTGGGGAACCATTTGTGATCTATCTCAACGTAATATACTCGTAAATACTTTTATGTTATACCACAGACTTTCCTGGTGCTTTAGAAATCAGGACTAAAGAGGTTTTACTATAACATAGTGTCGGGTATATGTGTAAAAGTGTAGTAGGTAATCAGAGATTTATAATAAATCAGTCAACTGCTAACCACCGGCTTTCATTGACGTTACATTGACGCCGAGTTGGGATTTTTATTGCTTTTTAACCCGTAAAACGCGTGTGATTTGTATTTAAAATGCCGATCGGTAGTTTAGAATCATTTGATATGCATTCAAAACAAAAACAGTGGCCGGCATACGTTCGCCGCGTGAAACAATACATCCTTTTGAACGAAATCAAGGATAGGTAAATTACAAGTGCCTTTGCTAATTACGGTCGTTGGAGAAAGTACATATTCACTTATGTGTGATTTGTGTGCACCTTCTGCTCCCGAAGACAAAACATTCCAAGAATTAGTCGACCTAGTGGCTACGCATTTAGAACCGCAGCGATCCGAGATTGCCGAGCGCCATGTTTTTCGATTACGTAGGCAGAAACCCGGCGAGTCTATGACGGACTACTTACAAGATCTCAAACATTTGGCCACCACTTGCAATTTTGGTACAATGCTCGAAGAAAATTTGCGAGATCAATTTGTATCGGGACTCGCGAATACTGCCATGAGATCACGTATTTTTGCCGAGAAAAAAATTAAATATAAGGAAGCGGTGGAGTTGGCTCTGGCGCTGGAGGCTGCAGAAAGGCATGCGGAGGTGAGCGCGGCCACATCGGCCGTGGTTTCGGCCTCGGGTGCGGGCAGCGACGTGGGCGAAGGCCTGCACAAAGCGAGCGCGAGGCGCCCTGGCCCGGGCGGCGGCGGCGGCGCGAGAGGCGCGCGAGGCCAGCCGGCCGGGGGGCGCGGCGGCGGCCGATCGGACGCGCCAGCTTCTACGGAGCAGCGGTGCTGGCGGTGTGGAAAGCCACATCGGCCTGATAGGTGTCGGTTTAGTAACTACAATTGTGATGAATGTGGCCAGCGGGGCCACTTAAAAGTGATGTGTAAAGTGCGCGGTAGTAGTGCTCCAGCTGATCGGCAAAACTACGTAAGTGATATCGAGGACGAGGATTTTTACAACATCGAACTGACGTCGCAAGGTAACAAACCATTTTTCGTTAATGTGAACATTGACAATAACTTGGTTAAGTGTGAGGTGGACACAGGTAGCCGTGTTTCCGCAATAAGTGAAGAATTTTACACCAGTAATTTTTCTCATAAAAAAATTCAATTAGATAACTTGTTGCTACGCTGCTACTCGGGCACCAAAATTGATTCACTAGGTTATATTACAGTCGAAGTAAAATTAGGTGATGTTTGTAAGAATCTATCATTGTACGTAATTAAAAACGGGGGATGTCCTCTTCTTGGGAGGGATTGGATGCGTGATTTAAATATAAGACAAATTAGTTTTAATGAAGTTATTGATGATCCCTGTGTGAGCCGTTTAGCAGCCGAGTTCCCGGAGGTATTTACCGATAAACTTGGCAAGTGTAAAAAGTTGATTCAGTTGCGTTTGACCGACGACACCCCGGTGTATGTGCGCGCGCGGCCCGTGCCGCTGGCGTTGCGCGAGCGCGTGGAGCGGGAGCTGCGGCGGCTAGAGCAGGAGGGCACGATATACCGCGTTGAGCACTCCGACTACGGCACTCCTATTGTTCCGGTCATAAAGGCGAATGGCGATATACGACTGTGCGGTGATTACAAAGTCACTGTTAACAAAAAGTTGAAACGAGATATGTATCCGTTACCGCGTATTGAAGAGTTGTTTGCCGCGTTAAGTGGAGGTCAGGAGTTTACTAAAATTGACTTAACTCATGCCTATCAGCAGACAATACTCACAAAGGATTCACAACCTTGTACTGCGATCACCACACACCTAGGTACATTCGTATATCGCCGCACACCTTTCGGTCTGTCTTGTGTGCCTGAAAAGTTTCAGAAATTGATGGAGGAGACGTTGCGCGGGGTGCCTAACACGGTTGTATTTTTGGACGACATCTGTGTAACTGGGGCCAATCGGGCCGAACACTTACGTAACCTGAGACAGGTCCTTGAGCGTTTGCGGGACATGGGCTTAACCGTGAAAGTAAATAAATGTAGTTTTCTTCAAAAAAGTGTAAAATACCTCGGTTTTGTCATTGATAGTAACGGTCTTCATCCTGATAAACAAAAAATTGAAGCTATTGCCAATGTACCGGTGCCCAAGGACATTACTCAATTAAAAAGTTTTTTTGGAATGTTAAATTACTATGGTAAATTTATACCAAATCTGAGCATTGTATTACATCCTTTACATGGACTCCTAAAAAAGGGATCAAAGTGGATATGGAGTAGCGAGTGTGATAAGGCCTTTACTGAGGCAAAGTCGGCACTGCTGAGTGACCGAGTGTTGGCTCACTATGAGGAGGGGCGAGCTCTGGTGCTGTCGGTGGACAGCAGCGCGTACGGGCTAGGCGCCGTGCTGGCGCACCGCTACCCCGACGGCGGCGAGCGGCCCGTCTCCTGCGTCTCGCGCACGCTCAACGATGCCGAGCGAAACTTCAGCCAGTTTGATAAGGAGGCATTGGCTATTTTTTATGGTGTAACAAGGCATCACCAATATTTATTCGGGAGATCTTTCGAACTGAGAACCGATCATCAACCTTTGAGTTATTTATTTGGTGACAAGGTTGGTATACCTCAAACGGCTGCAAGTCGCTTGCAACGGTGGGCGGCGCGATTGGCTGCATACGATTTTAATATTAAATTTGTAAATTCCAAAGACAATGGCCCGGCGGACGCTCTGTCTCGCTTACCACTGTCTATGGAGCATCGTATACTAGGGCAGCAAAGCTATATTCATTTGGTGCGGGATAGCTTACCTGTTAATTTTAAAGACGTTAATAAGGAGACCGAAAAGGATCCGTTGCTATGTAAAATTGTGGGGTACGTAAAATTTGGGTGGCCATGGGTTGCCACTTGCGACGATGAAAAACCATACTTTGCTCGTAAAAATGATTTGTTTGTAGACTTTGGGTGTCTTATTTATAAATACAGGATTGTAGTTCCTTTCAGCTTACAGAGTAGTGTATTACAAGAATTACATCAAGGTCATTTAGGTGTTCATAAAATGAAAAATCTATCGCGGAACTATGTTTACTGGCCTAATATGGACGTCGACATAGAAAACTTATGCCGCGCCTGTGAATCTTGTCGTACAGTGCGTGACGCGCCTCCTCGTGCTGCGTTACATCCGTGGGAATTTCCACTGTATCCTTGGCAACGGGTGCACGCCGACTTCGCAGAGTATGAGGGTAAAAGGTACCTTATTATGGTGGACGCTCATTCGAAATGGATTGAGGCTTTACCCATGGTTCGCACTGATGCAAAGTCTACAATCACAGCTCTAATGACTATTTTTGGTAGGTTCGGGTTACCGTCGCAGCTGGTCACAGATAATGGTCCACCATTTTTTGCGCAGGAGTTTAAAGAGTATTGTAAAAATAATAATATAAAGCACGTGTGCTCGGCACCTTACAGGCCGCAAGGGAACGGTGCTGCTGAAAATGCTGTCAAGACAGTAAAAAAAGCTTTAAAAAGGGCCGCGCACCCAGGCGAGGATATGTTACAAGCTTTAAATATATTTTTATTCTGTTATCGTAACTGTGCACATGCGAGTACGCGCGTGTCCCCGGCAGAGTCGCTGCTGGGGCGGCGGCTGCGCTCACGACTGGACGCGCTGCGCCCCGACGTGAGCGCGGTGGCGCGGGAGGCGCAGGACCGCCAAGTGGCTGATGCCGGGGGCACCGCGACCTCCACCTCGGAGACGCCGTTCTCGCTCGCGACTATTCCGCGCGGGGAGAGAAATGGGCTGAGGGTACAATTACTAAACAGACTGGACCGCTTTCGTATAAGGTCAATGTGGGAAACGGTCTAGAATGGCGGAGACATAAAGATCAGCTGATTACGGTAAATGATAAATCCAGATTTTCACTGTCGCGAGCGAGTGTTGGCACCGCTGAGAGGAAAATTAGCTTAAGCGAACATAGCGATAAGGAAGATGTTTTTGAGGATGCCTTGGGAGGCGCGGGGCCGGCGAGTGCGGACGCGGGCGACGATGCGCAGGCTTGTGCCGCGGCCCGCCCGTGCTCCCCGGCACCGCCCCCGCCGGACGCCTCGGCACGCACTTTGCGCGCATATAATAGGGCGTTAAATAAAAATAAAATATAATTGTAATTAACTTAGGTTTAAGTAATTACTTGTTTAACTTCTACAGTTTACTAACTTTGTTTGTCATTCTGTTTATTTTAGTCTTAAGAGGGAAGATGTGTCGGGTATATGTGTAAAAGTGTAGTAGGTAATCAGAGATTTATAATAAATCAGTCAACTGCTAACCACCGGCTTTCATTGACGTTACACATAGGACTCTAAAATAAAGAGTAAAAAAACGACTTTAACGAATTATACTAAAAAATACAGTGGATTTGAGAAAATCTTCGTTTTTTGAAGTCGGTTAAGAAAAGAATAATCAGAATCGGTTATCGTGATATTGAGTTATTCGTCCATATTATGTCGTCCATTTGTCGCTCACATACTTAATGCAAAATTTAAAACATAGGTCTTCTCATGGACGCCATTATCAGAGCTGGACCAAATTGGATATGAAACCACACGGGAAACATCAGCTTTTCACCCAGTCAAAAGTTCTGAGGTAACAAACGTACCCAGGGTTTGTAAACGTGGATGGGATATTTATAGTTTTTATTCATTATTATCATTGTCATCCTGTAAAATCTTGTCGCTGAGCTATTTCCATATTTTCTGGATATAAGTACTCTAAAATAGGATAGATAAATGATAAATATTTAATTAAATAAATTGTGGGACACAATTTACACACGGTTATTCTGTCCCAAACTAGGAATAGACTGTTCTAATGGGTACTAAACAACTGAAAAACATTTAAACGACCAGACACGAAGCCAATAGACATGTTCATGCACACAAATGTGGCCCTGAGCGGGGATCGAACCAGCAACCTCCGACTCAGAAGGCAGGGTCACTACTAACTGATCCAACAGGCCCGTCGAAAATTAAAATTAGATTTTGAAGAGCTGTGTCCATACTCGATTAAAAGTATCTATTCGTCTCACATGGATTCGATCACTTCCGGGACTTGTGTACATAGCTTTAATAATAGTATTGACGCTCGGAAACGGAGAGTTATCCTATATTTTTTTTATAAGAGAAGGGGGCAAACGAGCAGACGGGTCACCTGATGGTGACTATCGTCGCCCATGGACACCTGCAACTCGAGAGTCACAACTGCGTTGCCGACCTTTGAGGTGGGAGAAGGGGGAGGGGGAGGGGGGGGGGCTCCGGTTACCTCACTCACTCAACGAAACGCAATGCATTGCTGTACGCTGGTTTTCTGTGAGGCCGTGGTATCACTCCGGTCGAGCCGGCCCAAGCGTGCCGAAGCATGGCTCTCCCACGTACCTCCTAAGGACCCATTGAGTTATTGAATTTAGAACGTATTACTGAATCTGAATAATGTTACACAAAATTTGGGTTAGGTTATTGCCACAATTTAGGGCACAATGTTACAATAATATTCACCCGCTATTAGAATATCTATGTTTTTGCCGTAGTGTTACACTGTAACGACCAAATATTTTTATAAAGTTACTAGCTGACCCAACAGACGCTGTCCTGTAAAAATGTGATAAATGAAGAACCACTCGACATATTTTAAGCAAACTTCACATAAACCATCTGCTAAATAGTCCGAATAAAGCCTAAAATTTGGTTTCGATAGGTGAGTCGTTCTTGAGTTCTATAATTACAACGAAAAGTGGCATTGATTTTTATATAAATATGTATAGATAGATAAAAAAAATAAAAATAAAACTCACGCCTTTCATTCCCGAGGGGGTAGGTAGAGGTATTCCATTACCGGATATACCCACTTTTCACGAGATACATTGGACCCCTAAACGTGATAGGTGGTGAGCCCATCGCCGGACCGGGTCTATTTACACATGTCTCAGAATTAATTCTGAGACCTGCGGGTTTCCTCACGATGTTTTCCTTCACCGTCGAGCTAGTGATAAATACGCACGTAAGTTTTGAAAAAGCCAGGATTCGAATCCAAGCCTCACTGATTTTCATCATGTGAAGTGACTCTTTAACCGTAAGGCTATCACTGCTATCATTTTTAGCTACCTACTCGTATTAATTCAGTGGGAGAGAATACCAAAAGCACCTGTGTCATCCCCTTCACTTGGTATTCATGTCCGACACTTCATGAGACCGCTATGTTTCTTGCTAACTCAATTTCAGGACTTTTGTGACGATCTACTTTGTCAAAAAAGGTTTTAGGGAACATTTGAAATGGAAATCTCTTGAGATTTTTTCTTTATTTTGCACTCACGTTCAAATGAGCATAGGAGTCTTCATGCCAATATTATAAGGAATCTGCTTACTTATATTTTTAAAAAACTCCCAGTTTTTTAACAATTAGAGATTTCTGTTTTGTCATTAGTATTATCTTATTTGGTTTTGCAACAAGCTCTACAATGAAGAAATATATAGTGAGAAATCTCTGTAATGTATGAAAAGTCAAGGCAAATTTAACTCATTGTAATAAATTTCCATAGACATCTCCAGTAGGTACCTACCTAGAACAAGGTTTGTAACCAGAGAGAATAAAATACTTTCGAATCAAAGAATATTCTTAAAATGAAGTATCTTAATGTATCGAAGAACAGAACTATAGCAGATGTTGTCTTAATTTCCAGAAACACAGTAAAAAGAAGCTTTGAAAATCTTAAGATACGTCTTCATAAGCCACTGACAACCCACCTAAGATAAAGCACTCTGAGTCAGAGCACACTTAAACGAAGTACTTACAAAACACAGATGACTTATGCGAAGAGCTGTACTGTCGTGAATTTCAACAGGAAATAGACTAAGCAAATTGGCTTGGAGATGGAAAATGAGATAAAGTGCCATGAATTAAATTTTACGGACTTCTTGGAATTATCGTGTATATTTGAAGGGAGTTGTTTTTCTATTTCTTCAAGACCTTTCTAGCTATCTCCATAATTATTATATTTTTATTTTGTTCTTGAAGCTAACAGCTAAATATTACAATATAGTTAACATAGTATATGTCCAAACTCTAATTATAAGCTTCCACATGTAAACAGTAATAAAAATTAAAAAGTAGAATGTGTCTTAAAAGATACGAAATAAAAACGCAACTGAACAGTGAAACAGTTCACTCCGCTGCTAGACAATATATTTATCAAAAAATATTATTTCTAATGGTTTTTTTATAACATTATTGCTACTGCAGAATAGGTGTGTGACTACTGCTAAAAATATCATCATTATGTGCATAATAATGTCGTTAGTTGTAAGTTTAAAGTTGTACATTGAACCCTTATTACCTACATTGGCCTTTTTGATACTCGATACGGTGGAAGGAAGGAAAGAATTGAAGTTCAAGAAATTATACACTGTTTAATTTTCAACCTTATTGACTTTCTTCTACAGTTTAGTATTTTTACCATTCAAGATTGGTTTCCTTATTAGTTTTTGACCTAAAATACCTAACACGTTTTATATAGTACGTAAATTGTACCATAATATTGATTTATGATTTACATGGTTTCATTAATCACTAAATAGAAGCTATTTTGTTTTGTGTCAGAATAGCCGATAAATTATGCTGGCTCTGGAAATAGATCATTAATATTTATATTTGTATCCATGAAAATCATTTTTTGCCGTTAAACAAAAGACAATCGCTGGACTTTTGCCAACTAGGCCCAATAGACCGCTTAAAGTGCTTTCGAAGAGTAAATGGTATTAAAATAGCTCTCATTCAACCGCTAAAGATAACAAAATCAGGGAAAGTGTATTTAAGGTTCTTGTTCTATCTGCTACCTCACCAACAACAGACCCTGTCGTCATGGCAAATAGTACTTATTTAATGTACTTTTTTTATTTAAGCAGTGATAGCCTTACGGTTACAGAGCCTGCTTCACATGATGATAACCAGTGAGGCTCGGGTTCGAATCCTGGCATGTACCAATGAGTTTTTCAAAATTTCCGGTGAAGAACATCTTGAGAAAATCCGCAGGTCCCAGAATAAATTCTGAGGCATGTGTATAAGACCCGGTCCGGCAATGGGCTCACCGCCTACCACGTCGGGGATAAATGTTTTGTAAGTTTATTTTTTTATTTGAAAGCTGATGCTTCCGTGTGGTCTCGTTTCAATTTGGTCCAGTTCCGACAATGGCATCCATGAGAAGACTATTTAACTTGAAGTAGATTTTTACTCTTTCGAGTTCTATATTTAGGAGCATCAGTACTCACTGCATAGTTGTTTTACAAAGTCGCTTTCTCTGTCCCTATATCCCTATGTATGCTTAAGTCTTTAAAACTTCGCAACGGATTTTGATGCCGTTTTTTTAATAGATAGAGTGATTCAAGAGGAAGGTTTTAGTGTTAGCATTGCACCCGTGCGAAGCCGGGGCGGGTCACTAGTTCTACATAAAGTTGATACGATCTCGTTATAATTTGATATACTGCATGTTTACGGTTGTATGATAAATGATGATGACACTAAAGGTGTGCGCATGTTTTTACTCTTGTTTGGTGACGAGGCAATTATTTGTATTAATTTAGAGAGTGCTTGTTAGACTTTATTCATCAATAACCAATTAAATAAAGTATACGGAAATGTTTATTCCAATTTCCTGACTTAGACAATATAATCAATCATATTGAATTATGATTCGCCTACAGCATTTTATTGAGAAAAACAAATGCAGCTACATAATCTATACCTACTTACATATAATATGGATTACAACAGGACCATATCTGTACATGAAATATTTTTTGAAATTTGAGTGGTAGTGTAGTTACCGATTTAAATACCAAAACACCAATTTTTGAAATTTTCTGTCTATCTTTCTGTTATGTAATTCTTTTTAGAGGTAGGTATAAATACCTTTGTGTTTGTTTCAGCAAAAAATTATGAATAATAAATGTCTGTAATTTAAAAAGAAAAAATGTTTATTTCTAGCAAACGTAGGAATTTATGTTATGTAAATATTTTTGTTCTCTGTCAAATGGAGACAGATTCAATTTATAAAGTAAACAGACAAACATTTTTTCCATTAATACTATAGAGATTCCGTAATGGAACTTATGAAGCTGGCCATTTGAATAATGAATCACATTAAAATCGTAATAAAAAAAAGAAGTGTATTTTTGTTTTGCTCTTGGGTCACGCTCATTAATTAATGTGGCTGATAAGTCCAACAGAATTTATGTTACACTTGGAACGTAATTCCCGTGGTGTGGGAAAACAACAACGGTAATCGTAGCTTTTTATGAACAGGACCCTACAATAATTTTTCTGAAACACCAAAAACAGACTGCGTGTAAAAACCCCGAAAATATAAAAAATATTTTATTTCTGAAACAGGTAACATTAAATTGTTTTTGCAGAAATATCTTTTAAGCCTTTTTTATTAGCTTTCCGAAAGATATGTTTAAAAAAATACTGACTTTTGTATTGTATTTCTTGCACTTTTCAACCGACTTCAAAAAAAGAGGAGGCTATCAATTCGACACGTATGTTTTTTTATGTTTTAACCTCAAAATTTCGACTTGGTGAACCGATTTGGATGATTTTTTTTTATTTATAAGCTGGTGCTTCCTGTGTGGTCTTATTTCAATTAAGTCTAGTTTTAACAATGACATCCATTAAAAAATTAGATAAGTTGAAGTCGTTTTTTTTTTGTTTAAAATTATTACCAACATCTTTCGGACTAACTGGGCTGTTGTTACACGTCTCTCAGAATTAATTCTGGGACCTGTGAATTTCCTCAAGACTTTCTCCTTCACCGTCGACCTAATCTATGTACGTAAGCTTTTTAAAAAATCATCGGTACATGCCAGGATTTGAACCCGAGCCATACGAATGAGAAGGGCTCTTTAACCACTGGGCTATCACTAGTCTTTTAAATAAAATATATTAAACACAAATTCACGAAGGCGATATCTTATACCAGAGCTAAAACTATTACGAAGTTACGAAGAGACCATAAAACTTACGCTGGAATTTAAAATAAACGTGACTTGGGAATCCCCACTGCCGAGTAGTGCGCTCAACTGTATCTTAATTTAGGTGCTTCTTTTTTAGGGTTCCGTGTCGAAACAGTAAAAAAGAAAATTAAATAATAATAATAAATAATCTCACCTTTTATCCCGGCAAAGGCAAAGGTGTTCCATTTCTGGAAATACCCCCTTTTCACTAGTAGGTATATTCGACCTCTAAACGTGATACGTGGTGAGCCCATCACTAGACTGGGTTTGTTATACACGCCTCAGAATTAATTCTGGGACCTGCGGGACGATGTTTTCCTTCACCTTCGAGCTAGTCATGAATATGTATAAGTTTATGAAAAACTCAATGGTACAGTCAACAAAGTTGTTAGTGTTACATGACCAGAAACTAAGATTCAGTTTTCTCTTAAAGCCTTAAATGTATTCATAGTTTTTTTTTTGTAAATTATAGGGATCAAAGATACCTTTTGAAATAAACAATAATGAATAAGATTTAGTTATGACTACCCCAGAAAAATGAGTTCTTAGTTACTGGCCATGTAACCCTAACAACTTTGTTGACTGTACATGCCAGGATTTAAACCCGAGCTTCACTGATTATCATGTAAAGCGGGCTCTTTAACCGTAAGACTTTCACTGCTCATCATATTTTAAAAACACGATGGCAAAAAAAAGAATACGTTTAAAAAGTAAAAAAGTATACATAATGGACTTTGCAAATAACGTTAAGGAATAACGTTATCGAAACTAAATTAAAATGTTCACATTAGATAGGTTTCAAAGTCTACTTATTTGAATGCATTGCAACTATTATAGAGACGGGCCTGTTGGCTCAGTTCGTAGGGACCTGCCTTCTGATTCGGAGGATACGGAACATTTGTGTGCGTAAACATATCTGTTGGTTTCGTATCTGGTAGTATAATATTCACTTAACTATTTTTATCAGTTGTCTATACCTCTAGACAGCCCTGCCTATAGCTTATAACTAGCGCAGATACTAATATTAAATGTATTTGTACGTTTCCTTTAAAAAGTCCTACAGAACCCTCAGTGCAAGAGTTCGACTCGCCCTTAGCGGTTTTTCGTTTTTTATTCAGAGCAGAAGTCAGATGGCTTTGCTTAATAAAGTCTAGACGGGAGAGATGACTAGATAAACTCGCCGGAGAGCGGAAATGGTTTTAAATCACGACACGGGTTGGGGTAGCATGAGCGGAATAAAAATACTACATAAGATGAAGTATTGTAAGATCTTTAATTGAGTAGGTAGTATTTTTTTTAATTGTCACCTTAAAGTTTAATACATGAATTACGTAAGTATTAGAGTATTTTATTATAATATAATATGGGTGCATAAAAATAATTACGTAGTTTGTAGGACGCAGGGTAGAGTTCTCTACTCACTACACTCCCTAGTCCAGTGAATGCTGTCAAGCAATTAGGGCAAACATTACAAACACAATTCGAAAATAAACTTAAAAAAAACATCCTTAATCCACAATAAATGTTCACATTTTACATTTTATTTTAATTTCGATAAGATGAAAATAAAAGTACCTATGCACTATTATCGATCAACAAAAAAAGGATAATCTAAATCAAAATCTCTTCTCGGGGTACTGCATTTGGAACCAGCAACTCGTCGGTGGAGATGGGCTGCTGTTTACATTTAGGCAATCCTCATGGACGAGTTTAGTGTGCCTTGTTTATATTGACATTTCAAAGTGTATTTTTTATACCTACTGAAATAAAAGAATTTTGAGTTTGAGTTTGAAATCGAAAACAGTGGGTAAAACTAACAAAAAAAGGAAATCAAACGAAATAAAGGTCACACAAAATCCAATTTATCAAAAATAATTGACGGCGCGCATGATAGCCATGCAGCAGTAAATCTCTTCGCGCGTAATGACGTCTCTCTCGTGTCAGCTGTGGGAGAAATGAACGAGCTGTTTCTCCGCCACGGGAAATAGGCCACGGAATACTAAACCATATCCAGCTTTTAGTCTTACATAACATTTTTGAACGCACTTCAAAAAAGGTTTTTACATTATGAAATATGAGAAAAGTGGTTTTATCCAAGCACGTATCGTATCCTATTCTTTCCCTCGGGAATAAAGCGTGACGCTATTTGTCACGGACTTGCAATGACTTTCATTAAATGGAATTATAGCAACCGTCCCCCACTTTGTAATGAAAGCATTTTTATTTGTCTATCACTAATGTTCCCCAGAAAAAAAAGGTGGTTGACTGACAAACACAAAATTGAATTTATTGGTTCTTTATAAAATGACGTTTTCGAGCAATACATGTTAAGCGCCATAAAAAAATTGAGACGAGTATAGTTTCTTTTTTATTGATGATGGGCTTACTCTTGACCCAGACTTACCCGAAGGCAAAGACGGGGCTTGCGATGGGTCGAGCTAGCCCAGAAGATGCCTGTTCACTCGAGCCTTAAACACTAATGACTTTAGTCGATTGAAAATAAAGTTACTCTAATCGGACTAACGTGATTAGCGGGTCTGTTAACCTAGATTAATATATATAAACCAAGATTCGTTACTAAAATAGAAACAGGTACACATAAAAGAGAAGGAAATCATGAGAACCATTACAGAACACACGCCAGAATCGATTATTTTCCCTTTTGATGGAGTACAATTCAAGAAACAGAATGCAATGGAATCCATGCATTCGATGCAAACGTCTTCACTGGTAAAGACTTAGTCAGTCAGTAGTAAGGTACACTTCGTGAAAGCCTAAGGTACACTTCGTGAAAGCCCTCGTAGTTTTTAAAAAGAAATCAATTATTAATTAAAACCTCTTTTAGAAATCAGAATTTGCTTGTTTTTCAACGAAAGCCAGGTAATTTAAAACGATACGAGACCGAGCTTTGTGTGAATAATGAAGTGAAGCCCTTTGTGCCTTTCAAACGTCCTCACAAAGGCTAGTAATGAGTTGGCTCCGATACATAAAAAGTAGCTTATGTGTTATGAATAATATTAGTTTTATCTGTTATTGTTTGTTCTGCTTTCACATCTTAACGGCTGAACGGATTTGAATGAAATTTGGTATGTAGGGACTTCAAGCGCTGGAGTAACACATAAGCTACTTGTTATATGGGAACTTGAACTTCCCCTCGGTTTCACTATAAATTGAGTGAATAAAAAATCTGTCATTTGTAGAATCAGTCATTAATTTTAAATTGTCATTTATAGAATTGTACATTTCAAGAATTGGTCATTTATAGACTATGTAGTCATTTCGCGAATCAGTCATTCCTCGACTAAATGCTTTTTGTCTTCTGCGTGGAGTAATGCCCAGTTTGTTAGACCAAAGAGATTAAAATATAATAGGGCATAGAGGAGACAAAGCGAAGAAAATTTGAAGACGAAAATTTATTCCAAGTGGAATAAGCTTAGTACAATTTCGATCAAATCACAGCTCGCGTTCATACTAACTGACATGACGCTTGAGCTTCAAAGTTTTGTATGAAAATATTTCCGATGCCCCCTCTGTGACTTATTATTTTAATCTCTTTGGCTATAACTGATCTAATGAATCTTAAGACTATGATAGTCTACAGTTGACCTCTAGCTAGCCGTAAGAACGAGTAGCTCGTTGCAACTACTGTCTACACTAGTGGGGCCTTAAAGAGTCGTCGTGTGACTGTGGTGCACCAAGCAGACAGTTTTTCACATCGTGGAGGAGTGTCCCAACCGACGTTTTGATGGTGAAATCAGGGAGCTTAGCGAGTGTTCTGACGCTGCTGTAGACTGGCTGAACAATTTACATTTACAGCGAACGCAGGACTATTTTTTCAAGGCCGTACGATCTGCCCTGACAAATATATGATCGCTTCTGTTATGGTTGTTACAGTCAATATTTTGAAATCCAAATATGACTTACTTTTTGGTGGAGTGATCTGTCTTGCTCTGCAAAAAGGTAGTTGATGACGCATGTTTTTTGAAGTATTGCTGATATAATTGACTTTGAACAGTCTCTTTTGACATACTTCTTTTAGGTGGCTGTTAATGCAGAAAATTTTGTGATATCCTTAAATCTGGCTCAAAATGCTCAACATTAGAAACAATTTTGCATCCAAGACCTGTCAAAACTTATCAAAATTAATTAATTAAACTTACCTGATTTATCCTATAATTTTAGTCATAAAACTTACAGTTATTTTGATAAACACTGGTTCATTCAGCGTTGACACCGTCTTAAACTCTTTTGTTGGAGTGCCCTCCACACGTGTCGCTTGGGCACTTCTAACTAACGAGCAGTAATTGTTGGCTGCAACTTCCTCCTCACTCACCATTCACTCACCGGCTCATTCATTCACTCACTCTAACGTCGAAAGATTTGATGTCTGTCCCACAAGCATCGAGTATATGAGCACCATATTGTCCCATTGTAAGTTACATCAACTCACAAAATTTATTTCTGCCTTACCATTGTTATGGTAACATGCGACCTAGTACTTAGTTTCTTAATTATCCAGAGAGCAGTGATAGCTTAGCGGTTAAAGGCACATCAAAGGATCCAAAGAATATCGATCGAAACGTTGGTATTGAGACCTCGTGAAATTTTTAGTCCTACTTGGTATATATTTATGTGCGGGTAATATAATATTTAATTATGGATTGTGTACCTACGTACAGTCAAGTCAATATCACACTAGCAAAATGCCACACTAGTAAAATGCAACACTAACCAAGTGCCATATTATCAAAATAACAAGATTCAAAATAAAAAAAATCATTAGAGTATGTGACATTAAGAGAAAAAATCAATTTGCTAATGAGACATTTCGCGATGTGACAATTTGAGAATGTGACATTTTGCCAAATTCCAATGTCTCATTTTGCAATTGTAGCACTGTGCACCTAATCCCTCATGTCACCCCGTCCCATGGGGTCCTTAATCATTACGTATGGGGTCCAAAAAATACAGAGGCGAAGGCGAAGGCGAAGTATGACTGAGTTTGCATAAATTACGTTTGTAGTAAAAGGTTAAAAGCAGAATGTAAATAATAGTACGAGATCCAGCTGCAAAAAAGTGTAGGGATCGAGTATATGCTACAAACCATGTTTTTACGCATATTTATGATTAGGAGAATATATATCTACCAGGGCGCCCTATTGAAATATGGCCGCAAATGTTTTTAATTAAAAATCAGCAGATTTTTCATGATTTTTCAGAGTCTTTAAGTATATTGCCGTGAAGTGGACGATATTTTATGTAATAAAACGGAACCATCGCAAAATGACGGATTCGCAAAATGTCTGATTCGCAAATAACCGGAATTTTTAAGATACTTCCCACGACACTAGGATAGACGAATTTGAAGTCTTGTCGATGAAATGATGATAATCCAGTAGATATTTTGAAGAGTTCAACAAAAAAAATTTCAAGTTTGTTAGAGAGATTTGATCGTTATGAAAGACCCTAACTAAGATCGCAGAATTTCAGGATTCCGACATTTTGCGAATCCGTCATTTTGCGTATCTGACATTTTGCGATGGTTCCAATAAAACAAGTGAATGAGATTTCGTCCCAAAAATAAATATATTTTTTTTTATCAAAAATACTTGCGGCCATATTTCGATATTTCGACCCTGGTAGATATATTCTCCTAATCATAAATATGCGTAAAAATTTGGTTTGTAGCATATACTCGATCCCTACACTTTTTTGCAGTCGGATCTTAGGCTATAAGGGTTCAGTCCCATGAACAGTTTCCGAAAGCTGAATGCTCCGGCCAGCTGACCTCGTCAGCGTCAGCTGTCGACACGTCGAGGCTTTGTTTGAGGTAATTACCGGTGAGCTTTGTGGGACCGCTGATTGCCATTTTCATATTAGAGTTATACTACAATATTGAACTTACAACGCTATGCAATAAAGGTCAAAGTCCCTAATTAGCTGCAGAAGTAATACATTTGGGAATACTAAAAACTTTTCCAGAAGTATAGGTACTCATACTAAAGCTGGCACGTTAACAGCACTCACACCAACGCAATTTTGTTATACAGTTTGTTTTAAAATATAATGTTTTTTTTAAATTTGTGACTTGGTTACGTGCAAAGAGATTAAAATATAATAGAGCATAGAGGGACAAAGCGAGGAAAATTTGAAGCCAAAATCGTATTACTAGTGGGCAAAAGTGTAGTGTGATTCGACCGAATGACAGCTCGCGTTCATACTAACTGACATGACGCTTGAGATCAAAGATATTATATATAGAAAGTATTATTATATAGAAAGACGTAGATATGTTACTAGAGCACGGAAAATGAGGCCGACAAATGTAGTTAATTAACCACATTTTATTTAGTCGCATTGTATTTCAAGTCGTATTTTAAGCGCAACTCTTAACAGATAGCTCTTTTTTTCTTTATTATTCGTTCCGTATCATCTTTCCCCGTCATTGTTGTATCCTATAAATACGCTAAGAAGTAAGTATGTACATGTTGTAGCACACTCGTAGGGGATCAATTTTCAAACGCAAGCAGTATGAATATAACTCATCCTTACTTTAATATCTTTGCTTGAGATTCAAAGTTTTTGTATGAAAATATTCCCAATGCCTCCTCTATGCCCTATTATATTTTAATCTTTTTGGTTGCCTGCAAGGTTAAAGACATTAAGATAGGTATATTTTCATTTTACATTTATTATTATTTTATATTCCACAGACGCTATAAAAGCACAATGTGTGCAATTGCACTAACCATTACGTAATTCAAATGCTATAAAAACAATGAAACTTGTAAATTACCTATATCTTTAGTCTCTCTTCAACTACATACATACATACATAATCTCACGCCTTTTCCAAACAGGGTAGGCAGAGACAACAATAGACTCACTGATCGCTCGTGCTTCATCTACATCCATCAAACGACTCATGCATGCTCGTCGGTATCGGGTACTCTTTATTTGGCTTTTCTTCAATACATCGCCGATCTGGTCGATGTAGGTACGCCTAGGTCGCCCTCTACCGACTCGCCCATTCACAACACCCTTGTATATTTGTCTCGTTAATCGCCTTTCATTTATCCTCTCAATATGACCAAGCCACCTCAGCATTCCTTTTTCAATCCTTGTCACTACATCGTCTTTCAGGCCGCAACGCTCTTGAATTAATTTTCTAAATTGTCCAGTAAGTGCAGTTGCAAATATTAAACATTGAAATACCTACATATAAATCACATTTCTAAGTATAAACGTTTTGAAGCAATTAATCAAGTTAAACTGCAGTACTGTCCGAAATACGTACTGTGTAATTATACAGCGGAACCAAATTTGGAATCAACCCAAAAGCAATAAGTTTCAACCAAATAACTCACATATTTCCCCAAAATTCCTAGACATACAATCCAATACGAGTACTAACATTCCACAGTACAATTTAATGGCCACTAAAATGCTGCCGTTTTACAAACCAAAATTACCCTAATTTGGCACGGTGAACAGAAAAAGTGCAGTGAAATGGAGCTACTGAAAAGGAAACATTTTGCACGAAATGTTCACTTTTCGTCATTAGCAAGGTATAAGTATGAAAAGTTATGCAAACGCCGCTACGGCATGCAAATTGAAAGGATTACCTGATATTAACCTTCAGCGACATGGCCTTACGGTCGCTGACTCAATATACTTGGCGCTTACTTGGTTAGGCTCGTTTTATTTTGCATAACATTATTTGAAGCCGCTTTTGATTGAAGAACATTGTGTCATATCCAGCCACTGTATTGAGAGATGTAGATTAGAGTTCTTAGTCTCGCAGCTTTTATGTAAAAAGAGTGACATGGTTATACTTTTGTCGTATGCAAATTTTGTATTAAGAGAACGTAGAACGAGGGAAAAGGGCAGAGTCAAGTCAAAGTAAAAGTCAAAATGTTTTTTTCAGAGTAGGGACTTATAAGTCATAATATTGAAAGTCATTTCAACTCCACCGGTTTTATTAGTTACACAAATTTTAATAAACTAATCTGATGACTTTGTCCTAAGTCCTTAATGAGGACATAATTAAATGTATTGTGAACTACGGGATGATGTCAATGATGATGATATTGGTAAAATAACTAAAATAATATCAAATTGTTGTCAAGCAAAAATAAAAATTCTAATAAATAAGATTTTTGCATGATACCTATTTATAACTAGATTCTTGGTAATGTCAAGCGTATTTCGTATCTATATTATTTTTCTATTTATGTATTATGCTAAATTATGCTTCGTCAAATTAGATTTATTTAGTTTAGATGATTAACATAGAAAATAGTCAGAAATACTTGTATAAAAGAGATCTATTTAATTGTGTGCTTACGGGAATGGATATTTTCCATAACCTAGAACTCTAAGAAGTAAAAAACCGACTTCAACTTTTATGGTTTTCTCATGGATGCAAGTGGAACTGGATTGGCCATACGCTCCGAAGGGATCCCAACCATATACCTAAACAGGCAATGGATTGGAACCCTCAAGGAAAGCGAAAGCGGGGCCGTCCCAAACAAACCTGGCGGCGCACTGTGCTAGATGAAGCGAAGAAGATCGGCAAGACTTGGAGTGAAATCAAGCGCGAAGCTCAAGACCGAACGGGATGGCCAGTCACTGTTGATGCCCTCTGCCCCATCTAGGGGACTTAGGATCATAAGTCAAGTCAAAGTCATGGATGCCATTGTCAGAACTGGCCCAAATTAAAATGGAACCACAGGGCAAGCACCAGCTTTCAAATTAAAAAGAATAATCAAAATCAGTTCACTCAGTCGGCTCTAAGGTTACAAACATAAAAAAGCATGCAGTCGAATTGATAACCTCCTCCTTTTTTATAGTCGGTTGAAAATAAACAAACAAATCGTCGTTGTATTGATAACCTCCTCCTTTTGACCTGTCTTTGTTTATTTTTATTTATTTATACTATTTGTGGATAGGTGTGGATTTTTATTTATACGTTTTGACGTGGGAGAGCCATGCTTCGGCACGCTTGGACCGGCTCGACCGGAGTGATACCACGGCCTCACAGAAAACCAGCGTAAAGCAATGCATTGCGTTTCGTTGAGTTAGTGAGGTAACCGGAGACCGCAATCCCCCCTCCCCCCACCCCCTACCCCCCTCCCCCTCCTCTCCCCCTACTCCCACCTCAAAGGTCGGCAACGCAGTTGTGACTCTTGAGTTGCAGGTGTCCATGGGCGACGGACATCACTTACCATCAGGTGACCCGTCTGCTCGTTTGCCCCCTGTTGTATCATAAAAAAAAAAGGTACAATTATGGAGTAGCAAAGTTGGAATGCTCCTCCATCGGAAAATGTTAAGATCTTCCACCAGGCGAGGTGATCGTGCCCAGAGCCCGCGGTCCAACGGTTGATGTTAGACAGATGTATTTATACAACGCGCAACGCTCGCTCCACGCCGCCAACGCGCCCACGGCTCGAGCACTCACTCTGCTCAATCACTTTTTACTTCAGGTCCAGGATGTCGACATTTTTGACGAATATTTAGCTGTATTTATTAATAAGCTGCGAATGTATTTGTGCCGTCTGTAGTTTTAGTGTTTTAGTACTGTAAGTAAGGGTTAAGGGTTAAGGCAACGGGCGCTTTGGTGTAAACTGTAAGTCTGTTGCCGAAATGTATATAAATAAATAAATAAATAAATATACAAACTCATGAGAAAACTTCGATAGCGCGGTTTGGAACTTTGCCGTTTATGGCTTAGTTAATTCTATGTAGTACCGCTAGGTGTCGCTACAGTATGTTGTCTTTTCCTTTAATTTATCGCAGCAGCCGTCACATCTGCATTAACTTATTTTTCCCATTACAATCTTTCACCACCTTTGATCTTCCTCTCCAATAACCTTCTATTACACAAGACACATTACTAAAACCATTCAAAAACTACGGAAGAAAATCTAGCTAAAACACCAAAGAATAACAAAGCCACGTAAATCAGAACCAGCGCTTATAGCAGATAATGGTCATCCCAAACTGCGTGTGTTTGAAAACCGGTTCGTATTCCAAAAGCTGTTGCCATAAACATAGCGTGCACATGCAGCAAACGCCGCGGCCGAACCCGTATTTCAGCTGACCGGGGCACAATGGGCACTACTAATAAATACTCGGATGGTCTGTTATTCACCGCAGTCTAGTTTTGATGAATTATCGACAATCATGTGGGGTAATTATTTTGCATGTTTAGACTGACTGTACTGTATCAGTTTGACATTTATTTACAACATTTAGAGATAAAAAATGATCTCCTAAGAGGAACATGTGTAGGACAAATGTTATGATGTTTGTTACTCAATCATGAAAAAACGGCTTAAACGCATTTGGACGAAATTTGGCACTCTGATAGTTTATAACCTAGATTAGCACATAGAAAAAAGAAGTACTTACTTAAAACTTGAAGCGAGTTGTAATGATGAGAAAACCATAAAATGGACGGAATTTGCGATCCTGGTGTTTCTCATCATCATTCATCATCATTACATCGATTTTATTGCACGCCACGGTTTCACCCTCGTAGTTCCCGTTCCCGTGATGATACGGAAAAAATATTATCCTTTACTACTACCTGATAATGTAGCTTTCCATTAAAGAAAGAATTTTTAAAATCGGTGTACAGGTTTCAGCGTGACAGCATATCAAACAAACTCACTTTATACAGGCAGTTAAAATTTTTCATTGGATTTGAATCTTATTTCAATTGCATAGATGTCAATATTTTGTGGAAACTATTTGCCCTCTGCCCTTTAAAGTGTATTTAAGGATGGTATTGCTATAACATTTCCGTCTGCTCCATGAGTTTGTGTCTGCTTCGCAGCTGGATGCCAGCAAATGCGCAAATCACCGAAATGAGAATGCAAAATGTAACTGTCTGCCCAACAAACAGTCGCATGCATCTACCCATGGGTCAGTGCTGCGATGACGATGCGCCATTTTGTTTTAACGCCCCATTGAGTATCAACTCTGTTGTGTAAATACTTGTAGCTTGGAAAATTTGCTTGACATACATATTGTCTGCAATGACTTTAAATAAGTGAATTTTAACACATTAATTGAAATAGGTGCAGTATCTGATTTTATATAACTTGATGAGGCTGTTCTCTAAAGTGGAAACTGGGTGGGCAAAGCGACTTATTTAAAGCTTTAATAGACTAAAAGACTTTTAAAATTATAATCAATTATTGTTAGTATTCATGAGGTGGAGAGAAGAATAAAATTAAAATTAGGTACAAAAAATTAAGAACAAGTTCAACGATGCCAAATTTAATAATGGTACAAAGATTTAAAAAAATACCTAATTCTGAATAATTAAAAAAAACTCCAAAGGTCGTCAGCAAATACGTCAAATTTTGACAAGGATTTCGTTACAGTCCAGTTTTTTAGGGACAATAACGTACGAGGCCATCAAAATGTCATCAAGAGCATCGAAGGCCGATCCGTCATTCGGATTTACGACTAAAGAATCGACGTGGACATTCAGACAGATCTACGTCACAATTACGATGAAATGACAATTCGTTTTTGTCTGATATCATTTGTGATATATACGACAAAAAAAAAACGGGTAGGTAAATACTCAATCTTCTACATGTTTAGGAGCGGAAGTAGAATGCTGTTGTTGTTGGAGAGTTCTGTTTATACAAAATTCGTGTTTACGCTTCGATGGAGAGGTTTAGAACTTTGTGACGTCTCGTTGCTTGCCGACTATGGCACCTAAGTTCTATGTAGATGCGATAAAAAATGCTACATATGTTTTTTACGCAATTAGTTAGTCCCAAACTAGGCAGGGCTTGTATTATGCTTAATAGACAACTGATAACCATACTTAAATAAATAATAAACGACCAGACACGAAATCAACAGACATGTTCATGTTGGCTCCTAGCGGGAATCGACCCCGCGACTTCCGAAGGCAGGGTCACTACCAACTGAGCCAACAGACCCGTCAAATTATATGTCATTGTATTAAAGAACTGACTAGCTGACTGGATGATAGGCTGAATCATCGAACAACTTAAGGAAAGTTTACAACAACATTCACATCAGTTTTGATTTTTAAGAGAAGCTGTGCCTGTATTACCCTCTTGAGCGGCGTCCCCGTTCCTCAAGTTCTAGCAGAATTAACAGCCAGGGCTGTGACGTAGTTCTGAGTCATGCATGACGCTTGCATGATACGCTTTACAAGACTATCTTCTTGTTTCCGTACTCATTTTGTTAACTGCTTCTATTTTGTATATATTGTGTATCTAAGTCATTAGGTACATATCTGTGTCACTTACTGCATATTTTTATTAGTGTACAATAAAGAGTTGTCACTTTCTTGCTTACATGTTTAATTAACAAATATTGAAATTTGTATTACCAGCTTTTCAAAATGAAGATTTTTGTATTGTATTTTGGTGTGTATTGTTCAAGCAAATAAAGATTTTCTACAAACATTTAAACATATGCTTACGCCTTTTTCCCGAAGGGGTAGGCACAGACAAAAGCCCGCCACCTGCTACGATCCTGGCATCTCCATCAATTGGTTCATACATGCTCGTCGGCTTCAGGTACTCTTTATCATTCTTTTCGTCTATACATCGCCGATTTTTCTATTCTATTAAAATTTTGCTCCGAATTTAAATTGTTAGGAATCTCAAGCCACAGGATAAATATGTCAATTACGCTGAAAAGGGTATTGGCGACACTCAATGTCACCGGCAGACTAGACCGCTTCAAGAGCTCCCGGAACTGGGTCAGGATAATTTAGCAAATGATTATCGTAGACTAGAATTTTGCAAAGATTGGTAGAAATTTAAATATTCCGGTGATGATAGTGGTTAAGTTGTATTCCTTTCGTTTAATAAACACTATAGTAAAAATACTGAAACAGACCTAAACTTAAACATTCATTTGACGCAGATAAAGAAATATTGGAAAGCGTAAGTTATTTGCAAAAAAAAAGAAAGAACTGTTTAAATAAATATGAGGGAACTAACAGATGAGCCATCTAAAATTAAATGGTCACAGATACGTTGCCAAATTTTGAGGAATTGATAAAACGCCGTTTGAAGAACATCATGGCATGGCTTAAAGAAAAAAACATCTCGAAAGACATCCCACAATTTACTTGTGACTTCTTGATGAGGCAATCTAAAAATGACCATCCCCCGTATTCTATTGAAGTTCCTATTCAATGCACACTTTCACGGACACTTGCCACCTAATATACTATCTCTAATATGAATCAAAACCCGAAATATACAGCAAAGGGAAAGTTATACAAAAATCATGACTTCTTCGGATTCTTGCCAAAAAGCCGTAATTTGAATTGCGATCCAAAATAATAATAGATCCTGAACTCGTATAGTTGTCTTTAACCGACAGACATGTTTGGGACAATCTTTCTCTTGTAATTCAACTAGCTCTGGCTCGCAACTTTATTTGAGTTCTAGAATAATAAGTTTCATATGTCCTTATTCAAGTTAAAGGCTATTTTGTGTGTGCTGTTTTAAAATGTAACAGATAGAAAAAACTACTTTCGAAATATTAATATTAGTGAAGAAATAGGGATGCAGTATTCTAGATATTTGACTTAGTAACGTTTTTAGATTATTACGGTAAAGCAAGCACTAGTGTAATTATGTAATTTCACTAACAGTTACTATCGACCAGCTTGTTTAGGCATTAATTATAGGCTGGACGTTATGCAGCCATTAATTGCCGAATATACGGTAAATATCAATGAATAGATGGCCAATTAACATGCAAATGTAAGTGCATCATGCATTGATGATTTTGAGGTCATTTGTAGGCAAGTTAACTATTTTTTGCTGAGTACGAATATTTACTCTGAGTGTATTTAACAGAATGATAGCTTTGACTCAATATTCTTTTCTTCTGCTGACTCTGGGCATAATTCTAAGGTCTGGTCTTTTTCTCATAGCAATAAATATTGGAAAAACATTTCTGCCAACGTTTATCACTTACGATAGCCGAAGCAAAAGGATAAATCTTTTTTAAGGCATTTGATCGATACCAAAACAGGGTTTGGTATCGGATGTGAGAGAATTCTAACAGTATATGTTTAACGTTAATAACTGTACATAACATAGAGTAAAAAAGTAAAAAAAAATGACTTAAGTATAATATGATTTTCTCATAGATCCTATTGTCAGAACTGGATCAAATTAATATAATGGGACCAAAGCACCAGGTTTCAAATAAAAGAAGAATCATCAATATCAACAAACATAAACAAAAAGTCGAATTGGCCCTTCTTTTTTGAAGTCGGTTGAAAATGAACTTTCAATCTATATTTGACAAATTTCCAAAGAACATCGGCAGCTTTGGTACCCACTGAAATAGACACCCACGGGGTATCTCACTATGCTTGTTATATTGACTCATAACAAGTCGAAATTTTCCATATTTTTTAATTAATCTAGCAGTTGGAAATATTGAGTCAAATAAAACAGAAATATCATAGAAACACGAATCGATCGATTGAGAAATCTATTAGAAAGAAAGAAAGAAAGAAAGAAAAATATTTATTAGGAACACATAACTAGGAGATAAAAAATCTTAAAGATAAAATACACGGAACCTATATACACACACCGGCACAATTAGCGGAACAGAAAAAAAAGGGAGTATTTACGCATTTTTGCGTGTTACTGGCCGGCTAAACAAGCTTTTTTTAAATTTGGGTTTTAATTTAAAAATGGAATACTAAGCGACTGCCCTTTTTTTCATTCTTTTGTTTTAATTTTCATTGATTCATTTTTTCCACCGCTTGTCCGTTTTTAGAAGGTTCGTGAATTCCATTTGAAAAGCTTTGAATTGCAGTTTTTGAGGCTTTTGAGTTTTTTCGCATATTGATAATTTACGAGCATCTAATTATGCCTGATTTAACGCCATCAGAAATCATTAGGGCAGATCAAATGAGGAGAAATGGTCAAACCTACAGATCGATTGCCAGAAGCCTTCGTCGATCGTTATCAACGATTTATCGTAGCATCCAACGATACAGATTGACGAATGCTCTAGTGAGAAGGAGAGGACAAGGCCGGAAAAGGTGTACTTCAAGGAGGGATGACCGTTTTCTCCAACTTCAAGTCCGACGGAACACGAGACTAACGGCGGTGCAGGCTCGAAATTTACTGGAAGAGGTACGAGCAGTAAGGATGAGTGAGCGGACAGTTCGTAGAAGATTCGAAGAAGTGGGTATAGGCTCGTATGTGCCCGCCAAAGCCCCAAAACTTGAGAGACATCATCGCACAAACCGTCTACACTTTGGTCGTGAACATCGTGATTGGGACTTCGACGACTGGGGACAGGTTCTTTTTACTGATGAATGCAGAGTTATGTTAAATCAAATTGATGGAAGGCAGCGAGTATGGAGACGCAAAGGAGAACGGTATATCCAGTCTAATTTTGAAAATACAGTTGCATATGGCGGCGGTTCAATTATGGTCTGGGGAGGAATATGTTTAGGAGCTCGTACGGAGTTAGTAGTGGTCGATGGCGGGAATCTGAATGCTGATCGGTATATCAGGGAGATTTTAGAAGAACATGTTGTGCCATTTGCCCCCTTTATTGGTAACAACTTCATTCTAATGCAGGATAATGCTCGGGCTCACAGTGCTCGCACAGTACAGACATACCTAAACCATGTTGGTATAACGGTGATGGAGTGGCCAGCACGGTCCCCCGATATGAACCCTATAGAACACGTCTGGGACTTGCTAAAGAGGAGTGTAAAGTCAAGAATGCCCCCTCCCAATAATCTCAACGAGTTGCGAAACGCATTACTTGAAGAATGGCAGAGGTTGCCCCAAGAAACCATTGATAACATCATCCGCAGCATGCCCAGACGGATGGAAACCCTCATCAGAGCACGAGGAGGAAACACTCGATATTGAACAGTCATTGAAATTGTTGTTAAACTTTGGAAAATCTTGAATTTTCTGCTGTTTCTCTATAATTAAAAATCGAAGAAAAATGCATTTTGTTTAATTTAATTTTTATTTTTATAAAATTTTAAGTATGGTGTTACAAATGAATGTCAAAACATGTTAATTTAATTGTTGTTTCATTTTAAATAATATATTGTTTAAAAATTACATTCATTGTTCTAAATTCCCTCTTTTTTCTCCTTTTTTTTTCTGTTCCGCTAATTGTGCCGGTGTGTGTATTATGTGTCCTAACGGCACTCCACTCAGCACAAGCTGCGGCGGTTTGTGAAACGCCACAACGCTGGTATTATGTGGGGCCCCCACTTTTTCACCAATATAGTGCAAGAAAAATATTTTGTTACGTATGGTAAGCAGAGTAAGGTAAGTAAAGTAAGGTAAGGTAAGCAAGATAGATTAAGTAAGGTAGGATCAGGTAAGTAAGGTAGAGTCAGGTAAGTAAGGTAGGGTCAGGTAAGTAAGGTAAGTAGGGTAAAGTATGAAGTAAGTATGAATGAATTGGGGTGTGTTTTTGTGTGTTTGAGAAGAAGAAAGATAATATGGCTAGGTTTGTAGGCTAATTTTCGTAGGTTAGATTTTTTGTAAGGCTATCAAATGTTTCCTTAAATTTATTTTAAACGAATTAATTATTAATACCAAAGAGATTAAAATATAATATAAGGCATAGAGGGGACAAAGCGAGGATTATTTGAAGCCAAAAGTTATTCCAAATGGAATAAGTCTAGTACAATTTCGACCGAATGACAGCTCGCGTTCATACTAACTGACATGACAAGGACATGACGCTTGAGCTTCAAAGTTTTGTATGAAAATATTCCCAATGCCCCCTCTATGCTATTATATTTTAATGTCTTTGATTAATACAAAAACTTTTTTGTTGTTGTGGTAAAATTGAACGTCGTGTCATCACGTCAACCATGTCATTCACTAGGGATGGCAAAGCAAAAAAATAAATTGATATTTCTCGTATTGACATTTCTAAATACTATAGATAAAAATCGAGTGAAAAATATCGATATATCGTCAGTTTTTACATTATTATTTATACATATTCTCAAATTCGTAAAAAAGGACGATGAAAATATTTTTTTTTATAAATGCTTGAGTCTAAACAAGTATCTAGTACCTAACATTAAATGAAACGTGAAACTAGAATTGCGTTAAAAATATATTATAATTGATACGAATTCGATACTGTAAAATAAATGTCGATATATCACCATTAAAAATATCGACGATATATATAATAAGCTAATTATGTATTTGGAAAAATATTGATATTTTAATGTAGGTATTGATATTTTTTGCCCAAGCCATCATTTACTGCCACTATGTGGCATAGAGTAACTTATATGGCATGTGGTAGGCAGTGCTATTTTTTAACAAAGAGGTTGGAAGAAAATCATTTTCTTTCCTAGAGAAACTTTTTCTTTACACGTCTTTGGTACCTAAAATCTCATAATAACCTACAAAATACACTAGGTAACGAATAACTTTTAAACCTCAACTTATAGAAATGTCGTATGATTACATATTATCTTAGTCTGTCCAAGAACTATCGATTTTACACGGTTTCGTCTTCCGTGGGCAGGTGTACCCAAAACACATGGACTTTTGCCATTGTTCTTTGTAACCAAATCTTTTGAAACTATTTTGTCAGCGACTTACAAATAATTCTGCGCCTAAACGTTAACTATAACCTCAAACACACGACAATCCAAAACTCCGACGCCGATTGAAAGAAGTACAACCTAAAAGACTTTTCACATTTAAAATATTGTTCGAAAATTCAAAATTTGGAATTGGCAGCTCCTAACGTAAAGCTAGCGGATGTAGTGAATCTACTCAGACAAGTATTTTCGTCCGTTGCACGTGGCTTAGCTATTTCACCTGAGAGTTTGAAAAATCGACGGCGCTCCATCCGATCGACTCGACATTCAAACATTCCGTTCCCTTTACAGTGATATATCGGACCGTACTGCATTCTGCTTTCTAGTCTAACTGATTTATTTGTGTGCAAGTGATAGCCTCAGTCGAAGTTGATTTACGTATTGAATCCGTTTTCCAGATTCAGTCTGTCATGGGAATACATATAATAGGAGATATTCAAGAACTACTTAATATGAGGTGTCGTTAACAGCAATAGAAGCCAAATATTAATTTTTACATTTTTTTATGATATAATATGTCTGTACATGCATCTCGCAAATTCTACAGAAACAATTTTGGATGCGGCTTTCATAGTTGTATTGTTACTGGTCTAACATAGTTTGGTTGATGTGTAGAAACTACATAGAACGCGCCAATAGAGGACCGAGTTCTAAGCCGCGCTATAGAAGTTTTCTAATGAGTTTGTATAAATACAACTGTCCAACATCAGCCGTTGCACCGCGGTCCCCGGGCACGATCAACTCGCCTGGCGAAAGATCTTCGCTTTTAACGATGGAGGAGCATTCCACCTCCGCTCCTCCATAGATGTTTCATTTCGATACAGCCTAGAAGCGGAGCTATCTACATATTATACAGAGTGTTTTTAACTGGGTCAGGACAGGATTGTTTAAAAAACCTGTCCTAGTGCTCCCTTGCGTCATTTATACAACCTTTTGCAAAATTTATTGCTTTCAGATCCAGCGGTTTCGCTTGTGCGTTGATCTATCAATTAGTCAGATCAATTACAGTGATTTAAAGTAGATTTCTCAATATTCGGATATTAAATTGGATTATAGAGTTCACAAGTTTTTCCGTGTTGCGTTTGAATTTAAAAAAAAATCTCACGCCTTTTATCCCCGAGGGGGTACGCAATGGTATTTCATTTCTGGATATATCCACTTTTCGCGAGATGTTTTTTGGACCCATAAAAGTGTATTTTGATGTTTGAAAATATATTTCCTCATTCTCTCTGCACAGGTCTGAAATCCAAAGTTGCAATGGCTGAAAATCTCTGTATATTATCTATGCATATAATAAAACACACATTTTTGACTGTCTGTGTGGTTGAGCACGCTATACGCAAAAACTGATGGATGGATTTTGATGAAATTTCTGATTGAGAGAGATAACTGAGTTACCGAGTCAACATCTAGGGTAATTTTTACTGCGGTACAATATCTCATTCCCTCGGGAAAATATAAACACGGTTACAAAGAGAAATACGTACTACTCCAAAATGATAACACCTACAAACTTTAAATAATGGTATGTAGGTGAAAGGAATAATGAAAGTGGACGAAGCGAAAGAAGTATGTAAGGATCGTAGCAAGTGGAAAGAAGTGGTCTCTGCCTACCCCTACGGGAAAGAGGCGTGATTATATGTATGTATGTGTGTATGTAGGTGTCTCATATGTCGTTAGCAGTCCCTATGAAGGTATTTTTGGAAATTCCCTCCCAAACGGGAATAAACTGGATCCGCGCGGGCAACTCCTCAGTATGGGTGTTTTGCCTTCTGGTTTAAAGTTAATTTAAGACTATGACTGACTGCTATACTATTTCTTTTCTATTATTTGTACTTCGAATTTTGTCTAAAATAAACTATTATTAATAAAACTAACACTAACGTACAAAAAACCACTTCAATTAGTTGCACGTTATTTTCTCATGTTCTACAACAAAAGCTGCTCGGAAATCCCCGAACATTAAGATTGTTCGCTTGTCCTAAAAGTTCCAATCGCTTAGAGTCAGTTCTGTTTCGTGAAGTTCCTCTCTCAACTCGTATTCGGCTAGAATTTCTCAAGCGTTCTGAAGTGCTCGTTACAAAAAACTTTACCTATATCTGTTGTTATTTCCACTGAGTTTTTACTCCAGCTTCTTGGGAATTGAGACTATAAATTCATTTAGGTCGTTGACAATGTAAAGTTCCAGTTACAGTGTTGAATATACTTAGTACTGTTGAGTGTTTAATTTAGTATTGTTGTTGTACACTGCGTAGGTATGTTAAATGTTTGGGACTCTAAGGACATTATGCTCTCTACGCACAATGACCAATTGATCATGACCCTGAAAAATGCGAAATGACCAAAACCCAGAATGACCAATCGCAAAATGACCAGTCGCGAAACGCCCTGCTCCTTACAGATACGCATAATGTCCAGTCGGAATGTGGTCAAAAAAGTAAAGTATTAGTATACTTTACTTTTTTGAGTAATTATTCGACAACTCTAAGAATGTATTGGAATAGAAAAATATACGTCACAGTTAAGTATTCAGTATAATCTTCCAACTTTTCCTTGAGTGGTTTGGGTGAGGTATTGCATACCTGGATGAATCTTTTTTCGCCAGTTTATTTCTCAAACATACCTTCTTGAATTTACTGTCTTATATTTAAACAAAAATATTTGCCTTATTTTTACATTCTGTGACAAAACAAACTAATTTATATTTCGAATTGTAGACGGAAGTTAAAGAGTATTAAACAAATGTTTTCTCAAGAACTCCAGCGATATTTACTCCCTGCTACTCTGTTTGTTTCCGTGTTACAATGGTAATAAAGTTCATTTTGCGAAACAGGATTCGAAATTGTGTCAGGACTGGCTGAATGACCTGTTGGTTTGGTTCAGTTGGCAGTGGCCTCCTAGGACCAAAACAATTAAAATTGTGTGCATGAACGAACACATTTAATGTTGTTGGTCTGCAGACGTATTCACAGAGACTCGATACCGTTTCCGTTCGATTCGAGTCGAATCTATTGACATCGGAAACGAATCTATCGAGATGGGCTGATGTTGGTATCGAAAACTAATGTCACATAATATGACAGTTGGTGTCACTTAAGACATTATTTCCATTGTTTCCGATGTCGATAGATTCGTTTCCGATGTCGATAGTTTCGACTCGAATCTAATGGAAACGGTATCGAGTCTCTGTGAATACGTCTGCTGGTCTGTATTATTAACTTGTAATATTGGAGTTTTTAGGGTGCTGTACCTCAAAATAAAAAAACTAAACCTATATAGGATCACTTTTTTGTCATTCTGTCTCTGTCTGTCTGTCAAGACCCTTTAGCTCGGGAACGTGGAAGTCATCATCATTTACTTGCCCTTTTCCCATTATGTATGTTTGTTCCTTCCATTCATATCTGGCATACGTCATATCTACATTCACTTCCATCTTGCACAATCATATCATCCTTCACACAATCCATCCGTCTCTTCTTTGGTCTACCCCTCTTCCTATAACCTTCTACATTCATAATTATCAAGCACTCGCCTTACAACATTACTCTCATCCCTCCATATAATATGTCCATACCACGACAAACCATTACCTATCAACATCTCCATCACGGGTATTGAGTTAAAATACCATATAAGTAGGTACTTAAGTCTAAAGTCCCTTGAAATTGTAACAAAAACTTCTTCTCTCAAGGGTACACGTTCGCTGCGAAGCCATTTTTCATGGACTCTCAGCCAGTGCGTATGAGGTCTTTTCGAGGCAAGGTAAAACTTCTTTGCAGTGCGTATGAGACCTTTTCAGCCTCACAAAATGTTGTTTTTAAAAAGCACCTTAAATATAGCTCAAAAGTGACAATATTTGCTTGAAACTTTACCATTATATACTGAGATAGTTGCTAAGGTTGAATCTAGCTTCGCCTACAGTTATGACATTTCAGTATTGAGTAAATGAAAAAAAAAATATGACATCTTTTCTGCCTCACATCGCACTAAAATAAAGTTCAAGACTAGAGATGGGAATAAAAGAAAGTTGCAGTTACGATAATATTATAACATTTGTTTACGTTTAGGGGTCCTTATAATATCTCGTGAAAAGTGGGTACCTATATCTAGAAATGAAATACCTTTACATACCTGGAATAATGGAATACCTCGGGGATAGAAGGCATGAGTTTTTTTTTATAACATGTGTTTATAAAAGATCAACCAACATGTTTTTCATTAAAACAGGGCAACCAGATCTGTTACACTGGACACAAAATAAATGTTTTAAAGTTTTTTTTGGAGCCTGATTGCTATTTAAAGTTAGCGTTAATTTGTCGTTTTATTGATCCATAATACGACAACCAACTACTTAATGTACCTACAGTTATAAATGTAAAAATCGTAAAAAAGTCAGCAGAGAGTTTCGATACAGGAGCACTGTATCGAAACTTTTCACATCACTAAGCCAGGAAGCGCGGCGTGCGCGCCGCTAGCTCCTCACTCCGTGCGGCTATGAGGCCTACAATTTTTGAGGCAGCTTAGACCTCAGTCCGCACTGTACGAGATTAAATTGTATTCAGTGCGTTTGAGGCCTATTCAACCTCATATTTTATTAACTACGCCGTTAAGATATACTTCGTAAGAGAAGCAATTTTATATATTTGTCTTTGTCATACGCATAGAAATATTAATATAGTCACCCCCCGCACAGAGTGAAAGAACGTGATTTTGACTGCCGCACCAGCGAGAAGTCTTGCATGTGGCTTTTTAGACCTCATAACGCAGTGAACGTGTTAAAATTTATATGATACTTTCCGTTGACCTAAAATTATGAAATTTTTCAACTAATATCGTCTAAATCCCACAAGTGCGAGTCGAACTCACTCATTATATTTTTTATTATTAACTTTCATAGTTGTAGGTCAACGGGAAGTACCCTATAAATTTTGATTCCCCTGAGAGTGTCGAAATACTTATTTGCGGCTTATACGGTTGTATATTTTTGTACGTTAACTTATAAGGGACTGTATGTTTAAGTACATAATATATTGTTTTAATTTCAACTCGATACCTCTACGCGTTCCCAAAGAGGGTCTTAACAGACAGACGGCCAACAAAGTGATCCTATAAGTGATCCATTTTTTCTTTTCATGTTACGGTACCCTAAAATTGGGGAAATAAACGAATTTTGGTAGCAGGCTTCTGTCCAATCATTCAGTACATGTTATAGAGACCTCATGGGACAAGTGACGGATCGCTTAAATGCCCGCGGATAGGATGCAGTCACAATAACTCACGACGGAACATTTATTTATGGCTACATTTATGGGTATTGCAGTTATAAATGGAAAGTTCTATTTACTACTATGGTTTCGGGTAATTTACTCTTTATCAGGCTTGTTTTTGACCATATTTAGGTCTTTTTTTTTATAAAAATAGGGGGCAAACGAATGGACACCTGCAACTCAAGAGTCACAACTGCGTTGCCGGCCTTTGAGGTGGGAGTACGGGGAGGGGGGAAGGGTGATGGTGGAGGGGGGGAGGGCCTCAGGATACCATATTTAATAAGGTCTATTTGAAAATGTCTTCCTAACAGAAACTAAACTATAGGTACATTGCTTTAGTTCCTTGTTTTACAGAACAGTGCATAGTACCATCTGGACCAACATTGATTGTAACTAGACATTAGAAAAACCAGACCTTGGAGCATTAGTACATGCCCTCAGTAAGATTCGACTTCGCTATTGAGATGCAGGATAAGTGCCCACAGTCACTAGGTATCATAACTTTTTTGGGAGATTCATCATCATCAACCCGTAGCAGCCCACTGCTCAGCTAAGGGTCTTTCCTCACATGTGAGGAAGTATGGGCTTTAATCACCGCGGATTGGAAGATGGTGTTAAGCTAGTGGAGACTAACCTCATTCGCATTTTTAAGCCACCCATCGGGTAAACACAACGAAACCCGGGACCAACAATTTAACGCGCCTTCCAAAACACGGAAGCGCTCGTCATATAATACTAGGTGGTCACCCATTCACTGCGCCCAACTTTGCTTAACCAGTGTGATCGTTAAAACGCTGGTACAGCAGGGATACGAGCGATGACGGAATATCCAAGATGGCGGACTAGAAGCTTTTAAAAACTTATTCAAAATAGCGGATGCCCAGCGGCGTTGCCCGCGCGGATTCCGTTTGTTCCCGTTCCCGTGGGAATTTCCGAAAATCCCTTCATAGTGGTTGTCTACGACATATTTAAGACACCTACATACCATATTTCAAATAGCGGGTGCCCAGCGGCGTTTTCCCGCTTGGATTTAGTTTATTCTTGTTCCCGTGGGAATTTTCAAAAATCCCTTCATACCAATTTCTTATGACATATCAGACACCTTCATACCATTTTTCAAGTTTCTATGTGTTATCGTTTCGGAGTAGTACGTATTTCTCTTTTTAACCAGTTTTTATATTTTCCCGTGGGAATGAGATATTTTTCTGGAATAAAAAGTAGCCTAGATGTTGACCCGGGTACTCAGTTATCTCCATACCAAATTTCATCAAAATCCGTCCAGTAGTTTTTGAGTGATGCGTGCACAACCAGACAGACAGACAGACAGACAAAAATTCCAAAAATTGGTGTTTCGGTATCTATATCGATAACTATATACACTACCGTTAAAATTTTCAAAAAATATTTAATGTACAGACACGTCCCCGTTAGAGTTTTATTATATGTATAGATAAATACATATTATTATATATTATTATATATTATATATTTTTTTCAAAGTATAACATATCATATTACTTCATATCGATTCTTCAATCGGAGGGACAACAAGCGATTGCGAATACCTCGTTGTCCCCCAGGGGAACATTGCGGGGGGGACCACGAGTCCGTAGCGGAGCGCTTTTAGGGCTTCGGAGATTCTAAAATCCAAAAAGGTATCACACTAATTAAAACTTCGAAAACATTCTACGAACAGCTCTCATTTCCTCGTCCGGAAAAACAAAATTATGCATTCTAAATTAAGGGGTCTTTAAAGAGTGTCGCCTGACACTGGTGGTAATTAAAATGAGTGGCCGAGTCCAGAGGCCGAAACTCTTTCCCGACCGCGGCCCTTGGCCACATCTGGCTTGTGCATGCTAAATAATGTTGTCGACCCCTGGCTGCCTTGGTAAGCTGTTTTGTTAAGTAGAATTTTAATATTTAATTGGAGTTGTTTAACGTTTTGATGCTTTGTAGCTGTTTGTGGATTACTGACAGTGACTGATATTTACGTGAACATGGTCGCGTATGTTATTGAAATGTTCATCATCATCATCATCAACCCGTAACAGCCCACTGCTGAGCTAAGGGTCTTTTCTCACACATGAGGAAGTATGGGCTATAATCTCCCACGCGAGCCCACTGCGGATTAGGAGATGGTGTTAAGCTAGTGGCCACTTAACAGTCAGAATTTTTCAAGCCACCCAAGGGTATCAGTGACATGGCTTAACGACTTCCATTGTGCGTAACACTACGAAAACCGGGACCAACAATTTAACGTGCCTTCCGAAACACGGAAGCGCTCGTAATATAAATGCCACTAGGCGGTCACCCATCCACTGACTGACCGCACCCAACTTTGCTTAACCAGTGTGATCGTTACAAACACACTGGCACCGCAGGGCTACGAGCGCTTTTATATTTATTATTCGCGTATGTTATTGAAATGTTACAAGTTGGCAAACTATGTCAGTTTTGTTTTGTTCATTGCTTAAAATGTTTATTAATATTTTTCACCTCTCCGGGCGGAACGCGGCAACTTTCGGCCCGCTGCGCTAAACGAAGTTGCCGCTTTCCACCTCCGTCGAGCAGAAAAAAAGTATACACCTCGGGAAGTAATTAAGAAAGCCTCAGATAACATGTTTGTAGACGTTTACGTAACGTTAACGTTAGTTTTGTTTGTTTGTAGGTTTATGTACCTATTCCCATGGGAACGGGAACTTCGCGGGTGAAGTTGCGGTGCTGTATGCGCTGATTTACAAAAAACTTTCTCGTTTATTACTCTTTCTATTAGTAAAATCCGAATAAAATCCATTGTTTGTTTTAAAAGATCTTATTATTTTATTTATTATTCTATGTAAAGATAATTTGAGTAATTATTTACGTCTATTTGATAATCGATTCAACTAATAACCACTCTAAAGAGTAAAAAAAACGACTTCAATCTTCAACTAATATAGTTTTCTCATGGATGCCATTGTCAGAACTGGACGAAATTAAAATGGGACCAATCTAAAAGCACTAGCTTTCAAATAAAAAAAGAATCATCCAAATCGGTTCACCCCGTCGAAAGTTATGAGGTAACAAACATAAAAAAATAAATAAAAAAAACAGACGAATTGATAACCTCCTCGTTTTTGAAGTCGGTTAAAAACCTGTAGCTCTCTCCCTTCTGTGAATTCATCTTTCTTGTTGGTGAATGATATTATTTTTACTTATTGAAGCTAAATATTAACGTAAACAGAATTTTATTTTAAATAAAGAATCTTGCTAAATAAATAATTTTTTTCCAGAGGGCTGTGGGCCAGGCGTGTGGCGTGCCGCGAACAATTCGCAGCACAAATTAGCTTTTTATGAACGGGTCTTTTTATTGCTAATATTTTTTGGTCAAGTAATTGGATGACCGGGTACGGTTGGAAGCAACACAATCATTTACCATAATATCTTTGTTTGATTTAAAAGGTTATTTTGAAAAACACCCCGTCCGCCTTTGAGGCTCCAGTGATCCGGTGGACTGATCATCAGAGTACGTTCTTGTAAGAAGTGTTGATGATTTAAAGCTTCTGACGAATAATAGAGAGCAAGTATGCTAGGTTTCCAACGATAATGTAGCAACAGAAAATGTAACAGTCATAAAATTCCAGTCGAAGATGCTAGAAAAACATTTTCAAATAACAAAATCCGTTCATTAGGATCGACGAGAAAATTTCCAATATTCAAAATTGACGTGAAACGCCGTCTTAAATGGCTTATCTGGAGTAATTTGAATTATTATGTAAATTTATGGAATATTTTTGTATTGAGAGGGAGAAGAATTATTTGATGAATTTGTAGACATTCATCGGGGCGGTTTGTTATAGATCTACTGAATGTTAGATTTTGGCGGCGACAGATTCTTCGAACCATATTATATATCTGTGAGTTTCAATAATACATTATATAATTATACTAATGGTAAAACGGTGCGGTACTGGCCGTGTCAGCGCTCAGGCAACTTGCAAGTTAGAATTGTTTAAATGTTTTATCCTTTTCCAAGTTTAAAACGCATTTTCATTTAGGCTGCAAGCAAACTGTACAATATACCTTTTGAAAATTACACAAAATCCGCGAGTATGTAGTTACATCTATCGCTTCTACATACAACTGGCTAAAGCGCAGACAAGCGTCACAAATTTCTAAACCGCGCTATCGAAATGTTCACACGAGTTTGTATAAGTACAAGTGTCCAACATTGGTCCAATGGTTGGACCGCGGTCCACAAACACGATCACCTCGCTGATGGGAAGATTTTCCCTTTTCACGGTGGAGGAGCATTCCACTTTAGCTATTCTAGGTATTTATCTTCCTTTAGCTAACAAATTACCCAAAAAATACTTCCATAGACCAAAAAAAGGCACAGAATCGGCAAAAAAATATAATTCAGCAATTTTATGGAGACAGACAGGATTACGTCAAAGGTGACCTTAAGCAAAAATTAATTAATACTCCTGTCGATAGAAACGAGTGTCTGTCTGTTCATTATAGTTTACGTTGTCAAAGGCTTCTTCTAAGAAAGGATCGGCTACTTTGCTCAAATATGATTTATTGGTTTTCTTTGGAAATTGCAATTAACTTTTAAACTCCATTTGTTATTCTGGCTACCAAAATAATAATAGCAATGAACTTCGATCATCATATTTACTTGTCCATTTCCCATTATTTGGTGTCGGCGAAGTATGTTTTTTCCTTCCATTTAGATATATCATACGTCATATCTCCATTTGCTTGCTATTCACTTCCATCTTGCACAATCATAATAATATCATCCTTCACACAATCCATCCATCTCTTCTTTGGTCTACCCCTCTTCCTATAACCTTCCACATTCATAATTATCAAGCACTCGCACACACTCTACACATCCATCTCAACATTCTCATCTCCGCTGCAATTACACAAAACATCCAAATAATAATAATATAATTTCGCACCTTTTATCCTCGAGAAGGTAGGCAGAGGTATTCCATTACTGGATATAGGTACCCACTTTTCACGAAATATATTGGACCCCTAAACGTGATAAGTGGTGAGTCCATCGCCGGACCGGGTCTACCCTTAGTCAGTGGAGGACCTGTTGCTTCTTCGGTGTTGGCGTACATGGACCCACCGGGAGTCGGTGGGCCCACAGTATAAGGGTTAACACATGTCTCAATATTAATTCTGAGACCTGTGGGTTTCCCGACGATGTTTTCCTTCACCGTCGAGCTAGTGATAAATATTTATGTACGTAAGTTTTTGAAAAACTCATTGGTACATGCCAGGATTCAAACCCGAGCCTCACTGATTTTCAGCCAGCTCTTTTAACCGTAAGGCTATCACTGCTCTATATCATCCAAATAAATGTTATAAAAATACTAAGACAACATAACACGGAAACATCTAAATGAAAAATGAATGAGAAATGATAACAGCGGGAGCGGGGCGGATGACTGATGTTTCCACGCCGATCGGGGCGTGATGAATGGAACCCCTATCTCTGAAGGTGAAGCTTATTCGGGGTCAGGGCCGGATCTATCATATGGCTTTTTGGGCTTCAGCCCAGGGCCCCGTGGATTCCAGGGGCCCAGGTGTAAAAGACCAGGTCCGGCGATGGGTTCACCACCTATCACGTTTAGGGGTCTAAAGAATATTTGGTGAAAAGTGGTTATATCCGGAAATGGAATAATACCTCGGGGATATAAGGCGTGAGATTATTTATTTTATTATTTATTTATTATTATTAAATAAAACTGATCGTAAGGTTTGCAGCCATGCGAATCCTACGATTAATCAAACTCATTTAATTCAAGTCTACGTTCAGGTGCTGGTACTTCGAACTGACAGTAAAAATGTTTGGAAGCCAGTTACACATTCATTCGATATCTCGAATTGTTTTCCTATACTTTGAGTAATTAGGTGGACCCTAAGTAGTACTAGACCAGGGCCCCCTAAAGTCACGGTCCGGCAATGTTTGGGGTACACATTAACAAACAAATATATTTTCAGATTGACTTGAGCTCTCAAGTTGAGGATGTTTCTGCCTAGATACAACATAGAAATCTAAATAGTAAAAACCCGACTTCAACGAATTATAATAAGAAACTGTCGAATTTAGAACATTTTCCTTTTTGAAGTCGGTTAAAAATCTAAATCGGTTGGCGTGATATTGAGTTACTCGTCTATTTGTTGTTCACATACTTTATGTAAATTTAAGACTTTTTTGGTTTTCTCATGGATGCCATTCTCAGAACTGGACCAAATTAAAATGGTACTACACGGGAAGCAACAGATTTCAAATAAAAAAGAATCAGAGTTAACAAACATAAAAAAAAAACTTGATATATATATATATATATATATATATATATATATATATATATATATAATCTCACGCCTTATTAATCCCCGAGGGGGTAGGCAGAGGTATTCCATTACTGGATATACCCACATTTCACGAGATATATTGGACCCCTAAACGTGATAGGTGGTGAGCCCATCGCCGGACCAGGTCTTTTTACACATAGGTATCTCAGAATTAATTCTGAGACCTGCGGGTTTCCTCACGATGTTTTCCTTCACCGTCGAGCTAGTGATAAATATGTACTTAAGTTTTTGAAAAACTCATTGGTACATGCCAGGATTCAAACCCGAGCCTCACTGATTTTCGGCCGGCTCTTTAACCGTCCGGGCTATCACTGCTTCTTGATAACCTTCTCCTTTTTAAAGTCATTAAAAAATTGTGCATTATGTTGTAGGGTAAAGAGACTATTGTGTATGCACTGGAACGGTCCTATGACCTAGATCTAATATTAGATATGGGAAGAAAACTATTGTGTCTGTTCAAATGAACATCTATTGAGAAACTAAAAATTAACTTATGAAACTACCTTACTCTAATGTATACCCGCCACCATATTATTATCTACAGTAAACTATAGGTACCTACATAACAGAGACCAATAAGGTTTACAGAATTTTATTTTCCCGTTTCACTTTGACTCTGCGTCAGTGGGTATCCAGCCAACAACTCAGGAACATCATTCGTACACTGTAGGTACCTACAGCCAAGAGCACACGAAGCTTTACACTTGCGATCGAGTATGACTTCTAAGGCGATTGTAATAAGAACGTTACAAAGTCTTCACGTGCTCTTGACTATACTCATGTTGGAGGCGACACGGCGCTTAACGATGATGGCATTATTTCGCATGAAGTAACACGTATCAGTACTACAGCACACATGTTGTTACTCAGATTATTCAGTATTCTATGACATGGACGTGCGATAAATGATAATTTTATGCTATCACGTAGTTGACTGCTTTATTATCTATATAAACTCAGATTTCCTTTAAAATCGTACTGGGCGTCATCATTTTTAGCTTCCATTGCTTATCTTTCTTTATTGTTTTAATTTAATTTTAATACAGTCAGCTTGATGTATTTAAAACATCAATACCTTCACATCTGTTTCATGTATAGGCAGATATTAAGCCATTCTTTATGCGCAGTACCTATAATTTTCGCTCCAGTAGTGATTAAACTAAATCTAGTAGTCCAGGCAATGAAGCGGATTTTTGTATGAAGACCCCAAAATTAATTCCTCAGTCGATGAAACTTTGCAGGATTGTAGTATAGTATGAGACAATACTTGCATAAAAAAATCCAAAAAAAAAACCTATAACTATACTACAATCCTGCAAAGTTTCATCGACTGAGGAATTAATGTTGGGGTCCACTACCTTTATTGCCTAGACTATAGTATGTTTGTTTACCACAGTTCATGTAACGTTGCGCAAGGCAAACGTTCTAACTACGCCACATCCATATAGACTCACATTATGCAAACAGAATTGCTTCGGACTACCCCGTTATGAAAACTAACCTCACTCACACCTCCAAGGACTTTGGTGTATCTTCAATCGTCTTCAAGAAAGGAGGAGGTTCTTTATTCGACAGTTTTTTATGTTTGTTACCTCAGAACTTTCCACTGGGTGAACCGATTTCGATTATTCTTTTTTGATTTGAATGCTGGTGCTTCCCGTGTGGTAACAATTCAAGTTCTGACAAGGGCATCCACGAGAAAACCATATATGTTGAAGAAGGGTTTTTACTCTTTCGAATTGTCAAAGTCAAAAAGTTTTATTCAAAGTAGGAACTTACAAGTTATGTTGAGGAGAAGAAGCGGGGCAAGAAACTCCTCAAAAAAATATTCTTTTTACTAATTGGGTTACATAATTTCGTTATTTTTCGCTATCGTATTGTGCTGTGCTGGAGGAAATCGGTTCAAAGCATCATTGTCATTTATATAGTCGTCTAGTTGTATAATATTGTTATTTATTTATTTATTAGGGTTATCAACAGTCATACTTACCAAATAATTCTCTGTCACAATTCACTCAAAATAAACAATAGCAATTAGCATTTCATTTATGAATACAAAGTTTGTGTCGAAAAGAGACCAGCTAGCGAGTCGTAGTCGATTAGCACAGGACTCGCCTCTCATAAATTATTAACAATTTCTTCAAAGAGATTAAAGTGCCATTCAAACTTGGATATTACTTGGGAGTTGTTCAGTTTTTAGGCGCGGGATGAATATTGAATTAACCTCAGTTGTCCATTTGTGCGTCGATGGCTGCGAAATACTTCGTTAATGAGTTTTTGGACGAAAATTTACTCCCGTGTTAATAAGAGCAGTGATAGGCCGGACGGTTAAAGAGCCGGCTTAAAATCAGTGAGGCTCGGGTTCAAATCCTGGCATGTACCAATGAGTTTTTCAAAAACTTACGTACATATTTATCACTTGCTCGACGGTGAAGGAAAACATCGTGAGGAAACCCGCAGGTCTCAGAATTAATTCTGAGACATGTGTAAACAGACCCGGTCCGGCGATGGGCTCACCACCTATCACGTTTAGGGGTCCAATATATCTCGTGAAATGTGGGTATATCCAGTAATGGAATACCTCTGCCTACCCCCTCGGGGATAAAAAAGGCGTGAGATTATACTATGAATTATATACTGATAATTGTAATTGAATTTTCTAGGTGTCGATCGTGTCGATCTTTATCGGTGTCGTCTTACTGTCACCACACTGTATAAAACAAAGTCGCTTTCCGCTATCTGTCCCTATGTATGCTTAGATCTCTAAAACTACGCAACGGATTTTGATGCGGTTTTTTTAATAGATAGAGTGATTCAAGGGAAGGTTTCAGTATCAGCATAGCACCCGTGCTAAACCGGGGCGGGTCGCTAGTGATAAAACGATAATTTTAGTTGAATATTGTTTGTGGAGGAGCGGAGGCGGAATGCTACTCCATCGTGAAAATGGAAGATCTTCCGCAAGGCGAGGTGATCGTGCCTGGGAACCAAGGACCAACGGTTGATGTTGGCCAGTTGTTTTTATACAAACTCATTAGAAAACTTCGATAGCGCGGCTTAGAACTCGGTCATCTATTGGCGCGTTCTATGTAGTGTCGCTACATTGTTAAATTTTACACCGTAATAGTAAACGTGGTAAGTTTCTTTTAAACAATGCCATTGCCCCGTCAGCCAGTCGAAACTGTAGCCAAATCAAAGATGAACTAACTTCCTGTATCATACGCTGCCGTTCAAAGCTTGAGTCTACTTTCTTCTTTTCAAGCGACTTCAAAAAAGGATGAGGCTCTCAATTCGACACGCACGTTTTTGTTTTTATGTTTGTAACCTCAGAACTTTCGACTGGGTGAACCGATTTGGATGGTTCTTTTTTTATTTGAAAGCTGGTGCTTCCCATTTGGTCCAATTCTGACAATAGTATCCCTGAGAAAACCATATAAGTCTTTAATTTGCATTAAGTATTTGACAAATGGACGTATAACTCAATATCACGCCAACGGACTTCGATTATTCTTTTTTTACAGACTTCAAAAAAAGAAGAGGTTCTCAATTCAACTGTATTTTTATCTATCTAGTAAGTAGTTTTTTTAATACGTCATAAATCGTAAATCGCAATTTAACTTTTATTCGCTTTTTATAGATAACGGTACGGAACCCTTAGTGCGCGAGTCCGACTCGCACTAGGCCGGTTTTTATCTAAACAATCGTGATGCTCCGTCAGCAAGGCGAGATTGAGGCCAAATGAAAGATACGGACTAATGTATATTCCTGTATGATATGTACGCTGGCTTATTCATTTAATAAGAGACCCCGATAATAAATAAAACGGAGTGGGGACAGCAAATACAAGCCGAGATACGAGGGCTGATTGCCAGCTTTCATTAATTGAAGAGTGCTATAAGAAGTAATAAGCAACCGTTTTCCTGCCACCCAAATAAATGTTTGTTTTATCATCATAACAAAAACAATGACATCATAGATAGATTTTCGACAGAGCTCAGTTGCTAGCGATCCTGCCTTCTGAGTCGGAGGCCTCGGGTTTGATCCCCGTTGGCTTCGTGCTCGTTTAATCTTACTAATATTATTGTGAACGGGAACTACGCGGGTGAAACCGCAGGGCGCTGCTAGTATTTATTTAAGTACTAGCAGCGCGCCGTGGTTTCATCCGCGTAGATACAATTCCCAGATAAATACGAGGATAACTTATATTATATTTGTTATTCTGATGTATATGCTATATAAATGTAAAGTTCCATTATCATTATCCGTTCTGTAGTTTTTGCGTGAAAGATGAACAAATATCCATACATACAATCTTTTCCGTTTATAATATTAGTAGGATATAAGTATAGGAAGGATGTTTATCAGTTGTTTAGTACCCATAGTACAGGCCCTGCCTAGTTTGGGACTAAATAACCGTGTGTGAATTGTGTCCCACAATTAATATTGTTTTACTGAATCAATTGGAGTTAGAAGGGCGAGGAAATCGTTGGGGCTGAAGAATTTGTAACAGTATTCCACGTCGGCCACGGGTCTCTGACTCGGTTAGGGTATTGATGAAAAGTGGGCACTTCCAGTAATATGATATCTCAGCAAACCTCGATATAAGGTATCAGTGTATATTAATATTAATTTTGTGTATAAAGCTATAGATAGCCTTGTGTTTGGGGCCCGACTCATGCGTGAGGCTCGGGTTCGAATCCTGTGGAGGGCATGTACCAATCACCTTTTTACTTACCACTTACTATTTCAATTCAACTCCATGCTGATCCATTGAAGTTTAACTACTTATGTGCAAGTTAAATAGATGAAAATGATTTTTTAAAATATTTTTCTGATAATCACTAGATTTTTCTCTATCTTTTACGCTGGTGTACAATATGCAGGCCCAAGATGGAACGTCTCCTTTATATAAAACTTTTGACAAGTTACCTCCTTGGTTGCCATGTTTCGGAGTAAAACTTCGTTCCATTTTTAAATTACACGACAGATATGAGTTTACTATGTTATTTATTTGACCGCTACAACACAACAAATATTGATTTTCATACAACTTTTGCCGGCCGCTGCTCGCATGTATTTGGCCAGTACAATAATTTCGAGTTATCTCTAAGAAGGTTGTCAAAATAATGCTAAAATTTCCAAGCATGTTTGAGAAAAAGCATTTAACAAAAAAACCCGTTCTACATGAAAAAATATTGACACAACGTCAGGATACGTGAGAAAAATTGTAGCTCTCCAATAGGCGAATCACAAGAACGTGCCCTCAAATCCAATAAAGCCGGCAGACAAATAACAGAAACGGCGAATAAAGCCGACCGAAATACCGGATAGAAAACCAGGCATTATTGACATTTATTTTTGGTGAAACAGGAAGAGGGAAGGAATGGAGGCCATCAATCGGCGTCTCGTCCAACGAGCCCGGTAATGGCGGACGCCTCGCCCACCTGGGGGCCAATTCCACTAAATGTCAACGGTTATAGTTGGATGACAATGACTTGTCAATGGTCAGTCAATGGTGTTATTGGCTCTGAAAAGTGCCAAATAACACCATTGAATAAAAATAATAAAATAAATAATCCTTTCGTCCCTTTAAGCCCTTTATCCCCGAGGGGGTAGGCAGAGGTATTCCATTACTGGATATACCCACATTTCACGAGATATATTGGACCCCTAAACGTGATAGGTGGTGAGCCCATCGCCGGGTCTATTTACACATGTCTCAGAATTAATTCTAAGACCTGCGGGTTTCCTCACGATGTTTTCCTTCACCGTCGAGCTAGTGATAAATATGTACGTAAGTTTTTGAAAAACTCATTGGTACATGCCAGGATTCGAACCCGATCCTCACTGATTCAGGCGGCTCCTTAACCGTAAGGCTATCACTGCTCTTGCACCATTGACTGTCCATTGACAAGTCATTGTCATCCAACTATAACCGTTGACATTTAGTGGAATTGGCTCCCTGGCCACTCGGCCCGGCAGGTGGGATATCTGTCTATTTACACGATTATTACACGCTTATTAGCTTCACTTGTTACTAACTAATTAGCTAAGTTATACATCTTATATTGAGCACTATTTGACTTTATTTGACAGACATTGTGTTGTCGTATGCGAGATAAGTCACATTTGACTTGCAAGTCGGATGATGTTTTTTGTTTCTAACTAATTGGCATATTTTACAATATGTATATGAATAATAGAAATAGAAAGAAGAATATCTAATGATTTTAAACGATATAATGGAGGAAGATGATATGCCAATGAAAGTAAAAAAGAAACTCTACGCAATATGCATCATGCCATGCTTATTGTACATGCCAGAGTACATGGGCGCTAACAGTAGAACTAGAAAACAAATTGAAAGTATGCCAAAATGAAATAGAAAGAAGTATATCAGGTCTAAAAAGAAGGGACAGAGTAAATCTACAAGAAGTTAAAGCAAAAACAAAATTTAAAAATGCAAAGGAGATGGACGGGGCATATGCTAAGAGAAAGTAAAGAGAAATGGACTAAGTCAGTAACAGAATGGTATCCAAGGGACAGCAAAATAAATAGAGGTAGACAAATTAAAAAATGGGAAGATGACTTCAAGAAAATCGCTGGTCCAATATGGACCCGTCCAGCAAGAGACAGGAATAAGTGGAAAACTTTAGAGGAGGCCTTTGTCGACAGACAAGCTGTTTCAGACAAACATCCAGTTGCCGATAATTTAAACAATAATACTTAAAAATATAATAACAATAATTTAGTTAGTAAGTAGGCATCTACCCTCTGCAAGGAAGATAACAGCAATAAAGGCTATTTTATTTTATTATTGGGTTCGATTCTGCATTACAGCGACTAAACTTATTTTAGTTTATTCCTGTCTTTATTTTACCTCAAAAAAATAAAAGGGATAGAAGATAACCTACCGAATTTAGTCCTGTCAGAGGCTGTATTTTAGTCGTGACTTATATACATAAGCTCTAAACACGTTATAAAATGCCTTAGTTGACAGGACTAATTTTAATTTGACAGGACTAAATATCACTCGTCTCTTTTCTTCTCTATGAGAAAGAAAATGACAGGACTAAACTAAAATAAGTTTAGGCGCTGTAATGCAGAATCGAACCCATTTATTATTAAGTGCCGAGATAGCCGACATGCATTTCAATGTCACATCCAGCCATTACGCTAAACTCCCAAACAAATTACAGGACAGACACAGCTAGGTCCTAAAACATTACGGTTAACGACCGAAATTCCGACATCATCGGAAATATAGTTAACCGAAGTATTTGTCAAATGGCATTTATGCGAAAACTTGGACCGGTATTTAATAGCGGAATACCTTTGGGTGGGCTTGTCAGTTCAAAGGGACCACAATTATGTGGTGTTTATGTTCTAAAGCAACTTTTAGTAGCTCCGTTGTAGTTGTTCCGCTTAATAGGGTATTAGGTGGAGTAATTACAGCTGTTGTAAGTGGTGAATTATGGGTTGAAATGTTGGAATAGGTGATTTTACTGCCTAGTCAGAATGACAGTTTCGTTTTGACAGCTCATAAAATGTAATTATGAGCTCTCAAAACGAAATTTTTCTATAGAAAATGTACTGAAAATGGTAAAATGATTGTATTTCCTGAAATGGCGTGAGGCGTGAGTTGTTTTTTAAATGTACTGAGTACCATAATACTGACTTTGTGACGTCATCATTTTTAGTATTCAATTGAACCACTTTTGTTATTACTTTTTTTTTTAATGCCTATACCTAATTGTAAAATAAAAATCGAAATGCATTTTAGAGGTGTTTTGGGATGAGCTTTTTAATGAATGATCACTCGCAACTTAATTTCGAGGCAGTGAAGTACTACGAGTATAAATTACTTTTCAACTCTCCGGGCGGAAAGCATCAACTTTCGGCCCGCTGCGCTTGACGAAGTTGTCACTTTCCGCCTCGGTCGAGCATAAAAAAATAATTCACACCTCGGGAAGTAAAATAAGAAAGCCTCAGATCACATGTTTGTAATATACTAGTTTTTTCCATCCTGTCCTACCAGTAGTCCGAAAATCAAACTGTTTGGATATTTTTTTTACCAAATTGTTAGACTGTGTCCCATGAAAACTGGATTCATTGTTATATCAAATGTTGTAGGTAAGTTGAAAGCTCATTGGTACAGTCAAGAGCACGCTAAGCTTGACACTTTGGACTTTGACCCGGCCCTGTATTCTATGGCGCGCAGTACAAATCAGAGCTCAGCTTAAACTGGTAGTGTCAAGCTTGACTTGCTCTTGACTGTACTCTTTACCACGTGTAAAAGTATGGGAGTATTGATTGACGGAACTTTTGAAGTGGTGAAACAATAGCCACGGAAGTCCCAAAATAAAGTAAACCCAATCTCGCTAATTAATTTACCAAATCCAAAAAAGTTCCATTCCAGGCGTATTTTTCTCCGAATCCAATTTTCCAGTTCGCGTCACAACGCTATCATTGGTGTTTCTTCGAAGTAAGTCATGACTACGTAATGCTTGTGGGTCGTTTCTTAGGCAACCCTTACATGGTCTCGGTATTTTTCAGAGCGTCATTGAAACTTCGAATCAAAATTGGCCTTGTAAATTGACAAACTTAATCGTATTAATTTTGACGTACATTGTTTCTTCCGTACATCTGTCATTAGCATCTGTCAAAGTAGAGCAATCACTGTTCACGTAATATTGGTCAAATAAAGATGATTGCGATTACAATAGGGTTGTGTCCTACCTAGTCAAATCAGTTACTTTTTACGATCTGTCAAAACGAAATTTTACTATGGAAAATGTACTGAAATAGCAAACCGTGACGTCATAGTTTGTAGTAGTCAATTGCAGCACTTTTTTTGATTGTTTTATTATTTTTAAATTTGCTATAATTGTAAATTGAAAATCGAAATACATATTTTGAGGTGTTTTAGGATAATCTTTTTAATGTATGACTACTCGCAATTTAATTTCGATGCTGTCAACTACCCAATTATAAATAGTCATTGAAGCCTCAGGAGCACCTGCGACGCTGATGTTGGTGTTGGAATTGAGTTTGTACTTATCTAAGTATAAAGTAAAAATATCGAAGGTCGATCAGTCGAGGAACTTCGAGCAGCCTTAGACTATTCTTTTTAAAATAATCAATTTTAATAATCGATTTTTTAATTTATTACTTACTTGTTAAAATGATAATTTCGAAGTATGCGCTGATATTTCATAATGTATACCTGAAAAAAGAAAAATACAATATTAACGTCTGCAGGTGAGCATCTAGTGGCATTAAACAGTGGTTTGGTTGCAGTTTTTGTTAAGTTAAGCGCAATAGGTGGCCTAAAATTACCATTCGCAGTTCATCCTACTTAAAGTTAATCCAGTTCATAGGTCGTCCCATTCGCACTGCATCACATTCACATTTCGTTCCATTCGGTCTTCATCCCATTCTCAGTTTACCTCATGCACAAGTTATAAAGAAGGTAAGTAGCTGGCAGTGAATGGATGCGGGCTGCTCAAGACCGGAATGGATGGCGGCTCTTGTCTCGCAGTAATATAATATTGAGTGATGATAACAAGTTATCCAGTGCTTATACTTCTGACCACTTCCCCTGTCTAGATCCAAATAGTCCTAAACGTCTAATAAGATTTGGCTTTCATCAAGCACCAGGCAGTCCTAAGTGACTACTAAATTGTGGCGCGGTCACCGTGCAATTATTAGCTCTATTGTTAAGATTTTACGGTTTATTTCTCCTTGGAATGTCTGTGACTTATATCCAATAGGCGGTTCGCCCAGATTGTACCCATACTTTCTCATAAACTACGAAAGCCCTACAGCTCAGCACTAGGCTATTGTGTCGCGACACATCTGCGGAACATACAGCGCCGAAGGTTCGGTGAACAACATACATTGACGTTTCACTTTAAAGATAAATGGAACAGCCACCCGAGTCAAACGTAATGTATGTTGTTCACCGAACCTTCGGCGCTGTACGTTCCGCAGATGTGTCGCGACCCTTACTGTTGATGATGTAATTCGCAGACTAAAACGTACCTACGACTCTGCGTACCTATATATGTGCCAAAATCTTACTAGCGAACGTGAACGTGTTTGATCGAGCGCCGCCCCCTAACTACTTTATTATGCATCTTAAGCCATCACATGAATAAAATTACTCTAACGCATTCGATAATGCTTGGTAACGAGCGGTTCTACGACTTTGTGGCTTGTATAGGTTTTAGCTCTTATTTTCGTATATGATGAGCAGTGATGGCCTTTACGGTTAAAGAGCCGGCCGAAAATCAGTGAGGCACGGGTTCGAATCCTGGCATGTACCAATGAGTTTTTCAAAAACTTACGTACATATTTATCACTAGCTCGAAGGTGAAGGAAAACATCGTGAGGAAACCCGCAGGTCTCAGAATTAATTCTGAGACATGTGTAAATAGAGCCGGTCCGGCGATGGGCTCACCACCTATCACGTTTAGGGGTGTAATGTATCTCGTGAAATGTGGGTATATCCAGTAATGGAATACCTCTGCCTATCCCTTCGGGGATGAAAGGCATGAGATTATTAATTTTAATTAATTAATTTTTAATTTCATATGTGTTAGTAAAGAGAAACAATGCAAAGACTCATGTATTATTAAAAGTAGGAACCTTAAAGAAGAGAAAATGTATTTTATTCTGTAGGTAATAAGAATTACAATTAGAACGGTCACTAGTCTAATAACAAGGCACACTAAACTCGTCCATGAAGTTGACTAAATTTGAACAGCAGCCCAAATTCCAAATGCAGTACCCCGAGAAGAGCCAGCGAGAAACTCAAGGGCAGCTCTTTTTAATCTTTTTAAACTTACAAGTCTGCTTATCGAACTTCATTTCAACTCCACCGCTTGAGCACGTATGGTTGAAGAGAAGAAGCGGGGCAAGTAACTCCTCAACACAATATTCTTTTAATCAATTCTTACTTAGTACTATAAGTTACATAATTTCGTTATTTTTCGCTGTCGTATTGCGCTGTGCTGGAGGAAATCTGTTCCAAGCATCTTGGTCTATACTAATATTATAAAAAGAGGAAAGATTTGTATGTTTGTATCTTAGTAACCAATAGACTCAAAAACTACTAAACCGATTTTAAAAATTTTAGCCAATGGAAAGCTAGAAGATCCCTGAATAACATAGGCTATATTTTAATCCCGTATACCCACGGGAACGGGAACTACGCGGGTGAAACCGCACAGAACCGCTAGTCATTTATATAGTCATGTACTTTGTAATACGCCATGTTTTAGTGACTTTTTCCAGTGACACAAAAGTTTATAGCACTACTGCATCTACGTAGTAAAGAGAAACAATACTAAGACTCATATTTAAGCGACTTTTGTCAATGATATGTAATGTTTAGAACGATTTACCACTGGAAGTAAGTTTAAGTTAGTATGAGAATACTATTTTTATCCCTAGCTTGATGGTGAAAGAAAACATCATAAGAAAACCCACAAGCTCTTGGAGGAGTTACTACATGTCAATATTAAAGTACCAAAAATAGGTGAGTGGTAAATTGATTAATAGTACATTATGGTACAAGTGAGTAAAGTTGGTGATTACCGCTGAGGCGCCATTGAGACCCGAGCCGTAGGCGAGGGTCATAAGAGAGCCGAGGACGGTAATCATCAATACACACGTGTATCATACGACGTTTTTCAACACACTTGTGAATAAATAATACTAAAAAATCATTTTAAAATAATCATTCGCAATGGCGGGGAAAATTAATTGGTTTTCCAATTTTTTATTTATATAATTTGGAAAAGGCAAAAGGATCTAGGCCCATACAGCCTCGTTTTCCTATGCGCTCGCATCTTACAATGGCGATCGGCCATGGACTAAAAAAATTAGGTTTCTTTTTCTTTGGTTTGTCGTGGATAGCGTTTTAGCCACGTACAAAATGGGGTATTTAAAGTTTTTACAGAGAAAACCAAAGTTATATTTGAGTGAAAGTTTTGTTTATTAAACACGTACAAGTTGAAATGATCTATTTAAATACGAAGTTGCATGAAATGAGCAAGCCATATTTGTGTATTAATTTATTAGTACGATTGAATACGATCTTTTTTGTATCGAAACTTTTTTAAGAACAAAGCAACTCTAGCAACAAAATTGAAAAAAAAAATCTATAACTCACTAGTGAATAATAGCAAACAAAAAGTCTCAGTTTGATTATAGGTGTCATTATGTGCCTAATTGCAGTGAAATTAGAGCCACTTTATGAGCAAGTGTGTTGAAAAAGAATATTGTGTACTCAACACAATATTCTTTTAATCAATTGTTACTTAATACTAAATTGGGTTACATAATTTCGTTTGTTTTTCGCTATCGTATTGCACTGGACTGGAGGAAATCTGTTCCAAGCATCACTGTCATTTATATAGTCGTCTAGTTTGTAATATGCCATTTTACAAAGTACATGTTTAACATGAGTTTTGAACACAGTTTCAGGCAATTTCAAAATATCACAATCTAATCGAATGTTCTTATAGATTGACATATATGGGATTGATATTAGCGTTAGCGCTCGTTGGCAAGTGCATAAGTCAATCCCATACTTATCAATCTAAAAGAACATTCGATTAGATTGTACAATGCCACTTGAATATGGGGGAAGAAGTACTTCGTTGTCAATATAAGAGTGTAACAGTTCGTCGACATCGTATAGTTCAACATCCATTCTTTCAACATAACAAAAAAGCACTTCATCAATTTCCCATTATAACCCAATAAAAATGATTTGACTACCTCCGGAAAGGGACAACACATTTAAGTAAGGTGTGGCCTGAATCTCGGCAACTTCTGATGGAGGTCAGCGGGTCTCCTGTCAGAACTCAATACACGGCATTATTCAAATGTACTCCCGTATCTACCTGTCACTCCCAGGGGACAAAACCATTGAGTTTTTGCACGCAACGTAGAATAAAATCACCCTTCTTTTGTGGATGAGTTGAACAAAAACAAAGCACTGTTGATGGAAAATGTAGGCTTCCATGACAAAATGTTATAAAGGAACTCTTATAGCTACATATTTTTACAAACTTAATGTATACGTACTAATCTATACTAATATTTTAAAGAGGAAAGATTTGTATGTTTGTATCTTTGTTACGAATAAACTCAAAAACTAGTGGACCGATTTTAAAAATTATTTCACTAATGGAAAGGTAAGATATCCCTGAGTAGCATGGGCTATATTTTATTCCGGTATTCGAACGGGAACGGGGACTACGCGCGTGAAACCGTGCAGAACTACTAGTAATATAATAAAACTGTAACGAGCTGTGTCTGTAACGTGTTTGCTGAAGTGTAGATAATTATCGATGTAGATATCAAAACACAATTGTTTTATATTTTTGTCGTTCTGTCCGTCTGTGTGCATGCAATGCAAAAACTACTAGACGGATTTTGATAAAATTTTGTACAAAGATAACCGAGTAACTGGGTCAACATCTGGGGTACTTTTTACTACAGGAAAATGTCTCATTCCCACGGGAAAATATAAAAACTGGTTGCAAGGAGAAGAAATCGATTGTACTCCTGATACAGAACAAATACATTTCCAGATCTTGCTTTGTATAGGTTGTAATAGGTAAAATTAATTTAAATTGTTTATTAAAACAAATAATCACTCGCTGAGCAAAGGGAGGGGAAAGTTTGGAAGTTCCGTTAATAATATTGTGTATCCAGCGTTCCAAAACACTAAACTGTTACATCAAGTTCTAATGGCTTTTAAACCTAGCTCCCTTATGATAAATGGTTTTATTTTATGTATGTTAAGCTTAGAATTAACTAAAAAAGTTAATTTAAAAAACCAAAAACCCGATTGCCTAAAAAGCTGGAAACAAGACCTATTAGAGAAGTAGGAAGTCAAGACCATCTGCTGCACAATCTTACTTGCAATCTCATGCAGTCGGCAGTCATGGTATCTTCTCAATTCAACAAGAAAGACTTATTACCGCCGACTGCATGAGATTGCAAGTAAGATTGTGCAGCAGATGGTCTTGACTTCCTACTTCTCTAATAGGTCTTGTTTCCAGCTTTTTAGGCAATCGGGTTTTTGGTTTTTTAAATTAACTTTTTATTTCATACTTTTTAGTTAGTAACCAACTTTAAACCTTTATAAGTCCAAAATGGTCATTCGAAATGGAAAATGGTAAAAAAAACTTAAACATGATTTTCAAATACCTATCCAATGATACCCCACTTAACATATTTCTTAGATTTTTTAATTTTTCTTTTTCACAATTTGGCGCCAAAAATCCGCCATTTAGTTTTTTTCTAAATTGATATACCCAGTGTCACTTTCACTGTAAATACACGACACCTCTCAAGCTAAAATTCATCGAGCCGTTCAGGCTGCAGAGCGTGCCAAACAATTATACATAATATACATACATACATACATACTCTCGAAAAAAATGCTATGATAATATGGTATTTTACTGTATCGAAATAAAATTGCGACTAAACATTACTAGTAAGACATGAGATTAAAAAGAGCTGCCCTTGAGTTTGTTGCTGGTTCTTCTCGGGGTACTGCAATTGGAACCAGCAACTCGTCGGTGGAGATGGGCTGCTGGTTACATTTTGCCAATCTTCATGGACGAGTTTAGAGTGCCTTGTTTTTAGACTATTGACCTTTCTAAGTGTACTTTTAATACCTATAAAGTGTACTTTTAGATTTTTGTGTGTCAGCAGGCTATATCTCATGATCTGTATTAGGTATAGAGAGTGTGTATTCCAAAAATAAAATCTCATTCCTTTTATCCCCGAGAGGTTGGCATAAGTTTTGCATTCCTGAAAATACCCACGTTTCAAAAGTATTGTATATGGATCCCTAAACGTGATACATTTCTTTTGGAGACACAAAAAATGCAAAAAAAATACAAGAAAAGTGATATATTTGACGTTTTTATTGAACACTAGCGACCCACCCCGACTTTGCACGGGTGCAAATCTTATACTAAAACCTTTCTCTTGAATCACTCTATCTATTAAAAAAAACCGCATCGTAGTTTTAAAGATTTAAGCATACATAGGGACATAGAGATATAGGGACAGAGAAAGCGACTTTGTTTTATATTATGTAGTGATAATACCTAAGTACGGAACCTGTTCTATTTGTTCCACCCGTGTAGTTTCCATTCCCGTTGGAATACAGGGAAAAGATAGCCTGTGTTACTAAAGTTTTAAAAAAAACTTTAGTAAAAAGTACAGTCATGTTACAAACCGCTCACGTGTACAGCCAGCGGCTTAAAAATGTCATAAATAACGTTTTAATAACTAACCACATCAAACACATTTGCACGCTATAAAGTATTTAAAAAATATTACTTACCTGAATGAAAATCTATGTCGGTTTTGCGTTTTAAAATTTGAATTACATGCAGTGGAATAAAGGCTGACATTAATAATAATAATAAATTGTACGACACAAATTAACACACGGTTATTTAGTCCCAAACTAGGCATTAGACATTAGAGGTCCACTAGCAGTCAATAAAACAGTGACTAGTATTTTTAACCGACTTCAGAAAGGAGGAGGTTACCAATTCAACTTTTTTTTAAATGTTTTTTCCCTCAGAACTTTCGACTGGGTGAACCGATTTGGATGATTCTATTTTTATTTGTAGGTAAGCTGGTGCTTCACGTGTAGACTCATTTTAGTTCTGACAATGGCGCCCATGAGAAGACCATATTATTATAAGTCTTAAATTTGCATTAAGTATACAAATGGACGAATAACTCAATGGGTTCGATTCTGCATTACAGCGACTAAACTTATTTTAGTTTATTCCTGTCTTTATTTTACCTCAAAAAAAGAAAAGGGATAGAAGATAACCTACCGAATTTAGTCCTGTCAGAGGCTGTATCTTAGGCGTCACTTATTTACGTATGCACTAAACACGTTATGAAATGCCTTAGTTGACAGGACTAATTTTAATTTGACAGGACTAAATATCACTCGTCTCTTTTCTTCTCTATGAGAAAGAAAATGACAGGACTAAACTAAAATAAGTTTAGGCGCTGTAATGCAGAATCGAACCCAATATCACGCCAACCGATGTCGATGATTCTTTTTTTAAACGACTTCAGAGATTGAGGAGGTTCTCAATCCGACTGTATTTTTTATAGTGTTGTTTGTTGAAGTCGGTCTTTACTCTTTATTATGATAGAGAAGCGTTTCACTTGTTTGTTTACACCAATCTGTTAATCTATACTTCTATACTAATATTACAAAGAGGAAAGATTTGTATTTTTGTATGTTTGTGACAAATAAACGCAAAAACCTACGGATCGATTTTAAAAATTCTTTCACCAATAGAAAACTAGAAGATCCCTGATATAGGCTATATTTTATACCCACGGGAACGCAAGTGAAACCACGCCGAACCGCTAAAGAGGAAAGATTTTTATTTTTGTGTTTTTTACGAATAAACTCAAAAACTACTGGAATGATTTTTAAAGTTCTTAGAACAGCTATTGATAATATATTATTTTACTGTCAGGAATAAACATTATAAGTCATAAGCGTATTTATTGCCTATTTAATTTACGATGAATGATAGATGATGGATGGATGGATGATAAGCCCGTAAAAGTACAATAGCTTGATTGCTGCTATCTATCAAGACCTATTTTGAGGAAAGGCCGCGGAAAACCCGTAAAATCCCCGATCACTTAGTGTCATCGGGTTGATGGCCAATCAGCCATAAAAACGACATCAAAAGCTCATGAGGTAATTCTGTCCTTAATTTTTATGACAATGCTATAGCCGTCATTGGCGTTCCTCAAGCAGACCTCTTATTTTCCGTTCCCGTGGGATATTTTACGTTACAGTGGCAATTTTAAAATAGTAGCAACATTTTCGGGCGCGTTTTCAACAATTTACCAAAGTTTCAACGTAATCGAATGAATGGTGTAGGAAGTTGTGCGTTCCATTCAGACAAACATTCATTTTATATGTATATAGCGGTTCTGGGTGGTTTCAGCCGCGTAGTTTTCATTCCCGTGGGAATACGGGAATAAAATATAGCCTATGTTACTCAAGGATATTCTAGCTTTCCATAAGTGAAAGAATCTTTAAAATTGGTAAAGTAGTTTTGAGTATATTCGTAACAAACATACAAAAATACAAATTTTTCCTCGTTATAATAATAGTATACAAGTATAGATAAAGATTATTGCCCGATCTATAGGCAGAGCTTGTACTGTTCTTGTTGAAGAACATTTTTTTGAATTTATTGACACTAAAATAAAAACAAAAGACAAAACTATAAAAAGGCTAAAGGTTCTAAATTTAAATATATTACTAAAGCTGCCAGCACATCGGCAACATTTACTATGATTGTTAAATAACTGATGAACATAAATACATAATATACGTTTTATTTCGATATCTTATTAGCTATTTTGGTAAACCGAAACGAAGCGAAATATTATAATTAAGTCTCTAATAAAATAATTAAAAAAGACGTGTGGCACTCGGGGACTGCCGTGGTAAAGCTATTGCATAGCATAAAGTTGACTGTCTTGGCTGGTCTGACTATTTCATTTTATTTCATTTGATTCGATTCGATTCGACTCGACTCGACTCGACTCGACTCGACTCGACTCCGACTCCGACTCGACTTTCGACTTTCGACTTTCGACTTTCGACTTTCGACTTTCGACTTTCGACTTTCGACTTTCGACTTTCGACTTTCGACTTTCGACTTTCGACTTTCGACTTTCGACTTCGACTTCGACTTCGACTTCGACTTCGACTTCGACTTCGACTTCGACTTACTTTACTTTACTTTACTTTACTTCACTTTATTTTATTTTATACAATGCACGGCCTTTAAGCCACACCTCCGTGCCCTTCGGAGTGGGGAGAGCGTGAGGTTTTTTCGTTACGGAATTTCTAGATTCGGTCCTCGCGCTCAAGGCACATGAGTAAAGAAACGGAACAGAGACAAAGCTTCTAAGGAGCGTGCAAAATTCTTACCTATTTTAGTAGGGTTGGCAAAGGAGAATAAAATAAACAAAACGTTTATTAGACTTTTATTTGTACATTAGATTATTTACAAATTACCTACTCTAAATATTTTTTTATAACTTTTTATTTTTAATAAATTATTAAATCTTTTAATCTAATGATGAATTCTAAATCTAATGGATATAAAGTTTTTTCAAATAATCATTAAGGACGCTTCCACATGGCATAATATTTTTACAATCTTACACTCGATTCAGAATATAATTAGGTACCAATATTTACAATGTTTACGTCGAGTTTATTGTAATGAGTAATTAAAGAATCTTTGCCCATATTTATAGGTTGTTCAGGTCTATTAACAAACAATTTTATTTCGTCACATATGTGATTTTCGAGACATTCATGCAAACTGTACAGTAGGTAACCATTTTACACCTCCGAATCTAATTATTTACACTTTCTTGACTTTTTAGTTTAATACTTTATTCTACCATAAACAATTTAAAATAACCATTTCTCACTAAGCAGGAGCGCGAAACAAATACGGCAACCATTGCGCGGCCCTCGGCATTTCTACTGACCGAGCCGGTTTTATCCAGTTGCGGCGCGTATGTGACGCAGCGCTAGTAGAAACGCACACAAGCATTGCATGCTTGTAGTAGTGTACCTACAACAGCGCGGTTGTATGAAGCTTTGTCTCTATTCCGTTTCTTTACTCATGTGCTCAAGGCCCGCGATAGAAGCTATGCAATAACTTAAAAACATACACTTCATTGCGACTCCACCGCTTATATGTATAGTTGAGGAGAAGAAGCGGGACAAGAAACTCCTCAACACACTATTCGGTATTCCATTATCACCTGTTTCCTTAAACCCTAAAACGTGATAGGTGGTGAGCCCATCTAATGTAATGTAAATCATTACACGGTTAGTTTAATTCGGATGCAAAAGGAATACAATTTCACCGTGTATTCTCAAGTTTCTTATAGCATTAGCCATCTGCAAATTTTAACTCTTTTATTAAAACTTACGTACATATTTATCACTAGCTTGACGGTGAAGGAAAACATCGAGAGGAAACCAGCAGGTCCCAGAATTAATTCTGAGACATGTGTAAAAGACCCGGTTCGGCAATGGGCTCACCATCTATCACGTTTAGGGGTCCAAAGAACATCTCGTGAAAAGTTGTTATATCCAGAAATGGAATTCATCTGTCTACCTCGGAGATAAAAGGCGTAAGTTTTTTTTATTATTATGTCACTTATTTCACAGTCACAATTTGCAATGCCTTCCCTTTTCCGTATTGTTGGAGCTGAAATTGGCAATTTATTGAACCTGCGCCCGATTTTGGCCGCATATGAGTTATAATTACTTGCGTGTAAACCAAAGTTAATTAACGGGAACCTAATTAATATATTTTTTCCGTTGTTTAGGTATTGTGTTAGCTCGGTATTTACTGTTATCCTTTCTATGACTAATTTCAGAATTAATTCTGAGACCTGCGGGTTTCCTCACGATGTTTTCCTTCACCGTCGAGCTAGTGATAAATATGTACGTAAGTTTTGAAAAACTCATTGGTACATGCCAGGATTCGAACCCGAGCCTCACTGATTTTCGGCCGGCTCTTTAACCGTTCGGGCTATCACTGCTTTAAATAGATTTAATAGATTTAAGCATACAAAGGCACATAGGGACAGAGAAAGCGACTTTGTTTTATACTATGTAGTGATATAGTGTAGTATTAGTAGTTGATTGGTACGTTGTTAAAATACCATAAAGGTTGGCGTTCACTAGCCATCAACAGACACACCGTACGAACGCATCAATAACATAGAACTCTAAAGAGTAATAAACTGACTTCAACTTAGGTATACGGTTTTCTTATGGATGCCATTGTCAGAACTTGACCAAATTGAAATGGGACAAAACGGGTAGCACCAGCTTTAGAAAAAAAAGAATAATCAAAATCGGTTCATCTAGTCGAAAATTCTAAAGTGACTAACATAAAAAATATACAGTCGAATTGATTTTTTTAAGTCGGTTGAAAAATACTTTGACTTTATTATTCGATTTCTAAGGTAAAGCTGCGTATCCACTAGAGGCAAACTCAGGTCGAGCAGCCTCAACTTGAAGCAAACAGCCTCAGTTTGAAGCTGCTCGAGGCACGTCGTGATCAGCTCTAAGCGAATCGCCTCAGCTTGATCCGCAACGTGTGCAGTCTAAAGCCAAAACGCTATGGCACCAGACGCGCGTCGAGTAGCTAATGCTTTAATAGCAATTACCATAATTAAAAAAAAAGGAAGCAACACTTTTTGTTGCTTCCTTTTTTTTATAATTTTATCAGTTGATTAGCAGTTTCGTTGTCCATTGCGATCCGAGGCGACACGACCGTCTCCATCAAATTCACGGCTCGGACTGAGGCTCCTTTGAGCACGGTAAAAAAACCGACAAAATATGGCTCTGCAACGAATTTGCCTCGTATCGCGGCGAGCCTCAGGTTGAGCAAGCGTCTCCACTTGCGCGGCCTCGGGCCGAGGCAGCCGCTCGGTCCGAGGCTGCCTCTAATGGATACGCAGCTTAAGAGTTTCAAGCCTTCCTGGACGTATAATAATTCATAGGTAATGAGGCGTTTTCGGTGACAGCTGTCACTTGAGTATTCAAAGGTGTCAATAGATGGTGCTGATAAGCCTTGGGTTTTTTTTTACATAGTCTATGGTCGCAAGAATTTGTCAAACAAAAAAAAACAATCTGACTTTTTATCAAAATAAGGTTACGTACTCATTGCCTTGTATTTTATTATTTAAAATACGGAGGAACCGAAGCTCGACTCGATGCACTAGAAATTTAGGTACCTAAAACAAGATCTGTTTTATTGCGTTGCCTGCTGACGCGTTACACTCACTCACACACAACACAACAACGGCACATGACATGACGGACGGATGTGTCACGTAAAGCGACACATCAGTGTTGCCAATTTCTAATTCCCAATGTTGATCAGCGCCATCTAGTTCAATTTTAAGAAATATTATTAATGTCATTGAAAATTCCTCATAGTGGCACACTCAAAGCTCTGTCAGTGATTTTATTTAACATAAACTATTTAAAAATCGATACTCATTTGAATTCATTTTTGGAATACATAACATAAACAATTACCTGTTAGTTATGAGAATACGTATTACTGAGACTACCACTTTTTTATTTTAGTGTATGGGATAAAATGATTTATCTATCTATCTAATTGTTTAACATTCTGAGAACATTTATTTATTTACTAGCTGTTCCTCGCGGTTTCACCCGCGTAGTTCCCGTTCCCGTGGGAATATGGGAATATTATATAGCCTTCGTTACTCCCTGCTAATGTTGATTTTCATTGGTAAAAGAATTTTTGAAATCGGTTTGGTCGTTTTTGGGTTTATTTATCACAAACATACAAAAATACAAATCTTCCCTCTTTATAACATTAAGTGTATTGGTTGATGTGGCGGTATACTACAACTGGACGCGTACCTTAAATCCGCTGACTCGATAACAATACGCTAATTGTCACATGTGCAATCAAAGCTGCAACTGTCAAACACATTCCTCTACTAACTTTGGTAATGACATCTGACTGATATATTACTGCTTTGTGTAATATATTGGTTGTAACGACTGTAACTACTTGTTGTGGAATGGTAATTATGATTGAGTATTGTTTGGGGTGGAATATACAATATGTAACAGAATAAGCGGAATTCCTGAAGTTAGTTTGTTCAGTATCGATTACTTAAACTATTTCAGCTAATTTTAATGTGTTAATTTTTTCCGAAAAATGAATTAGCATACCTGAATTTAGGGCTACCTATGGAAACCGTACTATTATTGTTCTTTATTTATGAAAGTTTAGACAAACCTAAATTACGAATGCATCATATTATTTTTTATATTAATATACTAATTGGGGTGTATGAGGCATTGCGCTAATTCTGTGACGCGTTGTATATTATGGAGGAGCGGATGTGGAATGCTCCTCCATCGTGAAAAGGGAAGATCTTCCGCCAGGCGAGGTGATCGTGCCTGAGGACCGCGGTCCAACGGTTGATGTTGGACAGTTGTATTTATACAAACTCATTAGAAAACTCCAATAGCGCGGTTTAGAACTCGGCCGTCTATTGGCGCGTTCTATGTAACTTGGCCTTTTATTGGCGCGTTCCATGTAGTGTCGCTAAAATATTATTAATGCCAAAGTTTGGTTGTTAGTTTGCCCTTTTTTCAAGCAAATTTGTAGGTAAAAGAAAATTACACCTAAAATATCAATAGTCTAATAACAAGGCACTCTAAACTCGTCCATGAAGATTTGCTAAATGTAAACAGCTGCTAATCTCCACAGACGGGAAAAATAGAGAATTACTTGTGTTATAGCACCTGAAACCGACTATATCTATACATATAATAAAACTCTAACGGGGCCGTGTCTGTACATTAAATATATTTTGAAAATTCTAACGGTAGTGTATATAGTTATCGATATAGATACCGAAACACCAATTTTTGGATTTTTTGTCTGTCTGTCTGTCTGTCTGTCTGGTTGTGCACGCATCACTCAAAAACTACTGGACGGATTTTGATGAAATTTGGTATGGAGATAACTGAGTACCCGGGTCAACATCTAGGGTACTTTTTATTCCAGGAAAATATCTCATTCCCACGGGAAAATATAAAAACTGGTTAAAAAGAGAAATACGTACTACTCCGAAACGATAATACCTAGAAACTTGAAAAATGGTATGAAGGTGTCTCATATGTCATAGATAATTGGTATGAAGGGATTTTTGGAAATTCCCACGGGAACGGGAATAAACTAAATCCAAGCGGGAAAACGCCGATGGGCACCCGATATTTGAAATATGGTATGTAGGTGTTTTAAATATGTCGTAGGCAACCAATATGAAGGGATTTTCGGAAATTCCCACGGGAACGGGAATAAACGGCATCCGCTAGTTAAACGAATAAAGCATTGCAACACCCGCTTTACTCTTTATAACGAGGTCACGTCCACCCTCCACATGTCAAACAAGTCAACAAAGTTCACGCGAGCAATTTTGACAGCTCTTTGATGACGCCATAATAATATTGTGTTCGGAGTCAACGTAGCAGTATAAATAAAGGAGTGACTGACTTTCCTCTATTTAAGAACGAGGTATGTTTGTAGTCATAAAAGTCTTTGAAGTGTGCTTCCAAAATAGTTGATGTTATTTTTGGTATGAAATGAAAATCTTTATGGGACATATTTTCAGCCTTTAAGTACGTTGAGGTCATGTAGGCAGTGTTAATAAAAAAAAAGTTTCTTTTATGTAAACTTTCTTTTTACTAGCAGCGATGCCCTCCCGGATCTAGTTTTATAACCTGATTTCCATACAAACTTTCATCCCCTATTTCAACCCTTTACAGCAGTTTCTTTGCATTAAAAAGTAGCCTTTGTCCTTTCTCAGGTATTAGACTATATCTACACTAAATTTCATTTAAATCGGTTCAGTAGTTTAAGTATGTTACGCGATTATTCCGCTACTTATGAACCGATTGTGATGATTCTTTTTTTGTTTGGTTTGGTAGATCATACTTCAGAAGTGGTTTTATATGAAATTTACCAAAATCGGTCGGGTGCTTTTTAAAAAATCCACAAAAGTAAAAAAATATACATCGATGTAATTTTTTAGTCCTATTAGTTGAAGTCGGGTTTTTTACTCTTTATAGTCGTTTTCCTATTTTCTTTTCGAGGACTTTTTGTTGAAGCAAAGACGAATCGCTTACCCAAAATTCTTCCTCAATTATCAATGATTCGTTGACTTCGACCATCCCACAAAGTAATTCCGCTTGCTACGATAGCGGCCATTACTGCGACTCAAACGCGGGAAATGAAGAAACAAAAGAAATGATACATATTGTATGCTACGCTTGTTAAATCGTGCGCATGGCAGTGTGTAGGCCTAGTTTTCATATTTTTAACCTCCAACAAAAAACAGAGCTGTGTTATAAGTATAACGTGTTTCGGTGTATCTGTATGTCTGTCTGTGGCATCGTAGATATGAAACAGCTTACCCGATTTTGATTTAATTTGTTTACCTCTCTATATTTGAATCATTTAATTAGTTTCGACAAGTGCCATACATACAAAAACATGTTTTTTAGTTTCATAAACTATGATTATTAAGTAAAAGTAAAAATTTATTGATTTAAATAAAAATAATTTCTAATCTCACGCTTTTTATCCCCGAGTGGGTGGGCAGGCACTCGTATACTATTTCTGGATATACCCACTCTTCCCGAAATATTCTATGGATTTTTTAAAATTTATTCGACCAGATCGGCGATTTATTGAAGAAAAGCCAGATAAAGAGTACCCGAAACCGACGAGCATGCATGAGTCGTTTGATGGATGTGGATGAAGCGCGAGAGATCTGCCAGGTTCGTAGCAAGTGGCAGCCTATTGTCTCTGTCTACCCCAATGGGAAAAAGGCATGAGATTATGTATGTATGTAGGTATGCTCATTTAAAAAAAATAAACGCGTTGCACTCCGGGAGTGCCGGCAGAAGTGAAAACTTGAATATCGATTTCGGTGTTACAATACTACTCTCCAACCGTCTTACGGTTTTTCGATCAGCACACGTGACCTGACGCGAGTTTCACAGTTTTTACCCATCCCACAAAAGTGCTCAACGCCGCTAAAGAAGTTTTCACTTCAAAAACATTTACAAATAGAAAAAAATAATCATCACTTCATTCAACAACATCACAGAGTTTAATGAGAGAGATGCTATCTGATGTTGGATATTAGCCTAATTCCACAATTATATGAGAAAGCCATAAAGTTGCTCCTTTAGGCACTTACAAGTCTTGTAAATATGGGTTGGTGAAGATAGTAATCTTTAATCAGAAGGGTAGGTAATAACTAGTTTATTACACGTTGAACAATACAGGCACAATTTACTACCGAGTTATAACATACAAGGTCATTTTAAATTAAGTGCAAATATTGAAATGGGTAGATCAAAAAATTTGCAAGAAACTATTTTCGACATAGATTTTTATTTTTCCTATGCTACTTTACTAAATACAATCGATTAATACATGAATACACCCACTACCCAATCGAAAGTTGCGCGAAACTAATAAAATAAATATACAATATAAATATAATCCCACACCTTTTTTATCCCCGAGGGGGTAGGCAGAGGTATTCCATTACTGGATATACCCACAATTCACGAGATACATTGGACCCCTAAACGTGATAGGTGGTGAGCCCATCGCCGGACCGGGTCTATTTACACATGTCTCAGAAATAATTCTGAGACCTGCGGGTTTCCTCACGATGTTTTCCTTCACCGTCGAGCTAGTGATAAATATGTACGTATGTTTTTGAAAAACTCATTGGTACATGCCGGGATTCGAACCCGAGCCTCACTGATTTTCGGCCGGCTCTTTAACCGTTCAGGCTATCACTGAGAGTGAGATACCTAGTGTGAAAAAGATAAAACACAATTCAGAAAAGTAGAACAGTTTATTATGACTGCGGTCGTATCAAGTGCATATGTATATTATCTAAAAAAAATTTTTTAAATGTAAACTGTTTATTTCGTAAAAAATTTATTTATTTTACAAAACTTAACTACTAAGTTTAAATATGTAAATAAAAATGTTAACCGTAAAACTTGTCTCAATTTACAGGCAGTAAGGAAATCATGAGTTTTCATTGCGTAGCGAGCAGAAAATTGAAGTGCCACGGGCACGGCACCCGCCATTCCAGAAGACGGCATTTTTATGACAGCGCTCATTGCGGAGTCTCTTCGAGCTTTTGCTGCGATTTAAAGCTTATTTCGAAGAAATACTGTCTATTACCTGTGCTATTACGTCATAAAGTTATTTTGTTCCTCACTACACAGTATCAATGCACTCGATTCTGGCTGACCAGCTATAATTTCTAATGTTAAGTTTGTAGCCTATCCTTCTCCATAGAATACTTAAGAAAAAGGACAGAAGAGGTTATGTCAAACATGTAAAACCCAGCTAATTTGAACCTTATGAACGTGCTTATCTGTCACTTTTATCCATGAACTTCTCGTTTTTAAAATTGCTGAACACGCCTTAGTTAACAAGACAAATTTTAATTTGACAGACTAAATATCTCTCGTCTCTTTTCTTTTCTAGGAGAAAGAAAATGACAGGACTAAATTAAAATAAGTTTAGTCGCTGTAAACCTGACTTGAACCCAATATCATTATAAAATAAATACAGCCTTCATAAGACCCACGCTAGGCTAACTACTGACTTTTTATGATTTTAGTAAACATTTTTAACATAGAAATCTTTGTAACTTGAAGTACAAGTGAACTTAAACTGTAAGTATTTTTTTAGGGTACCGTACCCAATGGGTACTAGCGGGACCCTGTTATTAAGCCTCCGCTGTTCGTTCCTCTGACCGTCTGTCTGTCTATCAGTATTATGTATCTCACGAACCGTTATAGGTAGACATTTGAATTTATCACTGAACTAGCAACCCGCCTTTGCTTCGATTCTCTATAATAATATGCATATTATATTATACGAGGACGGGATGTTCTAAATTTGAAGTGAATTGAAGTAGCAGCCACCCACTCGCCCACCTAATCGCCTGGTGAGGCAGCAAATCATACTTCAATTCGTTGATTTTTGCCATAGTTTTAACACATGTATCAACCTTAGCGTTGTCCTGGTGGAAGATGATTTTTTAAAAACAGTTGACGAAATTTATTTTTAAATGACAAAAAATCTATAAAATTTTCACGCCACCAAATTCAAATTTAGAACACAGGCGTCCAGAGACACGAATTTAAAAATGTTTTTATTTTTTTAACTTTTTAAATAGCAGAGGCCAGCTACTCATTATCCCGCCCTCGTACATAGAAATAGCATTAAAATTGGTTGCGTAGTTTAAAATACCTAATCGTATAGGCTGTAAGTGACTTTGTTTTCAACAAACTTCAAAAAAGGAGGAGATTCTCAATTCGCCATGTATGTTTTTTTATGTTTGTTACATCAGAATTACTTTTTACTGGGTGAACCGATTTGGATGATAATTTGGTCCAGTTCTAACAATGGTATCCATGAGAAAACCATATAAGTCTTAAATTTGCATTAAGTATGTGCGCGACAAATGGACGAATAACTTAATATCACGCCAATCGATTTCGCTAATTCTTTTTTTAATCGACTTCGAAAAAGGAAGAGCTTTTTCAATTTGACTGTATTCGTTTAGTATAATTGGGTAGTTGACAGCATCGAAATTAAATTGCGAGTAGTCATACATTAAAAAGATTATCCCAAAACACCTCAAAATATGTATTTCGATTTTCAATTTACAATTATAGCAAATTTAAAAATAATAAAACAATCAAAAAAAGTGCTGCAATTGAGTACTACAAACTATGACGTCACGGTTTGCTATTTCAGTACATTTTCCATAGTAAAATTTCGTTTTGACAGATCGTAAAAAGTAACTGATTTGACTAGGTAGGACACAACCCTATTCGTTGAAGTCGTTTTTTTACTCTTTATATACCACCAGCGACCACCCCGACTTCGCACGGGTGCAATGTATACTAAAACCTTCCTCTTGAATCACTCTATCTATTAAAAAAAACGCATCAAAATCTGTTGCGTAGTTTTAAAAATTTAAGCATACATAGGGACATTAGGGATATAGGGACAGAGAAAGCGACTTTGTTTTATACTATGTAGTGATAGTGAGGTGATGTGTATTTCTATTGCCACTACAAGAACAAAACTTTACTATACAAGAATATTTTGGCATTTTTACTGTACGTTGTCAGTAAACCCTAAGGAATGGGTAATTGGCCGGTTTTTATCAGATTCCTCGATGAAAGATTTTAAATCAGACTCAGACTTTTATTCGCCATTGCAACATGGAATCCAATATTTATTGATCGGCTTCAAACCTTTTAACGTCACCGATGTTAAATACCTCTTGAGTAGGGTTGCCAATCGTCCGAGTTTCCCCGGATTTGTCCTAGTTTAGGGGACATCCAGGGAGCGACCGGGTCGGGCTTCATTTGAAGTCCGGGTTTAAAAATTTAAAGTCTTGGGCCGCCCGCGATACACGTACGCCGCGATCAACCGACCAACTGTCTCGCTAAATTCACCGAAAATATGATATACATACATAAATGTTCTCACGCCTTTTTCTCATTGGGGTAGGCAGAATCCATAGCCTGCCACTTGCTACGAACCTGGCATATCTCTCGTGCTTCCTCCACATCCATCAAACGACTCATGCATGCTCGTCGGCTTCGGGTACTCTTTATCTGGCTTTTCTTCAACACATCGCCGGGTCGATGTAGGTACGCCTATGTCGCCCTCTACCGACTCGCCCATTCACAACACCCTTGTATCATTCATTCTATCAAAATGACCAAACCACGTCAGCATTCCTTTTATAATAATATAATAATAATAAATCATTTATTTGCTGGAATTACAATGTCATAACAATACTTAGATCTTAAATGTTATACCAGTACAAGAATTCAACCAACTTGGTGTGCAAATATTTTTTACATTAATTTTCAATGTCAAATTCCCTAAATCTATTACAATATTTCAAAATTTATATAAATTGGAATAATAAAATAATTAAAACAATAGCAAAATAATTATACATAGACAAACAAAAAAAAAAACCTAAATATATTATCACATTACTATTTCATTATTATTTTACTACATTAGATACATGTCAGATTAAATTTTATATTGCACGTGACAAGAATGTACAAAAAAATCATTTACACTATAGAAACAGTGCATTTTTAAATCCTTGTCATTGTATCGTCTTTCAAAATATGACTAAATTAAATTTGAAGGTTCGAAAATAAATAAAACGGTGATTTATGTCATTTTCAACTGTTTGTAATATACCCTGACTATGTTTAAAAAACCTGTTGACGTGTTAAGTCAAAGTCAAAGTCAAAGTCAAAATGTTTTATTCAAAATAGGAACTTACAAGTCCACTTATTGAACGTCATTTCAACTCCGCCGCTTCAGCATGTATGGTTGAGGAGAAGAAGCGGGGCAAGAAACTCCTCAACACAATATTCTTTTAATCAATTGTTACTTAATACTAAATTGGGTTACATAGTTTCGTTTGTTTTTCGCTATCGTATTGCGCTGGACTGGAGGAAATCTTTTAGTTAAGTTAATTCTAGTTAAGTTCTGGACTCTAAAATCCGGGGTTTTCACGCGTCTTGTCCTGGTTTCCAAATTTTAAAGATGGCAACCCTACTGTTGAAGATCCTCAAATAAAACCCTTCTTCGAGTGGGTCCTAATCTCTTTTATTCCCGGTGCCAGCCTAATCCGAGTGGCGGCTTTTACTGGAATCCCTTTGTTCCTAAACGTGGCCTCTCCCATTTTACTTTATAATGTAGATGATTGAGAAAAAACAAGATGTTTTCACTGATAGACGGAGGTTTTTTGACAGGATAACGGATTTTAGGTAAGCTTTTTTGTTATCTTTTTAAAATCAGAGAAATACGTATTCGTATTTTGTGCCTTTGATTTTTTATGTTATTTTAAAGTTTGAGGGTTAAAAGTAGTAAAAGTAATTTGAGATGCGGTTTTACTCGTTTACTTGACTTTCGCTTAGGTGTTATAATAATAATAAATTATTTATTTTTTAGACTTGTTAGGTCCATACAAGTTATTACCAAAGTATCTTATTATTGTGTTTAGGGATACTTTTAGAAATAAAATACGAGAGCGTATTCAAACCGTGTATTGGCTGTTAACAGACTACCCTCACATGGATATATAATATTAGCACTACCTACTTAACCTAATACACTACAAATCCCTCCACCAATAGAATATAACTATACCTACTAGTTAACAATCATAAATAGGTAATCACTACATTTTATAATTAGGATTACGATTGCGTGTGGTTCTTTTTGGATAACGTAATAGGTTATCAAGAGGGCGGAGGTAAGACTCCATTGTCTCTTCATTGGGCTCTGCTACTCCAGCCGCAGCGGTGCCTGCGGGCGGACTGCCGGGAGCCGCCGTGGTCGCGGCTGGCGGTGACGTCGGTGTCTCAGGCCGTGACGGCCTCTCGGCTGGTTGAGGGGAGTTCGTAGGTGAATCGAAACTCCCAAATGAGTCGTCGGAGACTTCTTCTTCCCTGCTGGTGGTATCTAATGTTTGCTCTTCATCCTCCCCCTGATAAATTCCTTCTACTGGAGTCACATCGTCATCCGAACCATCGTCATCTTCCATAGGACCGCCCTTGTACTTAAGTAACTGGTCACAGTGTTTTTTTAGAGTTGATTGTAAAAGTGGGATGAAAACATTATACATTCTTGATCCTATTTTACTTTTAATGATTCCCTTTATCCACGTATGTTTTGTACCATTGTGAGAATAAGATTTTACTAGCACTAATTCATCGATTTCAAAGTTTACCCGCCTATTTCCACCATATTGTCTACGCTGTAAGATCTGTTTTCGCATAACATTATTGTTAGCTAATGACTCTGACGCATCCGAAATAGTATTATTGTTATTATTATGAACGCGCAGGAGATCGAGGCGACAGCGCAGCGGCCGGCCCAACAATAGCTGGGCAGGTGAGAAACCAGTCGTACAATGTGTTGAATTGCGGTATTCAAACAGAAATGAATTCAATTTATTAATAAAGTCTATTTGATTGATATTTTGCTGTAAAATTGACTTAATACCCTTTTTAATAGTTTTGACGGTGTTTTCCGCCTGTCCATTGGACGCTGGGTGATATGGTGCACTAGTTATGTGCTCAATACCATTAGCTGCGCAAAAATTTTCGAATAAACTTGAGGTAAAATTTGTAGCATTGTCGGTAACCAACGTTTGAACCAAACCAAACCTCGCAAACATGTCGCACAACCTAGCTATAATACTGTCCGAGGTAGTAGACGTCATGACGTAGCACTCGACCCACTTGGAGTGTGCGTCCACGGCGATGAGCAGCTGCTTGCCGGGCACGGCGCACATGTCGAGGTGCACGCGCCGCCACGCGCCGGCCGGCCGCGGCCACGGCGCCAGCGGGGCCGGCCCCGGTGCACTACGCAGGCTGATGCAAATGCCGCACGATCCTACCTTCTCTTCTATATGGCGGTCTATGTTTGGCCACCACATCCGCTTTCGTGCCTCATTTTTCGTCCTAACTACCCCGAAATGGGAGTTATGTAGCTCGTTCAAAAGTTGTTCACGAAATTTACTGGGAATTATAATTTTGTGACCCCTCATTACACATCCTTTTTCGACTGTTAATTGCAATCGGCAATCAAAAAACGGTTTTAATTCTGGCTCAGTATTCTTTCTGGGCCACCCTCTACAAATGTTTTTTGTAACTTTGCTTAAAATTCGGTCGGTAAGAGTTTCATTTCGTATGTCATCGACCGTAATTGGGTTTAGCTCGTCGTACATAAAGTTTATAAATAAAGATTCTTCTTCCTGTACCGTCGTTTCGTGACACATTGTTTGTGAACTTTCTATAGCGCGCGATAGAAAATCGGCAACATTATCGCAACTTTTAATATATTGTATGTTGAAGTTGTAAGCCGACAGAAATAACGCATAACGCTGCAACCGGTTTGCAGCTAACTCCGGGACACCTTTTTTACTGCCGAAAATTGAAATTAACGGCTTATGATCGGTTCTAAGTGTGAACGGTTCAGCCCTGCCGTATAAATAGTGGTGAAATTTTTTAATGCCAAAAATTATAGCTGTAGCTTCTTTTTGTATTTGCGCATAATTTTTCTCGCTAGCAGACAACGACCGGGAGGCGTAGGCGATGGCGCGCTCGGAGCCCCCGGGCTGCACTTGCGCTAGCACGGCGCCCAGCCCGCCTGGCCCGGCGTCCACCGTCAGCACGGTGGGCAGCTCTGGGTTGTAATGCGCCAATACCGTATTAGATGCCAACTCACTTTTTATACGTTCGAAAGCGTTATTTTGGTCAATACCCCACTGCCACTAACAATCTTTTTTTAGTAATGAATGTAGTGGCTCTAAAATACTAGAAGCATTAGGTATGAACGTTCGATAGTAATTGAGCATGCCTAAAAATGATTTCAGTTCCGTTACATTTTTTGGTTGGCAACAGTTCAAAATAGCCTCCACCTTCTTTTTAGATTTGTGAAGACCGTTTTTATCTATAACAAACCCCAAGTATTCTACGGAGTCCCTGAAAAGTTCACATTTGTCAGGTTTAACGCATAAGCCAGCTTCCTGAAATCTGGTAAGTACTTCCTCTAACCTTTTTAAATGTAATTCTCTATTGGGAGCGGTTATTAGTACATCGTCGATAAAACAACAGGTCCCTTCGATGCCAGCTAACAAATTTTCCATGTTTTGTTGAAAAATGCACGGTGCATTCGACAACCCGAACACCAGTCTCTTATACCTAAACAACCCTTTGTGGGTATTAATGCAAGTAAGGTTACTAGAAGGCTCATCAAGTAAAAATTGATTGTAAGCCCGCGACAAATCTAGTTTAGTGAACTGCACTCCTCCGTGCAACTTAGCGAATAAATCTTCTATTCGTGGCAGTGGATATTTGTCCGTGAATAGAATTTTATTAAGGGTAACTGAGTAATCACCACAAATCCGGATATTGCCGTCTGGTCGCAACACAGGAACAATAGGCGTAGCTACTTCCGCTCGATCTATTTTTTCCAATATGCCTAAGTCAAGTAACCTTTGCAACTCGTTTTCTACCTTAGACTTTAACGCTAAAGGCACTGTACGTGGTTTAAAAAACCTTAACTCTGCACCCTTTTTAATTTTTAAACTAACTTTATAGTGTTTAAATGTGCCAAGTTTGTCAGTAAACACATCGGAATACTTTTCATGCAGATTTTTTACTACGTTAATATCACTCGCTTCATTTATATTATTGCAATTTAAACTACAAAAATGCAAGTTAAATTTACTTATGAAATCTCTGCCTAGCAACGGTAGCTGAGATAAAGGTGTACTTATAACAAAAAACTTGATAAGTTCTTTGCGATCTTTTAATTTAACTGATAACGTCACGTACCCAGTTGGAGTTATTTGAGTACCATCATAGCAGTTAAGCCTTACGTTGCATGTGTGTAAAGCCTGATTTGGTCCGAATCGTTGATTATATAATTCGACCGGTAAGACCGACACCGCGCTACCGCTATCGATCTCGCACAAAACCGGTTTGTTATTCACGTAAACTTGTAACTGCATGGGCTTACCGTTGATAGATTGAATAGAATATACGTCATAAATACCTTCACAGATGTCGTCAGATTCAGCAGCTAAAAAATTATTATATTTTAACTTCGACTTGCACATTCGACTTAAGTGTCCTTGCTTGTTGCACTTCTTACACGTAAACTGAGCATATCTACACTGCTCTTTGATATGATTATGATAACCACAAACACTGCACTTTTTCCTTCCCGCTGGCGATGGCGGAGCGGGCGCCCCTGGACGCATTGCGAACACGTCTGGGGCGCTCCGGGAGCCGCCGCCGCCGTCCTGCAGCGCCTGGCGAGCACACTGCACTCCTTGCGCTATCTCCAACGCCTTGTTAAAAGTCAACTTCTCGATATTTTCCGAAAATAGCTTCTCTTTTTCGCTTTTATTTTGCAATCCTAGCACAAACCGGTCTCTGAGCGCAGTTTCCAACTCCGTCTTGAAACCACAGAACTGTGCTAGACTACGCACTCGCGCCGCCCACTCAGCCAATTCTTCGCCTGGACGTTGTTCAGCCCTGTAGAACGCGTATCGCTCGGCGAATACACATTTCTTTGATTGGAAATGATGGTCCAATTTGCTAATTAGGTCAACAAAACTGAGCACTTCCAATGTCGAAGGAAAAGCCAGGTCCCTCGCGACGCGGTAGGTGTCCTCCACCAGGGCAGTGAGCAGCACGGCGCGTCGCCTCGTGCCAGCCTTGTCCGACTCCTCCGTCAGGTTATTTGCCAGACAATACTGCACAAAACGACTTTTAAAAATGTCCCACTCCTGCGCGCGGTGGTCGAACACGAGGCTGTTACCCAACACGGTATTTGTCGCCATTATTCCAGAATTCCCGAAACTATTAGATAATTATGTTGCAAACACTTTCTACAACACGCGTAGATAAGAAACCCGTCGCCAATATTGTGTTTAGGGATACTTTTAGAAATAAAATACGAGAGCGTATTCAAACCGTGTATTGGCTGTTAACAGACTACCCTCACATGGATATATAATATTAGCACTACCTACTTAACCTAATACACTACACTTATAGACTGTGCTAGTTACAAAATATCCTGAAATTATGTTAATAACTAAATATTAATAGAGATTTGGACCCACAGATTAGAGTGCACTATCAAGCAGCAGGCCAGGCTTGTGTCGGGGCTTCTAAATATTTTATTTGCTGTAGGTTCTTCTATACCATATTGCATTTATATATAGTAAAACAGATTATTTCCCCTAATTATTTAAAAAAATAAATGTATTGGTACTTTCTAAGAGGTGGAGCCAGGAGTGCCATAGTACAGGTTATCCTAGTTTGGGCTCCTGTCTCCCACCTATCTTCTAGTTTCTTAGCCTTATTTTTGTTACATTTTTTGTTTTGTTGGAGAAAAATATTTAACCATTTCTTCATTTCATTTATTTCAGTAATTTCGTTCATTTCTTTCATTTCGTTAATTTCGTTCATTCCATTCATTTCGATAATTTCATTCATCTAGTTCATTTCGTTCATTTCATTATTTTCATTTTCATTTTTCATTTCATTTCATACTATGGTGACCAGTAACATTCTCTTGAGAGCTGGCAATTTAAAACAAGATATCTTTTCCAACGGCCCGTTTCATCTCCGTGATGAATTCCGGAACTCCGCATTCCGATGGAAATAAAAAAGCTATCCAATCACTGAACGATTTCGTCAATCATCGTCTCCCAAGAGACGTTATATTGCGCTGCTCGGATTTACTTTATCCCCATTGCTTCATCTGGATAAACCTTGTTTTAGCTCCGTGTCTAATTTAGAAGAAATAAAGTAACCACAGCATATTACTCGTAAATCATACATAATCTGAAGCCTTTTTCCCATTGGGGTAGCCAGAGACAATAGATTGCCACTTGCTACGAACCTGGCAGATCTCTCGAGCTTCATCCACATCCATCAAACGACTCATGCATGCTCGTCGGTTTCGGGTAATCTTTATTTGTGTTTTCTTCAATACATCGCCGATCTGGTCGATGTAGGTACGCCTAGGTCGCCCTCTACCGACTCACCCATTCAAAATTTAAACTTATTCAATTAAATCTGAGGCATGTGTAACAGTCCCGGTCGGCGATGGGCTCATCACCTATCACGTTTAGGGATCCAAAGAATATCTCGTGAAAAGTGGGTATATCACTGCCTACCTCCTCGGGAATAAAAGGCGTGAGTTTTTTTTAAACTTATGCAACTTCACAGCTTCAGTCAGACAGAAATAGAAGTAATAATAACGGTTCATTTTTACCTTCTGAGATAGGTAGAGAACCATAAACCTATGAATCCAATCTCCACTTCATAAGCTCAGAATACGAGAACTGTTCCAAAATGCATAACGTAATAAATAATAAACACCTTGCACTCAGCAAATGTTCCGAGAGGATTATCGTCCCACACAGATATTCCGTTCGCGAATTATTCCGTTGGCGAATTATTCCGTCGGCGTATTATTCTGTTGGCGAATTATTTCGTCGGTTTAACAATTTTGATGAGTCCGCCAATGGTTTAGCTGTAAGTAAGAGGATTTCCGACTGCTTACCAGAATTGTATGGTCCCGGGGGAAAATACGAGTAAGTCCATGAATAACTGAAAGAAATCCCTATTTGTTCAAACAATAGATGGATTTAACTGCTATACTGCCTACAGATTACGCTTAATGTACCACGGATTTTGTGCTAAGACAAGTTTTAACGAAACAGGACACTTTTGTGCAAAAGTGTCTGTCTCTATACAGAGCTTTATAAATTCACGCTTGATCCCCGAGGAGCTTAACATAAATATTCTAATCTAAACTTGACAAAGGGCATGCGACTGTCAGTTACGTTTTACAGTTTGTTACCACGGCTAAACTGAATTTGATGAAACTCGGGTGAGAAGTAAATACTTCAATAACGGAATACCTCTGCCAAGAAAAAAATGATCTCAATCTTGGTCTGACCACACAATGTGTATAATATGCCAATCTAGTAGACGTATAAAATATATTTATTCGCAACATCTTTTTGGCTTCTATTCATAATGAAATATTCTTTTGTGAGATCTAGGTTCTACCCGTCTTAGCATCAATCAAATATTACTTCTCGATATTGCTTTTATTCTTCTTTTTCTGTTAAAGTAATCTTTTAAGAATATAACGTATTGTGGCAGGCGTCGAACATTTTGCTATTTCTTTCGATTTCCGTCGAATACTGTTTATGCGATATATTTTGTTGGAAAATACAATACGACGGTTTTCTGTTAATTTATTATTATATTATTATTTATTATTTCGTTATACTTGACCGATTGATAATCGCAGTATATTAATATTGTAGGAACAACAACTACACTACTATCTACAACTTTTAAGCATGCCCTATTCGTCGAGCACCGCGCGGTTCCAATTGGCACCGTAACAATTAAAAATCAATTGTGTTTTATTTTATTGGCGAGTGAAGCCCTATTTTCTCTGACGAGCTGACATGTGTTAATAGATCACCGTCCCATGCTGTTTACGAGGCCAAAATATACATTGGAATACAGTGTAAATAGACCCGGTCCGGCGATGGGCTCACCACCTACCACGTTTAGAGGTCCAATATATCTCGTGAAATGTGGGTATATCCAGTAATGGAATGCCTCTGCCTACCTCCTCGGGGATAAAAGGCGTGAGATTATTTATTTTATTTTTAATATACATTGGAGAATATTTTCTGGGATAGGATAATAATAATAATATAATCTCACTCCTTTTATCCCCGAGGGGGTAGGCAGAGGTATTTCATTACTGAATATACCCACATTTCACGAGATATATTGGACCCCTAAACGTGATAGGTGGTGAGCCCATCGCCGGACCGGGTCTGTTACACATGTCTCAGAATAAATTCTGAGACCTGCGGGTTTCCTTACGATGTTTTCCTTCACCGTCGAGCTATTGATAAATATGTACGTAAGTTTTTGAAAAACTCATTGATACATGCCAGGATTCGAACCCGAGCCTCACTGAGTAAGGCTATCACTGCTCTCTGCATTAAGTAGGTAAAGCCGTATTTTCTCGGACGCAATGATCTGACATGTGTTAATAGATCACCGTCCCATGCTGTTTACAAGGCCAAAATATAATAATAAATTCTCTTTATTGCCTTTTAACAAAAACGAAACAAAAGAACAAAAAATTTATTACCATAACAAAAGAACAAAAAATAAAACTAAAAAAGTAAAGAAAAGAAAATTAAATTCCTAAAGGAATACATAGGGTCAGGCCGGGTCAAGATCAACAAACAATAGGAATTATAAGGCGTCTTATTTTTAACCTATGATGTATCATAATTACCCCATAGCAAAGAGATTAAAATATATTAGGGCATAGAGGGGACAAAGCGAGGAAAATTTGAAGCCAAAAGTTATTCCAAGTGGATTAAGTCTAGTACAATTTCGACCGAATGACAGCTCGCGTTCATACTGACATGACGCTTAAGCTTCAAACATGCTTCAAAGTTTTGTATGAAAATATTCCCAATGCCCCCTCTACTTCCTATTATATTTTAATCTCTTTGCCCCATAGAGAAGGAAAAAAATTAAACACACATTTTGTACTCAAAAAGTACTATTGTTGGTAATTACTTGCAAATCGATCATATTACATAATAGACTAGCGACCCGCCCCGGCTTCGCACGGGTGCAATGCTGAATTTTCTTTGCTATAAACCATCCCTGGACCCACTTGAACCCACACAAAAAGTTTCATAAAAATCGGTCCGGCCGTTCTCGAGTTAAATCGTCAGGAAGGAAAACCCGACTTATTTTTATATAGTAGATAGCTTGGTAGTGCACACTAATATTTATTCAAAGATATTTTAGAATTATTTTCAGAACATAAAAAAAGCGAAAGGTTATGGTTTTGTCTCATGATTAATAATATACATGAAGAAAGTAATTATTTCTAGAAAATGGAATAACTTAAACCTTAATTCTTTGGGGATAAGGGAGTGTATAAAATAGTGACTAAATAAGTTCATCCACGGATTCCGTGCGGCAAATGAAAAGAGAATTTAGATCATTGAGACTAAGCGTCCGTCGCCAGCTGTTGCCGCTAAGTAATTGCTTCAGTGGAATGAGGGTCTTAGACTGGAGTTAGGAATTCTATTATTCTTACTAGATTATCCACTTAGAACTGCTTGCTATTTATAGGTTCACTGATGAGCAATTATAACAAGTCATTTATGAAAATGATAAGAGTAGTAATACATAACTATATAGCTCGCCAACACACCGCCACGTGTTGCTCGGACGACAGTCGGACATCGAATGCCGTCCCTCCGTCCGCTTCTCGTAACATGTGAACTCTGTCTCGAGTATCTTATTAATGTCGGGCTGACGCTTGACTAGGGATGTGACATGTTTAAAAAAAATCGATTATTTAAAATTCGATAATATGTAAACAAAATTCAATTCAATTTGCTGGTGCTGTATACAAAAATTGATTAAAATGTATGGAAATATAGTCGATTAATTAATATTGTTTTTTTTTATTTAACAAATCGATTAATAAAAATCTATTATTATCTTTGAGTATTAAACCAACAGGAGACGTCACGCGCACTGCGCGGGGGGCGAGGAAACAAACACAAATAATTTTAAAACTAACGAATTTTTTGACAAAACAATTAAACACTAGCTTGAACTAGATGCACACAAATACATTCACCAATCCAAGCACTCCGTGAACTCAAAAAAAGTAGTTGTATATAACAGGTATGATCGTTGACCAACACTTTTTTTGACAGAGGGGAACGCCTATCAGTGGCGTCTCCGGTTGGTTTAATACTCAAAGATTATTATAGGTAATATATATATAATAATAATCTATTATTCTAAAATTCGGTTATTTTTTCTACGCTTGACCCCAGACTAGCCCGAAGGCAAAGACGGGGCCTACGATAGGACGAGTTTGCCCAGAAGATGCCTGTTCACGCGATCCATAAAGGCTTGTGGGTTATATAAACTCGGAAATACAGACGCCGGCAGGTAGTTCCACTCCTTGGCATAGCGCGTAATAAAAGACCTTGCTTTGTGCGTATAGGTGGGATATCTACCATGTCGCTCCATCTTTGCCTTCGGGCTAGTCTGGGGTCAAGCAAAAAACGATTATTAATAATGGATTTGTTAAGTAAAAAATCGATTATATTTTCACACATTTTAATCGATGACCAACAAAATTTTGTAAGCATCGTGGTAAATATTCCTCTAAGACCAAGCATCCGAGACACAATAGATTTTTAATTGTGTCTCGGTTCCAATTGGAACCCTTGTTGTGACCAACACCTTGTTTGATCACAAGAAGATTCATTTGTACACATGGGAAAGACAAAAAGATAGGAGTGTGATAGATTTTGTGATTGTGGATGAAAGAATGAGAAAGTTGGTTGTCGACACAAGGGTATACCGGGGAACGAACGTAGGAACGGACCACTTTCTTGTGATCTCAAGGGTGAGTGGTCTGTTCCAGGGTTGGCGTAACCGACCTAAAGTGGAGACAACAGAATTGAAAAGAATAAGAGTGGAAAGACTGGATGATGAGGAAACAGGTAAAGAGTATGTGAAGAGATTGAGTGAAAGATTGGGCGATTGGGATAGCCTGGAAGAAAGAGAAATAGAGAATGTATGGGGAATATTTAAAAATGCTGTAGTAGAAACAGCGATAGATGTATGCGGAGAAAGTAAGAGGAAGAATGGTTCCCCAAACCACTGGTGGAACAAAGAAGCTAGAGAGATTGTTGAACGAAAGAAGAAAGCATGGTTGGATGTATTGGCTATGAGGACCAGAAAACCAGTAGATGCTAGAGTGACTGAAGATGAAGTGAAAATGGTAGAGAATGAATACAGAAGGATAAAATGTGAAGTGAAAGACAAGATTGAGCGAATGAAGAAGAACATGGATGAAAAGAATGAAAGAAAGATATCCGACAACTTCCGGGAAAACCAGAAATTGTTCTGGAAGCAAGTTCGGGTGTCCCGGGGAGTGTCGCAGAATACAAGGATGAAAGTGATTAGAGATGAGAATGGAGAGCTGATAACGGAAGATGATAGAGTGCTGAGGCGATGGAAGCAATATTTCGAGGGATTATTTGAATGTGATGACTCCCTACCTCAAGCAGATCTTGCACCTACTGTAGATGTGCTTGAGGAGGAGAGAGATGAAAGCGAGATTAGTATGCATGATATTGAAAGAGCGATGAAAAATATGAAGAAAGGTAAGGCTGCAGGGTATGAAAGAATATGTGTCGAAATGCTGAGAGCTGGGAAAGGGCTGGTAGCTTCTTGGTTGCACTCCATTTTCAAGAAATGTTGGGTCAGCGGTAAAGTGCCGCAAGATTGGCGAAAAGCCGTAATAGTGCCTCTTTTCAAGGGAAAGGGGTCACAACAGGATGCCAAAAATTACCGCGGAATCAGTCTTCTCAGCATTGTCGGCAAATTGTATGCAAAGGTATTGATCGAAAGAGTGATGAGAGAGACGGATGAGAAAATATGGGATGTACAAGCGGGATTCAGAAAGGGAATGGGGTGTATGGATCAAGTCTTCTCCCTAAGGTGCCTAACAGAAAAACACCTCGCCAAACATCAGAAGGTGTTTTGCGCCTTTATAGACCTGGAGAAGGCTTATGACAAAGTGAGGAGAATTGAAATGTGGGATGTACTGTCCAAGTTTGGGTTGGGGAGCCGGTTGATAGATGCACTGAAATCACTCTATGAGGATTCCAGTGCATGTGTCAGACTAAATGGCGCCTACACAGACTGGTTTAACATCTCAAGGGGTGTTAGACAGGGCTGTGTAGCATCGCCGTGGCTCTTCAACCTATTCATGGACAGCTGTTTGGATGATTTACGTGAGAGTGATTGTGGATTGAAAATGATTGAGACCACCATCAAATGCCTCTTGTACGCTGACGACCAAGTCATCCTTGCATCGTCGGCGTCCGAGTTGCAAAAGATGGTGGATATAATGAATGCAGCATTTGAAAAGAAGGGCATGAAAGTGAATGTTGCAAAAACGAAAGTGATGATTTTTGAAAGAGAAGAGTGTATGACAGAGTGTGATATAAAGATTGATGGTGAGAAAGTTGAGCAGGTGAAAGAGTTCGTGTATTTGGGTAGCGTGTTTACAAGGGATGACAAGTTTGAGAAAGATATTGAAAGAAGAGTATTGAAAGGAAATGCAGTAAATGGGGCCCTGAATAGCCTTGTGAGTAGCCAGGTCATGTCCAACAAGGCAAGGATGGCTGTGCATAACGCTGTTCTGGTCCCGACGCTGATGTATGCGAGTGAGTGTTGGGTGTGGCAGAAGAAGCATGAAAGCAAGGTGAACGCAGTGGAAATGAGGTCTTTGAGGAAAATGTGTGGAGTAAAATTGTGTGATAGAGTGAGGAATGCGGATATACGAGAGAAGTGTGGTTTGAAAGAAGATGTAGTGACAAGGATAGAAAAGGGTATGTTAAGCTGGTTTGGTCATTTAGAACGAATGAATGAAAGAAGACTAACGAAAGAGATTTATGGTGCGAATGTTGAAGGATACAAGGCAAGAGGACGCCCCAGAAGGACGTTCACGGATCAAATTAGTGACGTCCTTCAAAAAGCTGGGGTCAAGAGTGCGAAGAATAAAAGAGCGTGTATGAAAAGGCTTATGAATGTGAAGGAAGCGAGGGAAGTGTGCGAAGATCGGGCAAAGTGGCGATCCATCGTCTCTGCCTACCCCTGTGGGAAGAAGGCGTGAGCTGTATGTATGTATGTATGTATGTTGTTCGCATCATCATCACCATCAGACGGAAGACGTCCACTGAACAAACAAAGGCCTCCCCGATAGAACGCCCCAACGAATGGCAACTTGGCGTTTGCATCCACCGGTTACCCGCGACCCTCGCGATGTCGTCGGTCCACCAGCGCGCGTATTGACGGAGATTCGATATTCGACTCGGAATCGGAAAATCTGTCGAATCCTTATGTCAAATATGATATCTGTAAATATCCTATCTTAAGAACCTTTCCAAAGATTTTCTGATTCCGAGTCGAATATCTAATATCGAATCTCCGTGAATACGCCCGATGGTGGGAGGTCTTCCGATTTGTTCGCATAAAAACCATAAAATTAAACCATTTTTCATTTCACCGTCATCATTGTAGGGCTATACAGACTGTAGGTTAAACCAAAGTTTTGACATCACCAACAGCCTAAAACTTCCAACCCTCGTCTAATCGTTGCACCACTCGCGCGTCCCGACGTTGATTAAAACACAGAGATAATAATTAAGTGTAAACTAGCGGGAGTGCTCAGCGATTTTCACAATTAAATTTGCAGCTACCGAGGCAGCAGCTAAGTAGCCGCGGGGCGCAAAATGAGCCTTCAGAATATAGCTTCTATCGTATCTCTTCGGATTTTGATGAGGTTTCACTAACAGAAAGAGCAATAAACGGTTTGTATCACCGTCTGCCTGTCCCTATGTATGCTTATATCTTTGAAACTACGCAACGGATTTTGATGCATTTTTTAATAGATAGTGATTACAGTATACCATAAACTAAAGCGAAGCGAGGGCGGGTTGCTAGTATCAAATAAACCGGAACGAAGCTATACAATAAACTGCACTAGTCCTTTCGCGCTTTTTGCTGTCAAATGGTTAATTCACATTGTGCCATTTATGAACAAGTTTACCAATTGGTGGATATCCAATCTAGCGCTTTTCAAGATATTTTATTATGCGCACCGCCAAGCAGTGGAACTACCTGCCGGCGTCTGTATTTCCGAGTTCATATAACCCACAAGCCTTTAAGGATCGAGTGAACAGGCATCTTCTGGGCAAGCTCGTCCTATCGTAGGCCCCGTCTTTACTCTCGGGCTAGTCTGTTGTCAAGAGCAAGCCCAGCATTAATAAAAAAAGAGAGGAAAAGCAGCCAGCATTATTGAGGATAAAAAAAAATACAAAAAAATATAAAATTTTAGGCCTTGTGTTTTTCTTTTCACTTTATGTCATTTGGGAAGTTGAGTGTTTGTTTTAATAGTTGATACAAAACACGTTACTTTTATGAGTATTTTTTTTTATAAGATTTTGCACTGTACTTAAGCACACCAAGTTTACGTTTCACACGTTTAACACGTGTAACACGTTTCAGACATTTGCTAGTAATATTATATGCCAAGTGACCCAGGTGCGGCGAAGCCACCTCATCAATTATGGAGTCCGCCAAATGAGAAAGAACCCGGCACTCGCAAAAACTATTGCAACCCTACACATTAACTGGGCCGAAATTTAAAATGTAAATGAATTCGCTTACAGGAGTGAAACCTTTGCGTGAACTAGTGATGAACCGCGGCTACACTTGTAAGTATTTTTTTTAAATGTAAAATATGTTTATGTATTTTACCCGACTGCTTCAGAAGGAGGGTTATTTTTTTCGAGTGTGTGTAAGA